>CM039431.1:1200000-2400000 GCA_022379115.2 Bauhinia variegata | reverse complement strand
CAAGGATGACAGTTCAGTTTTAGAAGGAGAGTGCAGTGAAGACAGTGATAACGAAGATGACATCGATAGCATTCAGAAACCTGCGTTTCTGGTTGAGGGGGAACCTGACTTTGATTCTGGTCCGCCCGAAGATGGATGGGAGTATCTTAGGCGTGTCAGGTATAATTCTAATTTTCAGCACATTGCTGGTTTTGTGGTGCTTCTTACGCTCTGATTTATTTTTCTGCTAATTTTATTTCATTGGTTTATTGTTCTTACTTCATTATTGAGATCATTGTAGCTCCTTATAAAAAGCTTTTTAAGTCTGTTCGGATTGGTTTTAAAAAAGTGCTTTTAAGGCAACAGCTTTTTGGCTTTTGGAGGTGTTTCTGTTGCTTTTTCCCGACAATCCAAACACTCAAACCACACACCCAACCCCCCCCCCCCCCCCCCCCCCCCCCCCCCCCCCCCGGCAGGGGGTGGTGGGGGAAATGCGCATCTGGTAGGAAAAAAATAAAAATACTTCGCAGTCCTTATGACTTGATAGGAGAAACTAAATTTATTAGCCCGAAAAACTGATTCTTTTTTCTTGCATAGGTGGGAGGCTGCTCAAATCCCAAAAGTGAAGGTAGCCAAACTTGATAGAAGTAAGCTTAACAAGGAACAAAGTGCTTACATGCCCAAAATTCCTGATATAGCTAAGTGTCCCCAGCATCTTTTGCCGTTGAAACAGTGGGAAGATTCCTTTCTTGCTGAATTTTCAGAGCTTAGAGCGGTATGTTCTTCAAGAACCTGTTTGTTTTTATGTATAAACAGTGAAGCTGCTTGCTTTTTTCAAGAAAAAAAAACTCCCAACTTTAGAGCTTTTTGATAGTAATAAATAAATGGGAAAAACTTAAAAAAACACCCACTAAATTTTGTGTCATGTGCATTTTGCTCTTAAAATTTTTCAAAACATGCTGTTAACTCCCTCAAACTTTTGAAATGTGAAAATCATTCTCGAGCTCTAACTTGTATCAAAATTTTAATAGGAAAAAGTTATTTGTATCTTACTGGTTTTTTTTTTTTATTTCACCCACTATTTTCATTCGTTTGTCACAAGAAAGAAATTAATAGAAAAATAGTGCCATGTAGATGTCTTTTGCTGATAAATTTGTAACAGAAGTTGAAGTTTGGGGGGTAATATGCACATTTTGAAAGTTTTGGGGCAAAGTACACATGACACAGTTTTTTTTTTTTTAAAGTTTTCCCTAAATAAATTGATGAAGTGAGAAACTCTTCAATACACAAAGAAGCTACATGGTGTTCTTGCTAACAAATTGTGGGTGTTGAAGTCCTTTAAGTGACAAATTTTTCTTAATTGTTTCTAATCCCAGAATCTTTCTCGTCTGGATGCTTCAAGTGCTACTGGAAATTTGCAGCCTGTCCATTTATTAACCACCAAGGAACATCTCCTTAATAATCATTTAAGCCTTGGAAAGCCAGAAGATAAGGATTCCATTGCCAAACCTCCACCGGAGAATCCAAGTTCTAAAACTAGGATTGATCAAAGTTCCAGCACCATTCCCTTGCTTTCTACAGTCTTGAGAAGGGAGTCTGTAGCGCGAGTATCAACACTTCAGAAGCGAATTAGCTTGCTGGAGCCTGCAGAGACTATGACCAGAAATGATTGTCTGTGGCTCTTTGCTCTCTGTGCTACAGTTGATACCCCGCTTGATGCTGACACTTGCGCCGCCGTCAGAAGTCTGCTAAGAAAGTGTTCTAGCTTGCTGGCCGGAAAGTCTGAACTTGACGATGAAGTTGTGATGTTAAATATTCTTGCTACAATATCAGGCAGGTATTTTGGACAGTCTGAAAACTGAATTCCTCTTGGCTTCTTGGTCAAGTAACATTAGCATGCCTGAGTTGAGTTTTGGTTTTAAGAATTTTCTGAACTTTAAAAAGATATTGTTTGGGGTCATGCGAGACATAGTTTGGCGCAGTTGAATGATGATATCGATATTGGTTATTTTATATGACTTCCAAGGTTGCAACAAAAGGATATTCTGGCAAATTTGCTTTGAAAAGAAATAAGCAGTGCATTTCAAGATACGCCTTCATCGATTATCTTTTTTCAATCTCAAAGCTTAAGCTAAATTGAAGATTGGAAATGATTTTTTAATTACCATCTTTCAATGCACATAAAACTCATTTGGGCTTTAATAATTGTGAACAAAGCAAAGGTATGCTCATAAATATGGCTTTTTGTTGGTTTAGGTCGGTGTGATTTGGTCTAAATATCACATTAAATCAAAGTGGTCGGTGGTTTGGCTTTTAGGGTGATTTAGTGTAGTTTATTTTAGTTTTGGGGGACTTTGAAATTGAGGATTTATGGTGGTTTGATAAAATTTGTAAATTTCTTGAACAGTTTGGAGGCTATTTAAAGGGTTTCAAGCAGTTAGAAAATTAAAATTTATATTAAATAAAATTTATGTGAATTTCTTTTTTAAATCCCTAACAAACCAAAAGTTTGTATTTGAAATTAACTCAAACTGCCATTAGTTAGTTTTTGATTCATTTTTGGATTTGTTTTGTTTGGTTAGATGCGATTTTTACAAGTTTATAAACACCTTTATGGTGTGCTTGAGATAAGGAAAGTTTTTATTTTTAAAAAAAAAATCACTTAACAAGTTAGATTCCTAAGTTTGGTAGAAGATATAAAAAAAATTTCACTAAAGAACTTAATTCATTGAGAAACTACAAATTTGAAAGATTTCAATTTTTTGGATTTCTACCTTAATAGGTGGGTGTCCTTAATTCACTTTAATAGGAATGTTGCTAAGTTATGATTGATGAAACATCCCTATAAAGAACAAATATTATCTTACATCAAAAATTCATATTCAAAGTATACAAGTATTTAATTATAGTTACAGAGTTTTAGAATTTATAATAAAAATCAAATTACGTTATGAAATTTTACTCTTTTTTCCATTCTTTCTCTCTTTCATTGTGAAATAAGGACCTTCTCTAGATTCTACTCATTAATTCTTGCAAAAAGGAAAAACTTGTGATTTTCATGTTAGGCATTGTATTTGTTGGTTTTCTAGTTTTCCTTTTTGTGCAAAAATTAGTGAGTAGAATCTAGAGAGAGAAGGTCTCTATTTCATAACCAAAGAGATAGAGAAAGAACATGAAGATGGTTAACTTTTACTCATCTTATGAGGCCCCTCATGCCAATATTGCAAATCAATGTTCTTATCTTTATCAAGAAGGGCAAAAATATTCACTTAGAAGGGTTTGAATCTTCCAATGAGCAAATAATTTAGCAAAAGAAAAGGATTTTATCCAACAGTTTGCATATATAAGACATAATGGTTCACCAAAACGACACTGAAAATAATACTACCTTTTTAATCAATTAAATAGAATCATTTATCCATAGATGGTAAGTGATATAGTTTGGACAAGATGACAAGACAATTTTTTTCTTTTATGGTTTTTCTTTAGAGCAGACAATATGAAACTGTTTTATGAAATTATCATCCCACTTTAAGGTCAATAAACCATTGCCATTAGGGCCATCCCAAAAATTGTAAGCAGCATATTCACATGACATACATTTTCCCCCAACACATGTTCAACTAATCATAATTCAGAAAATATATATGACAAAACAAGATAAATAGGTCATAATAAACTTCAGCAAGGGGTTATCCTATAGAAAAGATTAATTAAAAAAAAAGTTACCTTTTTTTTTTTTGGTAGATAAAAGAAGGAATGGTAAGTGACTAGATCAAACCATACTTTTCAAAAGAGAGTTTCTCATTTATTCCCATAGTCATATGGAAGCAAAGCAAATAAAGAAACCACGATAAGAGACTTAAAACCAAAAGACTATAAGATTGTCGTTAACACTGAATAGATGACTAGCATTCTGAATTTATTCTAAGGCCTACAATTACCCATCTCATATTTCCACATCCATATTCATCTTGGTACTAATTTTCAAAAGTAACCACTTTTTCAATTAGCACTAGAAATTGGACATGGTATTCTCACCCCTCATTTCCTTGCACGAAGTCCACAATCTCATTCTTTACCTCATTCTTTGCCTCATTCTTTGCCTCTTGCACCAAGTCCACAATCTCATTCTTTACCTCATCCTTTGCCTCTTGCACCAAGTTCACAATCTCATTCTTTCCCTCTTGACTCCGAAGCTCAAAGGTCCTCCCCAAAGCATTAAAAGCCTCTTGCATCCTCTTAGAACGGGCTCTTGTAATTGGACCTCTAAAAATAAGCGACGGATCAACAAAGGTGCTTCGATTTTCATCAATAGAGACCTCGGTAAACTGTCCAGGTATAAATGCATAGCCACTTAGAAGGGTCTCAACGCCAGGCATCTGAGCTTTGATGAGATATCCAGCATCAAAAGTGCCTGTTATGACAACATTAACAGTTTTGCCCAGCATTGAATCATCATAATCTTTAGCTTTCAATGTTTCCTGGCTTAAGTCAACCACACTGCCAGAGTTAGGTGGTACAATCATGTTCTCCCTCCGAGCTGCACTTTCTTCCTTACATGGCCGACCACGTTTCTGTTTCATTGGCACAGAGCTTGATCCATCATTGTGTTGGCTCATCTTGCAAAATGACAGATGGGGTTTGTAGATTACCTACCTGCAAGGGATAGAACTAGATTCTAGTTATATTGTTGATTCAAGGAAACCATTATCACAAGTACATGTACGAACAACAAGAAAATATGCATACTAAAGCAAGTACATGTATAATATCTAGCCTTATTAATTAACTTCAAGCTAAGGGAAGAACAATTAAAGACAAGATGACACAACATTAACTTGGGTAATTAGTCATGCAAATTATAAACTTAAACCTATGAAAATGAAAATGATTTGGCCCAATATTTATGAGTTAAGAGGTAAGAATAATTGAGCTGAGATTAAACCTGAAGTGATCCAAAACAATGGTTTAAAGGAATCAAACAAAATCAATCCAATCAATGCCCACTTCTTGTTAATCAGAACAAATAGTAGCCAACACATAGTAAAGTAGAGTAGAACAAATGTCGTAACATCATAAAAGATTTGCTGAACAAACGCTATAATGCTCTATAAAACCTACTTGAGAAACATGTGATTCATTTTACAACACATTGGAGAAATCTAAATGTGTCTTGCAAGTCAATATAATAGTTGATGTGTTCATCAATATATTCCCAAATAATTGGGAATCTATGCCACTAAATTGATAACTATTTGTAGAAAATGTTCTAAGTTATATAAATAAACCAGCATGACATTGTAGTTCAAGGAAATGGATTGGAACTCATAATCAATAACTTATCAAACAAAAGGGAACATCCAACAAGAAATTGTAGCACAATGACACAATTAATGTCACGTGGAAATCATTAAACTTGTTATCATCACCTTTAGTTCCTTCATAAAAATTAGAACGACACAATTCACTGATTTTTTATTAGTAAGTTGCACTCACATAAATCCAAGCAGTATGAAATTAAAACCCATGATTTTCACTATGTTTTAATTCATAATGGAGTAGGCAAACCCAATGGTATCTGGCACATAATATTGTTCAAGATTTGACAAAGAGTTCATGGGTTTTGATCAATATAACCAAACACATGGCATTCAACTCCAAAAGCCAATAATACATCATAGATCCAATTCAAAAACATTAATTAATATAAGGAGACAAGCGTATGCAGAACTAGTCAGATAACAACTGAGAAGATCTCCAGCACCATCTCACCTTAAGCTTCACTAACAATATGGTAAGAGACTTATGATTTATACAAACCTTATAGTTCCAATTGAATCAAAAATAGGAATCTTCGGAATGTAATACCTTCAATACAAGATAAAATAAAGTATAGCCCAAATGGCATCAAATCTCTAATACAGTTAAAAGGAAGAAAGTGGGAGAAAAACGACCAATGAAAGTAATTTTCATACAGATTAATAACTCAATGAGATTTATGACTAAGATCACTTCAATGACAACATGGGGAGAGACTTGTGATTTATACATACCTAATAGTTTTATTGAGCCAACAACAAGAATCTTCAAAATGGTAAATAGTTATTCTCCAGATAAAATCAAGCAAGACCCAAAAACCTTAGATCTCCAATTCTTACTGTTGAAAAGAAAGAGGAAAAAGATCAATTCTTGTGGAGTAAAATGTCATGAGATCAAGATTATTATCAAGATCCTACAATTACAATTATACAAAATAAAAAGGATCATTGAAGAAAATTTTTCATCATCAATAAGACGATAACTCAATTTTCTTACCAAATTTAATCGGTGAACAGAAGAAAAAAGGTTGACTCATGGATCTCCCCGGTCATATATCAGTGAGAAGGATATTTCTCTGCTCCCATACCAATAAACTTAATGGGATTGTGGAACATGGAGCAAAGTTTTGGCACGGCGCTAAAGCCTAAATCTATCATTGGCATACTATTTATAATTTAGGATTAGGGTTTGGTCGCGAAAAATAGCCACGAGAGGGATATTATTTACAATTATACCATTAAATACTGATGCCACATAGAGACACACTTGTTGTATGTGATCCTAATACTTTATGGTAAAATTGTTGATAATAGCTCTTAAATGGCTTTTTCCAGTCTTAAGCTTATTCCTAATTATAGAGGCATTTATAAGGAGATGATGATTGGTCATAGGCTTTGGCTTAAAATTTTAACATTGAGGTGTAGTCCGCAGATCCTTGTCTAGATCTTTATGATATCCATAATCTTGTTGAGGTATTATAATTGGTTTTTCCCTTTCTTTTTAACATAAACAAGCAGATATTTGATGTCTCAGTTTAGATCTCATATCATTGAGTATTATGATGCCCTCATGAAAATTTTTCTTCCTCAAGTCTTGTCATGAATATCCAAATTGTAAGATAATACATATGAACAGATTTTAAAATGTTGATTGACGGTTATTGATTTACCTTAGTAAATTATCTAAAAAAAAATAAACACAGCTTATGGAAACATTACTAAATTTTGCATACAAATTCTTCCCTCTCTTCCCCTCCCAAGTGGGAAAGGCATATTCTCTTATGAGAACATGTACTTACAAAGAGGGTGATTAGATCAGGGTGTCCATTCATTAAATGGCTTTTTCATTTTAATTTCTTTTAACCTCCAATTTGCCATGCATGCATGAAAGATCATTAGACAGATAAATTTCCAAGAAGCACTTACATAGAACTTAGAAACAAAGACATACCAACGGCATAAAGCATCTTATGGTTGAATTCTTGGCTAGCACTTCATGGACACACTATAAGTATGAGCAAGTTCAAAACCTCAATCAAGAAATATTGAAAAAATGAACACCTTAAAGCAAAAGATATTGGAAAGTTACTGCAAATGACAATACTTGAGCATCTTGTGGAGGTACAACACTCTGTTAAGGTGTTACAACTTTTAGATAATAGTGGTCATGGAAATTAATATATCCAAACCAAATAAGAAATTTTGGATGTTGAACTTGAAATAACTAATTAAACATTTAAATAGCAAACATTTCCTCTTAACTATATTTGCTAGCCTGCAACCAAATCCTAAACAACAGTGCATTATGATAATGTTCAACGCGAAAAAGGGAAACAATCAAAGATCCAAGATCTTGAAACAGAAGGAACTTTGCTTGCCTGCTGAGGGACTGGTTAAGTTCTGAAGGTTCAATTGGTTACATATTAGAAGATATTCGGAATCTAATTTAGCATGCTTACTTGAAGCGAGAATTCTATCTTCAATGATCTCATCAGCATCAAACACCTTGAGCACATTACTAGACACACTGTAATGTAATAAAAGGAAATAATGTGCTCACTAGCGTGCTTGATAATGGTGAATGTTAGAAACATTCCTTTTACTTACTTTCAAATGCACAGTGAAATCTCAAAGAAAATAGATAAGAGAAACTAACCTTAGGTTTTTGAGTGGACAACTATAATAACCAATTTGATGTTCCTCGTACGAATCATAGTTCTACCCAAAAGCAAAAGCACATATAGATAAGCAACCTAATTAAACAAACGAATAACAATAGACACATTCATTAGCGATACCATAGAGGGTCAATGTGTTCAGTATTCATACTTGATGGAATCGGGATCGGAGCTTACCTGAAAAAACATGTGGATTAATTAGGGTCGGCGATCACAGAGTCCTTCTTCTTTAACTTGGCACCAGTGGAGGATGATGTGTGGTGGTGTTGGAGTCAGAGTCTTTCCTATTAGAGAAATTAGGCCGGGAAGCTCTGGAGAGTCCGCCATTGACACCAATGTCTCCGGCGGAGGTGGACTGCAACTGCTACACTCTTTTGGTATTCTTCCAGTTTCTTCTATCACCATTCTCTTTCTATCTTTTAGATCGAAAGGCGCTTTACGCAACTCTGATTAAAAAAATAAATAAATATTTATGAAATTGCCATTTATATAAAAAAAATTTCACCTATATTTTTGCAAAATAAAAATTAGAAGGCATTAAAAATCATTTTCGTGTTTGACTTTTAGAAATATTTTTCATTCAATGATTTTTTAAAGTAATTGATTAAAAAATACACTATCTTTCATAATTTTTCTTTTTTTCAAAAGATATGTATGCATTACTTTTATTGCTACGAATAAAAGGGTAGCTTTATAACATTTACTTAATGTTGTGTAACATTATAAATTTATTAGATTATTCAATTCAAAGAAGAGGAAACAGGAAATTTTAATAAAAGTGTGAGACCTCCATTTTTTAGTGCGTAAGTCGAAGGGAAGAAAGAATAATAAATTCACTATTATAACCTTATACACGTAAATATAAGATACAAAATATGATAACAATTTAGCCATTTACATAGTTGCATTACTTCTTCTCTAAAACTCCTCCCCTCCAAACTTATAGAACCAAACAAGGTGTTCTTAACAAAATCCCTCCATTCTTCTCCAAAGCTTTCCAATCAAACACTATGTATGTTTTTATAAATAGGCATTTTATATGCAAGGACATAAATCAAGATCATATAAAGCAAGGAGAGACCTCTTACTAAGGTGATTTCTGAATCATGAGCACTTCTCCATGACAACATCTCCAAGATGTTGACACAGTGTGAATGAACGAATCCTCACCTCAAACAGTTTGCTAGAAGATTTTACCTCTAAAAGGGAATGAATTAGATAAAATACTATTTTTATTCCTTAAGAATTTTCAAAAATCAGAAAGATTTAACGTCTTAAATAAAATCTTTAAAAACTAAAACATACTAAGATAGGATCTTATGTACAATTAATTATATGGAGCCCTTTGTACATGGGTTAGGTATTTATCTTTTAATATATTTTAATTTTTAGAGGTCTTATATGAGACTTACATAAGTGAGGGTTATTTAATTTTTAAGAATTCTTAAAGGGTGAAAATAATTTTTTACTAGAATGAATTATGTGTATGCGAGAGAATATTGATAATGGCTTATTTGTGCATATTTTCTTATTTATCTCTTATTGCATATTTTAAGGCTTGATGCTCAATTGCTATATATATATATTTGTGAATTAGGTTTTCAATTAAGCCAGTTGAGCAAAAAGAAGCAAAAAAAATAGCACAAAAGGATAAAAAATTCCTTGAAAATTGCAAATTGCTAGAGGCACGCACACTTGATACGATGGACAAAATCTACTGTCGCATAACTTGTTTCATTCCCTATCTCACAATATCTTTATTGATTAAAAAATTAATTTTTAATAATTTAAAAATCTTTGCAGCATTACTTTATGATTTTTTGGCTAATATGTTGTAGAATGAAGAATGAAACAGGCTGTGAGACAACATGTATTATTCTTGACATGAGGTATGTCACCCCCGTTTTTCCCAAAAAATTCTTTGAACGTAATGTTTTAACTTGTGCAATGCAGCAACGAAACTTTAATGAGTTGCATGACCCAGCTACACGTTATGCAGACCCCAAGCTAACCTTTGTCAGATAGTTATAAAGTCATGATTTCTTATGTCAAATGGAGTTTTTGGCCATTTTTCCTTCAACTTCTAAACTTCAATATGATGATACAAAGGGAGGCTTTGAGCATTTTTAGGACTTGATCTTGTGAGGGGAGGCTGAATTCTTTGCTAAAATGGTTTAGATTGTATGGAATCCACGGAATTGGAGATGATCACTTGGTGTATATGAAATTTGATTGCCGGACAAGCGCTTGTCTATGAGTTTTCTAATTCCTTTCATTCTTTTCCATACTTTTGTTATGCGTTTGTTGAAACTATGATGAACTTTGTGTAATTCTTATATTTGATTGTTGAAACTATCAATTTGCCTTTGATTTGGTGTAGCATATTATTTCATTACTTGTAGAGATGGAGATATTGTAGGATTAATATATCGTTCTTGGACAATGAGACTTACATAATCTTTTTATAGAGAAAACACGTGAGTCTTCTAATACATGATTGTGTATTAATTGAGAGTTCATAACGCATTAATGCCCTCTAAATAATAAGCCAGGAAGAGAATTTGATTTATTTACGACGAGATACGTCATTGCGAAAGGGTAAAACATATATTATGAATTTTCGTTATTCTAGATTGTAATATGCAATTGTTAGATTGAGTTGAGAGTTATATGAGTAAATTTTAGTTGATTTAATTTCAAACCTAATAATATCCGTAATCTTGAATCATTTCTCTATAATTGTTAATTACAAATTAGTTTAGTTGTAGTAATTTGATTTTGCATTTAGTTCTCTAATGTAAATATAGGTTGTGTTTGATACATAATACTAGACAATACAAGTAAAATAGTATAACACAAGAAATTACTGTATAGTACAATTTTTTGTATTGTTCACTATTTGTTGCTTAATGCACTGAACAAAAAATTTTATATTATTTGTGTCTAATTTACAGTAATATTTTATATTATTATTTTCTAAAAAATATATAATAATATTTTGATATTTTATAACAATTAAAGTAATTTATAAAAATTTAAAATTTAAAAAAGGATCACCAATTGTTGATCGTTGTTGGTACCTCGTCGGTTGTCGTCGGCTGTTGCTGATATCTTGCCGATTGATGACCTTTGTTGGGACTTGCCGCCATTGATTTAATGAGCCAAGATATAGAGGATTGTATGATGGTTTAAAAGACAATAAGTTAAAATTTTTCGTCCAATACTTTAGACAAATTCTTATCCCATAGTTTAGTGAGTAACAAGAATTTAAAGATTTGTTCAGTATCATGAACAAACTTTTATCTACTACTATGGTCTTTCAAGAAACCAAACAAAGGACAAAAATTTTTGTGTTGTCTTGTCCTTTACTTTTTAGCAAATCAAACAAACCATAGTCTTCCTAGTTCGACACTTGTGGTTGCCATTTATATTTAGCTCAAGAATAAGTTTTTTGCTTTGGTGTGTTTTGTGGTATAAATTGCAGTGTATTTCACTTCAATTTATAAACTTAAAATTTATTGATTCTATTTCATATTTTCTATCACACATGCACATAATTTGGTAATTAAAGGAGGATGCACTTTTTCACTTTTCTTACTCACTTCCTTAATTTATATTTGTTTAAAACAAACACTCCCCATGGAGTGTTATAAGTAGCACTTTTAATGGAGTGGTGGGTGCATGAGAAATTTAGGGGTACATTTAGAAAACCCATATAAAAAAGAGTAAATACTTATTTTTGTCTCTCACACTTAAAATTTTTATGAATTTGGTCCCTCACACTCTTAAATTTATCAATTTAGTCCCTCACACTTAAAACCTTAATTAATTTTGTCCTTTAAACTTGTAAAACTTATCTATTTAAATCTTCACACTTCAAAAATATTGATAAATTTAAGGGACAAAATTGATAAATTTGAAATGTGAGGAATAAAATTGATTAGTGTTTCAAACGTAAGGGGTGAAATTGATTAGAGTTTCAAATATAAAGGACCAAATTGATAAACTTAAAATGTGAGGGACTAAATTATAAAAGTTTCAAGTGTGAGGAATTAAAATTGATATTAACTCTAAAAAAAATTAAAAAAACTTGCATAGACCAAAGTTGAAGGGAGTCACTTATGTTGCCCCCACTTTTTCTTGTGCGCCCCCTAAAATTTTTCAAAAATTCCCATATTGGCCTTCAAGCCCCAAGCCTTCTTATTTCTACCATTTCCTTCGGCGAGCCCTCCATCTCCTCGTTGGAAACCCTAGTCGTTCACTTTCAAGTTCCTCCTTCTTCTCCACATTAACCCTACTCAATCACTCTCATTTTCAACTCAAGATTTCCTCCTTCTTCTTCGTTGGGCATTTCTTCCACGAGAAAGAGTTTTCCAACTTCCATTTTCCCTTCATTCACTAGCGTATGGGTGTCTTTGCTTCCATTTTTTACTTTATTCCACGCTTAAGTTGAACAATAGATAAAAATAGTGAAAATGGGCATGTGAAAAGGACAAATGGCTTTATGGAGTCATTAGGTCTGCCAAACAATTGTGGAGAGCCGTTTGATAGCCCCAACGACTCCATAAAGTCATTTGCCCCTTTGCATGCCTATTTTCATATTTGAACACCTGTGTACATGTGAATGGAGGATCAAACGGCTGTACACAGTCATTTGACCTTTCATACAGCTGTTCACATATGTTTTTTTCCATTTTTGCTTTTTTGTTTTTTTGGCACTGAACTTGACTTGAATTGTTGAAATTTAATGTTAAATTATCTATTTAACATTGTTGCAGGAAAAGATGGTTAGAACTAAGATTCTGCTTATAGACATGATGAACTAGCAAAAGAGCCTAAGCAGGTTGAACGTCGTCGACCGACGGCATTTAAGCGGAAACAACTAGTGAACTGCAAGCAGACACAAGGTCTTGCTCAAGAGCCTTCGATTCATGTTGTTAGATCTACAACTCCCTCGGATGACTAGAATTTTGCAAATGAGGACGAGGGAGCAGGACGCTATCAATTAGTGGAGGTGATTCAGAGAGCTGACCTCCTGATGTCTCTAGCCCTAGGTGGTCCGTATGATATCTCAGTACTGAGAAGATACGGTAGCCACACTACACTGCATGTATGGGCGGTTGAGTTGGTAAGTCAACATAGTTAGAAAATTTATGTGTAGGTTAATTTTTTGTTGTTTTGTTATAATGTAAAAATAATAAGCTGTCGTGCTCAAAATAGGACTGTCCTCTGTTGAAAACTATAATTCACGGCAATAAACTGAGAGCCTTACAATACGAGGCAATGCTTGAGGAGATCCAACATATAATCAGTTATTCAAGGCTAGAGCGACTTATCATTCTGGACTACACGATGGTGGACAAGGCATTGATAGCTACGTTCATTGAGCAGTGGCACGCGAACACTAACACATTCCACCTACCCATAGAGGAGATGACCATCACTCTGGATGATGTGTTATATTGCTGCACCTCCCTATGTGAGGTAATTTTGTTTTTGTGCTAACCTTCACAATCGAGCATGCAGTTGGGCCAGTTGCTGATGTCTTAGGGGTCATACCACCAACTGTAGTTCAAAGCGTGAAAGAAACCAGCATTCCGATTTGAGTCATCGTTGACGATCATCACTGCTCAGCTCAGTTATGGTAGGCGGGTGCAAGCAGCGAGGGCGATGATGTGTGTTGGGGTGCACAGTGTTTGCTGATAAATCATCCATGGCTGTACGAATGAACTATTTAGAGCTACTACGTGATGTGAATGGTATTCATGATATTTTGTGGGGAGCTATTTGTCTCACCCACATCTATTGGCAGCTAGGATTTGCTTTGAGGCATCGAGCGACGCAAGTGGCTGGGTGCTTACCACTTGTACTAGTATGACTTGTCCATTTTAAGTTTATGTTATGTATTTATTTTTCTCATCATGTTTACTTACTTATTTTTGCATATTTGCAAGCACGGATATACAAGCATTTTCCTGACTTTTGTTAGTCCTATCACCTGAATGTGTCGTATCGGGAGAACCTCTCATGAGCATCACGTTGGACATCTCATCGAGGGAGTGGTAAGTTAACTCCGATATGACAACAGCTGGATTGTCTGAGACGCATGGATGTGGAGTAGACACCCTATGCTGATGAGCGCTCCTATCATCCACTCTACCTAGTTGCATTCTTTTCTAGTAGGTTGCAATTTGAGTTTTGGCTTGAACCTTATCAGCTAGAATGGGTGCTTCGACAATTCTCCCATGTTCAGACTATCCTCCGCCCTCCTATTCATGCAACATATGCTTCTATTTACTTGGCAAAGGTAGATGCAATGTGGGAGCACTTTGACCAGCACGTATTGAGTGCTGATGCACGTGGGCTTGCCATGACTGTGCCTAGAGAAGTCATGCCAGACTACATAGAGTGGTATCATAAGATATCACATCCATATATGTTGCCCAGCTCCACACGCGTCATAGACCCTCCCACATGGTCAGATCCTAAGAGGAGCAGAGGGTGGACACAAAGACCAGCAACATATGATGACTCGCTGGTATGTTTGTTATGCGTTAATGATTTTTTTTTTTTGTTATTTATTAGTTATTTTGATGATAGTGTTTGTAAAAATACACATTGATTGCTCTTGTATGAATGTTTTGAGACTATAATTGGATATGTCGGCATCATTTCGATTGAAGATTAGCATATTAGCATTCTGAGATTGGATAGATTTTGCGTCTGATACACGCTGAGACTGGTCGTGCGTGGCATGATCCTAAACAGTATCGCAGCGGCCATCATTCTAGTTCCGATGCAGGCCCATCTAGGAGTCAACATTACTAGTTACATGACATTGCATATTCATTGAAATATTTTAATGTAATGACTAGATTTTGTAAAACTAATGATATTGTTTATATAAATTTAGTTGTTAAGTTCATTGGATTTCTTGTGGTATTCACTCTTGCTTATGCACAGATCTAAATCATATATTTTACATTTTCTAGACTATATGCTCTTCATATGGCTTTTCTCAAAATGGTTAATTTTGGTAATATCTAGAAAACTTTAGGCAAATGGGTTGTTAATTTTTTTAGAAAAGTTTAAGTGATGGATCCAATAATTTCATGTAACTATTATTTTGAACAGTTAATTATTGGCCCATTTTGACAAATTTTTTTTTCTAGACACATGAATACACTGCTTAAGTGCATAATTGGCAAATACACATGTAAATATTTGTCTAGATTGTATGAATAAATAAATGTTTTTTCTTTTTTACATCTAAGCACGACATTGTTGTGCCAATACCTAAAATTGTTTAATTCATGCCAAATACGATGTTATCCAGCCACATGATTCAGCTAATGCTGCATACACCTATTGTGGTGCTACTAGTGACAATGGAGAATTGTCTTTTAGCTTCACCTGTAGGATCATAAACAAAATAAATGAAAAACTTTACACATGTAAGACACATATTTTTAAAAGTAATGACAAGTGCACAATAACGACAAGCCAGTACTTGCACGAAATGATTCCCATGAATATAAGCTATCATGACTTCTTCCAAGTTTAAAAGACTAACTGGGGGCTGAGAGTGAAGCGGAAGATATGTATGCGACACTTGTGGGTGTAAGACAACAAATATAATATTAAACTAGGAAGCAACTATATAAGGCATATCCGGTATAAACATCCACTTACCATGCGAAACACCAGACACAATAAGATCAACTACAAGTAATGATAGTAGTTGTGTATACCCTTGTAGGAGAAACATTTCAGTGTACAATAATTGTCATGTTATCATCTCTGCATGTATTCTTGACGTATTCTGAACTACTCATCCTTTGATAGACCACGCCCTAAAGCAATTGCCCGATAGCCACAATTGTCATCCAGTCGCACATCAATAACATCCTCCACGAAGCCATGAACGCATAGCGGTAATTGGTCTAGTATAGGAATATTTCTATAAGTGCCAATCTTGCCAAACACTTGACATTACATGAAGCATGGTGATTCATCAAACGTATCTGCACGTGGCGGCTTTGCGGGTGTCATAGAGTTTCTTATGGTTGGTCCTAGTCCTAATAACATGTTGTTATACATAGAACCACACATTGTGTCGACATACTCAAAATCTAATGGGTTGCGTTTTGTAAAAGTTTCTAATCTCTTCGTGCTCTCCTTTTCCCATCCTTCGTTTTGATATTTTCTGGTGGTGGCTTTAATAAAGAGGTGGATGGAGATGCTAATTCAATTACCTTGTGGTACAAAACCTGCTGCTCATCCTCGGTATTCAAAATGTTGTACTTGTCCTATAACATCTCCATGGCTTCCTTGTAAGGCACCAGCCCTTTGGCTTTATGCTAAACCTCCCATGTTAGAGTCTTCCAATGTAGGTGAACTGAAGTCAACCGAACAGGCATGTTGAGCATGTTCTATTGCCTAAGCTCATATGCACAAGGTAATCCATGTGTAGTCTTAATGCAACAATTGCATGTTATATTGTCCGTACCAACATACGATTGAGCTCTCTTTAGCTTTTTCGACATATGCCTCATCGCAGCAAGTGAAACACAATAATGCAAAGCAATAAATAACGAACATTTTATTTTATGCTCCACTTTCACAAGGCTGTGCTGAAATGATTTCTTTATCTTAGTGTGCTGCAGAGTGATTAGAGCATGTACGGCCTCCCAACAATTATGTTGATTCCTTGTTGATGATTGCAATATTCTTTTCAGGTTAGCATGTGAGCATTCCATCCTATTATCACAAAAATAATAACATTGTTAGATGTGTAACACACATATGGAACACAGGAGGATGTGGTGATATATATTAAGAAATAAAAATATAGTTATACCTATTTGTCTTCATGTTTCCCAAATGTATGAACTTGTTGGTCCAAGCTGGAATAAATCTCTCTTTGTGCGGCTTCAATCACGTATCCTCCACGTATGCAACAAAGCCATCCAGCCTGCGCATGTGTTACGAAATGTTGTGAAAGCATGATGGTATTATTCCTCATCAAAAGCATCAACAACTAATTCTTACGCATCTATGACCCTTTCATACTTTCCTACATCTCGAACTAATTGCTTGCATTTTGATTCAACATTTTTGTTAATGTGATACCGATATAACATATTCACTGAAGTGGGAAATACAATTTCCATAGCTCTCATCAATGTAAGATCCTTATCAGTGACAATAACTTGTGGACACAAGTCACTCCACCAAATTAAGTCTCTCAACCTCTGAAGAGCCCATTTGAAGTTATTGGTACATTCAGACTCTATGTATGAAAACCCTACCAAAAAAGTAAACTCTATCGATGTCACACCAACAATCTCAAGCTGTGGGAGTTGATACCTATTGGTCTTATATGTGCTATCTATCATGAGAGCAACAAGAAAAACATTCAACAATTTCACAAAGTTATGGTGTGTCCAGAATATGTCTTTTACGATATCTGACCCCTCATAACTCCTATACCAATACAAATATTTTAATTTATCCAAACATTTCATTAAATGCTGCATTGGTGTTTGTGGACCCTTGATCTTCAACTTTAATTATTGTCTAATATTATATATCTGTTTGATTGTAGTTACATTTTCTACATTTTTTTTTCAAAGATAACAGTATATCTTTAGGAGGAACTCTGCTCATTGTCATGTCTTCTACCAGGGTTAACTTTTCCTTATTCAATCGTCCTGCGTATGGATGCCTAATCAATGACTCTGCTAGAGGATGATTATGATATCCACATTGCACTCACACCTTCCATAAACCATCAACCCATTGTCTACCCTTCACTTTATATGGACATCCACAAATTTCTTGTTGCAGTCTCAGCCCCTCTATGACTTTTTTTTTTCAGGGCTTATACTTCCCACCACATTTGCACCTTAATTTCACTTGTGTACGTTTCTCTTCACCTCTTGTCTTAGATTTAGCAATTACCACAACAAATCTGATCGACTTTCTAATTTCTCCTGGCCATTTGAGAAGATTATCTCTTGTGGTAAATGTTTGTAAGCAAAAAAAAAAACATAGTCACTTAATTTTCATTGATCAAATTATGTATTATGTTTGAGTAGTTTAAAATAAAAATACATACTTGATCGATGCTAAATAGATGACTCAAGTCATCTTTCACATAATAATTATCACCATCATATATTTCATGCTCATTCACCCGTGAACAAAAATTTCCATACCAATCATTACATACGTAACAATATTCAACAACTAGTCTAACAAGAGAGTTTTAACATACCTGTTCAACTACTAAATTTGCATATATCATAAAATCCACATCTTTAGATGGGAATAATTCATAATTAAAGTATGAATCTTTATACATTTTGTAAGATTATATGCTTTTTTCTACATTTAAAGAAATAAAACACTAAAATCAACTAATATAATTTTCATTAATGGAATAAAAAACCCTCTGCACAATTTTTATTTGCCCTAACGACCATATAGGGATGTTTTTATGGTGAAACGACCCTCCACAGCCGTTTCACTTCAAAAATGGCTCTACACAGCCAATGCACTCCAAAAATGCCTCTACACAACCGTTTCAATTTACACAGGTCTCTTTAAATTTTTTTAATGCCCAAACGGCCATAGAGAGATGTTTAAATGGTGAAATGGCCCTTCATAGCCGTTCACTCTCAAAAATGCTCTTCATAAGCGTTTCACCTTGCAAACACCTGTAGACAATTGTTTCAATTCACATATGTCTCTGCTCATTTTTGTTGCCCAAACAGCCTTGGAGGGATGTTTCCATGCTAAAATGGCTCTACACTTTTTTGTCCAGAATTAAGAATAAATACTAAAATTAAACACTTTTATCAGCTCTTCAAACAATAAAATTCTACGAACGAGAAGAATTTAGACAAACGAAGAGGAGATAATGGTGCGAAAGTGATGAAAAGGGTTGGGATGGTTTTATTAGCCGAAGGGATAAATTTAAAAATTTTGAAAAAATTTCAGGGGTGCATAAGATAAAATTGGGGCTCCTTAAGTAACGCCCAAGTTGAATCTTTGGATCGGAGAGAATCAATCACGTGTTTTTCTTCCGTCTCACTCGAAGAGTCACTTGTCAGTTGAGTCTTCCCCACCATAGTCCACCGTTGATAAACCAAAACCAAAACCAAACTCTCCTAGTTAACAATCAGCAGAGCGCAAGATAACTGTTCCCTTGCAAATTGCTACATGTCGTCTGCGAACCCTTGCTACTGCTTCTCCTTCTCTTCACAATCTAGTCTCACCCATTCCTTAAAACGATGGCGTTTCGGTCTCCAAGCCCCCATCGCCTCCTCCTTCCGCCCTCGCAGCCGCAGTCGCAGAAGGCACAACAAGAACAAGAAGCTCACAATCCCCACAACCAAAACCTCTCAAGAACCCAAATTTGAAACCGTTATCGATCTCAATCAACTGCAAACCCAAGCCTCCTCTACTTTCCGAACTCTTTTCCCTTCCTTCGATTTGTCTGTTCGGGAATTCGTCTCTTCCGGCAAAGAAGCCTACAGGGATTTGCAAACCTTAGTAACTTTCGATGAGAACCGCAAAGTCGTGATTTCTTGTCGCCCTTCAACCGTCCATTTCATAGGCACTACAGCAATCCTGAGCTTAGTTACTGTTTTTGCTTTCAGGGTTTTAACCAAATTGGTTTCTGGGTTTTGGCATTGGGGTCGAAATTCATCTGGGCATGCTCCTATGGTGCGGAGGGACCGTAGTCTTGGGGGAAAAGAAGTCATTGTTGGATGGAGCAATAAGGAGAGGGGCAATGCCGGGTATAACTTAAGCGTCTCTGGTAATCCATTATCGTTGGCTCAGGGGCCTGCTACTGGAATTTCAAAGAAGGGTACGAAGAACAGGGTACGGTTTCAAGAGAAATTGCCAAAATGGTGGCCAACTTTAGCTGAACATGCTCCTTATACCGAGGATGAGGAGTTCAAGAGGGAGGCGTACAGAGTGGTTAGAGGTTCGACCTTTCTTTCTATTACTTTTTCCTTTTCCTATTTCCCTCTTTTGATTCAATCCCGTGGCATCACATTCCTGATGACTAACAAAGAGAAGTTGAAGGCAAGAGCATTGAATGAAATTAAAGACTTTTTTTTTTTTTTTTTTTTTTCTCTCTTGTTTCTTGCAAAGAATCTCATACCTCACTTACAGTTGGTAAATTCTGAAACTTATACTAAGAATCTTACATTCGTCTAATTGTGGTCAGTGATTTGTTTGTATTAGTTTTCCTGTATGAGATATTCCTTCCCCTGAGCCTTGGTCATGGATTTTTAACTTCGTAGTCTCAAAGATTGATTTTGACAAATTAAGTGTTTACTTCATGGGGGTAGGATATTTAGAAGACATTGATGCTTTTGGTTTTCAAATACGTAACATTTAAAGAAAATATTTTTGCGGATAGTTTCAGTTAAATTGTAACCTATTTGGAACCCTATTTTTATCGCTGCCATGCAGTTTGAGAGGTCTAAAACATGTGATCAACTTTCATTTAAGGTTTTTATATTAATAATTACAGCATAAATTCATTGCTTTATTTTTCTTCCTCCATTCTTTGAAATTTCTGCATTAGAACTTTATATACATGACGGAGGAATTGTTCAGCTAAAATAAACTTGTATTCTTCCTATTACAATGTGCTCTTCGCCTCTGATGGACATTTGATATTTCTTTAAATTGTGTCTTATTGATGGGTTTACAATTGTAAGGTGAAAGTGATCTGTTTAATGATCTTGAAAGGAAAATCAAAAGCAAAATAACATTCTTTATCCTGTCACAAGGACACTATCAAGTCTGCATGAATTGGAGAGGTTTATGGTTCATATTAAAAGCGTGTTTGTCAATATTCATAACATAAGGAATATATCCATACACATTATCCTGAATCATTTTTTCATCTTCCCTTTTTTCACATATATCTTGTTTTCTCTCACTAATATCCATTCTCTATGAAGCTGAATTATAGATGATCAACTTAAGGAATTTATTTATGAAATAATTTGATGCTAATTCAAACACTTGAAGATTAGGTTGAGATGAATTAGTTATTCTATATGTCTACTTTTTCCTTGCTTCACATCTTTGTCTCTTTGTAAAATGATGTATCCCCGTTGATCTATATCCATGAATAATCTGTTGTCCTGTGTAGAATAGATTCACAAGCCGTTCATTTGTTTATTCATTAATGTGCTAAAATCCTCTTTTAATATTTGCATCACAAAATATTTAACTTTTGCATCAATCATAATATATAACATTATGTTCAAATGGAGGCATCACATGCTAAAACTGACAGTTTTAATTGAGTAAACTGAACAAACCCAACGGGTGGCTTAGGTGAGAACCTTTGGGCATACTCATGACTAAATTTTAGTTACCGGAACCAATAAACATGAAAGTAAATGTATTTCTAAAGAAAGGATATATTAGTTATCTTCACTGCCAAACATTTGCTTCAAGTTGCTTAACAAATGTGATTGTTCTACTAGTAAGTCTCTAAGGTAGTCTCCAGTATTATTTCATTCTAATACTTATTATGTTACCTCATTTCTAGGTTGTCAAACCTTTTAATTCAAGATGCAGTTTTCTCTCCATTGTTGGAGATGCTGATGGACTTAGTACTTGTTCAAAGAAAACTATGCAGCTTTCTTTTGCCACCTGTTCCTTTGTCACTTAATGTCGGGCTACTTGTATCACATTTTGATTTTCAAAAGTTAGTGGTTCCAATTTTTTTTTTTTTTTGGATAAAATAAGAAACTTTATTTAAAAAAGAGGAGTTAAGAAGCACAAAGACAAAGGAGGAGAAATTTGCATAATATGTTTGTGGTTCTTGTTAGTTACTAATCCCACTTTTATAGTTTAATGAAGTAAGTGAGCTTGTTATCAACTAAAATCAAAAAGTGTATTGACGCTATGTTGGAAGTTGGGACTCATTTGAGAGAGATGGCCAGGGATCATTAAATGAGATCCAGATGTAGTTGAGATGTGGAATAAATTAATTATAATAACTATTACAACTCTTATTCAGTCTCATTTGTTTTTCCAACGTCTAAATTAATGTATGTTTCTATTTCTGTATGCTTTCTTCTTTTGTAGGTAACAAACAAACATTTCCCAGTTTCCTTAGCTTTTTTGTCATCCCTTAATTCAAGTTGGAACTCATTGGCTTGATTTCCAGCAATCAAGGACACTAGAATGAGCGGAAAGGACATCATGGAGGATGATATAATTAAAGTCAGTTTTTTGGTGATTTACTTGATTATCGATTGATGTATGTAATTTTGTATTTTTAGTCTATGATTTTGTTGGTAAAATTAGCTAATGATTATGTTAGCCATTTGATATTGTTTCAAGTGCTTTTGTTTATAATGTTTAGAATAAACAAGAAGGAAACAGTACAAAAGTATAGTTAACCAGAGCTTATTTGAGATGGAAAGTCACTAAAAAAGACCATGAGCTTTTCAATTATTAAACTCACCTAACCTTTTCCAAACCAACTGCTGGTGCATTGAAATTTCTCTTATTCCAAACGACTGAATGAATTGCACACTATCATAAAACTTACCCTCTTCTACCCTGCCAAAGCCTCTGATATAGTTAACTAGAGCTGCTCTTGTTTCAAGGGACAAACTGAGCATTCACCAAACTAGTGAAACAGTCTATTCATAAATAATTGGAAGCTGAACAGTGTAAAAATAAATGGCAGCAGTCTCTGAACTAGAATTGCATTAACACTGAAAATTGTTAGGGGAGATCAGGAGAGAGCCTTATGTGGTCTACTAACCTGAAGCAGATTATAAGTATTAATCCTATTAAGTACCATGACCCAATAAAAGATTGACAATTTTAATCTTTTCAATAATCATTGGAGCTATGGCAAACACTGAAACTTGATCATTTGCCTCCAGAGCCACTTTTAACCTTAAACAAGTGGGCTCTTTTTTCTCTATAGATGACATTCTGCAATGCAATTAGTTGTCTTGCTAGAATGCATCATTCAGATCAGAGGTGGTAATATTTTTAGAAATTTTTTTTCTTTGTTTTAGTTCTTTTAGATAACTGAATTATGTTAGATTGACTAATAAAAAATGTTTAATACATTTATATTAAACATTTTAAGTTAAACTTCTCTTTACTGTTAGGACTTGTTTAAATGTGTGATCATCATCATTACATTAACCATAGTAGTTCTTTTGACAAAGATTTTTCTGACTGTATTTACTGGGACTAAACCAGAGATATGTTGTATGTAGTACTGCCCTGTGCCGGTTTTAACTTCTCTCTAATGAAAAGTTAAATGGGTATAACAGAAATTAGGTACTTGGGTTTGGAAGCTTGATAAATTAGTGTTAATCATTAATCTGAATTCAACTGGGGATGCAAATGTCAATGATGGACAATAAAAACACTCCAATGATAGTTCAGTATTCGTTTTGCAATGTTTATGGGGCATACATGTACTTAGATTCATTCAAGAAAATTGCAATTGCAAAGAGGAAGCATTTTTCTTTTTGTAATACACGATTTCTTCTTCTTATTATGATTCTGATTAACTTTTTGGAGCCATTGATGAGTTAAATTTTTTCCTGTATTATCCTCTCCAATCTTAACACATTGGATTCTTCTTTGCTTGTACATTGAGCAGTTACGCCAAATATGCAGAATTTCTGGAGTCCAAGTATCAATTGAACCAACAAATATACGAGATTCCCTGTATCGAGCTTCTGTTAACTTCATTTTGAATATTTGCAACAGGTGTGATTTAGGCCTGCATTTATCTTATCCTCTTTCCTCCCCTGCTTGTTAGTTTCTACTATTCATGCTGTCTTTTGCTCTTGTATCAGGGCACCAAGTTACTCTACCTCCATTGAGATTAACGGGGAGGATGCTCGACAATTCGTTGCTGGGTTTGCTGAAAACATTGGGCTTGAAAACGTTCGTGCTGCAACAATTGTGTCTGCAGCTGTTGCTGCTTGCACGCGATCTTCTTTTCTACAGGCTTGGGTAAGTTCTCACCCCATTCTTATGATTATGTAATATTGTGTGTCAGCATTTAAGAGTTTTTATTGCCAAAGACTGATTCAACCTGGAAGCTATAAGGACTAGTAGTAGTGACAGTTTTATACTTTAACATGCCCCTGCATGCAAAAACCCTTTGGGCTTAAAGCATGAGCAACACTGTTTGGCTCTTACTGATAGAGAAGAGACAGTGGGGCCTGAGATGGGAGGCCCAACACCACTGAGAGTGTACGTAAGGAGAGGGGTGAGGAATGAAAAAGGGTAAAAAGGGTGAGGTGGCAAATGATTGGTGCGGGTACTATATGAGTAGTGGCTGCCTAGGAATGCTGGCTATCTAGATATTATTTTCTATTTGTGTGTATAGGGAATTGTCCCTTTTAGGAGGGCTGCGGCCTGTGTGTGTCTGGTATCTTTTTATCTTTTCAGTGTCCTTTGTAACCTCCATTGGAGGGTGATTGGTTTTCTTCTAATAGAACAGTAATATATATCTTGAATCCTAACAAATTGGTCCGACCTGCCGCATACCAAGAGCGGAAACCATGGATTCAAGAGTTGAAGCATTGGAGTGCCAGTTGGAGTTGATAAGGAAAGACCAAGAAGGGAAGTTCCGAGCTGCAGGGATGGGGATGGAGGACATTAGGAGGCGCCTAGTTAGTTTGGAAGAACTAAAGGAAGGGGTGGAAGAAATGAGTGTTGTTCCGAGAGTGGGCTGTTGAACAAGGAAGACAGCCGAAGCGAAAAGACACAGGAAAAAGGCCTATGGGAACCACATCAGGAGGAGGAGGATCTAGCTCCTCCCAAGCGGACCAGGTGGAACATGGTGAAGAAGAAAGGGAGATAGACGTAGAAGATGAGGAAGACAATGGTGGTTCTGATGAGATGAAAACGGTCCTAAAGAAGTTGGAGCTACCCACCTTTGATGGATCTGATCCATTGAGTTGGATAGCAAGGGATGAACAGTTCTTTGAGCTCCAAAACACCAGCAAAGAGCTTCGGGTACCTCTGGCTTTCGTCAGTATGGAAGGGAACGCCATCCATTGGTTCAGGTGTTTAAAGAAAAGAAAAGAGAGGCTGAATTGGGAGACATTGGTAGTGGAGATGATGAAAAGGTATGGCAATATGCTAGATGGAAGTCCCTACGAAAGACTTTCGGGATTACGGCAAGACGGAAGGGTGGAGGACTACATCCAGGAGTTCAAAATGCTACTGGCTTCAGTGGCACATCTGCCCGAGGAGCAAATTCTGGGTTATTACATGAGTGGCCTTAGTAACACCATCAGAAGAAGGGTGAGGACACATGAACCGACCAACCTGAATAGGGCAATGAATCTATCTCGGTTGGTAGAACAAGACTTGAACGGTGAGGCCAAGGGAACGATGCTTACACAGAGTAGGGCCCCAAACACGGGGATGGCGGTGTGAAATCGTGGGAGTGGAGCATATCAAAAGCGGGTTGGGTTTTCGGGTTTCCGGAGCGGTACCCAGCCCACGGTTCTGACCCGCACCCAACATTACCCAGAACGCTCTGGTTCGCACCTGCGAACTGCAACCAGCTAGGCTTCGTCGATGCAAAGTTCAGCTGCGAGCCTGCAACCTTCGAAAGCTTAAGGTTGCAAGTTTCGAGGGGTCTGACATCTCCCCTATCACAAGTATGTGCGGCGGCGAGAGGAGAATAGGTGTTTTCAATGCGGGCAACCATACACACCCACTCATCGCTGCCTAGAACGTAGCATGAGGGTGGTAATTCTAGCCGATGACGAAGAAGAAGAGCTAGTGGAGGAGTTGGCCATTGCAGAGCTTACGGGGGGTGAAAGGTTAGACGAGAAGGAAACAGCTAAGGAAGGCGAGACTTTGCAATTATCCATGTTTTTGTTGGGTGGCATTTCGGGACCAAAGACCATCAAGCTGCTGGGGACTTTGAATGGGTTAGAGATACTGGTAATGATCGACAGTGGGGCCAGCCATAATTTCATTTCGGAGGACTTGGTGAATAGGTTAGGATTGAAGGTAACTCAAACTCCTAGATTTTGGGTATGGTTAGGTGATGGGCATCAAAAGGGTGTGCTGGGTATGTGTCCCTCTTTATCCTTAACTCTAGCGGGAGTGAGTATTGTGGCTGATTTCTATGTATTTTCTTTGGGTGGAGTGGACTTAATTCTGGGGATGGCGTGGTTGGAAACTTTAGGAGAGGTTAAGGCAAACTTTAGAGCTCTAAAGATGGAGTTTGACTATAAAGGGAGGCAGGTTAAAATTCAAGGGGATCCTGCCCTATGCTTTGCACCCATTTCGGGTAGATCATTGTTGAAAGACACAGAAATCGAGTTCCGGGGAATCATGTACATCTGGGGAGGAAAGGAGGAAGGTGAGGACTTAAACTTATGCCCGTGCACAGGAGACGAACTGGAGTTATCACATAGACAGGAAGGCGAGTTAAGAGAGCTGTTAGCAGCATATGAAGGAGTTTTTGCAGAGCCACAGGGGCTTCCACCGCGAAGATCACTTGAGCACAGAATTCCACTCCAATCTGGGACAGACCCTATAAATGTAAGGCCCTACCGCTATGCCCATAGCCAAAAGAATGAAATAGAGAAGTTAGTGGGTGGAATGCTGCAAGCAAGGATAATTAGACCAAGTAACAACCCTTATAGTAGTCTAGTACTGTTGGTGAAGAAAAAGGATGGTAGCTGGAGGTTCTGTGTTGATTATCAAGCCCTGAACAAGGCAACAATACCAGATAAGTTCCCTATTCCTGTAATTGAGGAGTTACTTGACGAGTTGCATGGGGCTAGATACTTCTCAAAGATAGACTTACGATCGGGTTATCATCAAATTCGGGTTAGGGAAGAAGACATCCAGAAAACAACTTTCAGGACTCATCATGGGAATTCCTGGTAATGCCTTTTGGTCTTTCTAATGCTCCAGCTACTTTTCAGGCAGTCATGAATGAAACTTTCAGACCGTATTTGAGGAAGTTTATTCTGGTATTTTTTGATGACATTCTAGTCTATAGTAAAAACTGGGAGGACCATTTATTTCACCTTCAGATAGCTCTTGATACTCTTAAACAGGGCTGTTTGTTCGCAAATAGGAAGAAATGCCACTTTGGTCAGATGACTGTCCAATACCTAGGACACATGATCACCAAATCAGGGATAGAAGTGGATCCAGAGAAGGTGCAAGGGGTCATGAATTGGCCAACACCCCAATCTGTCAGGGGGGTAAGGGGTTTTCTGGGCCTTACTGGGTATTATAGGAGGTTTATCAAGGACTATGGGAAAATAGCCAAGCCATTGACTGTTTTATTAAAAAAAGGGAAGTTTGAATGGAATAGAGAAGTAGAGGGGGCTTTCCAGCTATTGAAGGAAAAATTGACCACTGCCCCAATGTTGTCTATGCCAGATTTCAGCAAAACATTTGTGGTTGAATGTGATGCTTCGGGAAGAGGTGTGGGAGCTGTGTTGATGCAAGAGGGGAGGCCAATAGCATATTTCAGCAAGGGGTTATCTGATCAAGCCCTAAGTAAGTCAATTTATGAGAAGGAATTAATGGCATTAGTGATGGCCATTCAGCACTGGCGACCATACTTATTGGGCAAGAAGTTTGTAGTCAAAACGGGTCAGAAGAGTCTCAAATTTCTGCTTGAGCAAAGGATTACTACTCCCAATCAGCAAGATTGGTTGGCAAAATTATTAGGGTACTTGTTTGATATTGTTTACAAGGCTGGGGTGACCAATCAGGCGGCTAATTCCTTGTCACGAAAGGGAGAGGAAGGAGAACTGTCAATGCTGTCTAAACCATACTGGAGTGAGGCAGATGAGATTCAGCAAGAAATCATGGTGGATCCTCATTACTCCAAGGTAGTGCCTGCTTTAAGAAATGACCCGGATTCGCAGATAGGTTTTTCTCTGGTTCAGGATAGACTTTTTTACAAGGGAAGGTTGGTCATTTCAAAAAATTCCAAATGGGTTCCAATTTTCCTTCATGAATTTCATTCTTCGCCTATGGGAGGTCATTCTGGGGTTCTGCAAACTTATAAGAGGCTGGCTGCAAATCTATATTGGCCGGGAATGATGAACTCGGTGCTTCAATTTGTCAAGGACTGCACGGTTTGTCAGCAGAGTAAGTATGAGGGTAAGTCACCAGCTGGGCTGCTTCAACCCCTACCTATACCGAAGGCCATTTGGGAAGACATCAGCCTGGACTTTATTAGTGGGCTGCCCAAGTCCAGAGGGTTTGATGCCATCATGGTAGTAGTGGACAGACTCACTAAGTATGGGCATTTCATTTGCCTCAAACATCCTTTCACTGCTCAAACAGTGGCAGCTCTATTTGCCAAGGAGATAGGGAGATTGCATGGGGTACCAAGTTCCATTGTCAGTGATAGGGACCCAACGTTTGTAAGTAAGTTTTGGTCTGAATCTTTAAAATCCAAGGCACGGCTTTGAAAATGAGTATTGCTTACCACCCAGAAACGGATGGTCAAACCGAGGTGCTTAATAGGGGGTTGGAGACCTATCTACGCTGTTTTACCTCTGAACAACCCAAGTGCTGGGCAGATTGGTTATCTTGGGCTGAATATTGGTATAATACTTCATACCAGGGCTCTACAGGAAGTACCCCGTTTGAGTTGGTGCAGGGAAGAAAACCTCGTACCATTTTGAGATTTTTACCTGGTGAATGCCTAGTAGAAGCTGTGGCTAATGATCTCAGCAATAGAGATGAGATCCTGAAACAATTGCAATTCAACCTACAGAAAGCTCAGCAAGTTATGTGCTTCTATGCAAACAAAAAGTGCAGGGATATCAATTTTGGGGTGGGTGACTGGTAAAGCTTAGGCCACAAAGGCAGGTTACAGTAGCTAAAAGAATCTGCCCCAAGCTGTCACCAAGGTATTTTGGTCCTTTCCAAATTCTGGGCAGAGCGGGAAAGACTGCTTATAAGCTTAAACTCCCAGAAAATTCGAGAGTGCACCCTATGTTCCATGTTTCCCAATCGAAAGCTGCAACTGGTCAGCTTCCTGCTGATCCAGAAATTCCAATTGAATTAGAGCAGGAAATTCCAGTGGTTGAACCAGAAGAGTTTTTGAAGCACAGGACAATCCATCGCAACAATAGATGTGCCTCAAGTGTTGGTAAAGTGGAAGAATCAGCCTCTGTCTGAGGCCAGGTGGGAGGATGAAGTCACTATCAGAGGACAATTCCCAGAGATTAGCCTTGAGGACAAGGCTTTTTCAACCTACAGAGGTATTGATAGAGAAGAGACAGTGGGGCCTGAGATGGGAGGCCCAATACCATTGAGAGTGTACGTAAGGAGAGGGGTGAGGAATGAAAAAGGGTAAAAAGGGTGAGGTGGCAAATGATTGGTGCGGGTACTATATGAGTAGTGGCTGCCTAGGAATGCTGGCTATCTAGATATTATTTTCTATTTGTGTGTACAGGGAATTGTCCCTTTTAGGAGGGCTGCGGCCTGTGTGTGTCTGGTATCTTTTTATCTTTTCAGTGTCCTTTGTAACCTCCATTGGAGGGTGATTGGTTTTCTTCTAATAGAACAGTAATATATATCTTGAATCCTAACACTTACCTTGTGCTAAAATTTAATTTTAATTATGAGAAATGGGGAAGTAATTGAATCCTTGATTACTTGATTTAAGAGTCTCTAATACCATGTCACAAAAAGAAAAGTGATTAAACCCAAAGTCTTAAGGTTTAGGGGAAGGCCCTAGAATAGTTCTATGTGTAAGAAGTAATTTTTTAGCCAAATACATTGTCATTGACAATCATAGGGAAAGGTAGTTATATTTTCAGTTAACATATTGTATGTTAATATTATTACTTCATTTAAGTGTCTCTAATACCATGTCAAAAAAGAAGAAGAAGTGATTAAACCCAAAATCTTAAGGTTCAGGGGAAGGCCCTAGAATAGTTCTATGTGTAAGATGTAATTTATTAGCCAAATACATTGCCATTAACAATTATAGGGAAAGGTAGTTATATTTTCAGTTAACATATTATATGTTAATATTATAGTTGTCTTGTTGCAAACTGGGATTTTGTTGGTACACTGGTCTTCTCAAGAACTGTAGCTCCTGTTTTAGAAGTTCCTTACTGTAGCAAAATATGTTGCCAGAGACACTTTCCCCTGACTTATTTTCACCTTTTAATCTCTCAAGTGCTCCGGTGATTTTTGAAAGTCATGCTTTATTTGGTTTCCCATTCTATTACAGGCTCTGGAAATGCAAGGTAAACATAATGAAGCCAAGTTGGAAATGTCAAAGACGTGCCTTCTTCTGCGGATATTTCCTCCTGATGAGTCCTCTGTATGTGCTCTACTCTTTGTACTTCACAATCTTTTTTTATTAATTTTGTTGTTGTTGTGCATCCTGTAGTTTGTGTTTGATTCTGCAAACATATCTTCAGTGCTAATTCTGCATGTTTTGATGAATGTCTGTTGCATCATTTGGGTAGTTATTTGTGAGTGATAAGGTGCTAGGTACCATGGGATTGTCTCAGACACAGAGCAGATTGTTGTCTTATTTTACTTTTAACGGACCTATTAGAGTAATTTTTTTCTTTCTTGCCATATTGTATCATTGTGATTGTTTGATTTGGTAGCTTGAGCTGTTATTAATCCTCAGCCTACCCTTTTGGTGGGTTCTTCATTAATCTGCTTTTCTGCTGTGAAGCTGTGGTTTCTGTTATACCACTAGTTGATGGCTTATAACTTCTTCTCTAGTTGAAATAGCAGTGTCATGTTACATTGCCTTGAAAATGTTTTTAATTGCACAACTGGCATACTTTGAACTATTCATTTCGTAAGTAAGTGCTTATGACATTGACTTTTCTAAACTATAGCTGATTATACAAATAGAGAAAGCTGATTCCCTGGTTTGGTATCATTTTTTTGTCCATCCAAAAAGCCTATTTTCAAGCAACTACTTTAACGAATCATCACTTATCACTCCTCTCCTCTCCAGTCTCACTTGTAAATTTTTGTTCGTTACTTGACAGTCTGACTCTAAAGTCTAACTACTCAAAAGTCAAGTCACTATTATTAACTATTTATTTTATATCAAATAAATGACATAAATAAACAAAGGGGATCCATATGCAGATTGGTGTATGTGAAGACTCTAGAACAGTTAAACAAGGATCCTTTCCATGGCAGGTTGGTGCAGATTGTTAACCTGCAAGTCGTGTGAGTTATGCAGTCAAGTCTGTTCTGTATGCATGGTTAGTTATACGGTTAGTTTGTCAGAAGGACAATGTTGCAATCCTGTAAGTAAGGTTGTTAGTTGTATTAGTTGCTAACCACTCTAATCTCTGCGTAAATTATGTAAACCAGAATCAATAAAGCTTACTGCCCAGTGCACATTTTCAGTTTTGCTCAAATACATGCTTGTAAATAAGCTCATGTTCACCACAGTTCACTCCTTTTAAAATCTACTTCCAGAGCGGTGCAATAATATATGTGGTTCACTGTGCAATTTTCTTGTAAACCATGTCGGCTCCAGCATTTGACTTATGTACACATTTCTGCCTTTTCATTCTAATAGCATCTATTTACGGTCTATGCAGCCTCAAATGGAGATGGTCGCTCGGGGCTTGGAGAAGCACTTGAAACTAGAACAAAGAGAACACCTTATGGATGTATTTGCCAAAGTTTGTGGTGATGATAGTCACAGGATTGCCAGGGAGGCCCTTGGTTTGGTGCGGACCTGTTATCCTTGCAGAATTTGCATATAAATACCTGTTTCTACAAATCCTTGGTGATATCACTAACTGAAATCACCTTAAGTCATTAGGAACAAAAATAGGGAAGGAAAAAAAACAAAATTTAGGTGCTCGACATTGATGGAAAAATATATTTAAAGTATGAGGACTTCCAGTTTGGTGCCATTTAGGCCATTTGAAATGTCCAAAATACCTTTAGGTACTGAGTGATTTTTCTGTCCACATAGTATTTATAATGTTAAAAACCAAGATATAATCTCCTTTTACTTAGAATATTATCTTTTCCTCTAACATCAAGCACCTAAGAATAATAAGCTTGAAAAAAAAAAAAGAAAAAAAGAAATCCCAAGTCATTTAAGTTGAGTTATTACTAAGGCAGCTTTAACACAACCTTCTGTTTTCCCCATTGGATTGCGGGAGGAAAAGCTGTCTGATGAAGAGTAATAGTAAATGTCATACTTTTAGATATTTGATGTAATTGAATATTTAAGGGAGTCTTGAGAATGATTAAAAGATTAAATAAGGAGTCTTTGAAATGTTTAGAATTAAATAAAAGGTCTTGGAAATGTTTAGTGGTGGTAATTAAGGAGTTCTAGAAATGTAGATTCATTTATTTAATCTAGAAATGTAGAATCATAGGAATATGTACAATCAAAATTGGTGGAAAAGAAGTTAATTAGTCATTTATTTAGTCTAGAAACTGTCTGTAGTTGTTTGGAAATCTCAATTGTTATTTTATTGAGATGGGTAGGACAATATATATACAAAGAGGAACAACAATAAATCCCTAAAATTAAGGGATTTGATAAGGTTGACTAGGGAATAATTATCTTCATAATTATCTCCTAGAAAATAATTCAAAATAATTCTAATTACAGAATCTAATCTACAAAACCGATGGGCTTGATTTCCTACACTCCCCCTCAAGCCTAACGGTATATGTTCACCATTCCAAATCTGGACCTCAATTCTTCAAAGCTAGGCTTGTGTAGTGCCTTTGTAAGTATGTCTGCCGCCTATTCTTTGGAGGGAACGTACTTCAGATTTACACAGCCACTCTCCACCTTTTCATTGTTGAAATGACGATCAATTTCAACGTGCTTGGTTCTATCATGATGAACTGGATTTTTGGCAATGGCTATGGTTGATTGGTTATCGCATAGAACATCTATAGGGTCTTCATTCTTAATCCTTAGATCAGATAGTAACCTCCTAAGCCACATTCCTTCACAGATCCCATTTGTTAAGGATCTGAATTCTGCCTCTGCGCTACTGCGGGCCACTACATGTTTTTTGCTTCTCCATGTCACCAAATTACCCCACACATAGCTGCAGTATCCAGAAGTAGACTTCCTATCTTCAGGTGAACCTGCCCAGTCAGCATCAGTATATATCCTAACTTGCCTGCTTGTGTTTTTCTTGAAAAATAACCCCTTTCCTGGATCCTCTTTTAGGTATCTCAAAATTCTGTACACAGCATTAAGGTGCTGTTCTTGAGGTTTGCTAAGAAATCTACTTACCACATTAATTGCAAAGCTAATGTCTAGTCTAGTGTGGGTTAAATAGAGTAACTTTCCGACTAGCCTTTGGTATCTACCTTCGTCTGCTGGCCTTCCTTCTGAATTCCATGTCAGCTTCACATTAGGATCCATAGGAGTGTTTATGGGCTTACTTCCCAACATTCCAGTCTCACGATGGAGGTCCAATGCATACTTCCTTTGTGATATTGTTATACCGTGCTTTGATCTAGCCACTTCCATGCCCAGAAAATACCGTAGGTGGCCTAAGTCTTTAACTTCAAATTCTGCACCTAAGAGTTTCTTAATTCTGGTGAGCTCTTCCTCCCAATTTCCTGTAAGCACAATGTCGTCAACATAGACAATTAATAGAGCTATTTTCCCTGCATTTTGTTTGATAAAAAGGGTATGATCTGCCTGACCCTGTACATAGCCATCATTCTTCAACACCTTTGTAAATCTGTCAAACTAGGCACGTGGGGACTGCTTCAACCCATAAAGTGATTTTTTCAGCTTGTATACCTTCCCTTTGGGCAACTTGTATTCAAACCCAGGTGGTGCATCCATGTAGACTTCTTCTTGTAGATTCCCATTTAGAAAAGCATTTTTGACGTCCATTTGCAGCAAAGGCCAGTCTAGATTTGCGGCAATGGAGATAATCACCCTGATTGTGTTCAATTTGGCCACCGGAGAGAAAGTTTCTTGGTAGTCAATGCCGTATGATTGGGTGTATCCCTTTGCCACCAACCGTTCTTTGAATCGTTCAATGCTGCCATCAGCCTTTTGTTTTATTGTGAATACCCATTTGCAGCCCACTGTTTTCTTATGTGGTGGTAAGTCAATGATTTCCCATGTCTTGTTCTTTTCAAGTGCCATTATTTTTGCAAATGTTGCTTCCTTCCACTTGGGATCCTGCAAGGCTTCTTCCACATTTTTTGGAATTTGGATCTGGTCTATGATAGCTGTACAAGCTCGGTATTGAGATGATAGTTTGGAGTAAGACATGCAGTTTTGTATGGGATGTTGAGTGCATTGTCTTACTCCCTTCCTTAGTGCAATAGGCCAGTCTAAATTATTTTGCTTCCCTGTATCTGCCATCACTGGAATATCAGGATTAGTTAGGGAATTTTCTTGTGACTGTTCATAATTTGTTGGACTGGTAGATAACTCTTGGACAGGCTGAATTTGGTTCTGCCTTTTCCGCCGTGAATAGACTAGGAGTTCGTTGGGTTTTTTTTTTGGGGATTGAGAATGCTTGTCAGGGCTGGTGTGTGTTACTGGAGAGCTAGGAAAATCTGGGGTACTGGTTGCTAGTTCTGGAATAGGTCTGGGACATGCGGGTAGAGGTGGTAAAGTGGGGTAGATTTATGGGTTATTCTGTTCTGGGATAAAGTCCCAGTTCTGTAATTCTAGTGAGGTATTCTCCCCCTGAATTGCAGAATTGGAGAAATAAGGCTGTTGTTCAAAGAAAGTAACATCCATGGAGTGAAATATTTTTTTGGTTGAGGGACAGTAACATTTATAGGCTTTCTGGTTAGGAGAGTAGCCTAGGAAAATTGTTTTATGGGCCCTAGCATCAAGCTTATCTCGGTTATGCGGAAGTACGTGGACAAAAGCTGTACAACCGAAAATTTTGAGTGGAATTTGGGAAATAAGATGATTCTTAGGATAGGTATCTTGAAGGAGTTGAATGGGAGTACGAAATTGAAGGATGCAAGAGGGCATGTGGTTGATAAGGTAAGTGGCTGTGAGAAGGGCATCACCCCAGAAGTGTTTGGGAGCATGTGAGGAGAGGAGTAAGGAGCGGGTGACTTCAAGGAGGTGCCTATTCTTGCGTTCGGCAACACCATTTTGCTGTGGTGTGTCAACGCAAGAACTTTGGTGGACGATCCCATTCGATTGAAGATAGGAACCGAGGGATTCATTGAAAAATCACGAGCATTATCAGTTTTTAAAACTTGGATATTTGCTTGGAATTGGGTTTGAATCATTTTGTGGAAATGCTGAAAAATCTGAGTGGTTTCGGATTTATTTTTCATGAGGAAGGTCCAGCTGATTCTCGTGTGATCATCTACCAAAAGTAGGAACCACCGAGCACCAGTTAAGGTTTTGGTTTTATTTGGACCCCAAATGTCACCATGGATTAAAGAGAATGGTGAGGATTGTTTATAACGAATAGGAGGATAGTGAGATTTGGTATGTTTAGGGAGTTGACACTTAGCACAAGTAAGTGAATGAAGATTAACTTTATTGAATAGTGCTAGAAATAGTCGTTTAAGGTACATAAAATTTGGGTGTCCTAATCTATGATGCCAAAGTAAAATGGTTTCTTCATTATTTGGCTAGGATGGGTGGCTGATCCGGATTGTGTGGCCATGAGAGAAATGGCTAGTTGGTGCAAGGTTGGGATTGAGGATGTAAAGGCGGCAGCAAGAGTCAAATTCAGCACTGCCAATCGTCTTCCCTGAGTCCTTGTCCTGAAAAGTACAAAAATCATCCCAAAACTTAGTTGCACAATTTAAATCTCGATTGAGTTTTCGGACTGATAGTAGATTACAATCAAGTTTAGGAACAAATAACAGATTTCAGTTGAAAGTCTGAAGAAAGGATTACAGTGCCATATCCCATGGTTGTTTTATGGGATCCATCGGCTAACAGCGAAATTAGGACAGCTCACAAAAGAAGAGAATAAATTTTTGTCACCTGTCATGTGGTCAGAGGCCCCAGAATCAGTGATCCAGGATTGAGCTGTTTGGGAGGCATGAAGAGTTGAAGATGGAGCTAGTTGACCAGCTTTACTGATGAGCTGCTGGAGGATCTGAAGTTGATCTCTAGTGAAGGGATTTTTGTCAGATTCAGTGGTGGCAGCATAGCTGCGCCGATCAGAGTTGACTTTAGGCTTCCAATCTGCCGGTTTGCCATGTAATTTCCAGCAGGTTTCTTTTAGGTGCCCTGGTTTTTTACAGTGATCACACCAGGGGCGACTTTTCCGAGTTTTACCATCTCCCTGCGGCTGAGAGATACTCCTGGCAGCAAGGGCACTAGGTGAGGTTTGATCAGGTCCCCGTGGTGCAGCGGTTAAAGCTGGACTTTCCAGCAATGGAGTGAGGTCTGGAGTGCCCAGCATAACCTTCTGCCTACTCTCTTCCCTTCGAACTGCAGAAAAAACTTCACGTAGGCTGGGCAACGGTTTTGTCCCCAATATTTTGCCCCGCACTTCGTCAAGAGACTTATTCAGTCCCAAGAGGAATTTAAAAATTCTCTTGGTCTCAACAATTTGTTTGTAGCTGGTATGATCTTCGGGGCATCGCCAAGTATGGGTCTCGAACAAGTCCAGCTGCTGCTAGTATTTAGAAAGGGTAGTATAATAATGAGTAACAGGGTTATTACCTTGTTGAAGGTCATGTAAAAGGCTCTCGATGTGAAACAGCTTGGCAGTGTTGTCCCTACTGGAGTAGGTTTCTAAGGCAGCTTCCCATATCTCATGGGCAGTGTGATATAGGAGAAAATTTTCTGCAATGTCAGTGGTCATGGAGTTGATGAGCCATGACATGACCATATTGTTTTCTGCCTTCCAGGTTCTGTAAGTGGGATCGGTTGATGCTGGTGGATGGATTGTGCCAAGGAGATGGTCCTCACGTCCTCTGCCATTAACGAACAATAGGACTGATTGGGACCATTGGAGATAATTGCGGCCATTGAGTTTGTGAGGAGTGATAGATGCCATAGTATTCTCAAGAGTTGTGGCTGGAGTTGAGGGAAAAACGGGATTGGAGGTTGAGCCTGCTGTAGTAGAGTTTTGGTCGGAATCGGCCATTAGAAGAGGATGAGGGGGGTCTCGGAATTGAGACTAGGGTTGCTGAATTTCAGCGGCATCAAGGGGAGAGGATAGGGCGGATAGGTTAGAGCCTAGGGATGGCTCTGATACCATGTAGTTGTTTGGAAATCTCAATTGTTATTTTATTGAGATGGGTAGGACAATATATATACAAAGAGGAACAACAATAAATCCCTAAAATTAAGGGATTTGATAAGGTTGACTAGGGAATAATTATCTCCTAGAAAATAATTCAAAATAATTCTAATTACAGAATCTAATCTACAAAACCGATGGGCTTGATTTCCTACACTGTCCAGTCAATTCAAGAACCATTAGGGCCTATAAATAGTGATTATTATGTTCTTTCTACGTTTCTAGTAGCCTTTGAATGAAAATTATAGTGAAGTATTTCGGGAATATTTCATACTTTCTTTGAGACAAAATCATCTATCCCAAACCCTGTCTCATGGGACAGTGATGATTAAGTTGCATTATTTTATTATATGTTGATCAATCATTGCACCATGGAACAGGTTTTGAGATAGAGGATTTTTTCCCGCTATCTTTATGCCTAGAAATTGAGTTTCAGATTTTTTTCTAAGGAGGTGGACTCCTCCCACTACCCATTTCTTCCCCACACCATATCTACCCATCCATCCTATTTTCCCTTAATTTCTCACTAAATTAAACTCTATACGATTGAGTTTGCTGATCTACATCACTGTCTTAAATTATTAATCTGGATAAAGAATTTTTGTTTGAGGCAGCAATATTTAGGATCATTATCTTATTTCCTTTTGCAAAACATGACGGTAAAACTCTACAGCAGCTTTAAAATTATGTGTTTCTTTTTATTGGTAGTGTTATGGTAATAAGCTTTGCTTAATTAACTGAGATGTTAAATTATAAATTTCACTGATGAGCGGCATGAGCGTCATCTCTTATTCTAGATTGATTTTTCTGTTACTGATTGTTCCTCTCTTCCTTCTTTGTAGATAAATTACGAAAGTTTGTCACAATGAGCAACTTGAAGACACAATCTATGAAGAACTCTACCTGCAAAATTATGTTCTTATTGTTTCCTTTTATTCAAAGAAAAAAACATTTATTTGTGGATAATTTATTTAGTGATGTATATATGTACTATTTACATTTTCTAGTTTCATAATGTGGTAGACATAGTACTCTTAATAAGGTTCTTTGAAATGGAATCATCCATCGATTTAATGAAATTTCTTATTTGGAAAGGAAGATAGAAGTCCACCAATATTGTTCATTGGTTTAACCTTCGTGTTTTGGTCTAGCAAATAAATTTTGATTCTTCATGTCAATTTGAATATGAGAATGTCACTCCATCAGTTAGCCATTGAAACTTGACATATTTGTTGCTTTCTGCCATTTTTATAAATTTAAAGTGAGACCATTCTAAATCCAAGGTAAGTCATAAGCTTTATTTGGGAATTTAAGGGTTTTCTGGATTTCTTGTTAAACAGTTGATACGTCCCTTTCTTTGTCTTCTGATTTTACTCTATTTTCCTTTACAATTTCTGGATTTTCCCTGTTCTGAGCTAATTGTTTTCCAATTTTTTGGCTAAAGTTTCTTCAGAGCTTCGATTCTGTTCTGCCTCAGTTCAGCTTCTACCGAAGAATGGAAAAGCCTAAAAGATATCCTCTCTTATTGCTTGGTTTTCTTGAAAGCTGCAAGCAGGTAACTGTTTTAATTCCTTATAAACCTCTGCAACTACAGCGTCAACTCTTTTTTTTTTTTTAATTTTCTTTTCATTTGTGTGATTCCTTCTTTAAATGAGATTCCTCTTATTGATTCTATGCTTATATTCCTTCTTATATAATTTGTCGTCTTTAAATGAAACTCTATAATCACTCGAGGCATTGGAAGTTCGTGCATTCTCACATAAACACATGCTGGAATGTTATCTGATCCTACTCCATGCTTGTAGGTAGGAATGCAATGCAATCATGACCACAATGTGGTCTTGCTTAACCTCATTGATTATATGGTTTTTGGGCAACTAGGAATAGAAATTGGAGAGTTGAATCAATTGCAGTCCATTGGTTCGTCTATTAATGGGTTATCAGGAAAAATACTTGCTGGGTTAGGCAGTTCTAGTCTGCTCCAATACTTAGAACCTTTATAAAAACAGCTGCTATGTTTGGATGAGAAGAGAAAATGGGAGGAAAGCAAATAGAGGGAAGAGAAAAAAGAGGATAAAATGTTCTCTCTTTATGTTTGGATGAGTAGGGGAAAAGGTAGAGGAAAGAAAAATAACTAGGTTTACTATGATAATAATACCCCTATTATAAGTCATTTTATTCACAAAACTTTAGGTAATTTTGGAAAGAGAAAATTGAGACAAGTGAAGTAGCTTTTTTCTCCAAAGCTTTTGTGATCCTAACAAATTATGGTATTTATATTACAAATCTTATTTTGCTAGTCAAGATGCTAATCTATTTTTTGTTTTTAAGATACTTAATCAATTATTAGGTGCAATAAGAGCAACTTACTATAAAACTTAATGACATATCACATATCTATTACTTTCATTTTCAACTAATGTTACTTGAACAGACGAAAACTTTCTTGTGATAGAAAACTTAATGACAACAAACAGTAATGTAGATGAAGAACGGCGAATGCCAAAACCAAATATACAAGACATGCAATCCTATGTAACAAATTTCAACTGCAACTAATAGAACTAAGAGGGAATGGGCATGGAGGACTTGTAACTTGAGCTATTCCTTCTAGCATCAGCATAGCCATCTTCATTGTTGGCCTCACAGTGGGATCTTCTTGAAGGCACCAAATAGCAACCATCACAAACCTCTCTAGCCTCATATCATTGATAGCTTCATCATCATTTCCAACCAGAATGTCTAGGCTTCCAGACCTAAAACAATCATATGCCCAATCAGTTAAAATTGCGTTCTCTTCATTACCAATCTCCATATCTACATTTTTCCTGCAGCAAATGATTTCCAACAGCAACACACCAAAACTATAAACATCAACCTTTGCAGTGATTGGTGCACTCCTAAACCACTCTAGTGCAACATACCCTTTTGTTCCTCTAATTCCCGTTTCAGTGTGACTTTGATTCATCAATAAAAACTTTGCTAACCCAAAATCTGATATTCTTGCGTTATAATATTCATCTAGCAGTATGTTTTGAGGCTTTATATCACAATGGATAATCTGGGTGCAACATTCCTCATGCAAGTAAAAGAGCCCTCGTGCAATCCCAAAGGCAATGTGAACTCTTTGGTTCCAACTTGGCTTCAATCTTCCAAACAGGAAACTTGCTAAAGTGCCATTGCTCATGAACTCATATACTAAAATCCGATGTTGTCCCTCATCGCAATAGCCAATCAAGCGAACCAGGTTCCTGTGATGAGTTTGTCCTATCACATTCACTTCATTTTTAAATTCCTTATCACTGTCGTGAAGCACCTTGTCCAATTTCTTGACAGCAATGAGTGTCAATTCTATTGACCCCTTATAAACTATGCCACATGACCCCCTTCCCAATTCATCTTTGAAGTTACTTGTTGCTTCTGCAAGCTCTTTGAAGGTAAAACAACGCAGATTATTCTCAACAACAGTTTTGTCGACACAAGTCTTCTTCCGGTGGTTGAAGAAGAAACCAATACATACTGCAGCAACCAGAACAGAGCTACCTAGAAGGACTAATATATCTGTGATCAAAGTGTCTTGATTTTTCTGCATATTTGGAAACAGAGTTCGAGGTGTTTCTGGATTGATATTATTTTTGGGTAATTTGATGAAAATTGTTCCACTTGCTGCTTGGTCCTTTCTTCCATTCATGAGTGGCAACTTCTTCTTCCAGCACATGCCTTCTCTAAATAAAGAAACCACACATAGGCAATCCTTCAGGCAATAATTTTTGCAGTCCTCTGAATTGAAGGGATAATATGTCTCATAATCTCCATAGGCCCAATCCGTGTTTGGTAACTCCTTCATAAAGTATTTATCTTCTTGTAAGCTCTGCTCACCTTCTTTACAACTGAATTCAAAATCCGGCTTGCAGCTACCAAACTTATCTGTTGAATCAAGAAGAGAGAACCCTGGTGGGCACGCACAGCTTGGTCTTTGGTCAGTTTGGAGAGTGCAGATGTTATTGAAACCACATACTCCACTACCACCAGTTGTGCCACTTAAATCCATGCAAATATTGTCTGGTATTGTCTTTCCAACCGTCCAGCCTGTGCTTTGATCTTTGGGGTGATGCAATATGGTGAAAACTCCATCATAATTGATTGTTGCTCTATAATAATACCTATTAGAGAGCACTGCATTTGGATTAGTGATATTAAACATCTCGCCGCTTTTTTTCATTATGCATAGGACGCCTGATTCATCAAAGATCACACGGTAACTGGAGTTGGTTTGATTGGCTGGATCATAAGTACCACTGGTATAGTAAGCATCATAAGCATAGTTGGTTGGCAGATTTATAGGGTTGAGCACAGCATTACCATCCGGAAGAAGACGAAATTGGAACCTTCCCCTTGAGAAGTTCGTTTCTGTTTGTCTAGAAGAAAGAGTTTCTCCAACCTCCATTATTTTCGTAGGCAGCAAGGTATCTGTAGGGTGATCGAAACTCTCTCACAGCACATCAGAATTTGTGTCGAGCAGCTGAAAGTTGCCTGTATCATTCATCAAACCATAGGAAATGGAGCCTGTTGCAGGATCTGATTGCCACAACTCTCTATTTTGAGGGCTGTTGAGCACCAGCCCACGGTCATTTAGCTCCAACTTTGACCCTTTGGGAGCAGGGTTGTCTCCATTTGCATACCAAACTATAGTCTTGCTAGGTATCTTTTCATACCAAATGGAAAGCAAGAATTGGCCATTCTCAAGTTGGTGAAACCCAAATGCAAAATCACCAGAAGGAGAAAGCCATTTAGCAGCATCGTTATCTGCGGTAAGGGTGCTAGCAATGCTTATGTTACCATCGTTTTTAGCAGTGACATAGGGCAACAATAGAAGGATAATATGAGTATAACTAAAGATATCAAAAGCCATTTGTGAGAACTCTATCTTGAGTACTTGTGTGTCACCTATTATATGAATATTCATTTATGAAAGAGAACTAGGAACCAATCAACACCGCAAAGACTTTCTAGTGCTAAAATTTTACTTGCAAGTGCACCTTTTGCTTTCTTTGTGACTGATAGACGTCATAGACTTTTTTGTTTTTGTTGTGTTGAAAGGCGGGGGGAGGGGAGACTTTTATCGATGCCCCTTGTTTGTATCTATTTGGAAAAAGATTATATCTCCTCTTGTTTGCATCCATTTGGAGAAAGATTAAATCTCCGCTGCTTTTTTCTCTTATATTATAAAGACTTTGGAAGCTTCTTTGTTTTTTATTTTGAAACAATAATGTTGAATGCAACCATAGAAGTTACAAATTTTAAATATTGTCCCATGGGCAACAATTAAAGGAGACTCTTTCTTGTTTGGATACACATGGCAAAGGGTAAAATCTGATGTACATTCTGCCAATTCTATCCCAATTAAATGCATGTAAGCTTACGCCTGACGAAGACTGAAGAATAGAAAAACTAATGGCGTTCAAGTAGACCATATGGAAAAAAAAAAAAAAAACTTGGCTATTTTCCTCTTCATATTTAAAATCTATTCATAAATATGATGAGTTGATTGGGTTCTTGAGGTACTTCAAAGACCGGGGACGAAAACTAATAATGGTGTTCGAGTGGATGCAAAGGGAAAGTGACGAGCAAAGGAAAAGATTGGAAGGGCGGCAATAATAAAGTCAACTTTTCCCTTGCTTGGATCCATTCGAAAAAAGAAAAAAACTAAAATATAGCCACTTTCAAACAGTTTATCAAAATATTGTTTTTTTTAATTTTCAGTATAAAGAATGTTAATTTGACTAGTGTTTTTTTTATACATAAAAAGTGTTAGTTTATCTTTGACGTTGAGGAGCATATTTAACACTAAAAAATTATGCATTTCTTTTTAAGAAAAAGTACATATGAAAACACTTACGAGATTGTTTGAATTGTTCTGGGTTTTGTCAAGCAGAGCGCAAATGAGTTATGGATTGATATTTTATTACGCAGGATATGGGATTTTATGTCTCATATTACCTATCTTTAAATGAAGGAAGAAAATATTGTTTGTTCACTTGTTGGAGATTAGCTTTGGAGGGATAAGTATTTTATGTTACTAGAGATTCGTTTGATTTGTCGCAACATAAAATTTTTTATTTTTTGTTTAATTTTTTAAAAGATTTAAATATTAAATAAAAATTTATTTATAATATTAGATAAATTCTTAAAATTTTGTTACTTATTAAACTATGAGTCAAGTATTTATTCATAGTCCAAAAGTGTTAAAAAAAAATAATTTAATTTTTTTATCTCTTAAATTATTTTATAATTTTTTACACACTAATTCAGTGACAAGTTCTTAATAACTAACAAAGTACCGACAATGATCGGTAACTAGAGACTTTTTTTATTTTTTATATTTTTATAAATTATTTTAATTATTATATAATATCAAAATCTTGTTGTAATACAAAATTATACTATATTTTTTTGTCATGTGTATTGAGCAATAAATAATGAATGGTATGAAAAATTATACTACAATTTTATTTTTTGTGTTATATTATTTTATTTGTATTATTTAATATTTCCTATGAAACGGATACTGAGTGTATCCTGACATTGGCATGGTAATTATGACTCTAAAAGATTGAAATTAAACACAACAGGAAACCTACAATTAGGCCATGGGCTGAAAATGTCGCTGAAAAATATTGACGATTTGACCTCGTATGGGTTGATTGTTGTGAAGAATGTTAGCCATGATTTGTATAGTGATGATTATCCTCTGCTCTGCATCTAATGAATACTCTACTCTACCAATATACTTTCACTCTAGTACATCAATTAAAGCACATTAATGGGTCCAAGCAAAGCATGCCCTGAATCTCATATACACACATCTCAAATATAGTTGTGTTGTGAAGGATAGAACACTGTTTTGGATAAAGATTTAAATACGCTTCCCCCCTTAAAAAATAATATTTTTATAAAAAAATATTTCACCCCTTAAAAAGATTTAAATACACTTTCCCTCAATTTAATTGAATCAGTTTGCTATATTTGGTTAACCGAATTTATCTTTTTGGATTGAATCGATTTGACTACTTTTAGTTTTTAATTTTTTTTTTTAAATTAGTGTAGCTAAAAGTAATAGTAATTGTTTCATCCATATTTCATAATTTAGAAACATAAATCTAACTAAACTTAATAAAACAAGTATTATTTTTCAATAAATCTAACTAAAATCCAACATGTATTATTAGTAGTACTTTTATAAAGTTGCTTTAGTTTAGTTTCGTTTAGTTTTTTTGGATGGCCATCCAAAACACAACTAAACTAATCGGTTCTCAAAAAATACTGTTTAATTAATCAAATTAAATAATTAATTCTAGGTAGTTTGAATTGTAATTAGTTTGGTTAAGTTCGATTTGGTTTGAATTGAAACACTCTTATCAAATATTAACATCAAAATAAAATATTAGACTCAAATCATGAAGTACTAATACATGCACAAACCAAAAAATAACATAACACAATGTCTCACAAATGACAAATTTCAAGACTTGCACTTTGTTGAGGGATAATGGTAGAGAGGTAGCTATAGGGATAAACGCATTCTTGACACACCGAATATATGCTCAAGTGAAATTGTGCCTTCTCCAAGGAAATCATTAAGAAAAAACCAAGTATGTAACAACTTGGAGAAGATCAGCTCCCACCTGCAAGGAGATCAAGCTGCGCAAAAAAGAAAAAAAAAAAAAAAGTTTGATACAGCCTCTTGTTTGTACCAAAACCACTCAAGATAATTAGTACCTTTTCCTCCTTAAGGATATGTTGTGGGACAGTTTTGAATAGTAAAATGTTTCAGCTGCAGTAAATCGTTGTTCACTGAAGATGGAAAAACATAGCTGAGCATTGGACAATCTTTAACATACACTGTGTCTAAATTTTTCAAGTTGGAAGTCGCTTGAAGGTGTGTGTTATTCCATATCTGCTTCGGTTTTGGTAGATGGATTAAACTTAGAATTTCCAATTGAATTCTCTTCCCAGTGGAAGATATTTTCTCATTTGGCTCTTGGAGATTAAAAATTACCTCCAGTGAATTGCAGTTGTCTAACTGACAAAGTTTCTAGATTATACAGATTTCAGACAATGGATGCAGGGAAGATGGTCATCAATTTCTTACAATAATATATCTCAATGCTCTTTAGTTTGCAGAAGGAATTTGCAATAATATTTTGGTTCCATATTGTTGTTGAGCCAACAATCTTGCTAATTATCAATGTTTCCATTGAACTACTTAACTATTTATCATTAAATTGAAAATCTAATGTCACAAGACAATGAGAGAAGCATTGGAGTGATGGTTATATAAAAGAGTATGACTGTTATTATGTTCGACTTTTTTTTTTTTTTTTTTTTGGTTTTCCTTATCATCGAGTATATTGTAAAACTAATCAACGTCAATTTATGGACTTAATGCTTGTTAATTAAGTTGAGATATGTTAATAGTTCATACCTTCTCAATAAAAAGTGGCGCCTGCAGGAAAGAAGATGGGTTGTCTCCTTCGTCAATCTGTTTAGCTTCACTGGAACTGAAACTGATGAGTGCAGGTAGCCCTTTTATTATTAGAGAGTGCAATTCAGAAAACTCTACTCCTTCTGAGAGTATCAATGTCTCCAAGAGGCTACATTCTGAAACTACTAATGCAACTTTTCAAGGCTTGTCAAGTTTGATAAAACATTGTGTTGAATCACTTCAAGATCTTGGCAAGTATCCAAATCCAAGAATCTCAATTTATGGAGCTTTCCCGCTTTCTTTATGCCTAGAAATTGAGTTTCAGATTTTTTTTTCTAAGGAGGTGGACTCCTCCCACTACCCATTTCTTCCCCACACCATATCTACCCATCCATCCTATTTTCCCTTAATTTCTCACTAAATCAAACTCTATACAATCGAGTTTGCTGATCTACATCACTGTCTTAAATTATTGATCCGGATAAAGAATTTTTGTTTGACGCAGCAATATTTAGGATCATTACCTTATTTCCTTTGGCAAAAAATGACGGTAAAACTCTACAGCAACTTTAAAATTATGTGTTTCTTTTTATTGGTAGTGTTATGGTATTAAGCTTTGCTTAGTTAACTAAGATGTTAAATTATAAATTTCGCTGATGAGCGGCATGAGTCTCATCTCTTATTCTAGATTGATTTTTCCGTTACTGATTGTTCCTCTCTTCCTTCTTTGTAGATAAATTACGAAAGTTTGTCACAATGAGCAACTTGAAGACGCAATCTTATGAAGAACTCTACCTGCAAAATTATGTTCTTTTATTCAAAAGGAAAAAACATTTATTTGTGGATAATTTACTTAGTTATGTATATATGTACTATTTACATTTTCTAGTTTCATAATGTGGTAGACATAGTACTCTTAATAAGGTTCTTTGAAATGGAATCATCCATCCATTTAATGAAATTTCTTATTTGGAAAGGAAGATAGAAGTCCACCAATATTGTTCATTGATCTAACCTTCGTGTTTTGGTCTAGCAACTAAATTTTGATTCTTCATGTCAATTTGAATATGAGAATGTCACTCCATCAGTTAACCATTGAAACTTGACATATTTGTTGCTTTCTGCCATTATTATAAATTTAAAGTGAGACCATTCTAAATCCAAGGTAAGTCATAAGCTTTATTTGGGAATTTAAGGGTTTTCTGGATTTCTTGTTAAACGGTTGATACTTCCCTTTCTTTGTCTTCTGATTTTACTCTATTTTCCTTACAATTTCTGGATTTCCCTGTTCTTAGCTAATTGTTTTTCAATTTTTTGGCTAAAGTTTCTTCAGAGCTTCGATTCTGTTCTGCCTCAGTTCGGCTTCTACCGAAGAATGGAAAGGCCTAAAAGAGATCCTCTCTTATTGCTTGGTTTTCTTGTAAGCTGCAAGCAGGTAACTGTTTTAATTCTTTATAAACCTCTGCAACTAAATAGTCAACTCTGTTTTTAAAAAAATTCTTTTCATTTTTGTGATTCCTTTTCTTAATGAGACTCCTCTTATTGATTCTATGCTTCTATTCCTTCTTATATAATTTGTCTTCTAAGTGTTCTGATGGGGAAACTCTATAATCACTCCTGAGGCATTGGAAGTTCGTGCATTCTCACATAAACACAAGCTGAAATGTTATCTGATCCTGCTCCATGCTTGTAGGTAGGAATCCAATGCAATCATGACCACAATGTGGTCTTGCTTAACCTCATTGATTATATGGTTTTCGGGAACCTAGGAGTAGAAATTGGAGAGTTGAATCAATTGCAGTCCATTGGTTCGTCTATTAATGGGTTATCAGGAAAAATACTTGCTGGGTTAGGCAGTTCTAGTCTGCTCCAATACTTAGAACCTTTCTATAAACAGCTGCTATGTTTGGATGAGAAGAGAAAACGGGAGGAAAGCAAATAGAGGGAAGAGAAAAAAGAGGATAAAATGTTCTCTCTTTACGTTTGGATGAGTAGGGGAAAAGGTAGAGGAAATAAAAATAACTAGGTTTACTATGAGCATTTTATTCACAAAAGTTTAGGTAATGTTGAAAAGAGAAAATTGAGACAAGCAAAATAGCTTTTTTTTGCTGGTTAAGATGCTAATCCATTTTATGTTTATAAGATACATAATCAATTATTACAATATCACACACCTTTTTTTTTAGGTGCAATAAGAATAACTTATTATAAAACTTAATGACATATCACATATTAATATTTTTATTTTCAACTAATGTTACTTGAACAGACGAAAACTTTATTGTGATAGAAAACTTAATGACAACAAATAGTAATGTAGATGAAGAACAGCGAATACTGAAGCCAAATACACAAGACATGCAATCCTATGTAACAAATTTCAACTGCAACTAATAGAACTAAAAAGGAATGGGCTTGGAGGACTTGTAACTTGAGCTATTCCTTCTAGCATCAGCATAGCCATCTTCATTGTTGGCCTCACAGAGGGATCTTCTTGAAGGCACCAAATAGCGACCATCACAAACCTCTCTAGCCTCGTATCATTGATAGCTTCATCATCATTTCCAACCAGAATGTCTAGGCTTCCAGACCTAAAACAATCATATGCCCAATCAGTTAAAATTGCGTTCTCTTCATTACCAATCTCCATATCTACATTTTTCCTGCAGCAAATGATTTCCAACAACAACACACCAAAACTATAAACATCAACCTTTGTAGTGATTGGTGCACTCCTAAACCATTATGGTGTAACATACCTTTTTGTTCCTCTAATTCCTGTTTTAGTGTGACTCTGATTTATCAATAACAACTTTGCTAGCCCAAAATCTGATATTTTTGCATTGTAATACTCATCTAGCAATATGTTTTGAGGCTTTATATCGCAATGGATAATCTGGATGCAACATTCCTCATGCAAGTAAAAGAGCCCTTGCGCAATCCCAAAGGCAATGTGAACTCTTTGGTTCCAACTTGGCTTCAATCTTCCAAACAGGAAACTTGCTAAAGTGCCATTGCTCATGAACTCATATACTAAAATCTGATGTTGTCCCTCATCGCAATAGCCAATCAAGCGAACCAGGTTCCTGTGATGAGTTTGTCCTATCACATTCACTTCATTTTTAAATTCCTTATCACTGTTGTGAAGCACCTTGTCCAATTTCTTGACAGCAATGAGTGTCAATTCTATTGACCCCTTATAAACTATGCCACAAGACCCCCTTCCCAATTCATCTTTGAAGTTACTTGTTGCTTCTGCAAGCTCTTTGAAGATAAAACAACGCAGATTATACTCAATAACAGTTTTGTCCACATGAGTCTTCTTCCGACTGTAGAAGAAGAAACCAATACATACTGCAGCAACCAGAACAGAGCTACCTAGAAGGACTGATATAACTGTGATAAAAGATTCTTGATCTTTCTGATATTTCTGCATATTTGGAAACGGAGTTTGAGGTGTTTCTGGGGTCATATTATTTTTCGGTAATTTGAGGAAAATTGTTCCTTTTTCTGCTTCGTCCTTTCTTCCATTCACGAGTGGGAACTTCTTCTTTATGCAGTTGCCTCCTTTAAATAAAGAAGCCACACATAGGCAATCCTTCAGGCAATAATTTTTGCAGTTCTCTGAACTGAAGGCATCATACATCTCATAAACTCCATAGGCCCAATTTGTGTTTGGTAATTCCTTCATAAAATATTGCTCTTCTTGAAAGTTCTGCTCACCTTCTTTACAACCAAGTTCAAAATTCGGCTTGCAGCTACCAAACTTATCTGTTGAATCAAGAGGAGAAAACCCTTGTGGGCATGCACATCTTGGTCTTTGGTCAGGTTGGAGAGTGCAGATACTGTTGAATCCACAGACTCCACTACCACCACTTTGTCCATTTAATGCCATGCATATATTGTCTGGTATTGTCTTTCCAACTGTCCAGCCCGTGCTTTGATCTTTGGGGTGATGCGATATGGTGAAAACTCCATCATAATTGATTGTTGCTCTATAATAATACCTATCAGAGAGCACTGCATTCGGATTAGTGATATTAAACATCTCACCGCTTCTTTTCATTATGTATAGGAAGCCTGATTCATCAAAGATCACACGGTAACCGGAGTTGGTTTGATTGGCTGGATCAGAAGTATCACTGACCTCGTAATTATCGTAAGTATGGTTGGTTGGCAGATTTATAGGGTTGAGCACAGCATTACCATTCGGAACAAGACGAAATTGGAACCTTCCCCGTGAGAAGTTGGTTTCTGTTTGTCTGGAAGAAAGAGTTCCTCCAACCTCCATTATTTGTGTAGGCAGCAAGGTATCTGTAGGGTGATCGAAACTCTCCCACAGCACCTCAGAATTTGTGCCGAGCAGCTGAAAGTTGCCTGTATCATTCATCAAACCATAGGAAATGGAGCCTGTTGCAGGATCTGATTGCCACAACTCTCTATTTTGAGGCTGTTGAGCACTAGCCCACGGTCTTTTAGCTCCAACTTTGACCCTTTGGGAGCAGGGTTATCTCCATTTGCATACCAAACTATAGTCTTGCTAGGTATCTTTTCATACCAAATGGAAAGCAAGAATTGGCCATTCTCAAGCTGGTGAAACCCAAATGCAAAATCACCAGAAGGAGAAAGCCATTTACCAGCATCATTATCTGCAGTAAGTGTGCTACCAATGCTTATGTTACCATCATTTTGAGCAGTGACATAAGGCAACAATAGAAGGGTTTTATAAGTATAATTAAGGATATCAAAAGCCATTTATGAGAACTGTCTAGAGTACTTGTGTGTCACCTATTATATGAATATTCGTTGATATAAGAGAACTAGGAACCAATCAACACTGCAAAGACTTTTTAGTGCTAAAATTTTGCACAATTTCCTTGCAAGTGCACCTTCTGCTTTTATTGTGACTGATAGACTTTTTCGTTTTTGTTGTGTTGAAAGGCGGGGAGGGGAGACTTTTATCGATGTCTTGTTTGTATCCATTTGGAAAAAGATTAAATCTCCTCTGCTTTTTTCTCTTATATTATAAAGACTTTGGAAGCTTCTTTGTTTTCTATTTTGAAACAATAATGATGAATGCAACCATAGAAGTTACAAATTTTAAATATCGTCCCATGGGCAACAATTAAGGGAGACTCTTCCCTTGTTTGGATACACATGGAAAAAGATTAAAATATTTTCTATTTTTTATTATAAAGAGTAACAGAGCTTTATCATTTTTTATTTTCATATATATTTAAAATCTGTTCATATATTTTACTAATACTTCCTTAGCAGATACTTCAAAGAAAAAAACAGTGATAATTGACTCTGTCTTTAGCAGCATTGCTATCTGCAGTAAGTGTGCTTCCAATGCTTACATTACCATTATTTTGAGCATTGACAAAGGGAAACAATAGAAGGGTAATATAGATAAAGATATCAAAAGCCATTTGCAAGAACTGTGTCTAAAGTATAGTTGTGTATCAGCTATCACTTTAACTATTAATTTATATATGGGAGCTGGGGGAACCAGTCAACTGTGCAAAGACATCCTAGAGCTAAAATATTGTACAATTTCCTTTGGTCATCATTGCAATGTTTGACAGGAAAAGCTGGAATTGAATCCTTCTTGCCATAATATGAAAAAAAAAAAAAGAAGTGTGTTCCACTCTGGAACATGCTTCTCTAGTGGGTTGGGTTGGTGTCTGTCTGGCATATCTCAATCGTCCATTTGATGCTCAACAGTTGTCCTGTATACTATTCGAGCCTATTTATTTCGACGATCTATCTATTGCTTAGTAGATACGCAATAGAAAGTATCTAGTAAAGATGTTGGATCCATTCTTCTCCTATATTTGACAATGACCTCTATTGTCCATTCCGACAATTTTATGCAAAGTAAATACAAACTTATATTTAGGGTCCTTGACGCTTGACGAAGACTCGAAAAGAAAAATAGTTGCGAAGACTCAAGTGGAAGCAAAGAGTTAAGGAGATGGTAATAAGAGCAAAGGAAAAAAAATAAAAATAAAATGAAAGGCCCCCAAGGGAGACTTCTACCGATGCCTTGTTTACACCTATTTGGAAAAAAAATTAAATCTCCACTGCTTTTTTTTCTCTTATATTATAAAGACTTTCGAAGCTTCTTTGTTTTCTATTTTGAAACAATAATGATGAATGTAATCATAAAAGTTATAAATTTTAAATATTATCCCATGGACAACAATTAAGTGAGATTATTCCCTTGTTTAGATACACATGAAAAAAGAGTAAAATCTTTTATATTTTTTATTATAAAGAGTAACAAAGCTTTATTATTTTATATTTTCATATATATTTAAAATTTGTTCATATATTTTATTAATACTTCCGTGGCAAATACTTCGAAGAAAAAAGCAGTGATAATTGATTCTGTCTTTAATAGGTGTATTAATGTTTGACGTCAAAGCCAAGTAATGAGGAAAATGTTGCTCAAAAGAGTTTCAAAAGTGCGTTTACATTAAGGAAAAAAAGTTTTAAATGTAACTAAATCTAGCCTAGAGCAGATTTTTTTTTTTTTTTTTGAGAAAAACAATGCTATGTTGTTCTTTTTATTTGAAATTAATTTTGCCTTTTCATTTATCGAAATGTATCTTTTTTTGGAATAAATAAAAATATTCTCTCATATTATAAAATATATCTTAAATCTTAACTATTAAATTCCCAGCCTTGAACTCTAATCCTTAAGTTCTAAAAACTAAACAAAATAAACCTATAAAATTCATGACAAATTTATAAGGAATAAAATAAATTAATGTTGTGAATTAATGGAATGTACCAAATCATTGGAATTTTGTTACAAATTTAGTGCAACATTGATGCTTAAAATCAGCTCTAAGCCCTATGTGCAACGTACCCTTATATTTACATTGATTTTTTGTGTCCATTTCACTAATTTGTATACTAGGTCAATGCAACCTTTCATATTTTGGTGTCGTGGATGCTTGACGAAGACTCCAAAAAAAAAAAAGATAATAGGTATTTCCATGAGGCATTTTCTTTTGTTTCAGTTTCCCTTAAGAATTTTTTTCTCTTTATTCAATTGCTTTTTCCACAAAAGTACTTCACAAGGTGGAATTTCTCTACTCACATGAAAATAATTGTTCAATGTATTCATAGTCCTTCAAATAGTCAACAATCAGTCGGTGGCTTGATTAAAAAATTTATTGTCGAGCGAGAAAAAATAGTGATAAAGCACCTATATTTTATCTTAAAAAATGCTGTGTTTAAATCCAATGCTAAATGGATAGAGCTGGATGAAATATTCTATCAACGTTTATATCTTCTAATAAATTAACAATAAATTGCACAATGCTAAAAGAAAGTAATCTATTATCAAGAGGCATTAGTTTTAGTGATAATAAATTAGAGCCGCTTAAGTATGTTGACTTAAATATGAGTCCATATATATGTAAAAAAATATTTTTAAGAAAATTTTATTTTGTTTGAATCCTCCAATTAACTTAAACCAGATTAATTGTAGGCTAAATAACCTGATAATAAATTCATGCTTTACGCTGATAAATTTTTTTTTGCTAATCTTTCTTTTTTATTTGATGGATTATTTATTAATACTCTTTATGCAATTCGTTTGTACACTCAGTTCATTACAACAAGTATTAATTGACAAGCGTCTATTGAACAAAATATGCTTTTTTTTTTATACTTATGCGACCAATCTTTGATAATTTTGATTACACAAGAATCCAATATTATAAACCTAAAAAGAATTAATCATTTAGTTCAACTTAATCGAGATGACTCCATTTCCATTCTCAAATCAAAATAAACATATTCAAATATTAAGAATTGAATTTAAGTGTTATGTCTTTTCAAATTTTACAAGAGACATATGTAAGTATTTTAAAGGCTAAAATAGAAAGAAAATAAGTGAAAAACTCAACTGATTACAAGGGTAATTTGGGGTAATTTTCTCTTTTCAATTTATTAATAATACCGTGGGGAAAACTTCAAATTAATTTCCATTTTTTTATATTCATTGAATTTGATCTCTGGGATGATAATTTGATATGAAATGCTTTTTTTCACATTTCAAGTAAAAAAAAAAAAAAAAAAGACCACCAATACAATTAAAATTATGAAGGCAATGGAATTCTTAAATATTCTTAACTGAATTAATACATTATTATATCAAAATGTTTATATGAAGTTTGAATTGGTGAATTAGAATTAATAGTTACTGAGAGCTATATAAATTAATTAATTTACAAGAAATAAGACTATGGACTAAGATGAAATTGGTCATGCTATGATATGTTAGTAATAATTGTTCAACTGAGTTTTCTTTTATATTAAAATTTAAAAGAAGTTGAAAAATTTACATTTGTAAAAGAGAGTACCGTGGTTACTACTCTATATCATTGCACTATCACCTTATCTTGCACGTAAAGGTTTTTTTTTTTTTTTTTAAATGATATAAAGTCAAAACGAGTAGTTATTCCTTAATAAATTGTGACAATAAATCGTGACATTCTGATGTTCATATACATTGTTTAAGGTGAAATCTTGAACATTGATGTTTTTCATTGTTATTATTTATTCATATTTAGTTTTAGTTGATTATTATCTTCTATTTGATTGTTAGTTCAAATAGTAATTTGAGAATGAATTTGGTATTTGGTTATTAATTTTTGACAACGATATTTTTATTCACTCTATATTACTTGTGTGACCTAGTATACTTGCTAGGATTATAAACATATACCCTATTTCTCTTTATTTTAATAATATATCAAATCTCTAAATTTACTTGTGTCCACTTTTCTTTTTTAACAAAAGTTAATCCCTTACGAGTTTCACTGTAAACTCAGATTACTACTTACATATGCTTAGTATCCTCATTTATGATGTTGGTAGAATAACTAACAAGTGAACTTCAAACGCTAACATGATTGTGTTCATAACGGGAAATCTTCCTTTTGCCTGCACATTAGTCTCGTTTAAAATTGATGCTCTCCTAGTGTTGCTCCTTTTTAGACCGTATATCAGTTGGTATAATTTCTCTTTTTTTTTTTCTGTAATTTTCCCTAACATTTTGATTTGTCAAAAGGCCTCTTAAAAATAAATTCTACTGCATGCTAAGATTTTGCACAAGGATTTTTAAAACTTTATAAAAAATGTTTTATAATAAAGACCAAAAAAAATAAACGTTTAAACAAAGCATCTTATAATTTAAAATTTGTTAACGGGCAACATTATTACTACATTAAACCCCACTTAACAAGATAATTTCACATTACATTATATTCAGCAATAGCTACAAATACTTGACGAAGAAAAAAAAAGGAAAAAAAAAAAACAAACAGCCACTTTGACCATGGGATGCACACATAATCTGGGATTTGAGAGTGACAACACAGGCGTGTTGTATAGCTCCTGTATGAAGTAAATAATTTAAAGAACATTTGTTAGTTTACTTAAGAAAATCTGCTATATTTTTAAAAGCTCTTATCATGTAAGTTTTTCACAAGAGATTTTCTCAACTGCCACAAAAATAAAAAATAAAATCAAATGAATTTTTCTCAAACCAAAACTCAGTTTATGCCATTTCAACAATAATTGAACAATATAATAATGCATTATAATTGACATAGGACCACATTGAATCATTAGCACTGAATAGCATAATTTAAAAATTTCACCAAACATGTCATTGTATCATTTTCTTCAAAATTAAATAGGACAAAAAAATTGCATATATAAAATAATATTACTCACAGATGAATTGATGTTTATGGTCTTATTAGATAACTTTTCAACCAATATTAATATGAGATATATTTAAGTTTTTTTAAACAGAGAAAATTATAATTGAAAAAGGTAACAAAACTAGTTGATTACCTTTATGTTGACACTCCAATCCACCTTTGTAATTTGGCCATGTTTATTGATGCCATCACATACAACTTGTTGTATACATCATTGAGAAAATTGAAATAAGCATATCTGCAAGACCTCTTCAAGAATATTGAGCTGCAAACTCCCCAGAATCCCACACCAAATCCAACTCCCATGCTTATATAGAACCCTTGGGTAAGAAATGGTTCGTTTTCTTCATGATTTCCATCATTTTGAGTATCATCAGTTTGATTAGAGAGGCATTTTTGGAGTGGAATGCCGCAAAGTTCTGGATTTCCCATATAGGTAGAAACATCAAAGCTTTGGAGTTTAGCTGCAATTGGAATTTCCCCAGATAAGTTGTTGTATGATAAGTCCAATACGCCAAGAAGACCTAATTGAGAAATTTGGGGGGGAATCATGCCACACAGATGGTTTCTTGATAAGTCAAGGACATCTAATGACTTTAATTGTCCAATGGGAGTTGGAATTTCTCCACTTATCATGTTTCTTGAAATGTTCAAGGATATCAATCCTACAAGATCCATGATCTCATTTGGAATTTCACCCTTGAGGTTGTTACTAGATAGATCTATACTTTTCAACAATCCCAGTGTATTTTTGAACACTGACTCCTTACCTTTCCACATAAGTGATTCACTATATTGATTCGTTTCAATAGACAAACCCCCGTTGTAGCTTTTCACAACATAGTAAGAGATTGTTGAATTAGAAGTGGTTTGATTAGCCAAGGCAGAAAGATTATTGAGGCATTTTGGTATGTTTCCAGAGATGTTATTGAAAGAGAGGTCTAGGAGTTGAACTTTCGCAAGCTGACATATGTTGGAAGGCAAGCTACCAGAAAACAGATTGAACCGTAGAGAAAGGATGACAAGCTTTGGAAGTTTATCTCCAATCCAAGTTGGTATTTGTCCAGAAAATTTATTTTTTTCTGCATCAAATAATGACAACTCTTTGCAGTTTTTTAGAAAAAAAGGTAATTTTCCTGTGAAATTATTGTTTCGTATGCGTAATGCCACCATCTTTGTTAATAAACCCATAGATATTGGCAATTTCCCTGAAAAATTATTGTTTGCCAAATCTAGATATGCTAATGATTCAAAATGTGCCCAACATTCAGGAATCTCACCGGATAATTGATTATTTGATAAATCAATGTAGGCTAGACTCCTGGTGGTTTTTGCACATATGAGAGCATTTGCTTCTAAGAAATTATTATTGGATAAATCCAGGCTACTTGTCATAGATAAAAATGATGGGATTCGGCCATGAAACATGTTGAAGCTCAAATTAATTTCTACAAATGTTGTGTACTCAATAGGTAAATTTGGAATTTCCCCATAAATTTGGTTGTTGGAAAGGTCCAAGGATGTTAATCGAGAGAGGTCCCAAAACCAATTTGGAGCGGTGCCAGAAATTCCAGCACTTGAAATATACAGTTCCTCAACATTATTTTGGGTTCGAATCCATGTTGGGAAAGAGCCTAACTTGCATGACGACAAAGTTATGAAGACCAATTGAAATGGAGGAATCCAGTCATTATTGATGTTGAAAGCCAATGGATTGAAAGATAGATCCAAAATAGCGAGTTTAGAAAGTTTGAAGAAATGAGCTTCGGAGATCACACCTTCCAAAGAATTGTTGCTTAGATTTATTCTCTCCAAGTTGGATAGTTGCCCAATGCTTTCACTTACATTTCCATTTAATCTATTATTAGCAAGAAACAAATCTTGCAAAGAAGAAAATTGTGAAAGATGAGGAACTGACCCTGTTATTTGGTTCCCACTCAAAGACAAACGCTGCAATGATTTCTTAGCACAACCAGGGGTTGTTGAAACGAAGTCATCTAGCCGTCCACTCAAGATGTTGGAAGATAGATCAAGTTTTCTCAAACTGCATATATTCAACAAGGATTTGGGTATGGGCCCACTAAGATTATTATCATAAAGTTCCAGTATTTGCAGTGAAGAAAGTTGAGAAACATTAGGTGCTGAAGCTGCAATCTGGTTCTTGCCTAACAACAACTGTTGCAATGATTTATAAGCACAATCAGTTGATGTTGGTATGAAGTCATCTAGCCGTCCATTCAAGTTGTTGTCACGTAGATTAAGTACACTTAAACTGCATATAACGAACATGGATTTGGGTATGGGCCCACTTAGATTATTACCCTGAAGATCCAGTTCTTGCAGAAAAGAAAATTGAGAAAGATCAGGTACTGACCCTATCATGTGGTTCTCTTTCAAGAGCAAATGTTGTAATGATTTATTAGCACAATTGGTTGATGCTGAAACAAAGTCATCAAACCGCCCACTCATGTTGTTGTAAGATAGATCAAGTACACTTAAACTACAAATATCCAACAAAGAATTGGGTATGGACCCACTAAGATGATTGCCAGAGAGTTGAAGAATGGCAAGATTAGCACTGTGATTGAACAACAACGGGAATTTTGAAGACACTAGATTACAGCCACTCAAGTCCAATTCTTGCAGGTGAGAAAGATTACTGAATTTCTGTTGCCAATTAATTACAGTGCCAAGGTTAACATGTGCAAGTTTAACAGTTTTCATGGATGTAAGGTCAGATAACCAATCTAAATTTGATGTTGAAGAACTGTAACTGAGATCGAGGTAGTTTAGCTGGAGAAGATTCCCAAGACTATGAGGAATTGTTCCAGTGAAGAAATTCAAACTAAGATCAAGATACAGCAAGGAAGAGATGTTGGCAAAGATGTCGGGCATTTCCCCTTTTAGTTGATTGCCGGCAAGATTAAGGTGTACTAATCGGGAAAGATTCAAAAAGTGAGTTGGGAATTCTCCACCAAGCACATTGCCTTGAAGATCAAGATATTGTAAGTGGAGAAGGTTCCCCAATTCAAATGGTATTCCATTTTCCCCACCGAAAGAATTTGCCAAATTGAGGTATTTCAAATGAGTTAAAGAACCTATGAATTTGGGAACATGCCCATGAAAAGAATTGAAACTAAAGTCCAAATAACTCAGATAACGTAACTCAATCAATGAGGAATTAATGGTACCTTCCAAACAATAGGAGGCATAGTCTGTCCTACCACGAAGATCAAGCATAACAACATGACCTGTTTTGTGGCTACAATGAACGCCTTCCCATTTGCAACAATCGTCATGGTTTTCTCCAGTACTTGCCCACGAAGTTAGAAGACCGCAGTTATCCCTGAGTCCTTGTTTCAAAGTAAGCAAAGCTCGTCTCTCCCGCTCATTGCACTGAACAGAAGAAGCATTGCCGTTGCCTACCTCCATATCAAATCCCATCGCCGTTGAATTTATTAAACAAACAAACAGCACAAGCAATGCACCAACAACTCTGAGAGAACTCATATCTGGCCTTTATATTTGTACGTTGCAAGGATCAAAAGCACAATAAATTATGGTTAGACTCAGCTATCACGACTCTTGGGAGAATTCCTTTATATAGGAACTCACTGGTTAAAATTAGGAGACTGTAAAACCTTTTCAAGATACATTTGCTATTCCTTTATACTAGGTCAATGCAACTTTTCATATTTTGGTGTTGATGAAGACTCCAAGAAAGACAAAGCTAAGAGGATGCAATATTTCCACAAGGCTTCATTTTCTTTTGTTTCAGTTTCCTATCAATTTCCCTTAAGAATTTTTCCTCTTTATTCAATTGCTTTTTCCACAGAAGTCCTTCACAAGGTGGAATTTCTCTACTCACATAAAAATAATTATTCAATGTATTCATAGTCCTTCAAATCGTCAACATTGGTGGTTTGATCAAAAAATTTACTGTCGGACGAGTACAATTGCACTTATATTTTATCTTAAAAATGTCGTGTTTAAATCCAATGAAAAATGGATAGAGCTAGAGGAAATATTCTATCAATGTTTATACCCTCCAATAAATCAAAAATAAATTGCACAATGTTAAAAAAAAAAAGTAATCTAGTATCAACAAGGTGTTAGTCTTAGTAGTAAAAAAATTAAAATTATTTAAATATGTTCACTTAAGTTTAAGAATATATATATGTAGAAAATATTTTTGAGATAATTTTATTTTATTTGAATCCTCCAATTAACTTCAATTGAATTATTTTTGAGTTGAGAAATTTAATAATAAATTTATGATTAACATAAATTTTATAAAAAGTATATATAAGTATTTTAAAAGCTAAAATAAAAAGAAAATAAGTGAAAAGTAAACTAATTACGGGAGCAAATTGGTGTAATTTTTTCTTTTCAGTTTATTAATTAAGACTTGGACAATGCGACGGTGGTTGACTGTCTCTTTCAATGCTTTGCTCATTACTTAGGGCCCGTTTGGTACGCAGAAAAGGAAAGGGAGGAAAATGAATACGCTTTACTTTCTCTCATTTTGTATTATTTGGTAGTTCTAAGGAAAAGGAAAATTCATTTCTTCAGGATACGACTTTCCATCACTTAAAGGCTACAACTTTTCTTTTAAATTGGAAGGAAAGTCAGAGGAAGGAAAGGAAAAAAATTTTATTTACAAAAAGTTACATTATAAAATTAAAATTACATTATATAACTTTGTATATTTATCAAGTTTAATTTTTTATATTATAGAATTAAAATTAAAATTGTATATAAATTATAAAATTATATTATAATATTAAAAATTATAATTATAAGATTAAAAAATATAATTATAAAATTAAAATTAAAATTACATTATATAACTTTGTATATTGATCAAATTTAATTTTTTATATTATAAAGTTAAAATTAAAGTTGTATATAAATTATAAAATTATATTATAAGATTAAAAATTATAATTATAATTATAAAATTAAAATTACATTATATAAATTTGTATATTGATCAAATTTAATTTTTTATATTATAAAGTTAAAATTAAAGTTGTATACAAATTATAAAATTATATTATAAGATTAAAAATTATAATTATAATTATAAAATTATATTATATAACTTTGTATATTGATCAAATTTAATTTTTATATTATAAAATAAAAATTAAATTTATATATAAATTATAAAATTATATTATAAGATTAAAAAATATAATTATAATTATAAAATTAAAATTACATTATATAATTTTGTATATTGATTAAATTTAATTTTTTATATTATAAAGTTAAAATTAAATTTGTATATAAATTATAAAATTATATTATAAAATTAAAAATTATAATTATAATTATAAAATTACAATATAAAAGTTATACTGTTATAAAATTATCTTGTAAAATTAAAATTAAAATTACATTAAAGTTTATGTATCAATTTAAGTTATAAAATTAAAATTACAGTATAAAAAATTAAATTTATTTTTTTATTATCAATCATGAAATTTATTGATATTAAATTGAAAAATCGAGACATTTTATATATATATATATATATATATATATATATATATATATATATAAATTTGAAAGAAAGGATAAATTTGTACTTACATAAAAATATATATTTCATTTCTTTAATTTTTATGTAAACCAAACATTACAAAGGAAAGAAATTTTTTTTTTTTTTTTTTTTTTTTTTTCCATTACATACCAAACAGACTCAAGGGCTATCATTTTCCTTTCCATTCCTTTGACTTATTTCTTTTCATACTCTTTCCTTTCCTTTCCAGCGTACCAAACGGAGCCTTATAGTAGAAGTCAAGCGGGAAATGCTTTGATTTTAATTTCCATTTTTCTTAATATTCATGGATTTTGATTTTTCGGATAATAATTTGATATGAAATGCTTTTTTTGACATTTCAAGTAAAAGAAAAAATGACCACCAATACAATTAAAATTATGAAGGCAATGGAATTCTTAAGTATTCTTAATTGAATTAATACATTAGTATATGCAAAATGTTTATATGAAGTTCAAATTGGTAAACTAGAATTAATAGTTATTGAGAGCTACATAAATTAATTAATTTAAAAGAAATAGGACGATATACTACGATGAAATTGGTCATGATATGATATGTTAGAAATAATTATTCAACTGAATTTTCATTTACATTAAAATTTAAAGGAGGTTGAAAAATCAACATTTGTAGAAAAAGAGTGCTGTGGTTACTACTCTGTATCACTGTATTATCAACTTACCTCTCACGTAAAGCTTTTTTTTTTTCTCTCTCTCTCTCTTCTTAAATAATGTAAAATCAAAGCGTGTTTGATATGTGATATAAGCTAATTTATAATGTATTTGATAAGTTTATAAATTTTGTTTGATCAAGATAGATGTATTTGATAAATAAATTTATTTTATTAGTTTATAGTGTTTTTTAAATTTTATATGAGATATCTTTTTATTTTTATCCCTAATATGTTAATAAAAAATAAAATTAAAATATATGTAAAAAAAATTATATAATTATATTTGTTGGTGTTGTTGGAAAATTAGCTAAGTCTTCAAGACTTTTTTACAGCAATTAATGGTTTGAATGAGTTCTTACGACAAAATTGTTTTTTTTTTGTTTGACCTTAAATTCAGGGTATGTTAGTAATAATATTAACTACTGGTATGGTTCAAGGGTTCATTTTCTTTATTAAGTTCTCTTTATTAAATATTTGCTGAGCAAAAGATTGATAATTCAAACTAAGTAAAGTAGTTCAATCACTATATAAAGTATATATTGAGCTAATGATAGATGGTTTAAATGTGTCCAACATCAACTCAACCCAACAGAGAAGCATATTCTTTCGTCTAAGAGTTTGTTGGAATTGTTTATTGTTTGGCATTGAAGTTGCTAAATTAAAGCAAAGTAATAAAGAAGTTAATGTTCAATTGAATTTTACAACCCACTAGAATGATTATTATTAGTCACGAGAGAGACCTCAATAATTTTGACGAGGTTAGGAGTTCAATTTTATTTTTTTATAATTATTATTTGTAACAAAAAAAAAGTGAAAAAAAAAACTTTTTTACTGTGTCTACACTTTACAATAAAAATAAATTTAAAAATGACACCGTTGTTTTATTACAAAAAAAATTCTTTGAATTATGTGGGTTTTTTTTTTCCTTTGTTTGATAATTTTATTTGTATTTTAACGAACTTTGTTTGAAAATAAGCAATGTGCTCTCTTTGCACTTAACAGAAGAAGCATTGACATTATCAATTTCTGTTGCGTCCCTTAGCTTTGAAACTTATAAATGGGTAAAATTGAAATTTGACGTTATTGGTGGATCACCTAATTGTAACTTGTTTAAGAAATTATTTAGAGTTCCTACACCTCCTTATGAGGCTTATTGAAAAACCCATCTATCAGATTTGACTAATCATCCTTTGTTTTTCAATGAATTTTTTCAATTTTCTTTTTTATAAATGATACCGAATATAAATATGATATTAAATATAAAAGTTGAGATTTAAAACTACAACATTTTTTGTTTATAATACGAGTAAATTTTAAAAAGTAAAACTTGATGTAATAATTGTTACTTAAATTAAATCTCTTTAAAATTATATTAAAATATGTGAATTGATAAAAAAGAAAGAAAGTAAATGATTAGATTTTGCCATCTTAAGAGCCTATAAGGTCGTGTGAAATCCAAGCTTAATATCATAGCCTTAAAAGTTAACTTTTTTTTTCATCTTAGTCTATGTTGTCACACATTCATGATAAGTTTAGATAACAATATTAAGATTCTGCTGAAGCTAGCACGAGACACAACTTAGAGCAAATCCACTTAAGTTTCTTAACTTTATTTTTTAAAATATTTTTATGATTTTTATTACGATAGATCACTTATTTTTAATTTATATCATTTAAGCTGTTACTCTTTCTAGTGGTCCAACCTTCTCAAAATATCTTGAATGGATTCTACAAGTTATCCCATATTTTTTTTAATATTTAATTTTATTTTAATTTAATATTTTAACCCTTTTTCTATTTTAATTTTGATACTATTGAACTTTTCAAAAATTCGACGCATAGTGATAGAATGGATGAAAAAAAGGGAGTGTACCTTTTTTTAATTTTGCCGTATCTGACCATATGGGTTCCCTATTTCAACCATGCTTTGTAGGTTTGCTTCTGCGCTTGGAGTTCCATCTCCATAAGCTTGCTTCAGCGAACTGGTCATGGTTTCGGGGCAAACTCGTTTGGTCTAGTTCTCTTTTCCCTTTTTCTTTTGAAGAACTATTTCTCGATTGGTGAAATTCATCTGGGCTTGCTTCTGGGACGTTTTGGCATGGTTCTACAATTTTCCATGCTCCAATTTGGGGCTAGGTTTTGCTGGGTTTGCAAGTTTCAATGTTTTTTTCATTTTGTTTAGGAAAATCGATCTTTGATTCTGGTGTGATGAACTGGGCTTGCTGTTTGATGTTTGCTTTTTTCTTGTGACCAACTAGGGCTTGCGTTTGGTAATCTGAATTTGCTTCTTGAATGTGCCTGTTTCATTTTTTTTTTTTTTTTCCTTTTTGTTTGGAACAACTGATTCTTGATTTTGGGTTATCTGGTTTTATTCTGAATTCTGGGTGTGATGACAACAGAAGGATGCAATAACAGAGTTTGCTGTATCAGAATATGAATGCCATTTCTTGCATGTCAATATACTGAACAAAGAACAAGAAAACATTTCATTTTCTTTTGAACCCTGTTGCAGTTTCATAAAGATGAAAGAGACAGACCTAATTCATTGTAACAAATGTAAAATGAATGAGATATTAGGTATAAAAAGGGTTGAAGTAAAAATAATAATAAATTTGAAATGTCAAAGATTTTCCTTAAAAGAAGAAGAAGAACCACTAAGCCTTTTTTTTTTTTTTTTTCTATTCTCTATCAAAATCTCCAGCGGCTGGAAGACTTGGTTTGATCACCAGCTTCTATATTCATGGATCCATGCAATTCTCTATCAAGCAATTAGAAATATCCCATAAGCAGGAGAGTTATCCGCGTAACAGAAGAAATAACCTTTTAACTTTTAGTTTATTGCATTGCTTAAGAATGTCTGCATCAATGCTACCAAATAAACGATATCACCAAAAAAATTCTCCTAAACAAGATTTCTTGCAAAAACATGTACAAGAAATTATTCATTCCTTGCGCATAAATAATCATCTTCTCTCCACAGGCAAGCCATCCACCATACCTTATTGGAGGAATCATGAGATTCTGATATAGCAAAAATGAAATCATGGCTGAGTTACGTGACAGAATTTGCTGTCCCAAACTGTCCTATATAGCCTATCTCAAGGCCATTTATTGGCCAAGAAAATTATAAAATAATATGTATTCGATATTTGTAGTAATATTTTAATAGTTTCTTAGCTAATAAGAAGCCTTGGGATAAGTTGTGAAACACAATTTGAGATAGCAGATATTGTTCTAGTTACAAATTATACACACAATACAAAAATGTTTTACTCTTCCAAAAAAAAACACAGTGATCTCTTATACTAAAATAGCTAGCTTTCTATTATAGGACAAATTCATTCACATTATTATTATTAGCAGTAGCAGTAGTAGTATTAGTATCTTTTTTTGGAAGAAGAAGAAAATTTATCATACAAAAAGGATTACAAGGAAAATAAGAAATCCTCCTGAAATAGCAATAGAAAATGTAAAGCAAATACAAAAAAAGATAGTATTGACTATTAAGAAAGAGCTTTCCGATTAATCTACCTAACCACCAAGACTCCATGAGAAAACCATGTGCCCTCCTTACTCTGGCCTAAACCTCTGAACTTAATCAAAAGCCACTTTACCCTTAATATAAAAGCAGTAATATAGCTTCAATTTCTTGCATCTCACTGTTTCGTTCTATATCTTCACTTGAGTTTACTCCCCTAAATTATAGTCAAACTTAAAGGAGACAAACATAAACCTTGACCCTTTACTTTGAAGGTCTGAAACCCTAGAATGGAGAACTAACCCATTTTCTTCCTAGATAACGTACAGCTAGCTCTCAGCTATACGCACCAAATACTGATCAAAGGAGTTGATAGACACCCCACAAGTCTCTGCAATTTCACAAACCTATAGCAATCTCACTAACTTGACAATCAAGGTAAAAATGTATAACCAAAACAATGTTTCAACAAGAACGTACCTATGTGAAATACTGTTTCCCATACTAATCATTCCCATTATATATCTAGACTAGTTAGTTGAATGGACTTTCAGAGCCAGAGTAATCAGATGAAATCTCTCAATCAAAATAGAAAATAATATGACCTTTAAACCTATAATACCCATCCCGAACTCAAACAACAAATAACTCCAGCTCCAGCACAGAATCCCATTTCCAAAATCACTTCCGTTCAGTCATGTTTTCGTGAAAACGGATTATGAAAAGAAAAAGATAATAAACTAAAATAATAGGAAATCTATTTGGCACTAGACTACAAGAGTAAAGGAAAAGAGGAATATACTGTAGGTGAATCTATTTGGAAAGAAGTGGCTGTCTATCATCAGGCCCTACACGATGACTAGCCTGGAAAATTGTGCATAAACAAAAAGAAAATACAGTAATGAATAAAGCATATTCCAGACAACATATTTATATGCACAAGCATGTATTAAAATACAAAACAAGATGGTAGACACATAGCTCATCATTTGCTCCAAAGTTTGGGTAATTTTGGAAAGACAAAATGGAGATAAGTGAAGTAATTTTTTTTTCAAAAATTTCTGTGATCTTTACAAATTATAATATTTATATTACAAATCATATTCTGCTAGTCAAAATGTTAATCCATTTTATGTTTTTAAGATACTTAATCAATTTCTACAATATCACATATCTTTTTTATTGCTTTAGGTGCAATAAGATCAACTTACTATAAAACTTAATGACATATCACATATCTGTTACTTTTATTTTCAACTAATATTACTTGAACAAACAAAAACTTTATTGTGATAGAAAATTTAATGACAACAAACAGCAATGCAGATGAACAGAAAATGCCAAAACCAAATACACAAGACATGCAATCCTGTGTAACAAATTTCAACTACAACTAATAGAACTTCCGGTGGTAGAAGAAGAAACCAATACGTACTGCAGCAACCAGAACAGAGCAACCTAGAAGGACTGATATAACTGTGATCAAAGTGTCTTGATCTTTCTGATATTTATGCATATTTGGAAACGGAGTTTGAGGTGTTTCTGAATTGATATTATTTTTCGGTACCATTCAACCAAAATTAATATGAGATATATTTAAGTTTTTGTAAACAACTAAAATTATAATTGAGAAAGGTAACAAAATTAGTTGATTACCTTAATGCAATCCACCTTTGCAAGCCATGTCTATTGCCGCCATCACATACAACCAGTTGTATACATCATTGAGAAAATGGAAATAAGCATATCTGCAAGACCTCATCAAGAATATTGAGCTGCAAACTCCCCAGAATCCCACACCAAATCCAACTCCCATTCTTATATAGAACCCTTGGGTAAGAAATGGCTCATTTTCTTCATGATTTCCATCATTTTGAGTATCATCAGTTTGATTAGAGAGGCATTTTTGGAGTGGAATGCCACGAAGTTCCGGATTTCCCATATAGATAGAAACATCAAAGCTTTGGAGTTTAGCGGCAATTGGGATTTCTCCAGACAAGTTGTTGTATGATAAGTCCAGTACACCAAGAAGAACTAATTGAGATATCATGCCACACAAATGGTTTCTTGATAAGTCAAGAACATCTAATGACTTTAATTGTCCAATGGCAGTTGGAATTTCTCCACTTATCATGTTTCTTGAAATGTTCAAGGATATCAATCCTACAAGATCCATGATTTCATTTGGAATTTCACCATTAAGATTGTTGCTAGAGAGATCAATACTTTTCAACAAACCCAGTCTCTTTCGCTCTTGTATCAGGGCACCAAGTTACTCTACCTCCGTTGAGATTAATGGGGAGGATGCTCGGCAATTCCTTGCTGGGTTTGCTGACAACATTGGGCTTGAAAACGTTCGTGCTGCAACAATTGTGTCTGCAGCTGTTGCTGCTCGCACACGATCTTCTTTTCTACAGGCTTGGGTAAGTTCTCACCCCATCCTTACAATTATATAATATTGTGTGTCAGCGAAGAGTTTTTATTGCCAAAGACTGATTCAACCTGAAAACTATAAGGACTAGTGGCAGTGACAGTTTTATACTTAATTTGCCCCTGCATGCAAAAACCCTTTGGGCTTAAAGCATGGGCAACACTGTTTGGCTCTTACCTTGTACTAAAATTTAATTTTAATTATGACAAATGGGGAAGTAATTGAATCCTTGATTATTTGATTTAAGAGTCTCTAATACCATGTCACAAAAAAAAAAAAAAAAGAAGTGATTAAACACAAAGTCTTAAGGTTCAGGGGAAGGCCCTAGAATAGTGCTACGCGTAAGAAGTAATTTTTTAGCCAAATACATTTTCATTACTTTCATAGGGAAAGGTAGTTATATTTTCAGTTAGCATATTATATGTTAATATTATTACTTGATTTAAGAGTCTCTAATACCATGTCACAAAAAAAAGTGATTAAACCCAAAATCTTAAGGTTCATGGAAAGGCCCTAGAATAGTTCTATGTGTAAGATGTAATTTATTAGCCAAATACATTGCCATTAACAAGGGAAAGGTAGTTATATTTTCAGTTAACATATTATATGTTAATATTATAGTTGTCTTGTTGCAAACTGGGATTTTGTTGGTACACTGGTCTTCTCAACAACTGTAGCTCCTGTTTTAGAAGTTCCTTACTGTAGCAAAATATGTTGCCAGAGACACTTTCCCCTGACATATTTTCATCTTTTAATCTCTCAAGTGCTCCGGTGATTTTCTTAAAGTCATGCTTTATTTGGTTTCCCATTCTATTACAGGCTCTGGAAATGCAAGGTAAACATAATGAAGCCAAGTTGGAAATGTCAAAGATGTGCCTTCTTCTGCGGATATTTCCTCCTGATGAGTCCTCTGTATGTGCTTTACTCTTTTTACTTCACAATCTTTTTTTATTAATTTAGTTGTTGTTGTGCATCCTGTAGTTTGTGTTTGATTCTGCAGACATATCTTCAGTGCTAATTCTGCATGTTTCGATGAATGTCTGTTGCATCATGTGGGTAGTTATTTATGAGTGATATGGTGCTAGGTACCATGGGATTGTCTCAGACACAGAGCAGATTGTTGTCTTAGTTTACTTTTAAGGGACCTATTAGAGTAATTTTTTTCTTTCTTTGCATTATTGTATCATTGTGATTGTTTAATTTGGTAGCTTGAGCTGTTATTAATCCTCAGCCTACCCTTTAGGCGGGTTCTTCATTAATCTGCTTTTCTGCTGTGAAGCTGTGGTTTCTGTTATACCACTAGTTGATGGCTTATAACTTCTTCTCTACTTGAAATATCAGTGTCATGTTACATTGTCTTGAAAATTTTTTCAATTGCACAGCTGGCATACTTTGAACTATTCATTTCGTAAGTAAGTGCATATGACATTGACTTTTCTAAACTATAGCTGATTAATATACATCTATGCAAATAGAGAAAGCTGATTCCCTGGTTTGATATCATTTTTTTGTCCATCCAAAAAGCCTATTTTCAAGCAATTATTTTAACGAATCATCACTTATCACTCCTCTCCTCTCCACTCTCACTTGTAAATTATTGTTCTTTACTTATCAGTCTGACTCTAAAGTCTAAACTACTCAAAAGTCAAGTCACTATTATTAACTATTTATTTTATATCAAATAAATGACATAAATAAACAAAGGGGATCAATATGCAGATTGGTGTATGTGAAGACTCTAGAACAGTTAAACAAGGTTCCTTTCCATGGCAGGTTGGTGCAGATTGTCAACCTGCAAGTCGTGTAAGTTATGCAGTCAAGTCTGTTCTGTATGCATGGTTAGTTATAAAGTTAGTTTGTTAGAAGGACAATGTTGTAATCCTGTAAGGTTGTTAGTTGTATTAGCTGCTAACCACTCTAATCTCTGTCTAAATTATGTAAACCAGAATCAATAAAGCATACTGCCCAGTGCACATTTTCAGTTTTGCTCACATACATGCTTGTAAATAAGCTTATGCTCACCACAGTTCACTCCTTTTAAAATCTACTTCCAGAGCGGTGCAATAATATATGTGGTTCACTGTAACATTTTCCTGTAAACCATGTCGGCTCCAACATTTGATTTATGTACACATTTCTGCCTTTTCATTCTAATAGCGTCTATTTACGGTCTATGCAGCCTCAAATGGAGATGGTCGCTCGGGGCTTGGAGAAGCACTTGAAACAAGAACAAAGAGAACACCTTATGGATGTATTTGCCAAAGTTTGTGGTGATGATAGTCACAGGATTGCCAGGGAGGCCCTTGGTTTGGTGCGGACCTGTTATCCTTGCAGAATTTGCACATATAAATACCTGTTTCTACAAATCCTTGGTGATATCACTAACTGAAATCACCGTAAGTCATTAGGAACAGAAATAGGGAAGGAAAAAAAACAAAATTTAGGTGCTTGACATTGATGGAAAAATATATTTGAAGTATGAGGACTTACAGTTTGGTGCCATTTAGGCCAAATGGCCTTTAGGTACTGAGTGATTTTTCTGTCCACATAGAATTTATAATGTTAAAAACCAAGCTATAATCTCCTTTTACTTAGAATATTATCTTTTCCTCTAACATCAAGCACCTAAGAATAATAAGCTTGAAAAAAAAAAAATAAAAAAAGAAATCCCAAGTCATTTAAGTTGAGTTATTACTAAGCAGCTTTAACACAACCTTCTGTTTCCCCATTGGATTGTGGGAGGAAAGGCTGTCTGATGAAGAGTAATAGTAAATGTCATACTTTTAGATATTTGATGTAATTTGTAGAGTCTGAAGCCCTTATAAATTCTTAATAATACAACAGCAGTACAACAAGATATATATACACTAATGGGTGATAACCGATCTCAAGAGATTAGGAGAATATTAAGGCGGGATCAGATATCCTAATCAAGGCCCAACTAGTCTCCCACAAAATCCTCTCCGAGGTTAGGAAGGATATAATTTCCTATTTTACACTAATTACAATAATTAGTAGGTCAACCACACTCCCTCTCAAGTTGGATCATAGATGCTAATCATATCCAACTTGCTGATACAACTTTCAAACGCAGGTCCATGTAGGCCCTTGGTCAGCACGTCTGCTATTTGGAGTTTTGTAGGAACAAATGTTACACATATAATTCCTTCTTCTATTTCCATGTGCATCTATGATCCAACTTGCTGATACAACTTTCAACCACACTAATGTGGCATAGACCCTATTTCCATGTGCATCTAAACAAGGCAATAATTTCGAAGCTTCTTTGTTTTCTATTTTGAAACAATAATGATGCATGCAACCATAGAAGTTACAAATTTTAAATATTGTCCCATGCATACAATAATGATGCATGCAACCATAAGCTGCAAGCAGGTAACTGTTTTAATTCCTTATAAACCTCTGCAACTACATTTCTGCCTTTTCATTCTAATAGCATCTTTTTACGGTCTATGCAGCCTCAAATGGAGATGGTCGCTCGGGGCTTGGAGAAGCACTTGGAACTAGAACAAAGAGAACACCTTATGGATGTATTTGCCAAAGTTTGTGGTGATGATAGTCACAGGATTGCCAGGGAGGCCCTTGGTTTGGTGCGGACCTGTTATCCTTGCAGAATTTGCACATATAAAATACTTGTTTCTACAAATCCTTGGTGATATCACTAACTGAAATCACCTTAAGTCATTAGGACCAAAAGTAGGGAAGGGGAAAAAAAAAAATTTAGGTGCTTGACATTGATGGAAAAATATATTTGAAGTATGAGGACTTCCAGTTTGGTGCCATTCAGGCCATTTGAAATGTCCAAAATACCGTTAGGTACTGAGTGATTTTTCTGTCCACATAGTATTTATAATGTCAAAAAATAAACGGAATAACCATATAGTAGTAAGAGGAATTTTGGTCATTTTAGACAAGTTTGGAAGAAACGAAGCTATAATCTCCTTTTACTTAGAATATTATCTTTTCCTCCAACATCAAGCACGTAAGAAAAATAAGCTTGGAAAAAAAAAAGACACAAAGAAATGAAAGAAAGAAATCCCAAGTCGTTTAAGTTGAGTTATTACTGAGGAAGCTTTTAACATAACCTTCTGTTTTCCCCCATTGGATTGTGGGAGGAAAGGCTGTCTGATGAAGAGTAATAATAAATGTCATACTTTTAGATATTTGATGTAATTGAATATTTAAGGGAGTCTTTAGAATGATTAAAAGATTAAATAAGGAGTCTTTGAAATGTTTAGAATTTAATAAAAGGTCTTGGAAATGTTTAGTGGTGGTAATTAAGGAGTTCTAGAAATGTAGATTCATTTATTTAGTCTAGAAATGTAGAATCATTGGAATATGTACAATCAAAAGTGGTGGAAAAGAAGTTAATTAGTCATTTATTTAGTCTAGGAAGTGTCCAGTCAATTCAAGAACCATTAGGGGCCTAAACAGTGATTACTTATGCTCTTTCAAAGTTTCTAGTAGCCTTTGAATGAAAATTATAGTGAAGTACTTCAGGAATATTTCATACTTTTTCTAGGACAAAATCTTCTATCCCAAACCCTGTCTCATCATGGGATAGTGATTAATTAAGTTATATTATTTTATTATATATTGATCAATCACTGCCCCATGGAACAGGTTTTGAGATAGAAGATTTTTTCACGCTTTCTTTATGCCTAGAAATTGAGTTTGCATTTTTTTTCTAAGGAGGTGGATTTCTCCCACTATCCATTTCTTCCCCACACCATACCTACCCATCCATCCTATTTTCCCTTAATTTCTCACTAAATCAAACTCTATATAGTCGAGTTTGCTGATCTACATCACTGTCTTAAATTATTAATCTGGATACAGAATTTTTGTTTGAGCCAGCAATATTTAGGATCATTACCTTATTTCCTTTTGTAAAACATGACAGTAAAACTCTACAGCAGCTTTAAATTTATGTGTTTCTTTTTATTGGTAGTGTTATGTTATTAGGCTTTGCTTAATTAACTGAGATGTTAAATTATAAATTTCACTGATGAGCGGCATGAGCCTCATCTCTTATTCTAGATTGATTTTTCTATTACTGATTGTTCCTCTCTTCTTTGTAGATAAATTACGAAAGTTTGTCACAACGAGCAACTTGAAGACACAATCTTATGAAGAACTCTACCTGCAAAATTATGTTCTTATTGTTTCCTTTTATTCAAAGGAAAAAACATTTATTTGTGGATAATTTACTTAGTTATGTATATATGTACTATTTACATTTTCTAGTTTCATAATGTGGTAGACATAGTACTCTTAATAAGGTTCTTTGAAATGGAATCATCCATCGATTTAATGAAATTTCTTACTTGGAAAGGAAGATAGAAGTCCACCAATATTGTTCATTGATTTGACGTTCGTGTTTTCGTCTAGCAAATAAATTTTGATTCTTCATGTCAATTTGAATATGAGAATGTCACTCCATCAGTTAGCCATTGAAACTTGACATATTTGTTGCTTTCTGCCATTATTATAAATTTAAAGTGAGACCATTCTAAATCCAAGGTAAGTCATAAGCTTTATTTGGGAATTTAAGGGTTTTCTGGATTTCTTGTTAAACAGTTGATACGTCCCTTTCTTTGTCTTCTGATTTTACTCTATTTTCCTTACAATTTCTGGATTTCCCCGTTCTTAGCCAATTGTTTTTCAATTTTTTGGCTAAAGTTTCTTCAGAGCTTCGATTCTGTTCTGCCTCAGTTCGGCTTCTACCGAAGAATGGAAAAGCCTAAAAGAGATCCTCTCTTATTGCTTGGTTTTCTTGTAAGCTGCAAGCAGGTAACTGTTTTAATTCTTTATAAACCTCTGCAACTACATTGTCAACTCTTTTTTTTTTTTTTTGAAATTTTCTTTTCATTTGTGTGATTCCTTTTCTTAATGAGACTCCTCTTATTGATTCTATACTTCTATTCCTTCTTATATAATTTGTCTTCTAAGAGTTCTGATGGGGAAAACTCTATAATCACTCTTGAGGCATTGGAAGTTCGTGCATTCTCACATATAACACATGTTGAAATGTTATCTGATCCTACTCCATGCTTGTAGGTACGAATCCAATGCAATCATGACCACAATGTGATCTTGCTTAACCACATTGATTATATGATTTTTGGGCAAGTAGGAATAGAAATTGGAGTGTTGAATCAATTGCAGACCATTGGTTAGTCTATTAATGGTTTATCAAGAAAAATACTTGCTGGGTTGGGCAGTTCTACTCTGCTCCAATACTTAGAACCTTTCCAAAAACAGCTGCTATGTTTAGATGAGAAGAGAAAATGGGAGGAAAGCAAATAGAGGGAAGAGAAAAAAGAGGATAAAATGTTCTCTCTTTATGTTTGGATGAGCAGGGGAAAATGTAGAGGAAAGAAAAATAACTAGGTTTACTATGAGCATTTTATTCACAAAAGTTTAGGTAATGTTGGAAAAAGAAAATTACGACAAGTGAAGTAACTTTTTTCTGCTAGTTAAGATGCTAGTTCATTTTATGTTTATAAGATACTTAATCAATTATTACAATATCATATATCTTTTTAATTTTTTTAGGTACAATAAGAGCAATTTATTATAAAACTTAATGACATATCACATGCCATTTACTTTCATTTTTAACTAATGTTACTTGAACAGACGAAAACTTTATTGTGATAGAAAACTTAATGACAACAAACAGTAATGTAGATGAAGAATAGCGAATGCCAAAACCATATACACAAGACATGCAATCCTATGTAACAAATTTCAACTGCAACTAATAGAGCTAAAAGGGAATGGGCATGGAGGACTTGTAACTTGAGCTATTCCTTCTAGCATCAGCATAGCCATCTTCATTGTTGGCCTCACAGAGGGATCTTCTTGAAGGCACCAAATAGCAACCATCACAAACCTCTCTAGCCTCATATCATTGATAGCTTCATCATCATTTCCAACCAAAATGTCTAGGCTTCCAGACCTAAAACAATCATATGCCCAATCAGTTAAAATTGCCTTCTCTTCATTACCAATCTCCATATCTACATTTTTCCTGCAGCAAATGATTTCCAACAGCAATACACCAAAACTATAAACATCAACCTTTGCAGTGATGGGTGCACTCCTAAACCATTCTGGTGCAATATACCCTTTTGTTCCTCTAATTCCTGTTTTAGTGTGACTTTGATTTATCAATAACAACTTTGCTAACCCAAAATCTGATATTCTTACATTGTTATACTCATCTAGCAATATGTTTTGAGGCTTTATATCACAATGGATAATCTGGGTGCAACATTCCTCATGCAAGTAAAAGAGGCCTCGTGCAATCCCAAAGGCAATGAGAACTCTTTGGTTCCAACTTGGCTTCAATCTTCCAAACAGGAAACTTGCTAAAGTGCCATTGCTCATGAACTCGTATACTAAAATCCGATGTTGTCCCTCATCGCAATAGCCAATCAATCGAACTAGGTTCCTGTGATGAGTTTGTCCTATCACATTCACTTCATTTTTAAATTCCTTATCACTGTTGTGAAGCACCTTGTCCAATTTCTTGACAGCAATGAGTGTCAATTCTATTGACCCCCTATAAACTATGCCACATGACCCCCTTCCCAATTCATCTTTGAAGTTACTTGTTGCTTCAGCGAGCTCTTTGAAGGTAAAACAGCGCAGATTATTCTCAACAAAAGTTTTGTCCACATGAGTCTTCTTCCGGTGGTAGAAGAAGAAACCAATACATACTGCAGCAACCAGAACAGAGCTACCTAAAAGGACTGATATAACTGTGATCAAAGTGTCTTGATCTTTCTGATATGTCTGCATATTTGGAAACAGAGTTTGAGGTGTTTCTGGGTTGATATTATTTTCAGTAATTTGATGAAAATTGTTCCGCTATCTGCTTTGTCCTCTCTTCCATTCATGAGTGGCAACTTCTTCTTCCAGCATTGGTCTTCTCTAAAAAAAGAAACCACACATAGGCAATCCTTCAGGCAATAATTTTTGCAGTCCTCTGAATTGAAGGGATAATATGACTCATAATCTCCATAGGCCCAATTTGTGTTTGGTAACTCCTTCATAAAGTATATATCTTCTTGTAAGCTCTGCTCACCTTCTTTACAACCGAATTCAAAATTTGGCTTGCAGCTACCAAACTTATCTGTGGAATCAAGAAGAGAGAACCCTGGTGGGCATCCACAGCTTGGTCTTTGGTCAGTTTGGAGAGTGCAGATGCTATTGAAGCCACATACTCCACTACCACCAGTTGTTCCAGCTAAATCCCTGCAAATATTGTCTGGTATTGTCTTTCCAACTGTCCAGCTTGTGCTTTGATCTTTGGGGTGATGCAATATGGTGAAAACTCCATCATAATTGATTGTTGCTCTATAATAATACCTATCAGAGAGCACTGCATTTGGATTAGTGATATTAAACATCTCACCGCTTCTTTTCATTATGTATAGGAAGCCTGATTCATCAAAGATCATACGGTAACCGGAGTTGGTTTGATTGGCTGGATCATAAGTACCACTGGCATAGTGAGCATCGTAAGCATAGTTGGTTGGCAGATTTATAGGGTTGAGCACAGCATTACCATCTGGAAGAAGACGAAATTGGAACCTTCCCCTTGAGAAGTTGGTTTCTGTTTGTCTAGAAGAAAGAGTTTCTCCAACCTCCATTATTTGCGTAGGCAGCAAGGTATCTGTAGGGTGATCGAAACTCGCCCACAGCACCTCAGAATTTGTGTCGAGCAGCTGAAAGTTGGCTGTATCATTCATCAAACCATAGGAAATGGAGCCTGTTGCTGGATCTGATTGCCACAGCTCTCTATTTTGAGGGCTGTTGAGCACTAGCCCACGGTCATTTAGCTCCAACTTTGACCCTTTGGGAGCAGGGTTGTCTCCATTTGCATACCAAACTATAGTCTTGCTAGGTATCTTTTCATACCAAATGGCAAGCAAGAATTGGCCATTCTCAAGTTGGTGAAACCCAAATGCAAAATCACCAGAAGGAGAAAGCCATTTAGCAGCATCATTATCTGCAGTAAGGGTGCTACCACTGCTTATGTTACCATCATTTTTGGCAGTCATATATGGCAACAATAGAAGGATAATATAAGTATAACTAAAGATGTCAAAAGCCATTTGTGAGAACTGTGTCTGGAGTACTTGTGTGTCACCTATTCATTTATATAAGAGAACTATGAACCAATCCACTGCAAAGACTTTCTAGCGCTAAATTTTTGCTTGCAACTGCACCTTTTGCTTTCTGTGACTGATAGACTTTTTCGTTTTTGTTATGTTGAAAGGCGGGGAGGGGAGACTTTTATCGATGCCTTGTTTTCATCCATTTGGAAAAAGATTAAATTTTCTCTTATATTATAAAGACTTTGGAAGCTTCTTTGTTTTCTGTTTTAAAACAATAATGATGGATGCAACCATAAAAGTTACAAATTTTAAATATTGTCTCATGGGCAACAATTAAGGGAGACTCTTCCCTTATTTGGATACACATGGAAAAAGAGTAAAATCTTCCTTACATTCTGCCAATTCTATTCCAATTAAATGCATGCAAGCTTACGCTTGACGAAGACTGAAAAATAGAAAAAATAATGGCGTTCAAGTAGGACATATGGGAAAAAAAAAAAAAAAAAACTTGGCTATTTTCCGCTTCATACTTAAAATCTATTCATAAATATGATGAGTCCATTGGGTTCTTGAGGTACTTCAAAGACCAGGGACAAACTAATAATGGTGTTCCAAGTGGATGCAAAGGGATAGTGACAAGAGCAAAGGAAAAGATTGGAAGGACGGCAATAATAAAAGTAAATATTTAACACTAAAAAATTATGCCTTTTTTTTTTTAAGAAAAAGTATATATGAAAAAAACTTACGAGATTGTTTGAATTGTTCTGGGTTTTGTCAAGCAGACTGTCGATGATTTATGGATTGAGATTTTCTTATGCTGGGATTTTATGTCGCATATTACCTATCTTTAAATAGAGGAGGAAAAATATTATTTGTACACTTGTTGGAGACTAGCTTTGGAGGGGCAAATATTTCATGGTATTAAGGGTTCATTTGATTTGTCAAAATACAAGAAACAGCACAGCATAAAATTTTTTATTTCTTGTTTAATTTTTTAAAAAAATTAAATACTAATTAAAAATTTGTCCATAATACTAGATAAATTTTTAAAATCTTGTTATCAAACTATCAGTCAAATATTTATTCATAATCCAAAAGTCAAAGAAAATTTTAATCTTATCATTTCTCAAACTATTTTATAATTTTCTGTATCTTGGCTCATTAAATCAATAGTGATAAGTCTTTGACAACCAAATAAGTACTGACAATGACCGGTAACCAGTGACTCTTTTTATTTTTTTATATTTTTACAAATTATTTTAATTGTTATAAAATATCAAAATCTTGTTGTAATATAAAAGAAATTATTGTAAATTTAAGACAAATAGTATATTTTTTGTCATGTGTGTTGAGTAATAAATAATGAATTGTATAAAAAATTATATTATAACTTAATTTTTTGTGTTATATTATTTTATTTGTATTGTTTAATATTTCCTATGAAATGGATACTAAGTGTATCCTGACATTGGGATGGCAATTATGACTCCAAAAGATTGAAACTCAAACTCAACAGGAAACTTCAATTAGGCCATGGTGCGAAAATGTCGCTGAAAAATATTGACGATTTGACCTTGTATGGATTGATTGGTGTGAAGAATGTTCGCCATGTTTTGGATAGTGATGGTTATCCTCTGCCCTGCATCTAATGAATACTCTACCCCACCAATATGCTTTCACTCTAGTACATCAATTAAAGCACATTAATGGGTGCAAGCAAAGCATGCCCTGAATCTCATATATACACATCTCAAATATAGTTGTGTTGTTAAGGGTAGAACTAAAAGTACAAGTAAATATATCATAGAGAGAGGTGAATAAGACATTTAAAATTTTTTTGTAAAGTAAACTGTTAATTTTTAAAATCAAGCACAGTATATAAAATTTTGTTCAAATAGTTTAAGCTTGATTATAGAAACTTTACAGTCTTAAAGCGTGATAAATTAGAGTGAAACTTTAAGTTGAAACAATATAATAGCAGTAAATATATACTGAAATATAAAGAGTATAAAGAAGAGAAATGACTCAGCTATTTATAGTTTTTTGGTTATAACAAGACCTACGTCCACTTATCTCAAAATTCTTTGAGAAAGTTATCTTTATTATCTTAACTGGTTTATAGGATTTCAGCTACCTTGTACAACAATCTAGCATAACTACCTACACTTGGTTTTCCAGGATGAATCAAAAACCTTTACAGTTTAGACTATGTCTCTAAAAGACTATGTTTACCCTTTTCCAGGGTTACATCAACAGGTATTAAGGCACAAGAGCCTTTACAAAGAATGTTGAGAAGATGAAGAAATGAAGCACTAAGTGTGTTGCTCTATATAGCAAATTTTTCAATAATCCCAATATACTAAAAAGATGTTCAAGATGAGAGTGGTGGTGTACAAAAATGAAGAAGAGAAGATGAAAACTTGAGAACTTTTCGAGAGTATATGCAAATAAATTTTTCTTGTAATCTTTCTCTCTCTCTAACCTTTCTTATGAAGCTCACCCTTTATTATATAGCCTTCAAGAATTTGACTGTTATAAATATTATCATTTGCTGTTGGAAGTTTCTCTTTTCTAGATTAGCTTGGTTGCTTGTGCATAATCTTTGTCCAAGTGACAATTTTGTTTGTTAACCTTTTTTCCACGATGCACGTTGAGCTTTTTGTCCATTATCTACCAGTTTTTCTATTTTGCAAATCATCATGAGCTGGCCAGTCAGATTTCATAATTAGGCCTTTGGACTGAAACTAACCGTTAGACTAGTGTTGTCAGGAAAAGAGTTGTTGGATAATTTTTTGTCTAAGCCCATGCTGCACTGAGAGTACCAATAAAGTGGGTTGTGTATATCCAAAGGGTTACTCATTTATCCCACAATTAAAGAGTAATAGTTTAATTAAGTATTGTGGTGGACCTTTTCTGCACACGTGAGGCAAGCTTGCTGCCTCTGCAAATTGCTTTTCCAGTAAAGTAAAATTGTTGACTTGTGACAAACAACCTTATGCTGTAGTGGGGCAAAACTTGCTTGGCAAGTTTTGTAAAAAAGGTATCAATGGTAAAAAGAAAAGGTTTAAAAAATCATTTCCTTTACTGCAAAATAGAATGATTAGAAATTGCGTGGGAAAGGAAAAAACCAAATCTACATCACTATAGATTTGCTTCCTACGGCAAAGAGGAAGAAGAACTAATTTATTAAAATAATGGGTTACCTTTTTCAAAAGGTATAAAGTGTTAAAAAAATATTTTACACATGTAAGAAATTGTTTTTTGGAAAATAATTATTTTAACCAAAAATATTTGTTTTTTAAATTATCCAAAAAATACACTTGTGTTTGAATAAGATACTAATTTTATTTAGAGAGATGTTTCTAAAAATCATAGAGCACATATTTTACAAGATAAATTTTTTTCAACAAATTCAACAAATTTAAAAAATATTTTTCTAATCAAAATCAAATAAGGGGTTGATTAAAATTCCCTTGAACTAACAAGAACACTTTGTTTTGGATAAAGATTTAAATACGTTTTCCCCCTTAAAAAAAAAAGGAACATTTATATATAAAAAATTTGGGATGAAAATTAATTAAATTGGATCAGTTTATTACATTTGGTCAATTGAACCTATCCTTTTGGATTGAATCAGTTTGATTGGTTTTAGTTTTTAATTTTTTTTTAAAAAAAATTAGTGTAGCTAAAGGTAATAGGTTTCATCCATATTTCATAATTTAGAAACACAAATCTAACTAAACTTAATACAACAACATGCATTATTTTTTAATAAATCTAACTAAAATCCAACATGTATTATTAGTAGTACTTTTATAAAGTTGCTTCCGTTTAGTTTTGTTTTGTTTTCTTGGATGACCATCCAAAACATAACCAAACTAATCGCTTCTCAAAAAATTCTATTTAGTTAATTAGATTAAATAATCAATTTTGATTAGTTTGAATTGTAATTAGTTCGGTTAAGTTTGATTTTGTTTGAATTAGAACACTCTTATAAGATATTATAGTAGATATTAATGTGAAAATAAAATATTAAACTTAAATCATGAATAGTCATGATTCATGAAGTACTAGTACATGCACAAATCAAAAAATAACATAACACAATGTCTCACAAATGACAAATCTCAAGACTTACACTTTGTAGAGGGATAATGGTAGAGAGGTAGCCATAGGGATAAACACATTCTTGACACACCAAATATATGCTTAAGTACTCAACAATAATGGAACAAAGTCACAACAGCTCTTTAGAAAATTAAAAAAAGTTGATGAAATTCATGAAATTGTGCCTTCTCCAAGGAAATCATTAAGAAAAAACCATGTAACAACTTGGAGAAGATCAGCTCCCACCTGCAAGGAGATCAAGCTGCAATGCGGAAAAAAAATAAAAATTACTACAGCCTCTTGTTTGTACCAAAACCACTCAAGATAATCATGATTGTATAAAAGTGGTTTTTTAAATTATTGGAATCATAGTTAGTATCTTTTTCCTCCATAAGGATCTGTTGTGGGACAGTTTCGAATAGTAAATCGTTGGTCACTGAAGATGGAAAGACATAGCTGAGCATTGGACATTCCTCAACATACACTGTCTCTAAATTTTTCAAGTTGAAAGTCCCATGAAGGTGTGTGTTATTCCATATCTGCTTGAGTTTTGGTAGATGGATTAAACTTAGACTTTTCAATTGAATTCTCTTCCCAGTAGAAGATATTTTATCATTTGGCTCTTGGAGATCAAAAATTACCTCTAATGAATTGCAGTTGTCGACTGATAAAGTTTTTAGATCATGCAGATTTCTAACAATAGAAGCAGGGAAGATGGTCACCAATTTCTTACAATAATATATCTCAATGCTCTTTAGTTTGCAGAAGGAATTTGCAATAATTTGTCGGTTCCATATTGTCATGGAGCCAACAATCTTGTTAATCATCCATGTTTCCAATTTGGGGAATGAGACTTGCATATGTACAATATTACATTGAACTACTTAACTATATATCATTAAATTGAAAATCTAATTTCACAAGACAATGAGAAAAGCATTGGAGTGAGAGTTATATAAAAAAGTACGACTGTTATTATGTTCGACTTTTTTTTTTTTTTTTTTTTTCCCCCTTTATCATCGAGTATATTGTAAAACTAATCACCGTCAATTTATGGACATAATACTAGTTAATTAAGTTGGGATATGTTAATAGTTCATACCTTCTCATTAAAAGTGGCGCCTGCAGGAAAGAAGATGGGTTGTCTCCTTCGTCAATCTGTTTAGCTTCACTGGAACTGAAACTAACGAGTGCAGGTAGCCCTTCTATTATTAGAGAGTGTAATTCGAAAAACTCTACTCCTTCCGAGAGTACCAATGTCTCCAAGAGGCTACATTCTGAAACTTCTAATGCAACTCTTCAAGGCTTGTCAAGTTTGATAAAACATTGTGTGGAATCACTTCAAGATTGTAGAAAGTATCCAAATCCAAGAATCTCAATTTATGGAGCTTTCCAATTTCTCTTGGCAGTTCTCGGATAAAGGAGCGGTAAAGGCCAAGGATTTGTAAGTTTGTGAGCTCACCAACCATTGCTACATCTTCTAACTTGCATTGGTACAAGAGTAATGCAGTAAGGTTTTTCACGAAACCAAGACTGGTCGGTGGCTTTGGAGTACAATCCATGCCACCTATATCGAAGCCTTTTAGATTTCCAGTTTTTCTGGGAGAGGAGGCATATAACACCAATTGAAGAAGACTTGCTTTCACTTCTGGAGATAGTCCCTCTCTGCCCATTTTTTTAGTTCAGAGTAAAGTCCTGTGGTGAAGACTGTCTGATGCTGGGTTGCCAAAGAAACAGCAGCTTCCCGGACCAAATCATGGATTGCAACCCAGCTCTTATCATCTTCAATAGTAGACTCTTATCCTTAAGCTCATAGGTCAATCTATGAAGCCTATTTCTTGCATTTTCTAAAGTTTCAACATCTTTAAATATGCCTAGCCCCATACCGCAAAATAACAAGTAATACTTGGAGAAATAATAGGGCCCTTGAAGGGCAATAAGCTAGAAGAGTGACTTCTCCTCACTTTCTAAGTAATTGTAACTTAGTTCCACAGCTAAGTAGACTTTCTGATGCATACCTTGTCTATCAAATCTTTGCAGCCTTTTCAAGGCATCCTTCCAAACATATACTTCCTTATTTCTCAATGCATTTGTAATTGTAACAATCAAAACTGGCAAACCTGCACACCTCTTCACTATTTCAGTTGCAATGGCTTGCCTATCTTTCACAACATCTCCAGCCATCTTCTCAAATAAACTCCGAGCCTCATATTCTTTTAACACTTCTAGTTGAAAAGCCTTCTGAATTCCCATTTCACTTTTTAATACATTCATATTCCTGGATGTTAGCAATAATTTGCATCCCTTGTGTTCATCACCTAATGGAATTCCAAGACATTCCAATTCAAATTCTTCCCAAATATCATTAACTATGATAAGAATGCTTTTCTCTTTCTTTATTCTTTGCTTCAGTTTGACTGCTTTTCCCACTTCAGTACTCTCATTGAATGTCAAGCCCAAGAAATCTGCCATTTCCTTTTGAACTCTTTCTTTATTTGTTATGAATAAAACAAATTGAGACATAATTGTAAATCATAAGTTCAATAGAGCCAGTGTTTAATTAATAAAATGACATAACAATACTGAATAAATAAATATCCAGAAAAATATTCATATAGATTATCAAAAATATTCCTTGTGCATTTTAAATTATGTATTACTTAAAAAAAAAACATTGCATTACATCTAAGTACTCAAATTTCATGTCAACACCAAAATTCTAGCTTAGATTGTAGACTATTTGATTAAAGAAAAGTTTCTTGTCAATACATATAATGATTTTTAAAGAGAACTAGAATAGACAATAGAAGAAAGAAACAGAGAAAAATGTATTTAATCAATTATAAAATTATATTTTGAACAGAATTTTGTTAATACTCTTTTTCCTTGATCATTTCAAATATTTTTCTAATAACTTTCTTTATTTTCTGTAAAAAAAATTAAAATTTAGAAACATGGAAGATATATCACAATTGAAATTTCAGCAAGAGTGGCAGTAGTGTTACTACTGGTTAGAAATAGAATCAATTTCTCCTTCAGTGGATATATATATAAATTTGTGATGAACATTAATTAAGCATTATCTCAAGGAAATACTTTGAGAAAGTTCTGATATTTTTTTAACCCTTGATTATTTTTTAATGTTAAAATCGCCATACTTTACCCATCAAAAAATAAAAATTATCCCATTTTATTCTCTATGATAATAATAATTCAAAATGTATCACAATAATATTGGTACACCTGAATGAAGAGCATAAAGGCTTATATCTAATATAACTGCAAATCCTACACAAGTCAAGCTATTCCTTTTCATCCAAATATGGTAATTGATTAGTGTAAGAGTAAGAGAAACCTTAACTAGTTCTTGACTTGATTAAATAGATCCTACGTCGATCAGATTCCTTTTTCTAAAAATATTCTAAGCAAACTGACTAGATTTGTTATATCTGCTCATGAAATTGCAGGCTGCGATGCGTTGGTTTATCATCATTCCTTTTTCTATAAAAAGATTAATATTATGATCTGTGTAGACAAATTTGATGATTTATGAGAAATCAGCTCAAATTTTACCATGAATGAAACCAAAACCAGCACGTACAAAATGGGATGACTCAGTTTCTGTCTTGGCTGAGATTTTGCTTCAAAGGGAGAATAGATCAGTGAGATTGAGAGAACCCAAACAACACAAAGAAAGGCGAACTTAAAACAACACTGATTGAATGGTAGATGTTGACTCGAGAGAAGAGCTGTATAATCACTACAATAAACAGTAGTTGTACGGTCAATTGATAAATAACCTATATGAATTGAGAGCTATATGATGTATCAACCACATATAAGGCATCTGCTGAGGTGCATATGCTGAGGTAGGAAATTGATGACTGAGATGAACTTAGAACCAACTTGGCTCAACAAAGAAACCTGTTCCATGGTTATACATAAAGGTGTACACAAACAATGGTGTAACTAGAATTTTCTTTACCTCATGCTATTTGTATATATATTTGTGTAGATTCACTTTTATACAGGTTGAATTAATAATTGAAATTAGTGAATATCCTAGTTACCAAATTTAATTACATGATGAAATAGACTAAGGGTCCATTTGGTACGTTGTAATAAAAAGAAAAAAGTAAGAAAGAAAATGAACTAAATGAATAAAAAAAAAATGATACCCCTTAAGTCTGTTTGGTATGTAATAAAAAAGAAAGAAAATTCTTTCTTTTATAATATTTGGTTTACACAAAAAATTAAAAAAGTAGAATTTATATTTTTGTGTAAATACAAATTTACCTTTCCCTTAAAACTTATATATATATAAATATTTTTATTTCTCAATTTGATTATCATAAACTTTATGGCTGATATCAAAAGAAATAAAATTAGACTTTTATAATGTAATTTTAATTTTATAACTTGGATTGATATACAAACTTTAATGTAATTTTAATTTTAATTTATAATGTAATTTTATAATTATAATTTTTAATTTTATAATACAATTTTTATAATTTAATTTTAATTTTATAATATAAAAATTAAATTTCTATCAATATACAAAGTTATATAATGTAATTTTAATTTTATAATTTAGATTTTTTGTAAAATAAAATTTCTTTTTTTTTCTTTCTCTGATTTTCCTTCGAATTTGAAAGGAAAGTTGGAGCCTTCAAGTGATGAAAAGTCATATCGTGAGGGAATGAGCTTTCCTTTACCTCAGAGTTATCAAACAGTGCAAATCTTTTCCCTTCCTTTCCTTTTCTGTGTATCAAATGAGCCTTAATAGAGTCTTCTTATTTATGTTAAAATTAAAACACATAGAAACATAATAAATAATATTTATAATCTAAACTCCCTTTCAAATGATAATTTTGTAAATTTGATTCTGAGTATCAAACATGTAGTATACTCTTAGCTCTTGGCTAAATTCTTGTCAAATTACGATTGCCTTCAAAATGAAAAACAAAAATAATCCTTTGTCTTTTTCTTTTCTTCTCGGTTAATGTTTATTTCTGATTGTGTAGTTAGACAAGTTTACTTATATTAGGGCGAACGAGAGAAATAAAATTTATTATTTTATTTTAATATCTCATATCTCATTTATTATAATTAATTTAAATAAATAAGACTCTACATTAAATAATATTATTTTATAATTTTTAAATTAATCGTAATGAAGGAAAGTCATGAAATAGCAAATTTACTCCCTGATAAGTTTTGGTGGCTTAATTAGGCCAATAAACCAACGTGACAGAGGAAAGTTTGAGGGCAGAAGCCAATCCTCCTTTGGAGGATTCTTTTGGCACACCCCTCCCTCTCTCACACCCCAAGTCCTAACCCTTTTTGTATTAAGTAAAGAGTGTGGTTCAAAATATGCGGTAAAGCCTTTTATTTTTTCTCAAATTTTGACTGATTAGGCCTGGTTCTATATCTTCAATTTGGGCCTGCATTTAAGTCTATAATAACATGGCCATATTTGGGCTTTCAAATAATTAAATTTTAATCAAAGAGCTTCACATTATCTAACATTTTAATTTTAAATTTTTATTATTAGAAACTTTACAAAATAAAATATTTCACATTCTCTTCAAATTTTATTCTATATATGTACGAAAAAAATAAAATTATAATCTATTTGATCCTCACAAAGTTAAGAAAATTCTTAAAAATATTAATGAATAAGATTTCTAAGTACAATTTTCATAAAAAAGATTGTATAAAAAAAAGATTTACAACGAACAAATAATGACAAATAAAATAAAAATAAAGCTATTTATCAGCTGTGCTACTTAATCTTATTAGCGCAATATCGACAAATTATTTTGGGTGGATACCAACTAGCATTGTTATTAGTGATAAAATATTAGAACCACTTAAGTGTATTGACTTAAATTTGAATTTATATGTATATAGAAAAAACAATTTTAAGAGCTTTACTTTATTTGAATTTTTTTGTTATTTTAAACTGAATTAATTGTAGTTGAAAACTTAATAATAAGTTCATACGTCATAAATACGGGTGATGTGATGAAAAAAAAAAAAAATTTGGATGGATAAAACAATCCACTAGCTAATATTGTTTCCATGGCCCCCCCAGGTATGTCTTGACAGAGCTCCATAATACAACTAGTCGTGTTTCAAAAAACCAAATTAAACACTTTGTTTTAGGTAAATATTCAAATATTTTCTTTTTTTTTTTCCTTAAAAAAAGGAATATTTTTGTGTCTAAAATTATAGCAGATATTGACTTGAAAACAAAATATTTGATTTGACTCCAATTATCAGGGAAGTACTCATCAATGCACAAATCAAATAGTAGCCCAATGTCTCCAAAATACAGAGACTTCAAGACTTTAACTTACTTAGAAGAATTAATAGTAGAGAGGTAGTTATAAGGATGAACACATTGTTCCACACACCAAATCCATGCTTAACTCAACAATAAAGAAACAAAGTCACAACTGCTCTCTAGAAAATCAATACAAGTAGATGAATTTAGAAACATGAAATTGTGGCTTCTCCCAGTATATAATAACTTGGAGAAGATCAGCTCTCACCTACAAGAGATCAATCTGCAATACAAAAGAATTAGACTACAGTCTCTTGTTTGTCCCATGACCCCTTAAGATAATCATGATTTTATGGAAGTTGTTTATAAAGATATTGGAAGCATAGTTAGTACCTTATCGTACAAAAGCATCTATTGTGGAACTCTTTTGAATAGTAATTGTTGGTAGGTCAATAAGAGAATGACAACTTTATCTTAGGTAGGATAGGTTAGATTTTGGGTAGGTCACACTTGGTGTGCAAAAGGAAAAAGGGTTAGTCAAGGGTATAAAAAGGTCTAGAATACTAAAGACAAAATAAGAGTACTGTAGAAATTTTAGAGTTTTTCTAATTAACCTTATTAATGAGGTTCTTATTTATAGTGTCTTGATTATGATAATATTTTCGTTATTCTCGTGGGTGATGTGAGTATAAAGTTGGGCTTTGGTTCTTAGGTCTGATCTCTCATATGACACAGGCTAGGCCGACAATCTTGGTCCAAATCAGTAATAATATCTTTCAGCTGCAGTAAATCCTTGGCCACTGATGATGGAAAGAGATTGCTGAGGATTGGACAATCATCAACGCACACTTTCTATAAATTTTTGAAGTTGAAAGTCCCTTGAAGGAATGGGTTATTCCATATCTGCTCCAGTTTTGGCAGCTGGAATAAAGTTAGACTTTTCAATTGAATGCTCTTCCCAGTGGATAATATTTCTTCATTTCGTTCATTGAGTTCAACGATAACCTTCTGAATTTCAATTGCTGACTGTCAAAGTCTCTACATCATGCAGATTTCCAACAACGGAAGCAGGGAAGATAGTCACTAATTTCTCACAATAAATATGTTATCTCAATGCCCATTTGTGCTTCTGCCAAAGAAATAGAGCGTAAAAAGAATAAAAATGGGGCTAATACAAGAAATCCTCTCGACCGTATATCCTGCCTAAGTTCAAAGCGAGGCAGCCCAAATCAATTTTATTTGATCCAAAAATGAAAGGTTTTAGCTAAAATAAATTGAATATTTTGAGGTGTATAAATAAAACTGCTTAAAAGGTGTATTTAACTAAGTTATAGATATTAACAAAATGAAATGGTAACAAAAAGTTCACATAATTCAACATATGAAAACTAATACAAATATTGGAGGACGACATTACTATTGGACTAAACTCCACTTCATGATATAACTTCAGATTATATTATATGTAGCAATAGCTACAAATACTTGACAAAGAGAAAAAAAAAAAAGGGGAAGAAAACACAGCCACTTTGACCATGGGATGCACACATAATCTGGGATTTGAGAGTAGCAAGTCACACAAAAAACACAAGCGTGTTGTATAGCTCCTGTAAGAAGCAAATAATTTAAAGAACATTTATTAGTTCACTTGAGAAAATCTGGTATACTTTTAAAAGCTTTGATCATGTAAGTTCATCACAAGAAATTTTCTCAACTGCAGCAAAAACAAAAAAAAAAAAATCAAATAAATGTTTCTTAAACCAAAACTCAGTTATGCCTTTTCAACAAAAACTGAACATGTCATTGTATCATTTTGCATCATTTTCTTTAAAATTAAATAGGAGAAATAATTGAATATATAAAATAATATTACTTACAACAAAGATCCTTACAGATAAATTGATATTTGTGGTCTTATTAGATAACTTTACAACCAAAATTAATGAGATATATTTAAGTATTTCATAAGCAGAGAACATTATAATTGAGAAAGGCAACAAAACTAGTTGATTACCTTCATGTTAACGCTCCATCCACCTTTGCAATTTGGCCATGTTTATTGCCACCATCACATACAACTTGTTGTATACATCATTGAGAAAATTGAAATAAGCATATCTACAAGACCTCTTCAATAATATTGAGCTGCAAAGTCCCCAGAATCCCACACCAAATCCAACTCCCATGCTTATATAGAACCCTTGGGTAAGAAATGGCTCATTTTCTTCATGATTTCCATCATTTTGAGTATCATCAGTTTGATTAGAGAGGCATTTTTTGAGTGGAATGCCACAAAGTTCCGGATTTCCCATATAGCTAGAAACATCAAAGCTTTGGAGTTTGGCAGCAATTGGGATTTCCCCAAACAAGTTGTTGTATGATAAGTCCAATACACCAAGAAGACCTAATTGAGAAATTTGGGAGGGAATCATTCCACACAAATGGTTTCTTGATAAGTCAAGGACATCTAATGACTTTAATTGTCGAATGGCAGTTGGAATTTCTCCACTTATCATGTTTCTTGAAATGTTCAAGGATATCAATCCTACAAGATCCATGATCTCATTTGGAATTTCACCATTGAGGTTGTTGCTAGAGAGATCAATACTTTTCAACAATCCCAGTGTATTTTTGAATACTGACTCCTTACCTTTCCACATGAGTGATTCACTATATTGATACGTTCCATTAGAATAAAACATCTTCTTGTATCTTTTCACAATATGGTAAGGGATTGTTGGACTAGAAGTGGTTTGATTGGCCAAGGCAGAAAGATTATTGAGGCATTTTGGTATGTTTCCAGAGATGTTATTGAAAGAGAGGTCTAGGAGTTGAACTTTCGCAAGCTGACATATGTTGGAAGGCAAGCTACCAGAAAACAGATTGAACCGTAGAGAAAGGATGACAAGCTTTGGAAGTTCATCTCCAATCCAAGTTGGTATTTGTCCAGAAAATTTATTTTTTTCTGCATCAAATAATGACAACTCTTTGCAGTTTTTCAGAGAAAAGGTAATTCTCCTGTGAAATTATTGTTTCGTATGCGTAATGCCTCTATTTTTGTTAATAAACCTATAGATGTTGGCAATTTCCCTGAAAAATTGTTGTTTGTCAAATCTAGATATGCTAATGATTCAAAATGTGCCCAACATTCAGGAATCTCACTAGATAATTGAATATTTGACAAATCAATGTAGGCTATATTCTTGCTGGTGCTTGCACATATGAGAACATTTGCTTTTGAGAATTTGTTATTGGATAAATCCAAGCTACTTGTCATAGATAAAAATGATGGGATTCGGCCATGAAACATGTTGAAGCTCAAATTAATTTGTGCAGATGCTGTGTACTCAATAGGTAAATTTGGAATTTCCCCATAAATTTGGTTGTTGGAAAGGTCCAACAATTTTAATGAAGGAGGGAGCTCCCAAAACGAATTTGGAGTGGTGTCAGAAATTCCAGCAGTTGAAATATGTAGGAACTCAACATTATTTTGGGTTCGAATCCATGTCGGAAAAGAGCCTAACTTGCATGACGACAACCTTATAGTGACCAATTGAAATGGAGGAATCCAGTCATTATTGATGTTGAAAACCAATGGATTGAAAGATAGATCCAAATATTCGAGTTTAGAAAGTTTGGAGAAGTGAGCTTCAGAGATCACACCTTGCAAAGAATTGTTTCTTAAATTTATTGTCACCAACGTGGATAGTTGCCCAATGCTTTCACTTACAGCTCCATTTAATCTATTATGACCAAGAAACAAATATGTCAAAGAAGAAAATTGTGAAAGATGAGGAACTGACCCTGTAATTTGGTTCCGAACCAAGGACAAATGCTGCAATGATTTCTTAGCACGATTAGTTGATGTTGAAACAAAGTCATCAAACCGCCCACTCATGTTGTTGTTAGATAGATCAAGTACACGTAAACTACAAATATCCAACAAAGAATTGGGTATGGACCCTGTAAGATGATTGTCAGAGAGTCGAAGAATGGCAAGATTAGCACTGTGATTGAACAACAACGGGGATTTTGAAGACACTAGATTACAGCCACTCAAGTCCAATTCTTGCAGGTGAGAAAGATTAGTGAGTTTCTGTTGCCAATTAATTGCAGTGCCAAGGTTAACATATTCAAGTTTAAGAGTCTTCATGGACGTAAGATCAGATAACCAATCTAAATTTGATGTTAAAGAACTGGAACTGAGACAGAGATAGTTTAGCTGGAGAAGATTCCCAAGACTATGAGGAATTGTTCCAGTGAAGGAATTCAAACTAAGATCAAGATACACCAAGGAAGAGAAGTTGGCAAAGATGTCGGGTATTTCCCCCGTTAGTTGATTGCCAGGAAGATTAAGATGTACTAATCGGGAAAGATTCAAAAAGTGAGTTGGGAATTCTCCACCGTGCCCATTGCCTTGAAGATCAAGATATTGTAAGTGGAGAAGGTTCCCCAATTCAAATGGTATTCCATTTTCCCCATCGAAAGAATATGATAAATTGAGGTATTTCAAATGAGTAAAAGAACCTATGAATTTGGGAACATCCCCATAAATAAGGTTGGAACTAAAGTCCAAATAACTCAGATAACGTAACTCAATCAATGAGGAATTAATGGTACCTTCCAAACAAGAGGCATAGTCTGGCCTACTATGAAGATCAAGCATAACAACATGACCTGTCTTGTGGCTACAATGAACGCCTTCCCATTTGCAACATTCGTCATGGTTTTCTCCAGTACTTCCCCACGAAGTTAGAAGACCGCAGTTATCCGTGAGTCCTTGTTTGAGAGTAAGCAAAGCTCTTCTCTCCCGCTCTTTGCACTGAACAGAAGAAGCATTGCCGTTTCCTACCTCCGTATCAAATCCCATGGCCGTTGAATTTATTAAACAAACAAACAGTACAAGCAATGCACCAACAACTCTGAGAGAACTCATATCTGTCCTTGATATTTGTACATTGCAAGGATCAAAAGCAGATTAAATTATGGTTCGAACTCACCTTAATGGATGGCAAGAACTTGAGTTACAGAGTAAGAGATGCAACACTCGTGGGAACCATGACCTTCAGGAGAATTCCCTTATATAGGAACTCACTGCGTTAAAATTAAGAGACCCTAAAACTTTTTCAGGGTACATATGCTATTTTTATGAAAAAGTAAAAACAAAAACACATAAAAAAGTCTTTCAAAGTTAAAATGTGAAAGCATAACATTATATCAAAAATTGATTTAGCTTAAAAGCTTAGGTTAAGTACTTAAAATAAATATTTCAAATACTAAAGATACAAGAAAGAACTATTAAGTTAACTTTTTTTCTTTAATTTTCCTTGTTTTTATTTGTTGAGACCATATTCATTTTTCATTCTGCTAAGAAAGCATTAACAAAAGAATCCAAAGAATGGGTCTATATAACATTCAACATCAGAGCCAATTTTAAGCACTAAATCTAGGCATAATTCTTAACAAAATTCAAATAATGCATGAACTCACCACACTAATTCATTGTTTTCTTAAATGTTTCAAATTTTTGTTTTGATTTCTATATCTCTATTTTGTTTCAACAAACCCTAATCCCTTGGTATTAACTCTAAAAACATTAAAATCTAAAATTAAACCTTAAATTATAAAACCTTCAAAACATTATATACTAATCTTAAACTTTAAATTCTAAATCTTAAACCCTAAATACTGAATTTTAAACCCTAAACTTTAATCTAAAATTTAAAAACTAAATAAAATAAATGTATAAAAGTCATGGGAAAATTATAAAATATTGAATCAAACAACAAGGTAATGTTGCGATTTAATGGAAAGTACCATATTATTGGAATTTTGTTACAAATTTAGTGCAACATTGATGCTTAAAATCAGCTCTAAGCCCCATGTGCAAGTACCCTTACATTTACATTGACTTTTCGTGTCCATTTCACTAATTTGTATACTAGGTCAATGCAACTTTTCATATTTTGGTGTCCTGGACGCTTGACGAAGACTCCAAAAAAGATAAAGCTAAGAGGATGCAATATTTCCACGAGGCTTCAGTTTCTTTTGTTTCAGTTTCCTGTCAATTTCCATTAAGAATTTTTCCTCTTTATTCAATCGCTTTTTCCACAAAAGTCCTTCACAAGGTGGAATTTCTCTCCTCACATGAAAATAATTATTCAATGTATTCATAGTCCTTCAAATCGTCAACATCGGTGGTTTGATTAAAAAATTCTGTCAGAAGAGAAATAGTGATTAAGCTATTATATTTTATCTTAAAAAATGCCGTGTTTAAATCCAATGCAAAATTGATAGAGCTGGAGGAAATATTCTATCAATGTTTATACCCTCCAATAAATCAAAAGTAAATTACACAATGCTAAAAGAAAGTAATCTACAATCAATAGGGTATTAGTTCTAGTAGTAATGAGTTAGAGTTGTTTAAGTATGTTGACTAGGGTTTGAGTCTATATCTATGCAAAAAAATCTTTGAAAGAGTTCTATTTCATTTGGGTTTTTTAATTAGCTTGAATCGAATTATTTGTAAATTAAGAGACTTGGTAATAAATTTGTGTCTTGCATAGATTTTATAAAAAGTAAGTGTAAGTATTTTAAAGCCTAAAATAAAAAGAAAATAAGTGAAAAGTAAACTAATTACGGAGGGCAATTTGGTGTAATTTTTTCTTTTCAGTTTATTAATAATACCGTGGGGAAAACTTCAAATTAAGACTTGGACAATGCGACGGTGGTTGACTATCTCTTTCATGGCATTTGCTCAATTACTTGTAGTAGCAGTCAAGCAGAAAATGCTTTGATTTTAATTTCCATTTTTTTTTAATATTCATTGATCTTGATTTCTGGGATGATAATTGATGTGAATCAACCAAGGAGGCTAAATGAAGAAGCAGTACAAGGGCGTACAAGGGTTTGGTGGACTAATAACAAGGGTCCGAGCAAAGAAAGCAAGAGAAGCCTTAAACCACATAGTGATAACTTTGATTGAAGCCAACCCAACACTAACAGAATTGAAACCCCAAGGTGGCAGAATTGAAACCCAAGCTGGGCAACGTGCTAATCCAAGGATAATGGGTTGGACGCAGGGCAGATTCAATGGAGCTTAAACACCCAGTTTTTACCTTTGTTAAATAAATTTGTAATAATTTAATTTGGGCAGCTAGACTTGTATAGGCGTAGGCCCAAAAACAGTGGTCATTTTTCTTGTTTAATTCTGAATTGGCTGCCACAGGTTTAAATCCAATTAAGACACAAAAATGGCAGCAAGGTGGCTGATGAATGGCGTGGGACACTTGAGTGCCTTGCATGGCATTTAATGAGCCATTCATAACCCCCACATGCAGATTAAGAAGCACTTAAGTTAATAGGCTACCATTGAAATAATTGTCATCATTAGTAATAGGAGTTACAATATTAGGTCACTTAGCATTATTGCTGGCAGCCACCAACCCTATTTGTAACCCACAAAATTATCAATGAGAAATCAGATTTGGATGTTCATTTCAGAAATTGGTGAGACTTGTCTCTCTAGGGTTCTTCATTGAGCCAAATTTCTATCTTATCAAGAGGCCAAGCTCTTGTGGCGATCTTCGACTTTGGCTTATCAGTTTTGCTGAATTGTGGCGCCTTTCCATCTTCCAATCTCATCCAGTTTTCTTTTATTTTTGCTGCACACGCCAACCCATTCTGAGTCAATTTCTGCTATGCTATTTGAGCTGGGAAAGCATACAAATTTCAACCTAAATTCCTACAAGAATTCTGCTAAACAGGCTAGACCACATAAATAATTTGATACAAAATGCTTTTTCCGACATTTCAAGTAAATGAAAAAATGACCACCAATACAATTAAAATTATGAAGGCAATGGAATTCTTAAGTATTCTTAATTGAATTAATACATTAGTATATGCAAAATGTTTATATGAAGTTCGAATTGGTGAACCAGAATTAATAGTTATTGAGAGTTATATAAATTTATTAATTTACAAAAAATAAGACGGTGGACCAAGATGAAATTGGTCATGATATGGCATGTTAGTAATAATTGTTCAACTGAGTTTTCATTTACATTAAAGAGGTTAGAAAATCAATATTTGTAAAAGAGAGTATCTTGGTTACTAATATGTATCATTATATTATCACCTTACCTCTCACGTAATTTTTTTTTTATCTTCTTAAATAATGTAAAATCAAAGCGTGTTTCACAAAGTTAGTTTATAACGTATTTAATAAGTTTATAAAAAGATAGATGTGTTTGATAAATAAACATATTTTATTAGCTTATATTGTTTTTCAAATTTTATATGAGATATATTTTTATTTTTACCCTTAATATTATAATACAAAATAAAATTAAAATATTATGTAAAAAATTATATAAGTATATTTTTTATGTAATTAACACGTATTTGTTAGTCTCACATTTAATTTTTTAAACACTTCTAATTTAATAATTTAGTTTAACAGTTTTTCACCTTGAGCTAAAATTTAACATTTTATCTTTTAATTAGTTTATCAATTATTTTTGTAAATCAAAGCCTTGGCAATATTCTTAAAAGTGCGTGTGCCATCTGCTATCTTGGCGAGACAGTTGATTTGGCTTTAAATTCACGATATGTTGGTACCCTCCCCATATATTTTCTTGTGAAAAGTTTTGGCGTTTATTTGTTGGTGTTGTTGGAAAATTAGCTAAGTTTGACCTTAAATTCAGGGTATATTAGTAATAAATTTATTTATCGGGGTGTTGGAACATAAATTATTAATTTTATTGAAAGGTTCAACTTCTTTATTAGATTTTTTCTTATTAAATATTTATTGAGTTAAGAATAAATAGTTTAAATATATCTAACTCAATTAAAAAGCATGTTCCTTCAAGGGTTTGTTGGAATTGTTTATTATTTGGTATCAAAGTTGCTAAATTAAAGTAAAGTAATAAAGAAGGTAATGTTAAATTGAGTTTTACAAGCTTGCAATAATTTAGTGACAAGAGGCCTAAGTAATTTTGAAGAGGCTAGGAGTTCAAACTTTTTTTGGAAATTACAACTTGTTATCATTTGCAACAAAAAAGAAAGTGAAAAAAGAAATTGTTTTACTGTGTTTACACTTTACAATAAAAATAAATTTGAAAATGACACCGTGGTTTTATTACAAAAAAAAAAATCTTTGAATTATGTGTTTTTTTTTTTTTTCATTTGTTTGATAATATTATTTGTATTTAATTAACTTGGTTTGAAAATAAGCAATGTGCTCTCTTTGCACTTAACAGGAGAAGCATTGTCATTACCAACTTCTCTGTTGAGTCCTATAGCCTAGAAATTTATAAATAGGCAAAATTGAAATTTGACATTATTAATGGATCACCTAATTATAATTTGTTCAAGAAACTATTTAGAATTCCTAGACCTCCATCTAAGATTTATTAAAAAAACCTATCTACAGGATTTGATTAATTGTCCTTTGTTTTTAAAATGAATTGCTTCAATTTTTTTAAAAAATGATACTGAATTTAAATATGATATTAAATATGAAAGCTGAGATTTAAAATTATATTTTTTTTTTTAAAGAATGAGACTTAACTTAATAGTTATCACTTAAATTAAATCCCTTCAAAATTATATTAAAATTTGTGAAATTTCCACTTCTTTTTAGACAATATATATATATATATATATATATATATATATATATATATATATATATATATATATATATATATATATATATATATAATAGATTTTGCCATTTTAAGAGTAAAAAGGTCGTGTGAAATCCAAGTTTTAACATTACAGCATTAAAAGGTAACTTTTTTTTTTTTTTTTCCTTTCATCTTAGTCTATGTTGTCACGCATTGATGATAGGTTTAGACAAAGATATTAAAATTTTGTTGTAACTATATCTATTAGACACAATTTAGGGCAACTTTGACGATACTCCTCATTTATATGTTGATTTGAGTTTGAGTTCATATGTATAAAAATAATATTTTTTAGAGAGTTTTATTTTATTTAAATCCTCCAATTAGCTTGAATTAAATTATTTATAGGTTGAGTGATTTAATAATAAATTTGTGCCTTATATAGATTTTATAAGATATATCTGTAAGAATTTTAAAGACTAAAATAAAAAGAAAGTAAGTGAAAAGTAAACTAATTACGAGAGCAATTTAAGAGAGTTTTATTTTATTTGAATTGATTAATTGATTTAGTAATAAATTTATACCTTACATAAATTTTATAAAAGATATATGTAAGTATTTTAAAGACTAAAATTTTAAAAAATAAGTGAATAGTAAACTAATTACGAGAGCAATTTGGTGTAATTTTTTCTTTTCAGTTTATTAATAATACCATGGGGAAAACTTCAAATTAAGACTTGGACAATGCCACGGTGGTTGACTATCTCTTTCATGCCATTTGCTCATTACTTACAGTAGCAGTCAAGCAGAAAATGCTTTGACTTTAATTTCCATTTTTTTAATATTCATTGATTTTGATTTCTGGGATGATAATGAGATATGAAATGCTTTTTTTGACATTTCAAGTAAAAGAAAAAAAAAATGACCACCGGTACAGTTAAAATTATGAAGGCAATGGAATTCTGAAGTATTCTTAATTGAATTAATAGATTAGTATATGCAAAATATTTATATGAAGTTTGAATTGGTGAACTAGGATTAATAGTTATTGAGAGCTACGTAAATTTATTAATTTACAAAAAATAATTAGTCATTATATGACATGTTAGTAATAATTCTTCAAGTGAGTTTTCATTTACCTTAAAATTTAAAAGAGGTTAGAACATCAACACTTGTAAAAGAGAGTATCGTGGTTACTACTCTGTATCATTATATTATTGCCTTACCTCTCACGTAAAGCTTCTTTTTTATTTTTCCTTCTTAAATAATCTAAAATCAAAGTGTGTTTGACATGATATTTAAATTAATTTATAATGTATTTAATAAATTTATAAATCTTACTTGATGAAAATAAATGTGTTTGATAAACAAATATATTTTATTAGCTTATAGTGTTTTCAAATTTTATATGAGATATCTTTTTTATTTTTACCCTTAATATTATAATATGAAATAAAATTAAAATATATGTAAAAAATTATATAAGTATATATTTTTTTATATAATTTGCACGCATATGTTAGTCTTACATTTATTTTTTTAAACACTTCTAATTTAATAAACTAATTTAGCAATTTTTTGGGGTTCAGCTAAAATTTACATTTTATCTTTTAATTAGTCTATCAACTATTTTTGTCAATCAAAGCCTTAATGACAATATTCTTAAAAGTGCGTGTGCCATCCGCTTTCTTGGCGACACAATTGTTTTGCCTTTAAATTCATGGTATGTTAATATCCTCTACATATATTTTCTTTTTTTAAAGTTTTAGCGTTTATTTGTTGGTGTTGTTGGAAAATTAGTTAAGTCTTTAAGACTTTTTGACAGCGATTAATGGTTTGAATGAGTTCGTATGAAAAAATTACTTTTTTGCTTCACCTTAAATTCAGGGTATATTAGTAATAAATTTATTTATTAGCATGTTGGAATATTAATTATTAATTTTATTGAAAGGTTCAATTTTTTTGTGAAGTTTTTTTATTAGACATTTGTTGAATAATAAATAAATAGCTCAAATTAAATAATAGAATTCAATCATTATATAAAATATTTATTGAGTTAACGATAAATAATTTAGATATATTTAACATCAATTTAACTCAGTAAAAAAGTATGTTCCTTCATTCAGGATTCGTGGGAATTGTTTATTATTTGACATTGAAGTTGCTAAATTAAAGCAAAGTAATAAAGAAGGTAATGTTCAATTCAGTTTTATAAGCCACTAGTAATGATTTAGTGACGAGAGACCTAAGTAATTTTGAAGAGGCTAGGAGTTCAATTTTTTTTTTTTTTAGTTATTATCATTTGTAAAAAAAAAAAGAAAGAGAAAAGAAATTGTTTTACTGTATTTACACTTTACAATAAAAATAAATTTGAAAATGACAGTTGTTTTAATACAAAAAAATTCTTTGAATTATGTGGGTTTTTTTTTTTTTCATTTGTTTGATAATTTTATTTTGTATTTTAACTAACTTGGTTTGAAAATAAGCAATGTGCTTTCTTTGCACTTAACAGGAGAAGCATTGTTATTACCAACTTCTGTGTTGAATCTCATAGTTTCGAAATTTACAAACGAGTAAAATTGAAATTTGACATTACTGATGGATCACGTAATTATAACTTATTAAGAAACTATTTAGAGTTACTAGACTTGTCGATAAGACTTATTAGAGAACCCATTATTAGATTTGATTAATCGTTTTTTGTTTTCCAAAATGAATTATTTTATTTTTTAAAAAATAATACTGAATTTAGCTATGCTATTAAATATAAAAGTTAAGATTTAAAACTTTAATTTTTATAAGAAATGAGACTTGACTTAATAGTTATAACATAAATCAAATCTCTTAAAAATTATATTAAATTTATGGAATTTTTACATCTTTTAATATATATATATATATATATATATATATGAATAGATTTTCCATCTTAAGAGTCAAAAAAGTCAGTTTAACATCACAGCATTAATAGTTAACTTTTTTTTTTTTTCTTTCATCTTGGTCTACGTTGTCACACATTGATGATAAGTTTAGATAAAGATATTAAAATTTTGTTGTAGCTACGGGCATTAGACACAATTTAGGGTAACTTTCACGATGCTCCCACTTAAATTCTTTAACTTGATTTTCTTATAATTTTATTTTATGAATTTCATCATAATACATTATTTAATTTTACTTTATAACATTTAAGTTATTATTCTCCCTGGTGGTGTAATTTTTTCAAAATATTTTAAATGGATTCCATAAGTTACTCTATTTTTTTTTTAATATTTAACTTTACTTTAATTTAATATTTTAACCCTTTTCTATTTTAATTTTGATACTATTGAACTTTTCAAAAATTCGACGCATGGTGATGCAATGGATGAAAAAAAGGGCATGTACCTATTTTAATTTTGCCGTATCCGACCATATGGGTTCCCTGCTTCAACCTCCCTTTGTAGGTTTGCTTCTGCAAATTGGTCATGGTTTCGGGGCATGCTCATTTGGTCTAGTTCCCTTTTCCCTTTTTCCTGTGAAGAACTATTTCTCGATTGCTGAAATTCACGATCTGGGTTTGCTTCTGTCACCTTTGGCACTGCCGTTTGCTTCTACAATTTTTCATGCTCCAATTTGAGGCTTGCTTCTGCTGGGTTTGCAAGTTTCAATTTTTTTTCATTTTGTTTGGGAAAATCGATCTTTGATTCTGGTGTGATGAACTGGGTTTGCTGTTTGATGTTAGCTTTTTTCTTGTGACGAATTGGGGGCTTGTGTTTGGTAATCTGAATTTGCTTCTTGAATGTGCCTGTTTCAATTTTATTTTCTTTTTGTTTGCAAAAAATGATTCTTGATTCTGGGTTATTTGCTTTTATTCTGAAATCTGGGTGTGATGACGACGGAGGGTTGCAAAACATGATTTGCAGTATCCGATTATGAATGCCATTTCTTGTATGTATTGCTGAACAAAGAACAAGAGAACATTTCATTTTCTTTTGACCCCTGTTGCAGTTTCATAAAGATGAAAGAGACCTAATTCATTGTAACATATATTGTCCTAATTACAAATTATACACACAATATAAAAGTGTTACATTTTTTTAAAAGAAAATATAGTGATCTCTTATACTAAAACAATTAGTTTTCTATTATAAAATAAATTTATTTACATTATTATTAATCATTCCTGATATATATCTAGATTAGTTAGTTAAATGACTTTTTTAAGTTAGAGTAATCAAAAAAATATCTCGTGGAAGAAAATATGACCTTTAAATCTATAATACCTTTTTCGAACTCAGACTACAAATAACTCCAGCTCTAGCACTGCATCCCATTTCCAAAATCACTTCCATTCAGTCATGTTTTCATGAAAACGAATTATCAAAAGAAAAAAATAATAAACTAAAATAATAAGAAATTTATTTGGCACTATAGACTACAAGAGTAAAGGAAAAGAGAAACTTACTGTAGGTGAATCTACTTGGCAAGAAGTGGCTGTCTATCATCAGGCCCCACATGATGACTAGCCTAGAAAATTGTGCATTAACAAAAAACAAAATACAGTAATGAATAAACCATATTTCAGACAACATATTTATATGTTCAAGCATGCATTAAAATACAAAACAAGATGGTAAACACATACCTCATCATTTGCTCCTAAGTTAGGGTACTTATGGTAAGACAAAATAGAGATAAATGAGTAATTTTTTTTCTAAAATTTCTGTGATCTTTACAAAATATAATATTTATATTACAAATCTTATTTTATTAGTCAAGATAATAATTTATTTTATATTTTTAAGATACTTAATTAATTATTACAATATCACGTACCTTTTTTTATTTCTTTAGGTGCAACAAGATCAACTTACTATAAAACTTAATGACATATCACGTATCTATTACTTTTTTTTTCAACTAATATTAATTGAACATACGAAAATTTTATTATGATAAAAAACTTAATGACAACAAACAGTAACGTAGATGAAGAACAGCGAATGCCAAAACCAAATACAAAAGACATGCAATCCTATGTAACAAATTTCAACTGCAACAAATAGAACTAAAAGGGAATGGGCTTGGAGGACTTGTAACTTGAGTTATTCCTTCTAGCATCAGCATAGCCATCTTCATTGTTGGCCTCACAGAGGGATCTTCTTGAAGGCACCAAATAGTAACATCACAAACCTCTCTAGCCTCATATCATTGATAGCTTCATCATCATTTCCAACCAGAATATCTAGGCTTCTAGACCTAAAACAATCATATGCCCAATCAGTTAAAATTGCCTTCTTTTCACAACCAATCTCCATATCTACATTTCTTTTGCAGCAAATCATCTCCAACAATAACACACCAAAACTATAAACATCAACCTTCGTAGTGATTGGTGCACTCCTGAACCACTCTAGTACAACATATTCTTTTGTTCCTCTAATGCTTGTTTCAGTGTGACTCTGATTCATCAATAACAACTTTGCTAACACAAAATTTGATGTTCTTTCATTACAATACTCATCTAGCAATATGTTTTAAGGTTTTATATCACAATGAATAATCTGGGTGCAACATTCCTCATGCAAGTAAAAGACCCCTCTTGCAATCCCAAAGGCAATGTGAACTCTTTGGTTCAATCTTCAATACAAGAAACTTGCTAAAGTGCCACTACTCATGAACTCATACTAAAATCCGATGTTGTCCCTCATCACAATAGCCAATCAAGCGAACTAGGTTCCTGTGATGAGTTTGTCCTATCACATTCACTTCATTTTTAAATTTCATATAACTGTCCTGAAGCACCTTGTCCAATTTCTTGACAGCAATGAGTGTCAATTCTATTGACCCCTTATTCCCAATTCATCTTTGAAGTTACTTGTTGCTTCTGCAAGCTCTTTGAAGATAAAACAATGCCTATTATTCTCAATAACAGTTTTGTCCACACGAGTCTTCTTCCGGTGGTAGAAGAAAAAACCAATACATACTGCAGCAACCAGAACAGAGCTACCTAGAAGGACTGATATAACTGTGATCAAAGTGTCTTGATCTTTCTGATATTTCTGCATATTTGGAAACAGAGTTTGAGGTGTTTCTGGGTTGATATAATTTTTCGGTAATTGGATAAAAATTGTTCGACTTTCTGCTTTGTCCTCTCTTCCATTCATGAGTGGCAACTTCTTCTTCCAGCATTTGTCTTTTTAAAATAAAGAAACCACACATAGGCAATCCTTTAGGCAATAATTTTTGCAGTGCTCTGAATTGAAGGGATGATATATCTCATAATCTCCATAGGCCCAATTTGTGTTTGGTAATTCCTTCATGAAGTATTGCTCTTCTTGAAAGCTCTGCTCACCTTCTTTACAACCAAGTTCAAAATTCGGCTTGCAGCTACCATTGTTGAATCAAGAGGAGAAAACCCTTGTGGGCATTCACATCTTGGTCTTTGGTCAGGTTGGAGAGTGCAGATACTGTTGAAACCACAGACTCCCCTACCACCAGTTTGTCCATTTAATGCCATACATATATTATTTGGTATTGTCTTTTCAATCGTCCAACCTGCACTTTGATCTTTGGGGTGATGCAATATGGTGAAATCTCCATCATAATTGATTGTGGCTCTATAAAATCTATCTAAGAGCACTGCATTTGGATCAGTGATATTAAACATCTCACCGCTTCTTTTCATTATGTTTAGGAAGCCTGATTCACCAAAGATCACACGGTAACTGGAGTTGGTTTGATTGGTTTGATCATAAGTACCACTGGCATAGTAAGCATCGTAAGTACAGTTGGTTGGCAGATTTATAGGGTTGAGCAGAGCATTTCCATCACGAAGAAGACGAAATGTGCAACATTGATGCTTAATACAATGCTATTTTGTTCTTTTTATTTGAAATTAGTTTCATCCTTTGATTTATCATGAAAATGTAACCTTTTTTTTTTTTTTTTGGGGATAGAGGATGAATAAAAATACTGTTGTACTATAAATCTTAAATCTTGAACTCTAATTTAAAATATTGTTTAATTTAATAACTCTTAATTTTCCAACAAGAACAACACTAAACATTCATTCATAATAGACTCTCTGAAAAAGGAACGATGGTTCAACAATAATTGAATATCACCGAAGGCAGGTTCAGTGGGTTGAGGTAATGTTCTGGTCGGCTATAGGTAATTTCTTTTTAACACCATACATTTTCTTTTTAAGCCCCTTTGTGTTTCTGCAGAAGAAACAGAGCGTGAAAAGAATAAAATGGGGGTTAATAAAGAAATCCTCTCGACCTTATATCCTGCCTAAGTTCAAAGCTAGGCAGCCCGAATCAACTATTTGCAAGTCTCAATTTTATTTGATCCAGAAATAAAAAGGTTTTAGTTAAAATAAATTGAATATTTTGAGGTGTACAAATAAAACTGCTCAAAAGGAATTCTTAGTGCTCTGTAATTTGAAGAATTAAAAGCTAGTTTACTCGCTCAAAGGTGTATTCAACTGAGTTACACATATTAATAAATTGAAATAGTAATAGAAAGTTTATATAATTTGGCATATGAAAGCCAACACAAATGTTGAGGAATGACATTATCACTAAATTAAACTCCACTTCACGTTACATTATTTGCAACAATAGCTACAAATACTTGACAAAGAAAAAGAAAAGGAAAAAAAAAAAAGCCACTTTGACCATGGGATGCACACATAACCTGGGTTTTGAGATTGGCAAGTCACACAAAAAACACAAACGTGTTGTATAGCTCCTGTAAGATGTAAATAATTTAAACAACATTTGTTAGTTTACTTAAGAAAATCTGTTATATTTTTAAAAGTTCTGATCATGTAAGTTCTTCAGAAGAGATTTTCTTTACTCTAGCAAAAAGAAAAAATAAAATCAAATAATTTTTTCTCAAACCAAAACTCAGTTTATGCCATTCCAACAATAACTGAACAACCGCATTATAATTGACATAGGACCACATTGAATCATTAGCACTGAATAGCATAATCTAACTATTTCATCAAGCATGTCATTGTATCATTTTGCATCATTTTCTTCAAAATTAAATAGGAGAAATAATTGAATATATAAAATAATATTACTCACAGCAAAGATCCTTATAGAAGAATTAATATTTGTGGTCTTATCAGATAACTTTTCAACCAAAATTAATATGAGGTATATTTAAGATTTTGTAAAAAGAGAAAATTATTATTGAGAAAAGCAACAAAACTTGTTGATTACCTTCATGTTGACGCTCCAATCAACCTTTGCAATTTGGCCATGTTTATTGCCATCATCACATACAACTTGTTGTAAACATCATTGAGGAAATTGAAATAAGCATATCTGCAAGACCTCTTCAAGAATATTGAGCTGCAAACTCCCCAGAATCCCACACCAAATCCAACTCCCATGCTTATGTAGAACCCTTGGGTAAGAAATGGCTCATTCTCTTCATGATTTCCATCATTTTGAGTACCATCAGTTTGATTAGAGAGGCATTTTTGGAGTGGAATGCCACAAAGTTCCGGATTTCCCATATAGGTAGAAACATCAAAGCTTTGGAGTTTAGCAGCAATTGGGATTTCCCCAGACAAGTTGTTGTATGATAAGTTTAGTACACCAAGAAGACCTAATTGAGAAATTTGGGAGGGAATCATACCACACAAATGGTTTCTTGATAAGTCAAGAACATCTAATGACTTTAATTGTCCAATGGCAATTGGAATTTCTCCACTTAGCACGTTTCCTGAGATGTTCAAGGATATCAATCCTACAAGATCCATGAGTTCATTTGGAATTTCACCGTTGAGGTTGTTGCTAGAGAGATCAATGCTTTTCAACAATCCCAATGTACTTTTGAACACTGACTCTTTACCTTTCCACATGAGAGATTCACTATATTGATAACTCTTATTGTTATATCTTTTCACACCATAGTAAGAGATTGTTGGACTAGAAGTGTTTCGATTAGCCAAGGCAGAAAGATTGTTGAGGCATTTTGGTATGTATCCAGAGATGTTATTAAAAGAGAGGTCTAGGAGTTGAACTTTCGCAAGCTGACATATGTTGGAAGGCAAGCTACCAGAAAACAGATTGAACCGTAGAGAAAGGATGACAAGCTTTGGAAGTTCATCTCCAATCCAAGTTGGTATTTGTCCAGAAAATTGATTTTTTCCTACATCAAATAATAACAACTCTTTGCAGTTTTTCAGAGAAAAGGGTATTTCTCCTGTGAAATTATTGTTTTGTACTCGTAATGCCTTTATTTTTGTTAATAAACCCATAGATGTTGGCAATTTCCCCGAAAAATTGTTGTTTGCCAAATCTAGATATGCTAATGATTCAAAATGTGCCCAACATTCAGGAATCTCATCGGATAATTGATTATTTGACAAATCCATATAGGCTATATTTTGGGTGGTGTTTGCACATATGAGAGCATTTGCTTCTGAGAACTTATTATTGGATAAATCCAAACTATTTATCCTAGATAAAAATGAAGGGATTCCGCCATGAAACATGTTGAAGCTCAAATTAATTTGTGCAAATGTTGTGTACTCAATAGGTAAATTTGGAATTTCCCCATAAATTTTGTTGTTGGAAAGGTCCAAGATTCTTAATAAAGGAGAGAAGTCCCAAAACCAATTTGGAGTGGTGTCAGAAATTCCAGCACTTGAAATATATAGGAAGATAACATTATTTTGGGTTCGAATCCATGTTGGAAAAGAGCCTAACTTGCATGATGACAACCTTATAATGACCAATTGAAATGGAGGAATCCAGTCATTATTGATGTTGAAAATCAATGGATTGAAAGATAGATCCAAATATTCGAGTTTAGAAAGTTTGGAGAAATGAGCTTCAGAGATCACACCTTGCAAAGGATTGTTGCTTAGATCTATCATCTCCAAGTTGGATAGTTGCCCAATGCTTTCACTTACAGATCCATTTAATCTATTATTAGCAAGATCGAAATATGTCAAAGAAGAAAATTGTGAAAGATGAGGAACTGACCCTGTAATTTGGTTCCCAATCAAGGACAAATGCTGCAATGATTTCTTAGCACAACCAGGGGTTGTTGAAATGAAGTCATCTAGCCGTCCACTCAAGATGTTGGAAGATAGAGAAAGTTCTCTCAAACTACATATATTCAACAAGGATTTGGGTATGGGCCCACTAAGATTATTACCCTGAAGATCCAGTTCTTGCAGAAAAGAAAATTGAGAAAGATCAGGTACTGACCCTATCATCTGGTTCTCTCCCAAGAGCAAATGTTGTAATGATTTATTAGCACAATTAGTTGATGTTGAAACAAAGTCATCAAACCGCCCACTCATGTTGTTGCTAGATAGATCAAGTACACTTAAACTACAAATATCCAACCAAGATTTGGGTATGGACCCTGTAAGATGATTGCCAGAGAGTTGAAGAATGGCAAGATTGGCACTGTGATTGAACAACAACGGGGATTTTGAAGACACTAGATTACAGCCGCTCAAGTCCAATTCTTGCAGGTGAGAAAGATTAGTAAGTTTCTGTTGCCAATTAATTACTGTGCCAAGGTTAACATATGCAAGTTTAAGAGTTTTCATGGATGTAAGGTCAGATAACCAATCTAAATTTGATGTTGAAGAACTGTAACTGAGATCGAGGTAGTTTAGCTGGAGAAGATTCCCAAGACTATGAGGAATTGTTCCAGTGAAAAAATTCCAATTAAGATCAAGATACACCAAGGAAGAGATGTTGGCAAAGATGTCGGGTATTTCCCCTGTTAGTTCATTTTCAGCAAGATTAAGGTGTAGTAATCGGGAAAGATTCAAAATGTGAGTTGGGAATTCTCCACCAAGATAATTGGCCCGAAGATCAAGATATTGTAAGTGGAGAAGGTTCCCCAATTCAAATGGTATTCCATTTTTCCCATGGAAAGAATGTGACAAATTGAGGTATTTCAAAAGAGTTAAAGAACCTATGAATTTGGGAACATCCCCATAAATAAGGTTGGAACTAAAGTCCAAATAACTCAGATAATGTAACTCAATCAACGAGGAATTAATGGTACCTTCCAAACAATAGGAGGCATAGTCTGGCCTTCCACGAAGATCAAGCATAATCACATGACCTGTTTTGTGGCTACAATGAACGCCTTCCCATTTGCAACAATCTTCATGGTTTTCTCCAGTACTTCCCCACGAAGTTAGAAGACCGCAGTTATCCGTGAGTCCTTGTTTGAGAGTAAGCAAAGCTTGTCTCTCCCGCTCTTTGCACTGAACAGAAGAAGCATTGCCGTTGCCTACCTCCGTATCAAATCCCATCGCCGTTGAATTTATTAAACAAACAAACAGCACAAGCAATGCACCAACAACTCTGAGAGAACTCATATCTGGCCTGGATAGTTGTACGTTGCAAGGATCAAAAGGACAATAAATTATGGTTCGACTCAGCTATCACGACCCTTGGGAGAATTCCTTTATATAGGAACTCACTAGTTAAAATTAGGAGACTGCAAAACTTTTTCAAGATACATTTGTTATTCTTATAAAAAAAAAAAAACACACGTGCACACGCACAAATCTTTTAAAGTTAAAATGTAAAAATATCACGTCATATCAAAAATTAATTTAATATGAAAGTTTAAGTTAAATACCTAAAATAAATATTTTTAGTACTAAAGATACGAGAAAGAACTATAAACTTAAAATAGTGTCTTTTCACTTTTTTTTTTTTAAATACTTTTTCACTCGTTTTCAATAAAATGTACAGTAGTAAGATTAACTTTTTTTCGTGTTCATTTCACTAATTTGTATACTAGGTCAATGCAACTTTTCATATTTTGGTGTTGACGAAGACTCCAAGAAAGATAAAGCTAAGAGGATGCAATATTTCCACGAGGCTTCATTTTCTTTTATTTCAGTTTCCTGTCAGTTTCCCTAAGGAATTTTTCCTCGTTATTCAATTGTTTTTTTCCACAAAACTCCTTCACAAGGTGGAATTTCTCTGCTCACATGAAAATAATTATTCAATGTATTCATAATTCTTCAAATCGTCGACATCGGAGGTCTGATTAAAAAATTTACTGTAGGATCATGACAAATAGTGATTAAGCACTTATATTTTATCTTAAAAATATTGTGTTTAAATCCAATGCAAAATAGATCGAGCTGGAGGAAATATTCTATCAATGTTCATACCCTCCAATAAATCAAAAATAAATTGCAAAAAGTAATTTTAAATTTATATATATATAAAATAATTTTAAAATAATTTTATTTGAATTGAGGTATTTAATTAGTTTGAATCGAATTATTTATAAATTAAAAAACTTAGTAAAAAGTTTATGCATAGTATAAATTTTACAAAAAGTATGTGTAAGTATTTTAAAGACTAAAATAAAAAGAAAATAAGTGAAAAGTAAACTAATTAGAGGATAATTTGGTGTAATTTTTTCTTTTCAGTTTATTATGATACCGTGGGGAAAACTTCAAATTAAGGCTTGGACAATGCCACGGTGGTTGACTATCTCTTTCATGGCACTTGCTCATTACTTATAGTAGCAGTCAAGCAGAAAATGCTTTGATTTTAATTTCCATTTTTTTAATATTCATTGATTTTGATTTCTGGGATGATAATTTGATATGAAATGCTTTTTTTACATTTCAAGTGAAAGAAAAAAAATTGACCACCAGTACAATTAAAATTATGAAGGCAATGGAATTCTTTAGTATTCTTAATTGAATTAATACATTAGTATATGTAAAATATTTATATGAAGTTTGAATTGGTGAACTAGAATTAATAGTTATTGAGAGCTATATAAATTTTTTAATTTACAAGAAATAATTAGCCATGATATGACATGTCAGTAATAATTATTCAAGTGAGTTTTCATTTACATTAAAATTTAAAAGAGGTTGAAAAATCAACATTTGTAAAAGAGAGTGCCGTGGTTACTACTCTGTATTATTATATTATCACCTTATATCTCACGTAAAGCTTTTTTTATTTTTTCTTCTTATATAATATAAAATCAAACCGTGTTTAACATGTTATTTAAATTAGTTTATAACGCATTTGATAAGTTTATAAATCTTGCTTGACCAAAATAGATGTATTTGATAAACAAGCATATTTTATTAATAGTGTTTTTCAAATTTTATGAGATATCTTTTTATTTTTATCCTTAATATTATAATATGAAATAAAATTAAAATATACATAAAAAATTATATAATTATATTTTTTTTATGTAATTCGCGCGTATATATTAGTCTTACATTTAATTTTTTAAACACTTCTAATTTAATAAACTAATTTATCAATTTTTCGCGTTCAGCTGAAATTTAACCTTTTATCTTTTAATTAGTCTATCAACTATTTTTGTCGATCAAAGACTTAAGGACAATATTCTTAAAAGTGCGTGTGCCACCTGCTTTCTCGGTGACAGTTGTTTCGGCTTTAAAGTTTTGGCGTTTATTTGTTGTTGTTGGAAAATTAGCCAAGTCTTCAAGATTTTTTGACGGCAATTAATGGTTTGAATAAGTTCGTATGACAAAATTGTTTTTTTCTTTGACCTTAAATTCAGGGTATTTAGTAATAAATTTATTTATTAGCACATTGAAAAATTAATTACTAGTTTTCTTAACATGTTTTACTTTTTTGTTAAGTTTTCATTATGTATTTATTGAGCAAGAATAAATGAAAAAAATTAAATGAGGAAGTTCAATTACTATACAAAATATTTATTAAACTAACGATAGATAGTTTAGATGTGTCTAACATTAATTTAACCCAATAAAAAAACATGTTCTTTCATTCATTGTTTGTTAGAATTGTTTATTATTTAGCATTGAAGTTGGTAAATTATAACAAAGTAATAAAGAAGGTAATGTTCAATTGTGTTTTACAAGCCAGGTGGACCTAAGTAATTTTGAAGAGGCTACAACTTGTTATCATTTGTAATAAAAAAAGAAAGTGAAAAAAAAAATTGTTTTACTGTATTTACACTTTACAATAAATAAGTGTATTCTCTAGTATTATAAAATGTATCTTAAATTTTAATTATTAAATTCTAAGCTTTGAACTCTAATCCTTAAATTTTAAAAACTAAACAAAATAAATGTATAAAGAATAAAAAAAGTTAACGTTGTGAATTAATGGAAGGTACCAAATTACTGGAATTTTATTACAAATTTAATGAAACATTGATGCTTAAAATCAGCCCTAAGCCCTATGTGCAACGTACCCTTACATTTATATTGACTTTTCGTGTCCACTTCACTAATTTGTATACCAGGTCAATGCGACCTTTCATATTTTGGTGTCGTCGATGCTTGACGAAGACTCCAAAAAAGATAAAGCTAAGAGGTATTTCCATGAGGCATTTTCTTTTGTTTCAGTCTCCCTTAAGAATTTTTTCTCTATTCAATTACTTTTTCCACAAGAGTACTTCACAAGGTGGAATTTCTCTACTCACATAAGAATAATTATTCAATTTAGAATTTTTTCTTTTTATTCAATTGCTTTTTCCACAAAAGTCCTTCACAAGGTGGAATTTCTCTACTCACATAAGAATAATTATTCAATGTAGAATTTTTTCTCTTTATTCAATTGATTTTTCCACAAAAGTCCTTCACAAGGTGGAATTTCTCTACTCACATAAGAATAATTATTCAATGTAGAATTTTTTCTCTTTATTCAATTGCTTTTTCCACAAAAGTCCTTCACAAGGTGGAATTTCTCTACTCACATAAGAATAATTATTCAATGTAGCATTTTTTCTCTTTATTCAATTGATTTTTCCACAAAAGTCCTTCACAAGGTGGAATTTCTCTACTCACATAAGAATAATTATTTAATGTAGAATTTTTTCTCTTTATTCAATTGCTTTTTCCACAAAAGTCCTTCACAAGATGAAATTGGTCATGATATGACATGTTAGTAATAATTGTTCAACTGAGTTTTCTTTTACATTAAAATTTAAAAGAGGTTGGAAAATCAATATTTGTACAAGAGAGTGCTGTGGAACTTTTTTTTTTTTTGTCTTCTTAAATAATGTAAAATCAAAACATGTTTGACACATCATTTAAATTATTTTATAACGTATTTGATAAACAAAGTTATTTTATTAGTTTACAGTATTTTTCAAATTTTATATGAGATATATTTTTATTTTTATTCTTAATATTTTAATACAAAATAAAATTAAAATATATGTAAAAAAATTATATAGGTATATTTTAATACGAATTTTTTTTTGTTTGGCTTTAAATTCAGGATATGTTAGTACCCTCTCCATATCTTTTCTTGTTTAAAGTTTTGGCGTTTAGTTGTTCGTGTTGTTGGAAAATTAGCTAAGTCTTCAAGACTTTTTTACAACAATTAATGGTTTGAATGAGTTCATACGACAAAATTGTTTTTTTGTTTGACCTTAAATTCAGGGTATATTAGTAATAAAATTAATTATTGGTTTGGTTAAAGGGTTTAGTTTCTTTATTAGGTTCTTTATGTTAGACACTTGTTAAGTAAGAGATGGATAACTCAAACTAAAGGATTTCAATCACTATATAAGATATTTGTTGAATTAATAATGGTAGTTTAGATGTGTTCAACATCAACCAATCTAATAAAGAAGCATGTTCCTTCATCTTGGGGTTTGTTGGAATTGTTTATTGTTTGGCATTGAAGTTGCTAAATTAAAGCAAACTAATAAAGAAGATAGCGTTCAATTGAATTTTACAAGCCACTGAGAATGATTTAGTGACGGGAAACCTAAGTAATTTTGATTAGGCTAGGAGTTCAATTTTTTTTTTTTTGGTTACAATTATTATTTGTAACAAAAAAAAAAAAGAATGAAAAAAAAACTGTTTTACTATTTTTGCACTTTACAATAAAAAGAAATTTAAAAGTGACAGCGTTGTTTTATTTTTTTTTTAAAAAAAAATCTTTGAACTATGTGGCTTTTTTTCATTTGTTTGATAATTTTATTTGTATTTTCACTGACTTGGTTTGAAAATAAGCAATGTGCTCTCTTGGCACTTAACAGGAGAAGCATTGACATTACCAACTTCTGTGTTGAATCCCATAGCTTTGAAATTTACAGACTGGTAAAATTAAAATTTGACATTATTAGTGAATCACATAATTGTAACTTGTTCAAGAAATTATTTAGAGTTGCTACACCTCCCTATAAGGTTTATTAGATTTATTCAAAAATCCATCTATCAAATTTTGTTAATCATCCTTTGTTTTTCAATGAATTGTTTCAATTTTTTTTAAATGATGCCTAATTTAAATATAACATTAAATATAAAAATTGAGATTCAAAACTACAACATTTTTGTTTATAATACGAGTAAATTTTAAAAATTAAAACTTGACTTAATAATTACTACTTAAATTAAATCTCCATATAATTATGTTAAAATATGTAAAATTTTTGTTTCTCCTAATATTTATAATAAAAATAAGAGTAAATTTTGTTGTAGCTATGTGCATTAGACACAATTTAGGGCAACTTTGATGATGCTCCCCACTTAAATTCTTTAACTTGTTTTTTTTTTTTTTTTTATAGATTTCATTGTAATATATTATTTATTTTTTACTTTATAACATTTAAGTTATTATTTTTTTTAGTGGTGTAACTTCTTCAAAATATTTTAAATGGGTTCCGTAAGTTACTCTATATATTTTTTTTAATATTTAACTTTACTTTAATTTAATATTTTAATCCTTGTTCTATTTCAATTTTGATGCTATTAAACTTTTAAAAAATTGGACCCATAGGGATACAATGGATGAAAAAAGGGGGGGGGGGGTGGGGCTATTACCTTTTCCCCTCCCCCACTTTTACATTCCCCCCCCCTCCCCTCCCCACTATTAGATTTATAAAATTTTTTATTTTACCTTTTATTAATAAATGAGAAAATAGCTCTACACAGTCGTTCGAAAACGGCTCTACATAGCCGTTTTGGAACGGCTGTGTAGAGCTATTTTATCATACAAATAATTCTTTTTTTAAAAAAATAAATAAAAGAGAAAACAAAGTAAACTACTATAAAGAGTCGTTGGAGGAGGAAACGGCTCTAAAGAGCCGTTGAAAGAGTGAGAACGACTTTAAAGAACCGTTGAGGACCCTCACGGCTCTTTAGAACCATTGGGAAGGGAATATATATATATATATATTAGATAAAAATTAAATATTTTGGGGAATATATATATATAATAAAATTAAATATGTTAATAAAAATAAAATATTAAAAAATTTAAAAATATAATAGTAATTTGTAATTTTTTAATAAAATAAAAAGATTTAACAAAATATATTATAATTTATAATATTAATATAAATTATAAATTTTTTATCACACAATAATACAATTTTGTTAAATTTTTTATTTTATTAGAAATATTATTGATTAATATTATATTTTTGAGTTTTCTAATATATATATATATATATATATATTTCCTTCTCAGCTACTCTAGCCGTTGAGGGTCTTCAATGGTTCTTTAAAGTCGTTCTCTTCTTAACGATTTTTTATTTTTTAAAATTTTATTTGTATGATAAAATAACTCTATATAGTTATTTCAGACTTGGAACGGTTGTATAGAACTATTTTTTTATTTGCTAATGATGGGATAAAATAAAAATTTTTATAAAATTTTAATATTGGAAGACAAATGTAAAAGTAAGGAGGGAAAAAGGTAATACCCAAAAAGGGGAGTGTACCTATTTTAATTTTGCCGTATCCGAGCATATGGGTTCCCTGCTTCAACAGCCCTTTGTAGGTTTGCTTCTGCGCTTGGAGTTCCATCTCCATAAGCTTGCTTCTGCGAATTGGTCATGGTTTCGGGGCATGCTCATTTGGTCTAGTTCCCTTTTTGCCCATGAAGAACTATTTCTCGATTGGCGAAATTCACGATCTGGGTTTGCTTCTGTGACCTTTTGGCACTGCCGTTTGCTTCTACAATTTTTCGTGCTCCAATTTGGGGTTTGCAAGTTTCAATTTTTTATCATTTTGTTTGGGAAAATCGATCTTTGATTGTGGTTGTGATGTTTGATGTCTGCTTTTGCTTGTGACGAACTGGGCTTGCGTTTGGTAATATGAATTTGCTTCTTGAATGTGCCTGTTTCAATTTTTTCTTCTCTTTTTGTTTGGAAAAATTGATTCTTGATTTTGGGTGTGATGACAACAGAAGTTGCAATAACACAATTTGCAGTATCAGAATATGAATGCCATTTCTTGTATGTCAATATACTGAACAAAGAACAAGAAAACATTTCATTTTCTTTTGAAGTTTCATAAAGATGAAAGAGACCTAATTCATTGTAACAAATGTAAAAAGAATGAAATATTAGGTATAAAAAGGGTTGAAGTAAATATAACAATAAAATTGAAACGTCAAAGATTTTCTTTAAAAGAAGAAGAACCACTCAGCCTTTTTTTTCTATTCTCTATCAAAATCTCCAGCAGTCGGAAGACTTGGTTTGACTACCAGCTTCTATATTCATGGATCCATGTAGTTCTGTATCAAGCAACTGGAAATATTCCATAAGCACGAGAGTTATCCACATAACAGAAGAAATAACCTTTTAACTTTCACTTTATTTCATTGCTTAAGAATGTCTGCATCAATGCTACCAGATAACCGATATCACCAAAAAAAAAAAAAAAAAATTCTCCTAAACAAGATTTCCTGCAAAAACATGAACAAGAAATTATTCATTCCTTGTGCATAAATAATCATCTTCTCTCCACAGGCAAGCCATCCACCATATCTTATTGGAGGCATCATGATGATTCTGATGTAGCAAAAATGAAATCATGGCTGAGTTACATGACAGAATTTGCTGTCTTAAACTGTGTTTTATAGCCTATCTCAAGGCTGCTTATTAGCTAAGAAAATAATAAAATAATATATATTCGATGCTTGTAGTAATATTTTAATAATTTTTAAAACACAATTTAAGATAACAAATATTGTCTCAATTACAAATTACACACAATACAAAAGTGTTCTATTCTTCCAAAAGAAAATATAGTGATCTCTTGTACTAAAACAGTTAGCTTTTTATTATAAAACAAACTTATTCACATTATTATTACCATCCCTGTTATATAGTTAGATTAGTTAATTGAATGGCTCCTATCAAAATAGAAGATAATCATAAACTTTAAATCTATAATACCTATTTCAAACTTAAACTACAAGTAACTCTAGTTCTAGCACTGCATCCCATTTCCAAAATCACTTCCATTCAGTCATGGTTTCGTGAAAATGAATTATCAAAAGAAAAAGATAATTAACTAAAATAATAGGAAATCTATTTGGCACTAGACTACACGAGTAAAGGAAAAGAAAAACTTACTGTAGGTGAATCTACTTGAGAAGAAGTGGCTGTCTATCATCAGGCCCCACATGATGACTAGCCTGGAAAATTGTGCATTAACAAAAAACAAAATAAAGTAATGAATAAACCATATTCCAGACAACATATTAATATGTACACACATGTACTAAAATACAAAACAAGATGGTAAACACACACCTCTTCATTTGCTCCAGCGGCCATATTTATGAAGGCATCCTTTGACCTATGAAAGAAATAAGGCATTCGTTATAGCAAAACAAGGATATAATCCAGAAGAGAAAAGGCATGCGAGAGGAAGGGGTAATACAAAAAATTATACGAAGGAAAAAAAAAAGGGGGGAATCAGATGAAATAATTCTCTGGAAAGGCAATTAAACAGATATTAGTAACTTTGCCTTGCATAAATAAATGCTAAGAACATCAAAAGTTTAGCAAGTACCTGTGTGAATCCTGAATGTCATGCATACCATTTTGTTGTTCATCTCTGACTTTTGATAGAGGCGAAAAGAACTAAAATAGAAACAATAATAGGATTATCCCAAAAGATGACATTCATTTATAAAACCATACTTCCTTCTAGTATTGATAATTATACATCAGAACCTTCTCAATTCAACTCACCTGGTGCATTGAGATGAACACAATAGAAATCCCCAAAATAAATTTCATTGTTAAAGTATGGCCAAACAGTGCAGCAGAGGCTATGCCAGTTGAGATTGTTGTAACTGTCGAAGAGTACTTTTTCAAAATTGTATCTGAACAAAGGAAGCAAGTTATTAAGAAAAGAGAAAAATACAAGTATCCATCTATAAAGCATGAGGTCCATCCAAGACAATGTATAACATTATTTTCCATCAGTGTCAGATGGGAGCAATAAGGAACATAAAAAATCTGAATAATAAACCTGCATATTGGAAGAAGAAAGACGATAGAATTCCTTGGGCTGTATTGTTGGCTATCAAAAGCATCGTGGCTTTTGAATGCCCTTGCAGAATATCAAAGCTACTAGGACCTGAAACATTAAAAGCAAAACACACATGATCTTAGTTAACAGTTTTAGCTCTAGATAAAGGCAATATAACATAGGCTATGGGGAAAATTTCAAAACAATTGATGTCAAAAGTCAATCTTGTTCGGACTTTCAGAGAACTAAAGCCATCGCTAATTATAATATCGAATATAACAAGAGTATTCATGAAGGTCCTAAAGCACCTTAGTATATGGATCAAAACTGAGAACAGATTTCAATAGTTGCTCCATTTACAATGAAATATTTGACAGAAACTCATTTATAAATTGTGCACACAAGCACAGAGTATAGGAAAATCCACTACATTATAACATGTGTTCATAAACACAGGTCTACATCAAATTAGAAAATAAGTTTAAGAGTCTGTTTGATCTTCACTCTCCTAAATGTATGTGCATAATAATCTGAATTCTCTAATATTTGCAATATCTTACTCCACAATTTATCGACTCTTTCAAAAGTCAAAATTCCTTTTGGTCCTATGCCCAACCCAAAACAGGGATTACTTTTTTTTGTCGACCAATCAAAAAGAAGTAAAACTCAGTGAAATCATTTTTTTTAAGCTTATAGAGTAATTAGTCTTCTGATTTCACAAACACTAGAAATAAACTAAGCATCGCATAAGTCCTTTGTCTTTTGTCTTTCAATTGTTTGGTCCCTTATTTGAAATGCCCACCAGGATTCAGAAAATAGATATTCATTTCTCACCCTTGAAAATGGCACTGCCAACTATTCCAAGAAAGTTGAAAATAGCTACATGCCCGTATAAAAACAAGTTCTGCAAGTCAAGAAATACAGAATTAATATCAAGACAATAAATTAAGATAATTTATTGGAGTGTAGTGATTCCAGATTTCAATTTATTTTATTTCAGTATCAAACTGCCCTCTCTAAGATAATTTCTTGGTTAGGAAGCTGAGCATCCCTTCCGTTTCCTTTTTTCTTCTAAAATAATACATGCAATATAACCATTGTATATTTCACTTCTGATAAAGCACTGAATTTAGACAATATTTAACAGGTTAACAACCATCTAAGTATGTTAACTATTACTTTTTGTTGCATGAGGCACCAAATTCAAACAAAAGACATCCTGCACACTACCCGAACACCTCAAAACCTAATATTAACCACTTCTGAGTTGCATTGTGCATTTCAAGTGCCAATATGGTACTTAAGGTAGTTCAAGAATCGTTAAAATTCCTTGAGTAAATTGCTGTGCCAGGCCATCCTTTTTGTAAATCTCCAAAATTATATTGTTAATTGGAAGACATTGAAAAAGAATAAGAACTAGTACTAATTATATACTTCTTTTGGTTTGAGAGGCAGATGATATTTATTTTCCATGCAGTAATAAAACTGAACTCATTGATCAAAGAGCTGTCGGTCTAGCCATTGCAACCAGAGAGGTCGATGACTTGATGTCAAGGGAACTATTCCCGTCAGGAGTGCATTGCACTCCCTTATAACCAAAAGGATTTGAACTCATTGAATTATTTTAATCATTAAATGAACACATGGTCTAATCCCTTGCAACCAATACATTACCTGGAGGTAAATGCTGGTATCGTATTGGCTCTTCAAAGCATATTCATTATAGACAGAGGCCAATGATGGAACGGTTGCCTGTATCATTATTCCCCGATTAACATCCAACAAACATGAAAGGAATCCGAATAACTAATTCAGAATAAAGAAGACAGCTTTAAACTTAACTGCAGACAACAACCAATGATAAGATTAGAAACACGACAGTTAAAAAAGTGAGTAACGGATGCCACTTACAAAGATTGAAGTATAGATGTATGCTCGCATTGTGACTGGAAAACCCAAAGCTGTGGTTCCTTCAGGTAACGATCGCAGCTGATTTACACTTATACTAATGAGCCACAAAAGCAAGCTTCCCACTGTAGCAAAATAACAAATCAGTATTACTGATAAAGATGGCACCACAAGGAGTCTGCTCAAATAATGAAAACAGAACAACTAAGGACAAAACACTACATGCACCAGATATTGTCTGTGGAATTTCATTTGAGATGACAGATATTGTCCCAGTTACAAATTATACACGCAATACAAAAGCGTTCTATCCTTCCAAAAGAAAATATGGTGATCTCTTATACTAAAACAGCTAGCTTTCTATTATAGAACAAATTCATTCACATTATTATTATTAGTAGTAGGAGTAGTATTAGTATCTTTTTTTTTTTTTTGAAGAAAATTTATCATACAAAAAGGATTACAGGGAAAATAAGAAATTCTCCTGAAATAGCAATAGAAAATGTAAAGCAAATACAAACAAAGACAGTATTAACTATTAAGAAAGAGCTTTCCGATTCATCAACCAAACCACCAAGACTCCATGATAAAACCCTGTGCCCTCCTTACTCTGCCTAAACCTCTGAACTTAATCAAAAACCACTTTACCCTTAATATAAAAGCAGTAATTTAGCTTCTATATCTTGCATTTTACTGTTTCGTTCTATATCTTCGCTTGAGATTACTCCCCTAAATTAGAGTCAAACTTAAAGGAGACAAACATAAACCTTGACCCTTTACTTTGTAGGTCTGACACCCTAGAATGGAGAACTACCCTATTTTCTTCCTAGATAACTTACAACCAGCTCTCAGCTATACGCACCAAATACTGATCAAAGGAGTTAATAGACACCCTACAAGCTCCAACCAATCATTCGATACTTGATAAGCTAAATCCATTACCGCACAACAATTTCAAACTTTAGTGCATTTACTGCCACAAATATAGCCAACCACCACATGCCTCATCAGTCAACTTACAGGGAATTCATTAGTATTCCCACCTCTCAGCCTCAGATTGTCCTGCCTGATCCTCTCAACACAAGTCTCTGCAATTTCACAAACCTATAGCAATCTCACTAACTTGACAATCAAGGTAAAAATTTATAACCAAAACATTGTTTCAACAAGAACGTACCTATCTGAAATACTGTTTCCCATACTAATCATTCCCATTATAGATCTAGACTAGTTAGTTGAATGGACTTTCAGAGTAATCAGATGAAATCTCTCAATCAAAATAGAAGATAATCATGACCTTGAAACCTATAATACCCATCCCGAACTCAAACAACAAATAACTCCAGCTCTAGCACGGAATCCCATTTCCAAAATCACTTCTGTTCAGTCATGTTTTCGTGAAAACGGATTATGAAAAAAAAAAAGATAATAAACTAAAATAATAGGAAATCTATTTGGCACTAGACTACAAGAGTAAAGGAAAAGAGGAATATACTGTAGGTGAATCTACTTGGGAAGAAGTGGCTGTCTATCATCAGGACCTACACGATGACTAGCCTGGAAAATTGTGCATGAACAAAAAAAGAAAATACAGTAATGAATAAAGCATATTCCAGACAACATATTTATATGTACAAGCATGTATTAAAATACAAAACAAGATGGTAGACACGTAGCTCATCATTTGCTCCAAAGTTTGGGTAATTTTGGAAAGACAAAATGGAGATAAGTGAAGGAATTATTTTTTAAAAAATTTCCGTGATCTTTACAAATTATAATATTTATATTACAAATCTTATTCTGCTAGTCAAGATGTTAATCCATTTTATGTTTTTAAGATACTTAATCAATTTCTACAATATCACATATCTTTTTTATTGCTTTAGGTGCAATAAGATCAACTTACTATAAAACTTAATGACATATCACATATCTGTTACTTTCATTTTCAATTAATATTACTTGAACAAACAAAAACTTTATTGTGATAGAAAATTTAATGACAACAAACAGCAAAGTAGATGAACAGCGAATGCCAAAACCAAATACACAAGACATGCAATTCTGTGTAACAAATTTCAACTGCAACTAATAGAACTTTCGGTGGTAGAAGAAGAAACCAATACACACTGCAGCAACCAGAACAGAGCTACCTAGAAGGACTGATATAACTGTGATCAAAGTGTCTTGATCTTTCTGATATTTCTGCATATTTGGAAACAGAGTTTGAGGTGTTTCTGAATTGATATTATTTTTCGGTACTTTGATAAAAATTGTTCCACTTTCTGCTTTGTCCGCTCTTCCATTCATGAGTGGCAACTTCTTCTTCCAGCATTTACCTTTATTGAATAAAGAAACCACACATAGGCAATCTTTCAGGCAATAATTTTTGTTGTTCTCTGAATTGAAGGGATGATGTATCTCATAATCTCCATAGGCCCAATTTGTGTTTGGTAATTCCTTCATAAAGTATTGCTTTTCTTGAAAGTTCTGCTCACCTTCTTTACAACCAAGTTCAAAATTCGGCTTGCAGCTACCAAACGTATCTGTTGAATCAAGAGGAGAAAACCCTTGTGGGCATTCACATCTTGGTCTTTGGTCAGGTTGGAGAGTGCAGATACTGTTGAATCCACAGAAATAAAATCAACTATTTTCAAGTCTCTATTTTATTTGATCCAGAAATAAAAGGTTTTAATTAAAATAAATTGAATATTTTGAGGTGTACAAATAAAACTGCTCAAAAGAATTTTGATCTTGGTAATTTGAAGAATTAAGAGCTATTTTACTCCCTCCAATCTTTATTATAAAGTATATTTAACTGAGTTACACATACTAATAAATTAAAATAGTAACAAAAAATTTACATAATTTAGCATATAAAAAACATAAATGTTGAAAGACAATATTACCACTACATCAAACTATATAACTTCATATTACATTGTATCTAGCAATAGCTACAAATACTTGACAATGAAAAAAAAAAAAAACAGCCACTTTGACCATGCGATGCACACATACTCTGGAATTTAAGATTGGCAAATCACACAAAAAACAGAGTGTTGTATAGCTCCTGTAAGAAGTAAATAATTTAAAAAACATTTGTTAGTTCACTTAAGAAAATCTGGTATATTTTTAAAAGCTTTTATCATGTAAGTTCTTTATAAAAGATTTTCTCAACTCCAGCAAAAAGAAAAAATAAAATCAAATGAATTTTTCTCAAACCAAAACTCAGTTTATGTCATTTCAACAATAATTGAACAACATAATACTGCATTATAATTGACATAGGACCACATTGAATCATTAGCACTAATAGCATAATTTAAAAATTTCACCAAACATGTCATTGTTTCATTTTGCATCATTTTCTTTAAAATTAAATAGGAGAAATAATTGAAAATATAAAATAATATTACTCACAAAAGAAATCCTCACATATAAATTGATATTTGTGGTCTTATCAAATAACTATTCAACCAAAATTAATATGAGATATATTTAAGTTTTTGTAAACAGCTAAAATTATAATTGAGAAAGGCAACAAAACTAGTTGATTACTGAAGCTCCAATCCACCTTTGCAATTTGGCCATGTTTATTGCCGCCATCACATACAACCAGTTGTATACATCATTGAGAAAATTGAAATAAGCATATCTGCAAGACCTCTTCAAGAATATTGAACTGCAAACTCCCCAGAATCCCACACCAAATCTAACTCCCATGCTTATATAGTACCCTTGGGTAAGAAATGGCTCATTTTCTTCATGATTTCCATCATTTTGAGTATCATCAGTTTGATTAGAGAGGCATTTTTCGAGTGGAATGACACAAAGTTCCGGATTTCCCATATAGGTAGAAACATCAAAGCTTTGGAGTTTAGCGGCAATTGGGATTTCTCCAGACAAGTTGTTGTATGATAAGTCCAGTACACCAAGAAGACCTAATTGAGAAATTTGAGAGGGAATCATGCCACACAAATGGTTTCTTGATAAGTCAAGAACATCTAATGACTTTAATTGTCCAATGGCCCTTGGAATTTCTCCACTTATCATGTTTCTTGAAATGTTCAAGGATATCAATCATACAAGATCCATGATTTCATTTGGAATTTCACCATTAAGGTTGTTGCTAGAGAGATCAATACTTTTCAACAATCCCAGTGTCTTTTGCTCTTGTATCAGGGCACCAAGTTACTCTACCTCCATTGAGATTAATGCTCGGCAATTCCTTGCTGTGTTTGCTGACAACATTGGGCTTGAAAACGTTTGTGCTGCAACAATTGTGTCTGCAGCTGTTGCTGCTCGCACACGATCTTCTTTTCTACAGGCTTGGGTAAGTTCTCACCCCATTCTTACGATTATATAATATTGTGTGTCAGCATTTAAGAGTTTTTATTGCCAAAGACTGATTCAACCTGAAAGCTATAGGGACTAGTGGCAGTGACAGTTTTATACTTAACATGCCCCTGCATGCAAAAACCCTTTGGGCTTAAAGCATGGGCAACACTGTTTGGCTCTTACCTTGTGCTAAAATTTAATTTTAATTATGAGAAATGAAGTAATTGAATCCTTGATTACTCGATTTAAGAGTCTCTAATACCATGTCACAAAAAAAAGAAGTGATTAAACCCAAAGTCTTAAGGTTCAGGGGAAGGCCTTAGAATAGTGCTACATGTAAGAAGTAATTTTTTAGCCAAATACATTGTCATTACTATCATAGGGAAAGGTAGTTATATTTTCAGTTAACATATTATATGTTAATATTATTACTTGATTTAAGAATCTCTAATACTATGTCACAAAAAAAAGTGATTAAACCCAAAATCTTAAGGTCCAGGGCAAGGCCCTAGAATAGTATTATGTGTAAGATGTAATTTATTAGGCAAACACATTGCCATTAACAATTATAAGGAAAGGTACTTATATTTTCAGTTAACATATTATATGTTAATATTATAATTGTCTTGTTGCAAACTGGGATTTTGTTGGTACACTGGTCTTTTCAAGAACTGTAGCTCCTGTTTTAGAAGTTCCTTACTGTAGCAAAATATGTTGCCAGAGACACTTTCCCCTGACTTATTTTCACCTTTTAATCTCTCAAGTGCTCCGGTGATTTTTTTAAAGTCATGCTTTATTTGGTTTCCCATTCTATTCCAGGCTCTGGAAATGGAAGGTGAACATAATGAAGCCAAGTTGGAAATGTCAAAGATGTGCCTTCTTCTGCGGATATTTCCTCCTCATGAGTCCTCTGTATGTGCTTTAGTCTTTGTACTTCACAATCTTTTTTTTATTAATTTTGTTGTTGTTGTGCATCCTGTAGTTTGTATTTGATTCTGCAAACATATCTTCAGTGCTAATTCTGCATGTTTCGATGAATGTCTGTTGCATCATGTGGGTAGTTATTTGTGAGTGATAAGGTGCTAGGTACCATGGGATTGTCTCAGACACAGAGCAGATTGTTGTCTTAGTTTACTTTTAAGGGACCTATTAGGGCAATTTTTTTCTTTCTTGGCATATTGTATCATCGTGATTGTTTAATTTGGTAGCTTGAGCTGTTATTAATCCTCAGCCTACCCTTTTGGTGGGTTCTTCGTTAATCTGCTTTTCTGCTGTGAAGCTGTGGTTTCTGTTATACCACTAGCTGATGGCTTATAACTTCTTTTCTAGTTGAGATAGCAGTATCATGTTACATTGCGTTGAAAATGTTTTTAATTGCACAGCTGGCATACTTTGAACTATTCATTTCGTAAGTAAGTGCATATGACATTGACTTTTCTAAACTATAGCTGATTATAAAAATAGAGAAATCTGATTCGCTGGTTTGATATCATTTTTTTGTCCATACAAAATGTTGGAAAATAAAATATTAAACTTGATTAATGTTTTTGTAATTTCTAAAAGTTATATTGTTTAGATAAAAAGGTGTGTGTGTCAAAGAGTTGTATTGTTTGGATGAAGAGGCATAGAGATGTATTGTTTGAATGAAAAATTATGTTATTTGGATGAAGAGGCATAGAGTTGTATTGTTTGGAAGAAAAGGTGTGTCACTTGAACACCTATAAATACCCATGTACTAAAGCATTTGCAAGTAAGTCAAGAAAAACAATACAAAGAAATTCTTGAGTTCTTGAGTATTCTTCCTCCTTTCTTTATTCCTTTCTTGTTTATTTCCTTCAAATTAGTGTCAGAGCCACGTTAGTGGCATCTGCACCTAAATTTTTTTTTGTTTATCCTTTCCTCCAATTTATCTTCAAATACAAGAGATGTCTAATTCAATTGTTTCAATTCCCAAACTCACCAAAGAAAATTATGATAATTGGTGTGTGCGCATGAAGGCAATTCTTGGCTCTCAAGATGTATGGGAGATGGTGAATAATGGATATGAGGAGCCAACCAATGAAGGAAATTTGGGTCAACCTCAAAGGATCACTTTGCAAAAGAATCGCAAAACGGATCAACATGCCCTTAGTATTATTCATGCAGCACTAGATGATGAAATGTTTGAGAAAGTCTCAAGAGCAACAAGGGCAAAGCAAGCTTGGGAGATTCTTCAAAATGTCCACAAAGGAGTGGACAAGGTAAAGAAGGTGTGTCTTCAAACTTTGAGAGGAGAATTTGAGTCCTTACACATGAAGGAGTCCAAATCAATTCATGATTATTTTACAAAAGTTTTGGCAACAACTAACCAAATGAGAAGATATGGGGAGAATTTAGAAGATCTTCGTGTGGTGGAGAATATCATTCGCACTCTTGATTCAAAATTTGAAGTTATAGCTGTGTTTATTGAACAATCTCAAGACTTAGAGGCCATGACCATTGATGAATTGCAAGGCTCTTTACAAGCCTACGAAGAAAGATTGAAGAAGAAGGAACCACTAGTTCAAGCATTCCAAGCAAAAGTCTCTTTAAATGACAAAGAGTAAAGGCCAACTAGTTCACGAGGAGGAAGAGCTCGTGGAAGAGGAAGATTTCAAGGTGGTCGTAGTCGTGATCGTGGAAGAGGAAGAGGTGCAGATCACTCCAATTATGAAGAATCAACCCAACAATCACAAAATTCAAGAGAACCAAGAAACTATGACTATAAGAGAGGAGAAAGACGAAAATATGACAAAATTAATATTGAATGCTACAATTGTCACAAATATGGCCATTATGCCAATGAGTGTTGGAGCTCTAAAAGAAACCAAGGAGAGGCTCATCTTGTTGAAGAAGAAGGAGAAGAAGAACAAATGTTGTTATTAGCCAATAAAGGCAATGAGGACAAATTATTGTGGTATCTTGACACTGGTGCTAGTAACCACATGACGGGCAACAAGGAGCTATTTGCGGATCTTGATGAGAAGCAAAAGGGAGAAATTGTTTTTGGCAATGATTCAAAGGTACCTATTGAAGGCAAAGGTGATGTTCTTGTCCTTACAAAAAGTGGTGGCCATAGACTTATTACACAAGTCGACTTTGTTCCTTCTCTTAAAGCAAATATCTTGAGTTTAGGACAATTGTTGGAGAATGGGTATGATATTCACTTAAAAGATACTTATTGTACTTTGAGAGATGAAGCACATAATTTAATTGCAAGGGTGCCTATGTCAAAGAATAGAATGTTTTTGCTCAATGTTTGATCATCCAAAATGCTTTAAGGCATGTATCAAAGATTCTTCTTGGCTTTGGCACATGAGATTTGGTCATCTAAATTTTGGAGGATTGAATTTATTATCAAAAGAGAACATGGTGGAAGGGTTGCCTCTTATTGCTCAACCAAATCAATTATGTGATGGGTGTCTCTTGGGGAAGCAAGTAAGAAAGCCTTTTCCTTAGGAGTCTAGTTCAAGAGCCACCAAGCCATTACAACTTGTTCATGTTGATATATGTGGCCCAATTAAGCCATCATCTCATGGTAAATCCAATTATTTCTTACTCTTCATTGATGATTTTTCTCGCAAAACTTAGGTATATTTTTTGACAAGGAAGGATGAAGCTTTTGGAGTTTTTCAAAAGTTCAAAGCTCAAGTTAAAAATGAAAGTGGATTTACCATTAAAGCTTTGAGAACCGATAGAGGAGGAGAGTTCACTTCCATGGAGTTCAACAAATTTTGTGAAACTAATGGTATTCGACGTTTTCTCACAGTTCCATACTCTCCACAACAAAATGGAGTTGTGGAATGTAAAAATAGATCCATTCTCAACATGACAAGAAGCATGCTAAAGAGCAAGAATCTGCCAAAGGAGTTTTGGGCCAAAGCTGTCGCTTGTGCTGTGTATTTGTCTAATTTGTCTCCTAGTAGGAGTGTTTGTGGGATGACTGCTCAAGAAGCTTGGAGTGGGAAGAAGCCTAATGTATCTCATTTGCGAGTGTTTGGAAGTATTGCATATGTGCATGTTCCAAAAGAAATGAGAATGAAGCTTGATGATAGAAGTGAAAAGTATGTTTTTATTGGTTATAGCTCAAACTCAAAGGGCTATAAGTTATTCAATCCTACCAATGGGAAGATAGTGCTTAGTAGAGATGTTGATTTCGAAGAAAGCTCATGGAAGTGGGATATTTCTCAACGTCAAGAAGATATTTCACTTCCCCTGCTTGGAGATTCCAACCATGAAGATATCGATGCTACTCCCAACTCACTTGATTGTAGTAGAGATGAATCTTCTTCTTACTCTCTTGAGAGTCCTAGAAGAACAAGGAGTTTAAGAGATCTTTATGACTCCACGGACATGATAAATAATTCATCATTGCTTTGTCTCTTTCCCGATACCGAGCCTTTGCATTTTAAAGAAGCAACACAAGAAGAAAAATGGAGATTTGCAATGGATGAAGAGATTCAAGCAACTCAAAAGACTTGTTGCTAAAGGCTACAGTCAACAACATGGAATTGAATGTTCCATGATCGAAGCAAGCACATAGATACAAAGTTTCATTTCATAAGGGAATGTGTTGAAAACAAAGAAGTGGAGCTATCCTATGTAAGAAGTAATGATCAAGTGGCCGACATTTTCACAAAGGATTGAAGTTTGAAAGTTTTTTCAAAGATTCGCTCGTGGATTGGAGTCACCAAGAAGAATCAAGTTTAAGGGGGGATGTTGGAAAATAAAATATTAAACTTGACTAATGTTTTTGTAATTTCTAAAAGTTATATTGTTTAGATAAAAAGGTGTGTGTGTCAAAGAGTTATATTGTTTAGAAGAAGAGTTGTATTGTTTGGATGAAGAGGCATAGAGATGTATTGTTTGGAAGAAAAGGTGTGTCCCATGTACTAAAGCATTTGCAAGTAAGTCAAGAAAAACAATAAAAAGAAATTCTTGAGTATTCTTCCTGCTTTCTTTATTCCTTTCTTGTTTATTTCCTTCACAAAAAGCCTATTTTCAAGCAACTACTTTAACGAATCATCACTTATCACTCCTCTCCTCTCCACTTTCACTTGTAAATTTTTGTTCTTTACTTGACAGTCTGACTCTAAAGTCTAAACTACTCAAAAGTCAAGTCACTATTATTAACTATTTATTTTATATCAAATAAATGACATAAATAAACAAAGGGGATCAATATGCAGATTGGTGTATGTGAAGACTCTAGAACAGTTAAACAAGGATCCTTTCCATGGCAGGTTGATGCAGATTGTTAACCTGCAAGTCGTGTGAGTTATGCAGTCAAGTCTGTTCTGTATGCATGGTTAGTTATACAGTTAGTTTGTCAGAAGGACAATGTTGTAATCCTGTAAGTAAGGTTGTTAGTTGTATTAGCTGCTAACCACTCTAATCTCTGTCTAAATTATGTAAACCAGAATCAATAAAGCATACTGCCCAGTGCACATTTTCAGTTTTGCTCAAATACATGCTTGTAAATAAGCTCATGTTCACCACAGTTCACTCCTTTTAAAATCTACTTCCAGAGCGGTGCAATAATATATGTGGTTCACTGTGCAATTTTCTTGTAAACCATGTCGGCTCCAACATTTGATTTATGTACACATTTCTGCCTTTTCATTCTAACAGCGTCTATTTACGGTCTATGCAGCCTCAAATGGAGATGGTCGCTCGGGGCTTGGAGAAGCACTTGAAACTAGAACAAAGAGAACACCTTATGGATGTATTTGCCAAAGTTTGTGGCGATGATAGTCACAGGATTACCAGTGAGGTCCTTGGTTTGGTGCGGACCTGTTATCCTTGACGAATTTGCACATATAAATACCTGTTTCTTCAAATCCTTGGTGATATCACTAACTGAAATCACCTTGAGTCATTAGGAACAAAAATAGGGAAGGGAAAAAAAATAAAAATTAGGTGCTTGACGTTGATGGAAAAATATATTTAAAGTATGAGGACTTCCAGTTTGGTGCCATTTAGGCCATTTGAAATGTCCAAAATACCTTTAGGTACTGAGTGATTTTTCTGTACACATAGTATTTATAATGTTAAAAAATAGACAGAATAACCATAGTACCAAGAGGAATTTTGATCATTTTGGACAAGTTTGGAAGAAAACAAGCTATAATCTCCTTTTACTTAGAATATTATCTTTTCCTCTAACATCAAGCACCTAAGAATAATAAGCTTAAAAAAAAAAAAAAAGAAATGAAAGAAAGAAATCCCAAGTCTTTTAAGTTGAGTTATTACTAAGGCAGCTTTAATACAACCTTATGTTTTCCCCCATTGGATTGTGGGAGGAAAGGCTGTCCGATGAAGAGTAATAGTAAATGTCATACTTTTAGATATTTGGTGTAATTGAATATTTAAGGGAGTCTTGAGAATGATTAAAAGATTAAATAAGGACTCTTTGAAATGTTTAGAATTAAATAAAACGTCTTGGAAATGTTTAGTGGTGGTAATTTAGGAGTTTTAGAAATGTAGATTCATTTATTTAGTCTAGAAATGTAGAATCATACGAATATGTACGATCAAAAGTGGTGGAAAAGAAGTTAACTAGTCATTTATTTAGTCCAAAAAGTGTCCAGTCAATTCAAGAACCATTAGGGGCCTATATATAGTGATTACTTATGTTCTTTCTAAGTTTCTAATAGCCTTTGAATGAAAATTATAGCAAAGTATTTCAGGAATATTTTATACTTTCCTTGAGACAAAATCTTCTATCCCAAATCCCGTCTCATGGGGAAATGATTGATTAAGTTGTACTATTTTATTATATGTTGATCAATCATTGCACCATGGAATAAGTTTTGAGATAGAAGATTTTTTCCCCCTTTCTTTATGCCTAGAAATTGAGTTTCAGATTTTTTTCTAAGGAGGTGGACTCCTCCCACTGCCCATTTCTTCCCCATACCATACCTACCCATCCATCCTATTTTCCCTTAATTTCTCACTAAATCAAACTCTATACAATTGAGTTTGCTGATCTACATCACTGTCTTAAATTATTAATCTGGATACAGAATTTTTGTTTGAGCCAGCGATATTTAGGATCATTACCTTATTTCCTTTTGCAAAACATGACGGTAAAACTCTACAGCAGCTTTAAAATGGGTTTCTTTTTATTGTTAGTGTTATGGTATTAAGCTTTGCTTAATTAACTGAGATGTTAAAAATTTCACTGATAAGCGGCATGAGTCTCATCTCTTAATGATTTTTCTGTTGCTGATTGTTCCTCTCTTCCTTCTTTGTAGATAAATTACGAAAGTTTGTCACAATGAGCAACTTGAAGACACAATCCTATGAAGAACTCTACCTGCAAAATTATGTTCTTATTGTTTCCTTTTATTCAAAGAAAAAAACATTTATTTGTGGATAATTTATTTAGTGATGTATATATGTACTATTTACATTTTCTAGTTTCATAATGTGGTAGACATGGTACTCTTAATAAGGTTCTTTGAAATGGAATCATCCATCAATTTAATGAAACTTCATATTTGGAAAGGAAGATAGAAGTCCACCAATATTTAGTGATGTATATATGTACTATTTGCATTTTCTAGTTTCTTATTGCTTGGTTTTCTTGTAAGCTGCAAGCAGGTAACTGTTTTAATTCCTTATAAACCTCTGCAACTACATTATAAACTCTCTTCTTTTTTTTTTAATTTTCTTTTCATTTGTGTGATTCCTTCTTTAAATGAGACTCCTCTTATTGATTCTATGCTTCTATTCCTTCTTATATAATTTGTCGTCTTTGAGTTGTGATGGGGGAACTCTATAATCACTCTTGAGGCATTAGAAGTTCGTGCATTCTCACATAAACACATGCTGGAATGTTATCTGATCCTACTCCATGCTTGTGGGTAGGAATCCAATGCAATCATGACCACAATGTGGTCTTGCTTAACCTCATTGATTATATGGTTTTTGGGCAACTAGGAATGGAAATTGGAGAGTTGAATCATTGATTATATGGTATACTATAACCTAAATTTTTGTGCTGTATTATTTTATTTGTATTGTTTAATATTTGTTATGAAGTGTATCCTGACATTGGGATGGTAATTATGACTCCAAAAGATTGAAAGTAAAACTCAACAGGAAACCTTCAATTAGGCCATGGGGTGAAAATGTCGCTGAAAAATATTGATGATTTGACCTGTATGGGCTGATTGATGTGAAGAATGTTAGCCATGATTTGTATAGTGATGTTTATCCTCTGCTCTGCATCTAATGAATACTTTACTCTACCAATCTACTTTCACTCAAGTACATCAATTAAAGCACATTAATGGGTGCAAGCAAAGCATGCCCTGAATCTCATATATACACATCTCAAATATAGTTGTGTTGTGAAGGATAGAACACTTTGTTTTAGATAAAGATTTCAATACACTTTCCCCCTTAAAAAAGGAATATTTTTATAAAAAAAGTTGGGGTGAAAACCAATTTAATTGGATCAGTTTGCTATATTTGGTTAACCGAACTTATCTTTTTGGATTGAATCGATTTGATCAGTTTTAACTTTTAAGTTTTTTTCGAAAAATTAATGTAGCTAAAAATAATCGTAATTGTTTCATCCATATTTCATAATTTAGAAAAATAAATCTAACTAAACTTAATACAACAACATGTATTAATTTTCAATAAATCTAATTAAAATCCAACATGTATTATTAGTAGTACTTTTATAAAGTTGCTTTGGTTTTGTTTTGTTTTGTTTTTTTGGATGGCCATCCAAAACACAACCAAACTAATCGATTCTCAAAAAATACTGTTAAGTTAATCAAATTACATAATCAATTTTGGTTAGTTTGAATTGTAATTACATTGGTTAAGTTCAATTTGGTTTGAATCGAAACAATCTTATCAAATATTATAGCAAATATTAAATAAAAATAAAATATTAGACTCAAATCATGAATAGTCATGAAGTACTAATACATGCACAAACCAAAAAATAACATAACACAATGTCTTGCACTTTGTTGAGGGATAATGGTAGAGAGGTAGCTATAGGGATAAACACATTCTTGACACACTATGTATGCTCAAGTACTCAACAATAATGGAACAAAGTCACAACAGCTCTTTAGAAAATCAAAACAAGCCGATGAATTTAGATTCATGAAATTGTGCCTTCTCCAAGGAAATCATTAAGAAAAAACCAATTATGTAACAACTTGGAGAAGATCAGCTCCCACCTGCAAGGAGATCAAGCTGCGCAAAAAAGAAAAAAAAAAAAACGAAATTGACTACAGCCTCTTGTTTGTACCAAAACCACTCAAGATAATTAGTACCTTTTCCTCCATAAGGATCTGTTGTGGGACAGTTTTTAATAGTAAATGTTTCAGCTGCAGTAAATCGTTGTTCACTGAAGATGGAAAGACATAGCTGAGCATTGGACAGTCTTCAACATACACTGTGTCTAAATTTTTCAAGTTGGAACTCCTTTGAAGGTGTGTGTTATTCCATATCTGCTTCAGTTTTGGTAGATGGATTAAACTTAGACTTTCCAATTGAATTCTCTTCCCAGTGGAAGATATTTTATCATTTGGCACTTGGAGATCAAAAATTACCTCCAGCGAATTGCAGTTGTCGACCAACAAAGTTTTTAGATTATGCAGATTTCTAACAATGGAAGCAGGGAAGATGATCACCCATTTCTTACAATAATATATCTCAATGCTCTGTAGTTTGCAGAAGGAATTTGCAATAATTTGTTGGTTCCATATTGTTGTTGAGCCAACAATCTTGCTAATTATCAATGTTTCCAATTTGAGGAACGAGACCTGCATACATACAATATTACATTGAACTACTTAACTATATATCATTAAATTGAAAATATGAGAGAAGCATTGGAGTGATGGTTATATAAAAGAGTATGACTGTTATTATGTTCGATTTTTTTTTTTTTTCTCCATATCATCGAGCATATTGTAAAACTAATCAATGTCAATTTATGGACTTAATGCTTGTTAATTAAGTTGAGATATGTTAGTAGTTCATTCCTTCTCATTACAAAGTGGCGCCTGCAGGAAAATGGGTTGTCTCTTTCGTCAATCTGTTTAGCTTCACTGGAGCTGAAACTGATGAGTACAGGTAGCCCTTTTTTTATTAGAGAGTGCAATTCCGAAAACTCTACTCCTTCTGAGAGTACCAATGTCTCCAAGAGGCTACACTCTGAAACTTCTAAGGCAACTCTTCAAGGCTTGTCAAGTTTGATAAAAAATTGTGTGGACTCACTTCACGATCGTTGCAAGTATCCAAATCCAAGAATCTCAATTTATGGAGCTTTCCCGCTTTCTTTATGCCTAGAAATCGAGTTTCAGATTTTTTTCTAAGGAGGTGGACTCCTCCCACTACCCATTTCTTCCCCACCCCATAACGACCCATCCATCCTATTTTCCCTTAATTTTTCACTAAATCAAACTCTATACAATCGAGTTTGCTGATCTACATCACTGTCTTAATTTATTAGTCTGGATAAAAAAATTTTGTTTGAGGCAGCAATATTTAGGCTCACTACCTTATTTCATTTGGGAAAACACGACCATAAAACTCTACAGCAGCTTTAAAATTATGTGTTTCTTTTTATTGGCAGTGTTATGGTATTAAGCTTAGCTTAATTAACTGAGATGTTAAATTATAAATTTCACTGATGAGCCGCATGAGCCTCATCTCTTATTCTAGATTGATTTTTTTGTTACTGATTGTTCCTCTCTTCCTTCTTTGTAGATAAATTACGAAAGTTTGTCACAATGAGCAACTTGAAGACGCAATCTTATGAAGAACTCTACCTGCAAAATTATGTTCTTTTATTCAAAGGAAAAAAACATTTATTTGTAGATAATTTACTTAGTTATGTATATATGTACTATTTACATTTTCTAGTTTCATAACGTGGTAGACATAGTACTCTTAATAAGGTTCTTTGAAATGGAGTCATCCATCGATTTAATGAAATTTCTTATTTGGAAAGGAAGATAGAAGTCCACCAATATTGTTCATTGGTTTAACCTTCATGTTTTGGTCTAGCAAATAAATTTTGATTCTTCATGTCCATTTGAATATGAGAATGTCACTCCATCAGTTAGCCATTGAAACTTGACATATTTGTTGCTTTCTGCCATTATTATAAATTTAAAGTGAGACCATTCTAAATCCAAGGTAAGTCATAAGCTTTATTTGGGAATTTAAGGGTTTTCTGGATTTCTTGTTAAACAGTTGATACGTCCCTTTCTTTGTCTTCTGATTTTACTCTATTTTCCTTACAATTTCTGGATTTCCCTGTTCTTAGCTAATTGTTTTCCAATTTTTTGGCTAAAGTTTCTTCAGAGCTTCGATTCTGTTTCTGCCTCAGTTCAGCTTCTACCGAAGAATGGAAAGGCCTAAAAGAGATCCTCTCTTATTGCATGGTTTTCTTGTAAGCTGCAAGCAGGTAACTGTTTTAATTCTTTATAAACCTCTGCAACTACATAGTCAACTCTTTTTTTAAAAAAATTCTTTTCATTTGTGTGATTCCTTTTCTTAATGAGACTCCTCTTATTGATTCTATGCTTGTATTCCTTCTTTTATAATTTGTCTTCTAAGTGTTCTGATGGGGAAACTCTATAATCACTCCTGAGGCATTGGAAGTTCGTGCATTCTCACATAAACACATGATGAAATGTTATCTGATCCTACTCCATGCTCGTAGGTAGGAATCCAATGCAATCATGACCACAATGTGGCCTTGCTTAACCTCATTGATTATAAGATTTTTGGGCAACTAGGAATAGAAATTGGATGGTTGAATCTATTGCAGACCATTGGTTCGTCTATTAATGGTTTATCAAGAAAAATACTTGCTGGGTTAGGCAGTTCTAGTCTGCTCCAATACGTAGAACCTTTCTAAAAACAGCTGCTATGTTTGGATGAGAAGAGAAAACGGGAGGAAAGCAAATAGAGGGAAGAGAAAAAAGAGGATAAAATGTTCTCTCTTTATGTTTGGATGAGTAGGGGAAAAGGTAGAGGAAAGAAAAATAACTAGGTTTACTATGAGCATTTTATTCACAAAAGTTTAGGTAATGTTGGAAAGAGAAAATTGAGACAAGTGAAGTAACTTTTTTTAACTGGTTAAGATGCTAATCCATTTTATGTTTATAAGATACTTAATCAATTATTACAATATCACATATCTTTTTTATTTTTTTAGGTGCAATAAGAGCAACTTATTATAAAAACTTAATGACATATCACATATTAATTATTTTCATTTTCAACCTTTGCAGTGATTGGTGCACTCCTAAACCACTCTAGTGCAACATACCCTTTTGTTGCTCTAATTTCTGTTTCAGTGTGACTTTGATTCATCAATAACAGCTTTGCTAGCCCAAAATCTGATATTTTTGCATTGTAATACTCATCTAGCAATATGTTTTGAAGCTTTATATCACAATAAATAATCTGGGTGCAACATTCCTCATGCAAGTAAAAGAGCCCTTGCGCAATCCCAAAGGCAATTTGAACTCTTTGGTTCCAACTTGGCTTCAATCTTCCAAACAGGAAACTTGCTGAAGTGCCATTGCTCATGAACCCATATACTAAAATCCGATGTTGTCCCTCATCGCAATAGCCAATCAAGCGAACTAGGTTCCTATGATGAGTTTATCCTATCACATTCACTTCGTTTTTAAATTCCTTATCACTGTCGTGAAGCACCTTGTCCAATTTCTTGACAGCAATGAGCGTCAATTCTATTGACCCCTTATAAACTATGCCACAAGAACCCCTTCCCAATTCATCTTTGAAGTTACTTGTTGCTTCTGCAAGCTCTTTGAAGATAAAACAACGCAGATTATACTCAATAACAGTTTTGTCCACATAAATCTTCTTCCAGCGGTAGAAGAAGAAACCAATACATACTGCAGCAACCAGAACAGAGCTACCTAGAAGGACTGATATAACTGTGATCAAAGTGTCTAGATCTTTCTGATATTTCTGCATATTTGGAAACGGAGTTTGAAGTGTTTCTGGATTGATATTATTTTTCGTTAATTTGATGAAAATTGTTCCACTTTCTGCTTTGTCCTCTCTTCCATTCATGAGTGGGAACTTCTTCTTCATGCATGTCTTTTTTAAATAAAGAAGCCACACATAGGCAATCCTTCAGGCAATAATTTTTGCAGTTCTCTGAATTGAAGGGATGATATATCTCATAATCTCCATAGGCCCAATTTGTGTTTGGTAATTCCTTCATAAAGTATTGCTCTTCTTGAAAGTTCTGCTCACCTTATTTACAACCAAGTTCAAAATTCAGCTTGCAGCTACCAAACGTATCTGTTGAATCAAGAGGAGAAAACCCTTGTGGGCATTCACATCTTGGTCTTTGGTCAGGTTGGAGAGTGCAGATACTGTTGAATCCACAGACTCCACTACCACCAGTTTGTCCATTTAATGCCATACATATATTGTCTGGTATTGTCTTTACAACTGTCCAGCCCGTGCTTTTATCTTTGGGGTGATGCAATATGGTGAAAACTCCATCATAATTGATTGTTGCTCTATAATAATACCTATCAGAGAGCACTGCATTTGGATTAGTGATATTAAACATCTCACCGCTTCTTTTCATTATGTATAGGAAGCCTGATTCATCAAAGATCACACGGAAACCGGAGTTGGTTTGATTGGCTGGATCATAAGTACCACTGACATTGTAATTATCGTAAGTATAGTTGGTTGGCAGATTTATAGGGTTGAGCACAGCATTACCATCCGGAACAAGACGAAATTGAAACCTTCCCCGTGAGAAGTTGGTTTCTGTTTGTCTAGAAGAAAGAGTTCCTCCAACCTCCATTATTTGCGTAGGCAGCAAGGTATCTGTAGGGTGATCGAAAGTCTCCCACAGCACCTCAGAATTTGTGCCGAGCAGCTGAAAGTTGCCTGTATCATTCATCAAACCATAGGAAATGGAGCCTGTTGCAGGATCTGATTGCCACAACTCTCTATTTTGAGGGCTGTTGAGCACTAGCCCACGGTCATTTAGCTCCAACTTTGACCCTTTGGGAGCAGGGTTGTCTCCATTTGCATACCAAACTATAGTCTTGCTAGGTATCTTTTCATACCAAATGGCAAGCAAGAATTGGCCATTCTCAAGCTGGTGAAACCCAAATGCAAAATCACCAGAAGGAGAAAGGCCATTTAGCAGCATCATTATCTGCAGTAAGTCGTGCTACCAATGCTTATGTTACGATCATTTTGAGCAGTGACATAAGGCAACAATTGAAGGATAATATAAGTATAACTAAGGATATCAAAAGCCATTTGTGAGAACTGTCTAGAGTACTTGTGTGTCACCTATTATATGAATATTCGTTAATATAAGAGAACTAGGAACCAATCAACACTGCAAAGACTTTTTAGTGCTAAAATTTTGCACAATTTCCTTGCACGTGCACCTTTCTGCTTTCTTTGTGACTGGTAGACCTTTTCGTTTTTGTTGTGTTGAAAGGCGGGGAGGGGAGACTTTTATCGATGTCTTGTTTGTATCCATTTGAAAAAAGATTAAATCTCCTCTGCTTTTTTCTCTTATATTATAAAGACTTTAGAAGTTTCTTTGTTTTCTATTTTGAAACAATAATGATGAATGCAACCATAGAAGTTACAAATTTTAAATATTGTCCCATAGGCAACAATTAAGGGAGACTCTTCCCTTGTTTGGATACACATGGAAAAAGAGTAAAATCTTTTCTATTTTTTATTATAAAGAGTAACAAAGCTTTATTATTTTTTACTTTCATATATATTTAAAATCTGTTCATATATTTTACTAATACTTCCGTGGCAGATACTTCAAAGAAAAAAACAGTGATAATTGACTCTGTCTTTAATAGCGTGTATTAATGTTTGACGTCAAAGCCAAGTAATGAGGAAAATGTTGCTCAAAGAAGTTTCAAAAGTGCGTTTACATTAAGGAAAAAAAGTTTTAAATGTAACTAAATCTAGCCTAGAGCAGATTTTTTTTTTGAGAAAAACAATGTTATGTTGTTCTTTTTATTTGAAATTAATTACGCCTTTTAATTTATCAAAATGTATTTTTTTTGGGATAAATAAAAATATTCTCTTATATTATAAAATGTATCTTAAATCTTAACAATTAAATTCTAAGCCTTGAACTCTAATCCTTAAATTCTAAAAACTAAATAAAATAAACATATAAAATTCATGACAAAATTATAAAGAATAAAACAAGTTAATGTTGTGAATTAATGGAATGTACCAAATTATTGGAATTTTGTTACAAATTTAGTGCAACGTTGATGCTTAAAATCAGCCCTAAGCCCTATATGCAACGTACCTTTACATTTAGATTGACTTTTTGTGTCCATTTCACTAATTTGTATGCTAGGTCAATGCAACCTTTCATATTTTGGTGTCGTGGATGCTTGACGAAGACTCCAAAAAAGATAAAGCTAAGAGGTATTTCCATAAGGCATTTTCTTTTGTTTCAGTTTCCCTTAAGAATTTTTTTCTCTTTATTCAATTGCTTTTTCCACAAAAGTCCTTCACAAGGTGGAATTTCTCTACTCACATAAGAATAATTATTCAATGTATTCATAGTCCTTCAAATCGTCAACAATCAATCGGTGGCTTGATTAAAAAATTTACTGTCGGACGAGAACAAATAGTGATTAAGCACTTATATTTTATCTTTAAAATGCTGTGTTTAAATCCAATGCAAAATGGATAGAGCTGGATGAAATATTCTATCAACATTTATACCTTCTAATAAATCAAAAATAAATTGCACAATGCTAAAAGAAAGTAATCTATTATCAAAGGCATTAGTTTTAGTGGTAATAAATTAGAGCCGCTTAATTATGTTGACATAAGTATAAGTCCATATGTATGCAAAAAAAGGTCTTTAAGAAAACTCTATTTTGTCTGAATCTTCCAATTAGGTTTAACCAGATTAATTGTAGGTTAAAGAACCTGATAATAAATTCGTGCTCTCCGGTGATAAAAAAAAAAAAAATTCACTAATCTTTTTTTATTTGATGGATTATTTATTAATACTCTTTATGCAATTCGTTTGTACACTCAGTTCATTGCAACAAGTATTAATTGACAAGCGTCTATTGAACAAAATATGCTTCTTCTTCTTCTTTTTAACTTATATGACCAATCTTTGATAATTTTGATTACACAAGAATCCGATATTATAAACCTAAAAAGAATTAATCATTTAGTTCAACTTAATAAATATATTCAAATATTAAGAATTGAATTTAAGTGTTATGTCTTTTCAAATTTTATAAGAGGCATATGTAAGTATTTTAAAGGCTAAAATAGAAAGAAAATAAGTGAAAAAGTCAACTGATTACAAGGGTAATTTGGTGTAATTTTCTCTTTTCAATTTATTAATAATACCGTGGGGAAAACTTCAAATTAATTTCCATTTTTTTATATTCATTGATTTTGATTTCTGGGATGATAATTTGATAAGAAATGCTTTTTATGACATTTCAAGTAAAGAAAAAAGACCACCAATACAATTAAAATTATGAAGGCGATGGAATTCTTAAATATTCTTAACTGAATTAATACATTATTATATCAAAATGTTTATATGAAGTTTGAATTGGTGAATTAGAATTAATAGTTACTGAGAGCTATATAAATTAATTAATTTACAAGAAATAAGACTATGGACCGAGATGAAATTGGTGATGATATGACATGTTAGTAATAATTGTTCAACTGAGTTTTCTTTTACATTAAAATTTAAAAGAGGTTGGAAAATCAGCATTTGTAAACGAGAGTGCCGTGGTTACTACTCTATATCATTGTATTATCACCTTACCTTGCACGTAAAGTTTTTTTTTTTTTTTTTCTCTTTTTAAATAATATAAAGTCAAAACGTGTTTAACATGTCATTTACGTTAGCTTATAACGTATTTGATAAGCTTATATAATTTTCTTGACTAAAATAGATGTGTTTGATAAACAAACTTATTTTATTAGTTTATAATATTTTTTAAATTTTATATGAGATAGCTTTTTATTTTTTTTCATTTTTATGCTTAATATTTTAATACAAAATAAACTTAGAATATATGTTAAAAAATTATATAAATATATATTTTTATGTAATTTACACCTATATGTTAGTTCTACATGTAATTTTGGTAAACACTTATGATTTAATAAACTAGCTTAATAGTTTTCAGCATTTAGCTAAATTTTATTATTTTAACTTTCAATTAATTTATCAACTATTTTCGTCAATCAAAGCCTTAATGACAATGTTCTTAAAAGTGCGTGTAGCATCTCCTTTCTTTGCGACACAGTTGTTTTATTACAAACATACTCTTTGAATTATGTAGTTATTTTTTATGTCTTTGGTAATTTATTTATGTTTCTAGATTTCAATTCAATAAATACGTACCACAATAAAGGCAACATAATAATAAAGTTGAATATATGCCATAATTTAGGACGAAAGACTCTTTAGGAAAAAAAGACAGAAAACTATCCAAGACTTTCAAAGTAAAAATCATTCAAGACTAGTTATTCCTTAATAAATTGTGACAATAAATCATGACATTCTCATTTTCATATACATTGTTTAAGGTGAAATCTTGAACATTGATGTTTTCATTGTTATTATTTATTTTTATATTTAGTTTTAGTTGATTATTATCTTATATTTGATTGTTAGTTCAAATAGTAATTTGAGAATGAATTTAGTACTTGGTTATTAATTTCTGACAACGATATCTTTATTCACTCTATATTACTTGTGTGACCTAGTATACTTGCTAAATTATAAACATTTGCCTTATTTCTCTTTATTTTAATAATATATCTAATCTCTAAATTTACTTGTGGCCACTTTTCTTTTTTACAAAAGTTAATCCCTTACGAGTTTCACTGTAAACTGAGATCACTACTTACATATGCTTAGTATCCACATTTATGATTTTGGTACAATAACTAACAAGTGAACTTCAAACGCTAACATGATTGTGTTCACAACGGGAAATCTTCCTTTTGCCAGCACATTACTCTCATTTAAAAGTGATGCTTTCCTAGTGTTGCTCCTTTTTAGACCGTATATCAGTTAGTATAATTTATAGTTTTTTTTTTAATCAATAATTTTCCCTAACACTTTGATATGTCAAAAGGCCTCTTAAAAATAAATTCTACTGCATGCTAAGATTTTGTACAATTTAGTATGGGTAAATTATGAAAAATAAAAATAAATATTTGTAAAATTATAAAATGCCTTATAATAAAGATTCTTAAAACTTTATAAAAAATGTTTTATAATAAAGATAAAAAAAAATAAACGTTTAGACAAAGCATCTTATAATTTAAAATTTGTTAATAGGTAACATTATTACTACATTAAACTCTACTACACAACATAATTTCACATTATATTATACGTAGCAATAGCTACAAATACTTGATGAAGAAAAAAAAAAGGAAAAAAAAAAAACAAACAAACAGCCACTTTGACCATGGGATGCTCACATAATCTGGGATTTGAGTGTGACAACGCAGGCGTGTTGTATAGTTCCTGTAAGAAGTAAATAATTTAAAGAACATTTGTTAATTTACTTTAGAAAATCTGCTATATTTTTAAAAGCTCTTATCATATAAGTTCTTTATAAGAGATTTTCTCAATTGCAACAAAAAGAAAAAATAAAATCAAATGAATTTTTCTCAAACCAAAACTCAGTTTATGCCATTTCAACAATAATTGAACAATATAATACTGCATTATAATTGACATAGGACCACATTGAATCATTAGCACTGAATAGCGTAATTTAAAAATTTCACCAAACATGTCATTGTATCATTTTCTTCAAAATTAAATAGGAGAAATAATTGCACATATAAAATAATATTACCCACAGATGAATTGATATTTATGGTCTTATTAGATAACTTTTCAACCAATATTAATATGAGATATATTTAAGTTTTTTTAAATAGAGAAAATTATAATTGAAAAAGGTAACAAAACTAGTTGATTACCTTTATGTTGACACTCCAATCCACCTTTGCAATTTGGCCATGTTTATTGCCGCCATCACATACAATTTGTTGTATACATCATTGAGAAAATTGAAATAAGCATATCTGCAAGACCTCTTCAATAATATTGAGCTGCAAACTCCCCAGAATCCCACTCCAAATCTAACTCCCATGCTTATATAGAACCCTTGGGTGAAAAATGGCTCATTTTCTTCATGATTTCCATCATTTTGGGTATCATCAGTTTGATTAGAGAGACATTTTTGGAGTGGAATGCCACAAAGTTCCAGATTTCCCATATAGGTAGAAACATCAAAGCTTTGGAGTTTAGCAGCAATTGGGATTTCCCCATATAAGTTGTTGTAGATAAGTCTAATACACCAAGAAGACCTAATTGAGAAATTTGGGAGGGAATCATGCCACACAGATGGTTTCTTGATAAGTCAAGGACATCTAATGACTTTAATTGTCCAATGGCAGTTGGAATTTTTCCACTATCATGTTTCTTGAAATGTTCAAGGATATCAATCCTACAAGATCCATGATCTCATTTGGAATTTCACCATTGAGGTTGTTGCTAGAGAGATCAATACTTTTCAACAATCCCAGTGTATTTTTGAACACTGACTCCTTACCTTTCCACCTAAGTGATTCACTATATTGACTCGTTTCATTAAAAACACTGTTGTAAGAGATTGTTGAACTAGAAATGGTTTGATTAGCCAAGGCAGAAAGATTATTGAGGCATTTTGGTATGTTTCCAGAGATGTTATTGAAAGAGAGGTCTAGGAGTTGAACTTTCAAAAGCTGACATATGTTGGAAGGCAAGCTATCAGAAAACAGATTGAACCGTACAGAAAGGATGACAAGCTTTGGAAGTTTATCTCCAATCCAAGTTGGTATTTGTCCAGAAAATTTATTTTTTCCTGCATCAAATAATGACAACTCTTTGCAGCTTTTTTGAGAAAAAGGTAATTCTCCTGTGAAATTATTGTTTCGTATGCGTAATGCCTTCATCTTTGTTAATAAACCCATAGATGTTGGCTATTTCCCTGAAAAATTGTTGTTTGCCAAATCTAGATATGCTAATAATTCAAAATGTGCCCAACATTCAGGAATCTCACCGGATAATTGATTATTTGATAAATCAATGTAGGTCAGATACCTGGTGGTGTTTGCACATAGGAGAGCATTTGCTTCTAAGAACTTGTTATTGGATAAACCCAAGCTACTTGTCATAGATAAAAATGATGGGATTCGGCCATGAAACATGTTGAAGCTCAAGTTAATTTGTGCAAATGTTGTGTACTCAATAGGTAAATTTGGAATTTCCCCATAAATTTGGTTGTTGGAAAGGTCCAAGATTCTTAATGAAGGAGAGAGGTCCCAAAACCAATTTGGAGTGGTGTCAGAAATTCCAGCACTTGAAATACGCAGGTCCTCAACATTATTTTGGGTTCGAATCCATGTTGGAAAAGAAGAGCCTAACTTGCATGACGACAAACTTATCTCGAACAATTGAAATGGAGGAATCCAGTCATTATTGATGTTGAAAACCAATGGATTGAATGATAGACCCAAGAATTGGAGTTTAGAAAGTTTGGAGAAATGAGCTTCAGAGATCACACCTTGCAAAGAATTGTTGCTTAGATCTATCATATACAAGTTGGATAGTTGCCCAATGCTTTCACTTACAGTTCCATTTAATCTATTATCAGCAAGAGACAAATCTTGCAAAGAAGAAAATTGTGAAAGATGAGGAAATGACCCTGTAATTTGGTTCCCAATCAAGGACAAATACTGCAGTGATTTCTTAGCACAACCAGGGGTTGTTAAAACGAAGTCATCTAGCCGTCCACTCAAGATGTTGGAAGATAGATCAAGTTCTCTCAAACTACATATATTCAACAAGGATTTGGGTATGGGCCCGCTTAGATTATTACCCTGAAGATCCAGTTCTTGCAGAAAAGAAAATTGAGAAAGATCAGGAACTGACCCTATCATCTGGTTCTCTCTCAAGAGCAAATGTTGTAATGATTTATTAGCACAATTAGTTGATGTTGAAACAAAGTCATCAAACCGCCCACTCATGCTGTTGTAAGATAGATCAAGTACACTTAAATTACAAATATTCAACAAAGATTTGGGTATGGACCCTGTAAGATGATTGTCAGAGAGTTGAAGAATGGCAAGATTAGCACTGTGATTGAACAACAACGGGAATTTTGAAGACACTAGATTACATCCACTCAAGTCCAATTCTTGCAGGTGAGAAAGATTACTAAGTTTCTGTTGCCAATTAATTACAGTGCCAAGGTTAACAGATGCAAGTTTAAGAGTTTTCATGGATGTAAGGTCAGATAACCAATCTAAATTTGATGTTGAGGAACTGTAACTGAGATCGAGGTAGTTTAGCTGGAGAAGATTCCCAAGACTATCAGGATTCGTTCCAGTGAAGTAATTCCAACTAAGATCAAGATACACCAAGGAAGAGATGTTGGCAAATATGTCGGGTATTTCCCCCGTTAGTTGATTGCCAGCAAGATTACGGTGTACTAATTGGGAAAGATTCAAAAAGTGAGTTAGGAATTCTCCACCAAGCCCATTGCCTCGAAGATCAAGATATTGTAAGTGGAGAAGGTTCCCCAATTCAAATGGTATTCCATTTTTCCCATAGAAAAAATATGACAAATTGAGGTATTTCAAATGAGTAAAAGAACCTTTGAATTTTGGAACACCCCCATGAAAAAAATTGAAACTAAAGTCCAAGTAACTCAGATAATGTAACTCAATCAATGAGGAATTAATGGTACCTTCCAAACAATAGGAGGCATAGTCTGGCCTACCACGAAGATCAAGCATAATCACATGACCTGTTTTGTGGCTACAATGAACGCCTTCCCATTTGCAACATTCGTCATGGTTTTCTCCAGTACTTCACCACGAAGTTAGAAGACCGCACTTATCCCTGAGTCCTTGTTTGAGAGTAAGCAAAGCTCGTCTCTCCCGCTCTTTGCACTGAACAGAAGAAGCATTGCCGTTGCCAACCTCCGTATCAAATCCCATCGCCGTTGAATTTATTAAACAAATAAACAACACAAGCGATGCACCAACAACTCTGAGAGAACTCATATCTGGCCTTGATATTTGTACGTTGCAAGGATCAAAAGCAGAATAGATTATGGTTCGACTCAGCTATCACGACCCTTGGGAGAATTCATTTATATAGGAACTCATTGCGTTAAAATTAGGAGACTATAAAACTTTTTCAAGATACATTTGCTATTCTTATAAAAAAAAAAACACACGTACACACAAGTCTTTCACAGTTAAAATGTAAAAGTATCAAATAAATATTTCTAGTACTAAAGATACGAGAAAGAACTATAAACTTGAAATAATGCTTTTCACTTTCTTTTTTTTTTGTGAATACTTTTTCACTTATTTTTAATAAAATGTACAGTTGTTAGGTTAACATTTTTTTTTTCAACTTTGCTTATTTTTATTTGTCGAAACTGTATTCATTTTTCGTTTTGCTAAGAAAGCATTAACAAAAAAATTCAAACTAAACCCTAAATTTTAAATTTTAAATCTTAAATTCTAAATTCTAAATTCTAAATCTTAAATCTTAAACTTTAATTTAAAAACTAAACAAAATAAAGGTATAAAAATCATAGCAAAATTATAAAACATTTAATCAAACAAGAAGTTAATGTTGTGAGTTAATGGAAGGTACGATGTTTTTGGAATTTTTTTTACAAATTTAGTGCAACATTAATGGTTAAAATCAACTCTAAGCCATATGTGCAACGTACCCTTACATTTACATTGACTTTTCGTGTTCATTTCACTAATTTGTATACTAGGTCAATGCAACTTTTCATATTTTGGTGTTGACGAAGACTCCAGGAAAGATAAAGCTAAGAGGATGCAATATTTCCATAAGGCTTCATTTTCTTTTGTTTCAGTTTCCTATCAATTTCCCTTAAGAATTTTTCTTCGTTATTCAATTGTTTTTTTCCACAAAAGTCCTTCACAAGGGGGAATTTCTCTACTCACATGAAAATAATTATTTAATGTATTCATAGTCCTTCAAATAGTCAACTTCGGAGGTTTGATTAGAAAATTTACTATCGGACAAGAACAAATAGTGATTAAGCACTTATATATTATCTTAAAAATGCCGCGTTTAAATCCAATGCAAAATGGATAGAGCTGGAGAAAATATTCTATTAATATTTATACCCCCCAATAAATCAAACATAAATTGCAAAAAGTTTTATTTAAAAAAGTTTTATTTCAATTGAGTTATTCAATTAATTTGAATCGAATTATTTATAAATTAAAAAACTTAATAAAAAGTTTATGCATAGTAGAAATTTTATAAAATGTATATGTAAATATTTTAAAGACTAAAATAAAAAGAAAATAAATGAAAAGTAAACTAATTAGAGGGTAATTTGGTGTAACTTTTTCTTTTCAGTTTATTAATAATACCGTGGGGCAAACTTCAAATTAAGACTTAGACAATGCCACGTTGGTTGACTATCTCTTTCATGGCATTTGCTCATTACTTATAGTAGCAGTCAAGCAGAAAATGCTTTGATGTTAATTTCCATTTTTTTTTAATATTCATTGATTTTGATTTCTGGGATGATAATTTGATATGAAATGCTTTTTTCTTTTTTTTTTGACATTTCAAGTAAAAGAAAAAAATGACCACCAATACAATTAAAATTATGAGGGCAATGGAATTCTTAAGTATTCTTAATTGAATTAATACATTAGTATATGCAAAATGTTTATACGAAGTTCCAATTGGTGAACTAGAATTAATAGTGAGCTATATAAATTAATTAAATTACAATAAATAAGACGATGGACCGGGATGAAATTGGTCATGATATGACATGTTAGTAATAATTGTTCAACTGAATTTTCATTTACATTAAAATTTAAAAGAGGTTGGAAAATTAATATTTGTAAAAGATAGTGCTGTGGAACTTTTTTTTTTTTTTTGTCCTCTTAAATAATGTAAAATCAAAATATGCTTGACATATCATTTAAATTAGTTTATAACGTATTTGACAAACAAACTTATTTTATTAGTTTACAGTATTTTTCAAATTTTATATGAGATTTTTTTTATTTTTATTCTTAATATTTTAATACAAAATAAAATTAAAATATATGTAAAAAAATTATATAGGTATATTTTAATAGGAAATTATTTTTTTGTTTGGCTTTAAATTCAGGATATGTTAGTACCCTCTCCATATCTTTTCTTGTTTAAAGTTTTGGCGTTTATTTGTTCGTGTTGTTGGAAAATTAGCTAAGTCTTCAAGACTTTTTTACAACAATTAATGGTTTGAATGAGTTCATACGACAAAATTGTTTTTTCATTTGTTTGATAATTTTATTTGTATTTTCACTGACTTGGTTTGAAAATAAGCAATGTGCTCTCTTGGCACTCAACAGGAGAAGCATTAACATTATCAACTTCTGTGTTGAATTCCATAGCTTTGAAAATTACAGACTGGTAAAATTAAAATTTGACATTATTAGTGAATCACATAATTTTAACTTCTTGAAGAAATTATTCAGAGTTTCTACACCTCCCTATAAGGTTTATTAGATTTATTGAAAAATCCATCTGTCAAATTTGATTAATCATCCTTTGTTTTTCAATGAATTGTTTCAATTTTTTTTAAATGATACCGAATTTAGATATAATATTAAATATAAAAACTGAGATTCAAAACTACAACATTTTTGTTTATAATAAGAGTAGATTTTAAAAAGTAAAACTTGATTTAATAATTACTACTTAAATTAAATCTCTTATTTAAATTAAATCTCCTTAGAATTATGTTAAAATATGTAAAATTTTCGTTTCTCCTAATATTTATAATAAAAAAAGAGTAAATTTTGTTGTAGCTATGTGCATTAGACACAATTTAGGGCAACTTTGATGATGGTCCCCACTTAAATTCTTTAACTTGATTTTTTATAGATTTAATTGTAATATATTATTTATTTTTACTTTATAACATTTAAGTTATTATTCTTTTTAGTGGTGTAACTTCTTCAAAATATTTTAAAAGGGTTCCATAAGTTACTCTGTATTTTTTTTAATATTTAACTACTTTAATTTAATATTTTAACACTTGTTCTATTTCAATTTTGATACTATTGAACTTTTAAAAAATTCGACTTCTTGGGATACAATGGATGAAAAAAAGGGAGTGTACCGATTATAATTTTGCCGTATCCGACCATATGCCTTTGTAGGTTTGCTTTTGCGCTTGGAATTCCATCTCCATAAGCTTGCTTTGCTTGTGCGAACTGGTCATGTTTTTGGGGCATGCTCATTTGGTCTAGTTCCCTTTTCCCTTTTCCCTTTTTTCCTGTGAAGAACTATTTCTCGATTGGCACGATCTGGTTTTGCTTCTGTCACCTTTTGGCACTGCCGTTTGCTTCTACAATTTTTCGTGCTCCAATTTGGGGCTTGCTTTTGCTGGGTTTGCAAGTTTCAATTTTTTATCATTTTGTTTGGGAAAATCGATCTTTGATTCTGGGTGTGATGTTTGATGTTTGCTTTTGCTTGTGACGAACTGGGGCTTGCGTTTGGTAATCTGAATTTGCTTCTTGAATGTGCCTGTTTCAATTTTTTCTTCTCTTTTGTTTGGAAAAATTGATTCTTGATTCTGGGTTATCTACTTTTATTCTGAATTCTGGGTGTGATGACAACAGAGGGTTGCAATAACAGAGTTTGCAGTATCAGAATATGAATGACATTTCTTGTATGTCAATATACTGAACAAAGAACAAGAAAACATTTCATTTTCTTTTGAAGTTTCATAAAGATGAAAGAGACCTAATTCATTGTAACAAATGTAAAAAGAATGAAATATTAGGTATAAAAAGGGTTGAAGTAAATATAACAATAAAATTGAAACGTCAAAGATTTTCTTTAAAAGAAAAAGAAGAACCACTAAGCCTTTCTTCTTCTTTTTTTCCTATTCTCCAGCGGTTGGAAGACTTGGTTTGACTACCAGCTTCTATATTCATAGATCCATGTAGTTCTATATCAAGCAACTAGAAATATCCCATAAGCATTTGTTATCCGCATAACAGAAGAAATAACCTTTTAACTTTTATTTTATTGCATTGCTTAAGAATTTTTGCATCAATGTTACCAGATAACTCATATCACCAAAAAAAAATTTAAAAACTAAACAAAATAAAGGTATAAAAATCATAGCAAAATTATAAAACATTTAATCAAACAACTAAGTTAATGTTGTGACTTTTCGTGTTCATTTCACTAATTTGTATACTAGGTCAATGCAACTTTTCATATTTTGGTGTTGACGAAGACTCCAAGAAAGATAAAGCTAAGAGGATGCAATATTTCCACGAGGCTTCATTTTCTCTTATTTCAGTTTCCCTAAGGAATTTTTCCTTATTATTCAATTGTTTTTTTCCACAAAAGTCCTTCACAAGGTGGAATTTCTCTACTCACATGAAAATAATTATTTAATGTATTCATAATCCTTCAAATCTTCAACGTCGCAGGTTTGATTAAAAAATCTGCTGTCGGACGAGAACAAATAGTGATTAAGCACTTATATTTTATCTTAAAAATGTCGTGTTTAAATCCAATGCAAAATAGATAGAGTTGGAGGAAATATTTTATCATGTTTATACCCTCCAATAAATCAAAAATAAATTGTATATAGAAAATATCTTTAAAAGAGTTTTATTTCAGTTGGGTCTTTCAATTAGCTTAAATCAAATTATTTGTGAATTAAAAAACTTAGTCAAAAGTTTATGTATAGTATTAATTTTATAAAAAGTATGTGTAAGTATTTTAAAGGCTAAAATAAAAAGAAATTAAGTGAAAAGTAAACTAATTAGAGAGTAATTTGGTGTAATTTTTTCTTTTCAGTTTATTAATAATACCGTGGGGAAAACTTCAAATTAAGACTTGGACAATGCCACGGTGGTTGACTATCTCTTCCTGGCATTTGCTCATTGCTTATAGTAGCAGTCAAGCAGAAAATGCTTTGATTTTAATTTCCATTTTTTTTAATATTCATGGATTTTGATTTCTGGGATGATAATTTGATATGAAATGCTTTTTTTTTTTACATTTCAAGTAAAAGAAAAAAATTATGAGGGCTATGGAATTCTTAAGTATTCTTAATTGAATTAATACATTAGTATATGCAAAATGTTTATATGAAGTTCAAATTGATTAATTTACAAGAAATAAGACGATAGACTAAGATGAAATTGGTGATGATATGACATGTTAGAAATAATTGTTCAACTGAATTTTCATTTACATTAAAATTTAAAAGAGGTTGAAAAATCAACATTTGTAGAAAAGAGTGCCGTGGTTACTACTCTGTATCACTGTATTATCAACTTACCTCTCACGTAAAGCTTTTTTTTTTTCTCTCTCTCTCTCTTCTTAAATAATGTAAAATCAAAGCGTGTTTGATATGTGATATAAGCTAATTTATAATGTATTTGATAAGTTTATAAATTTTGTTTGATCAAGATAGATGTATTTGATAAATAAATTTATTTTATTAGTTTATAGTGTTTTTTAAATTTTATATGAGATATCTTTTTATTTTTATCCCTAATATGTTAATAAAAAATAAAATTAAAATATATGTAAAAAAAATTATATAATTATATTTGTTGGTGTTGTTGGAAAATTAGCTAAGTCTTCAAGACTTTTTTACAGCAATTAATGGTTTGAATGAGTTCTTACGACAAAATTGTTTTTTTTTTGTTTGACCTTAAATTCAGGGTATGTTAGTAATAATATTAACTACTGGTATGGTTCAAGGGTTCATTTTCTTTATTAAGTTCTCTTTATTAAATATTTGCTGAGCAAAAGATTGATAATTCAAACTAAGTAAAGTAGTTCAATCACTATATAAAGTATATATTGAGCTAATGATAGATGGTTTAAATGTGTCCAACATCAACTCAACCCAACAGAGAAGCATATTCTTTCGTCTAAGAGTTTGTTGGAATTGTTTATTGTTTGGCATTAAAGTTGCTAAATTAAAGCAAAGTAATAAAGAAGGTAATGTTCAATTGAATTTTACAAGCCACTAGAATGATTTAGTCACGAGAGAGACCTCAATAATTTTGAAGAGGTTAGGAGTTCAATTTTATTTTATTTTTGTTATAATTATTATTTGTAACAAAAAAAAAAGTGAAAAAGAAAACTTTTTTGCTGTGTCTACACTTTACAATAAAAATAAATTTAAAAATGACACCGTTGTTTTATTACAAAAAAAAAAATCTTTGAATTATGTGGGTTTTTTTTTTTTCCTTTGTTTGATAATTTTATTTGTATTTTAACGAACTTGGTTTGAAAATAAGCAATGTGCTCTCTTTGCACTTAACAGAAGAAGCATTGACATTATCAATTTCTGTGTTGAGTCCCTTAGCTTTGAAACTTATAAATGGGTAAAATTGAAATTTGACGTTATTGGTGGATCACCTAATTGTAACTTGTTTAAGAAATTATTTAGAGTTCCTACACCTCCTTATGAGGCTTATTGAAAAACCCATCTATCAGATTTGATTAATCATCCTTTGTTTTTCAATGAATTTTTTCAACTTTTTTTTTATAAATGATACCGAATATAAATATGATATTAAATATAAAAGTTGAGATTTAAAACTACAACATTTTTTGTTTATAATACGAGTAAATTTTAAAAAGTAAAAATTGATGTAATAATTGTTACTTAAATTAAATCTCTTTAAAATTATATTAAAATATGTTAATTGATAAAAAAAAAAAAAAAAAGGTTTATGAGTAGATTTTGCCATCTTAAGAGCCTATAAGGTCGTGTGAAATCCAAGCTTAATATCATAGCTTTAAAAGTTAACTTTTTTTTTCATCTTAATCTATGTTGTCACACATTGATGATAAGTTTAGATAAAAATATTAAGATTCTGTTGAAGCTAGCACGAGACACAACTTAGAGCAAATCCACTTAAGTTTCTTAACTTTATTTTTTAAAATATTTTTATGAGTTTTATTACGATAGATCACTTATTTTTAATTTATATCATTTAAGCTGTTACTCTTTCTAGTGGTGCAACGGATTCTACAAGTTATCCCAGTTTTTTTTAATATTTAATTTTACTTTAATTTAATATTTTAACCCTTTTTCTATTTTAATTTTGATACTATTGAACTTTTAAAAAATTCGACGCATAGTGATACAATGGATGAAAAAAAGGGAGTGTACCTATTTTAATTTTGCCGTATCCGAGCATATGAGTTCCCTGCTTCAACCGCGCTTTGTAGGTTTGCCTCTGCGCTTGGAGTTCCATCTCCATAAGCTTGCTTCAGCGAACTGGTCATGGTTTTGGGGCAAGCTCATTTGGTCTACTTCCCTTTTCCCTTTTTCCTGTGAAGAACTATTTCTCGATTGGTGAAATTCACGATTTGGGTTTGCTTCTACAATTTTCCATGCTCCAATTTGGGGCATGCTTTTGCTGGTTTGCAAGTTTCAATTTTTTTTTTCATTTTGTTTGGGAAAATCGATCTTTGATTCTGGTGTGATGAATTGGGCTTGCTGTTTGATGTTTGCTTTTTTCTTGTGACGAACTAGGGCTTACATTTGGTAATCTGAATTTACTTCTTGAATGTGCCTGTTTCAATTTTTTTTTCCTTTTTGTTTGGAAAAATTGATTCTGGGTTATCTGCTTTTATTCTGAATTCTGGGTGTGATGACAACAGAGGGTTGCAATAACAGAGTTTGCAGTATCAGAATATGAATGCCATTTCTTGCGTGTCAATATACTGAACAAAGAACAAGAAAACATTTCATTTTCTTTTGAACCCTATTGCAGTTTCATAAAGATGAAAGAGACAGACCTAATTCATTGTAACAAATGTAAAATGAATGAGATATTAGGTATAAAAAGGGTTGAAGTAAAAATAATAATAAATTTGAAACGGCAAAGATTTTCCTTAAAAGAAGAAGAACCACTAAGCCTTTTTTTTTTCTACTCTCTATCAAAATCTCCAGTGGCTGGAAGACTTGGTTTGATCACCAGCTTCTATATTCATGGATCCATGCAATTCTCTATCAAGCAAATAGAAATATCCCATAAGCAGGAGAGTTATCCGCGTAACAAAAGAAATAACCTTTTAACTTTTAGTTTATTGCATTGCTTAAGAATGTCTGCATCAATGCTACCAGATAACCGATATCACCAAAAAAATTCTCCTAAGCAAGATTTCCTGCAAAAACATGTACAAGAAATTATTCATTCCTTGCGCATAAATAATCATCTTCTCTCCACAGGCAAGCCATCCACCATACCTTATTGGAGGAATCATGAGATTCTGATATAGCAAAAATGAAATCATGGCTGAGTTACGTGACAGAATCTACTGTCTTATATAGCCTATCTCAAGGCCATTTATTGGCCAAGAAAATTATAAAATAATATGCATTCGATGTTTGTAGTAATATTTTAATAGTTTCTTAGCCAATAAGAAACCATAGGATAAGTTGTGGAATACAATTTAAGATAACAAATATTGTTCCAGTTATAAATTATACACACAATACAAAAGTGTTTTATCCTTCCAAAAGAAAACATAGTGATCTCTTATACTAAAACAGCTAGCTTTCTATTATAGAACAAATTTATTCACATTACTATTATTAGCAGTAGTAGTAGTATTAGTATCTTTTTTTGGAAGAAGAAGAAGAAAATTTATCATACAAAAAGGATTACAAGGAAAATAAGAAATCCTCCTGAAATAGCAGTAGAAAATGTAAAGCAAATACAAACAAAGTGATGGAGGTCCAACCCATGCAAAGATGGACCAAGCCAACATGGATCAAGAAACAGCCCTTGGCCAGCCCAAGACCCAAGCTCCAAGACCCAGTCATCAGCCATTAAGCAGCCATGAATGACCATGAATTGTTGAAGGAGTTTAGAAACATAGAAATAATGGTATTGAAGGGATTGTCTTGTAACCTTCATACCCTACCTTTTTCTTTTAATAGGATTGAATAGGTTGTCTAAATTACACGAGTATAAATAGGACTCCTCTCATGTACTTTGCATCAAGCATTAGTGAAGAAAAACAAATTCCAAAGTGAGAGAGTTCTCTCTTTTCTCTAGGCTTCTGTGCCATTTTGGTATCAAGAGCCCAGGTTTCAAACTCCAGTGTTGAGTTTGAGTGGGAAGAGTGACAGAAATTGGTTAAGATTTTGAGTTTTTCAAAGGTGTTTAGTGCAAGAGCCACTGTCACTCTCGAAACTACACTTTTTGGTATTTTTTGCCAAAAATAACACTACCATCGCGTTCAGAATGTCCAAAAACCTTGGACTGGAAGGTTTCGCAACCGCCGGAGCCTCCATGCCCTACCGCCAGAATCTCCAGGCGCTGGTGACCGGAAAAAGGTTGAAGACAGCCACGTCAACTTATCTTACCCAATCCTCGTCTGCCATGTGTCATAACTGCCACGTCAGCACCTGAGCCACATAGCTACCACGTCGTCACATCTTATCCAATCCTTGTTTGCCACACGTCACAACGTGCCACATCATCACCTGATCCACACAATCTACCACGTCATCACTAACGCATCCAATTAGCGACATGAAAGCCAACCATAATCTGCCACGTGTCACACCTGCTACATCATCTGCCACGTAAGCCTAATTTCCTAAATTTCAAAATTGCCCCTCTTATTTTCAGTATTTACAAAGTTACCACATAACTTTGTTATATTATAAATTTGCCCCTATCTTTCCTAAATTGCATTTTTACCCCAAATTTCCCTAAAATTCACAAACTAGCCCTCCCTCCTCACATATTTCTAACTTAGCCTCTAAACATTTAGCTAAATTCCAAAAAGACCCTTAATCTTATAAATTTACCATTTTACCCCTTAAAACCTAAAAAGTCCTTAGCCATTCCACAAAATGCCTCCAAGACAAAGACCAGTGCAAGAAATTGAAATGGAAGAAATGAGGAGACAAATCCAACAACTCCAACAAACGGTTGTAACCCAACCCAACACAAAGAAGGCAACTTGAAAATCAAGGGAGACGTTAAGAAGAAGATTCTGACAATAGTAACTCATCCAGTAGTCGTCGGCAACAAAGGTAACCATTTAGGAGTAATGACATAAGGGTAGAAATTCCTGACTTTGAAGGAAAGCTCCAACCAGATGAGTTCGTTGATTGGCTCCAAATAGTTGAAATAGTTTTTGAGTATAAAGAGGTACCCGAGGAGCAAAAAGTCAATATTGTTGCCATCAAACTTAAGAAACATGCTTCCATATGGTGGGAAAACCTTAAGAAGAAGCGTCAATGTGAAGGAAAGAGCAAGATTAAGACTTGGGATAAAATGCAATGCGAACTCTCACGTAAGTTCTTACCTGAACATTATTATCAAGATAATTTTATTCAATTGCAGAACTAGCAACAAAAGACCCTGTCCGTGGAAGAATATACAAGAGAGTTTGAAAAACTCATGATGAAGTGTGACATTCAAGAGAAGGAGGAACAAACCATCACTCGATATCTTGGCGAATTAAATACCGAAATTGCCCACTATGTCCAGCTTCAACAATATTGGACCTTGGACGATGTTATTCGTCTAGCCACCCATATTGAGAAGCAAGTACCCAAGAAAACCACCTATCCCCCTTCTACCTCATCTAAGAACCCTACTAACTTCCGCAAATCGTATACCCAACAACCAATTTCCTCATCAAAAACCCAACCTAAACCCACCAAAGAACCCAAACCCAAACCATTCAATGTTTCAAATGCAAGGATTTGGCCACGTTGTAGCTGACTGCCCCAACCGCAAAGTCATCACCATCATTGGAGGTGAACCTTAAGAGGAGTCGGAAGAAGAAGCATAACCAGTGTTTGATGAAGAACTAGAATTTGACGAAGAATACACCCCTACAGATCATGGTGAATCACTGGTCATTAGAAGAAGCTTACACACAGCCCTAATGAAGGAAGACCGGTTGCAACACAATATCTTCCACACTCGATGCACCACTTAAGGCAAAGTCTGTGATGTTATCATAGATAGTGGAAGTTGTGAAAATGTAGTGTCCAACCATATGGTGGAAAAGTTGAAGTTACCCACACAAGAGCATCCACACCCATACAAGCTACAATGGCTTAACAAAGGAAGCGAGGTAAAAGTTTCTAAACGTTGTCTTGTTTCTTTCTCAATTGGCCCAAAATATCAAGATCAGATATGGTGTGACGTTATTCCTATGGATGCTTGTCACCTTCTTCTGGGAAGACCCTAGCAATATGACCATCATGCTCTATATGACGGATTTGCAAACACTTACTCCTTTGTCAAAGATAGAGTGAAAATCAAACTAGCACCCTTACTACCAAATGAGATCAATAAAGGCAAGGAGGAATCCAAGCCCCTGGTGTCCTTAGTTGCCAAGGAGCAATTCAAGGTGACTAAAGTAGAAGCCTAAACTTTGAGTTTAGTTTTGTTGATTAAATCAAATGAAAGGACCACTATTCCACCGGAGATTACACAAATGCTAGTTGAATTCCCAAATGTAGTACCGAAAGAGATCTCGTATAGACTGCCACCAATATGAGATATCTAACATGATATTGACTTTATTCCTGGAGTTGTCATTCCTAATAGACCAGCTTACCAGATGAATCCACAAGAATATGTTGAAATCCAATGCCAAGTAGAAGAGCTGTTGAAGAAAGGGTTACTTCGAGAGAGTGTTAGCCCTTGTGCTACACTTGCACTTCTAGTACCAAAGAAGGATAGGAGTTGGCGAATGTGCATCTATAGTTGAGCCGTTAATAAAATCATCATTAAGTATCGATTCCCAATACCGAGACTTGATGACATGTTTGACCAATTACATAGTGCCACTACCTTCTCCAAGATTGATCTTCGAAGCGAATATCATCAAATCAAAATTAGACCTGGAGATGAATGGAAGATTGCTTTCAAGACAAGAGACAGTTTGTATGAATGGACAGTAATCCCCTTTGTATTATCAAATGCCCCAAGTACATTCATGCGTCTGATGAATCAGGTACTTCGGCCCTTCATTGGTAAATTTGTAGTTATTTACTTTGACGACATTTTAATCTACAACAAGAGTAAAGAAGAGCACCTCCGGAAAGTACTGCAAACTCTTCGTGAACAGAAGCTCTATGTCAACTTGAAGAGGTGTTCTTTCTTAACCAATGAAGTTATCTTCCTTGGATATATCATCCTCGCTGAAGGGTAGCCTTATATTCACATACGTCTCTTCTTGGTGTATTTTACCCTTGATTTTCACCATCATTACCCTTTTTACCTTCCTAAAGCCCCATTACAACCCTTAAAAAGCCCGTTTGATTAATGTTTATTATTTATTATTAAGTGGTGGAGATTTGATATATGAGCAAGCCTATGGAAAAATTTTCAATTGCATTGACTTGAGTGTATATTCAACCCTCTAAATACTTGAGAGATTGGAGTGAATTTTTATCCTTGTGAGGGAATTCATCGTCTTTGCATTTAATTTCATGAAACTTGATGAGTTATTATATACATGTGCACTTAAATTATACCTTATACCTTTCTAATTGCTTTCCATGATTTGATAACCCTTTCATATGGTAACTTTTGACATACACTTGAGTGAGAGATTGAGCCTAAATCGTTGTTTATTTTGAGAGTTACTTGGGGTGTGGTTCTATTCCATCTTGAATTGAGTAATCTTGCATTGTGACATGATGATTAGTTTCCAATAAATCCCAAGTCAATAATTCTGAAGCCAATATGGTTAGTAGGTCCTTTTTGAAGGTCTTGCTGCCTTGCTTATTTTATTTCTCTTTGTTTTACTCGAGGACGAGCAAAAAGCTAAGTGTGAGGGAGTTTGATGAGTGTAAATTATATAGACATTTTGACATGAATTCCCTTGCATTTAAGTCCCAAATTATATAGATTAAGATGCTTTTAATGTCATTTAGCTATTTTACAGGTCCAAGCACCAACAGGAGCTAAATGAATGAAAATGGCAATTTTGCACAAGCTTGGGGGCCGTGGTGCCCATGTCCTAACGTCGTGGCGCCCTATCCCAGAACCAAGATTGCCAATCAGCGTCGTGGCACCCAGAAGTCATGTCGTGGCTCCCTGGAGAATTTCTGAAGCAAATCTGAAGAGTTCCAAGCCAAGTGGACTTCCGGGAAATAGTGTCCTACAAGGACTAGGACTCTCAAGCCTAGAAGTGTCCTACAAGGACTAGGACTCTCAAGCCTAGAAGACTCTCCAGAATCATTGTTCAAGTGGGATTGAAGTCTTGGATGTGTGCAGCCATTTGGAATCCTAGTTCAAGCATGATTAGGAATGACTTTATAATTAAAGTTATAATTAATCTAAGAGTCCTAATTCAATAAGGACTAGGAAGAGGGTTATCCTAATTGGAATCCTAGTTTGAGAGAAACTAGAAGAGATATGCATCTGAAGGAATTAAATTCTCAAGAATCTAGTTTGAGTGGGATTGAAGTTGTTAAGCCCTACTAGAATTTAATGTCCTAGTTAGAGTATGATTAGGAGTGACTTTGTAATTAAAGTTGTAATTTATCTAAGAGTCATAATTCAAGTAAGACTTGGAAAAGGATTGTTCTAAATAGAATCCTAATTAAAGTATAATTAGGATTACATTATAACTAAGAATTGTAATGCAACTTAGAGTCCTAGAATGAGTCTAACTAGGAATGGAGCGATTATAAATAGGAAGGAGGGCTGAGAAGCAAACGACCATCCATCCGACCACGCATTGAAGAGAGAAAGGAGCAAAGAGCAAGGATCCATACAACACTTTTCTTCTACTCCTTTTATGTTCATGTTTTCTTTATTTTATGTTATGTGTTTAGGTTACACTATGTGTAACTAATTTCTTTTCTAGTGGCTAAGATGTAGCCCAATTTCTTGTATAGACATGATTGATGATGTTATGACAATTCTATCTTTTATTCAATTGAGGTTTAATTTTCTGCACTTCACCTTGACTTTTCTGGCCAATTAGTTGGGGGAAATTTGTGGATTTTCTATGAGACCGACTGGAGATTAGTTAATCTAGACCACGAGAGTTAAATCCATAGTAGAGGTGAGGACAGACCAGTACCGAGGACCCTGTGTAGTCACATGGGAATTAGGGCGTTCCCCTAATCTCCCTAAAGGGATGTCCATAGAACTTAATGCAATTATAGTTGCTACAACTCGCACAGACCAGTAGCAGGGTTGGTAATTATAATTAGATTTGATCTGACCTAATACCAAGGCTGATTAATTAAATTAGGGAATCCTGGCTAGCAATTGATAATTGTGGAAAGTCATAACTGAATCATGAAAGTCTATACAAAGGAATTGTGGTGAAATCTGAATCCCTAGGTTTTTATTCCTTATTTTCTCTCCAATCATTCTTCATCTATTTCTCTTATTTTCATGCTATTTTATTTTAGTTTATTTTGCTATTATCATCATAATTTGACCGCTTGAGCAAAATTGGAGTTATACTACTCTAGTAATCAAGAACAATCTCTTGGGTACGACAACCCCCGGAATATTTGCTCACTACACTGATAGTGTATACTTGCACTGTGTTCTAACACATCACATATTGTTCCATATATATATATCCATTCACGCCCCACTCACACACTAATTCTATCCATTCTCGACACTCACTTAGGAGGAGCAATCACCTACTCCAAAGTCAGTTCACGACGTGAGGAGTTTTCATGGATTAGCTTCTTTCTATCGGAGGTTTATTAGAAACTTTAGCTCCATTGCTGCCTCACTCATAGACTGTATCAAAGGAGAAAAGTTCCAATGGACAGAGCAAGCTCAGAAAAGTTTTGAAGACTTGAAGAAACGTTTGACTGAGGCACCTGTCCTAGCCCTTCCAAACTTTGATCATGTGTTCGAAGTTAGTTGTGATGCTTCTTACACTGGAGTTGGTGCTGTCCTAAGCCAGGAAGGTCATCCAGTTGATTTTTTCAGTGAGAAACTCAACAATGGCAAACTTAGATACTCCACTTATGACAAAGAGTTCTATGCTATTGTCTGTGCCTTACAACATTAGAGTCACTATTTGCTCAACAAGGAGTTCATTCTCAATTCTGACCATGAAGCATTCAAGCACTTGAACTCTCAACAGAAGATTAATCGTAGGCATGCTAACTGGAGTGAATTTTTGCAACCTTATCCATTCTTGATCAAGCACAAATCAAGAGTTCAAAATGCAGAAGCAGATGCCCAAAGTCGACACCATACTTTACTCTATACCCTCCAAAACAAAGTCATTGGTTTTGAGGCTCTCAAGGAGATGTACCAAGATGACCCTGACTTTCGCAAAGAGTAGAGTGCCACTAAATTACAACCATCCCAAGGGTACTATAAACATGATGGGTTCCTATTCAAAGGAAAGACTCTTTGCATCTCTCAAAGTTCACTACGGGAGGCAATCATTTAGGAAGCCCATGAAGGAGGATTAGCTGGCCACTTTGGGTGAGATAAAACTATGGCATTAATAAAGGAGAACTTCTATTGGCCAAAGCTTGAAAGAAAAGTCAACAGGCATATTCAAAGATGCAGAATTTGTCACTTGGCTAAAAGCAAAAGCCAAAATACTGGACTGTACATGCCTATGCCTGTTCCTGAAGCACCATGGGAAGATGTTAGCATGGATTTTATCCTTGGGCTACCTAGAACTCAACAACACAAGGATTCAATAATGGTAGTCGTAGACAAATTCTCGAAGATGGCTCATTTCATTCCTTGCCAGAAGACCAATGATGCTATGCAAGTAGCAGATTTGTACTTCAAGGAGATTGTTCGTCTACATGGTATCCCTAAGACCATAACTTCTGATCGGGATGTCAAGTTCTTAAGCCACTTCTGGAGAACTCTATGGAAGAAAATTGGTACCAAGTTGCATTTCAGCAGTGCTAGTCACCCCCAAACAGATGGACAAACTGAAGCTATCAACAGACTATTAGGGAATCTACTGTAGAGTTTTGTTGGAAAGAATCTGAAGCAGTGGGATCTTATCCTTGCTCAAGTGGAGTTTGCCTACAACAACTCTACCACTCAAGCCACTTGAAAGTGTCCATTTGAAGTAGCTTACGGTAATCGCCCCCTTAGCCCATTAAACTTAGCACCTTCGGCTAACAAACAACAGTATAGTGCTGATGCTGAACAAAGGGCAAAAGAAATTAAGAAGCTTCATGAACAAGTTCGTGAAAGGATTCTGAAGCAAAATGCAAAGTACAAAGCTCAACACGATAAGCATCGGAGGTTGCAACTTTACAAAGAGGGAGACTTAGTCTGGATTCACTTGTGGAAGGAACGATTTCCTAAACAACCTAATGCAAAGTTGTCCCCAAGAGCTGATGGTCCATTCAGGATCGTACAAAAGATCAATAAAAATGCCTACAAAGTTGAACTACCAGGAGCCTATGGAGTCTCTGCCACCTTCAATGTTGCAGATTTGTCCCCATACTTTGAAGACGATGCTGAGTTTGACTCGAGGGCGAGTCCTTTCCAACCCGGGGAGGATGATGGAGGTCCAACCCATGCAAAGATGGACCAAGCCAACATGGATCAAGAAACAACCCATGCCAGCCCAAGACCCAAGACCCAAGCTCCAAGACCCAGTCATTAGCCATTAAGCAGCCATGAATGACCATGAATTATTGAAGGAGTTTAGAAACATAGAAATAATGGTATTGAAGAGATTGTCTTGTAACCTTCATAACCTACCTTTTTCTTTTAATAGGATTGAATAGGTTGTCTGAATTACACTAGTATAAATAGGGCTCATCTCATGTACTTTTCATCAAGTATTAGTGAAAAAAAAACAAATTCCAAAGCGAGAGAGTTCTCTCTTTTCTCTAGGCTTCTGTGCCACAAAGACAGTATTAACATTAAGAAAGAGCTTTCCGATTAATCTACCTAACTACCAAGACTCCATGAGAAAACCATGTGCCCTCCTTACTCTGGCCTAAACCTCTGAACTTAATCAAAAGCCACTTTACCCTTAATATAAAAGCAGTAATTTAGCTTCAATCTCTTGCATTTCACTGTTTCGTTCTATATCTTCACTTGAGATTACTCCCCTAAATTATAGTCAAACTTAAAGGAGACAAACATAAACCTTGACCCTTTACTTTGAAGGTCTGGCACCCTAGAATGGAGAACTACCCCATTTTCTTCCTACATAACTTACAACCAGCTCTCAGCTATACGCACCAAATACTAATCAAAGGAGTTGATAGACATCCCACAAGTCTCTGCAATTTCACAAACCTATAGCAATCTCACTAACTTGACAATCAATGTAAAAATGTATAACCAAAACAATGTTTCAACAAGAACGTACCTATCTGAAATACTGTTTCCCATACTAACCATCCTAATTATATATCTAGACTAGTTAGTTGAATGGCTGTTCCGGGCCAGAGTAATCAGAGGAAATCCCTCATATCAAAATGAAATATAATCATGACCTTTCAACCTATAATACCCATTTCAAACTCAAACAACAAATAACTCCAGCTCTAGCACTGCATCCCATTTCCAAAATCACTTCCATTCAGTCATGTTTTCATGAAAATTAATTATCAGAAGAAAAAGATAATAAACTAAAATAATAAGAAATCTATTTGGCACTAGACTACAAGAGTAAAGGAAAAGAGGAATATACTGTAGGTGAATCTACTTGGGAAGAAGTGGCTGTCTATCATCAGGCCCTACACGATGACTAGCCTGGAAAATTGTGCATTAACAAAAAACAAAATACAGTAATGAATAAAGCATATTCCAGACAACATATTTATATGCACAAGCATGTATTAAAATACAAAACAAGATGGTAGACACATAGCTCATCATTTGCTCCAAAGTTTGGGTAATTTTGGAAAGACAAAATGGAGATAAGTGAAGTAATTTTTTTTTCAAAAATTTCCGTAATCTTTACAAATTATAATATTTATATTACAAATCTTATTCTGCTAGTCAAGATGTTAATCCATTTTATGTTTTTAAGATACTTAATCAATTTCTACAATATCACATATCTTTTTTATTGCTTTAGGTGCAATAAGATCAACTTACTATAAAACTTAATATCACATATCTGTTATTTTCATTTTCAACTAATGTTACTTGACAAACAAAAACTTTATTGTGATAGAAAATTTAATGACAACAAACAGCAATGTAGATGAACAGCGAATGCCAAAACCAAATACACAAGACATGCAATCCTGTGTAACAAATTTCAACTACAACTAATAGAACTTCCGGTGGTAGAAGAAGAAAACAATACGTACTGCAGCAACCAGAACAGAGCTACCTAGAAGGACTGATATAACTGTGATCAAAGTGTCTTGATCTTTCTGATATTTCTGCATATTTGGAAACAGAGTGTGAGGTGTTTCTGAATTGATATTATTTTTCGGTACTTTGATAAAAATTGTTCCACTTTCTGCTTTGTCCTCTCTTCCATTCATGAGTGGCAACTTCTTCTTCCAGCATTTGCCTTTATTGAATAAAGAAACCACACATAGGCAATCCTTCAGGCAATAATTTTTGCAGTTCTCTGAATTGAAGGGATGATATATCTGATAATCTCCATAGGCCCAATTTATGTTTGGTAATTCCTTCATAAAGTATTGCTCTTCTTGAAAGTTCTGCTCACCTTCTTTACAACCAAGTTCAAAATTCGGCTTGCAGCTACCAAACTTATCTGTTGAATCAAGAGGAGAAAACCCTTGTGGGCATTCACATCTTGGTCTTTGGTCAGGTTGGAGAGTGCAGATACTGTTGAAACCAGAGACTCCACGAACACCAGTTTGTCCATTTAATGCTACGCATATATTATTTGGTATTGTCTTTTTCAACCGTCCAGCCTGCACTTTGATCTTTGGGGCGATGCAATACGGTGAAAACTCCATCATAATTGATTGTGGCTCTATAAACTCCATCATAGTTGGTTGGCAGATTTATAGGCTTGAGCACAGCATTACCATCACGAGGAAGACGAAATGTACAACATTGATGCTTAATACAAAGTTATTTTGTTCTTTTCATTTGAAATTAGTTTTATCTTTTAATTTATGGAAATGTATCTTTTTTGTTTAAGTAGAAGATGAATAAAGTACTATCTAGTGCAATAAAATATATTTTAAACTCTAAATTTTAAATATTAAACTCTAATTTAAAATATTATTTAATTTAATAACTCTTAATTTTCCAACAAGAACAACACTAAACAATGATTCATAATAATTCTCTCCGAAAAAGGAACAATGGTTCGACAATAATTGAGTATCACTGAAGGCAGGCCCATGGGTTGAGCTAATGTTCTGGTCAGTAATTTCTTGTTAACATCCCAACATTTTGCTTTCCTTACCCCTTTGTGTTTCTGCCGAAGAAATAGATCATGAAAAAATTAAAAAGTAGGGGTAAAAAAAGAAATCCACTCGACCGTGTATCCTGCCTAACTTCAAAGTTAGGCAACCCAAAATCAACTATTTGCAAGTCTCAATTTTATTTGATCCAGAAATAAAAGGTTTTAATTAAAATAAATTGAATATTTTGAGGTGTACAAATAAAACTGCTCAAAAGAATTTGGATCTTGGTAATTTGAAGAATTAAAAGCTATTTTACTCCCTCCAATTTTTATTATAAAGTATATTTAACTGAGTTAAACATACTAATAAATTAAAATAGTAACAAAAAATTTACATAATTTAGCATTTAAAAAACATAAATGTTGAAAGACAATATTACCACTATATCAAACTATATAACTTCATATTACATTGTATCTAGCAATAGCTACAAATACTTGACAATGAAAAAAAAAAAACAGCCACTTTGACCATGCGATGCACACATAATCTAGGATTTAAGAGTGGCAAATCACACAAAAAACAGAGAGTGTTGTATAGCTCCTGTAAGAAGTAAATAATTTAAAAAACATTTGTTAGTCCACTTAAAAAAATCTGGTATATTTTTAAAAGCTTTTATCATGTAAGTGCTTTACAAAAGATTTTCTCAACTCCAGTAAAAAGAAAAAATAAAATCAAATGAATTTTTCTCAAACCAAAACTCAGTTTATGCCATTTCAGCAATAATTGAACAACATAATACTGCATTATAATTGACATAGGACCACATTGAATCATTTTGCATCATTTTTTTTAAAATTAAATAGGAGAAATAATTGAATATATAAAATAATATTAGTCACAAAAAAAACCCTCACATATAAATTGATATTTGTGGTCTTATCAAATAACTATTCAACCAAAATTAATATTAGATATATTTAAGTTTTTGTAAACAGCGAAAATTATAATTGAGAAAGGCAACAAAACTAGTTGATTACCTTCATGTTGACACTCCAATCCACCTTTGCAAGTTGTCCATGTTTATTGCCGCCATCACATACAACCAATCGTATACATCATTGAGAAAATTGAAATAAGCATATCTGCAAGACCTCATCAAGAATATTGAGCTGCAAACTCCCCAGAATCCCACACCAAATCCAACTCCCATGCTTATATAGAACCCTTGGGTAAGAAATGGCTCATTTTCTTCATGATTTCCATCATTTTGAGTATCATCAGTTTGATTAGAAGGCATTTTTGGAGTGGAATGCCACAAAGTTCCGGATTTCCCATAGTAGAAACATCAAAGCTTTGGACTTTAGCAGCAATTGGGATTTCCCCAGACAAGTTGTTGTATGATAAGTCCAGTACACCAAGAAGACCAATTGAGAAATTTGGGAGGGAATCATGCCACACAAATGGTTTCTTGATAAGTCAAGAACATGTAATGATTTTAATTGTCCAATGGCAGCTGTAATTTCTCCACTTATCATGTTTCTTGAAATGTTCAAGGATATCAATCCTACAAGATCCATGATTTCATTTGGAATTTCACCATTAAGGTTGTTGCTAGAGAGATCAATACTTTTCAACAATCCCAGTGTATCTTTGAACACTGACTCCTTACCTTTCCACATGAGTGATTCACTATATTGATTCATTTCACTAAAAGATCTCCCATCTTTCTATCTTTTCATAACATAGTAAGAGATTGTTGAACTAGAAGTGGTTTGATTAGCCAAAGCAGAAAGATTGTTGAGGCATTTTGGTATGTTTCCAGAAATGTTATTGAAAGAGAGGTCTAGGAACTTTTGCAAGCCGACATATGTTGGAAGGCAAGCTACCAGAAAACAGATTGAACCGTAGAGAAAGGATGACAAGCTTTGGAAGTTCATCTCCAATCCAAGTTAGTATTTGTCCAGAAAATTTATTTTTTTCTGCATCAAATAATGACAACTCTTTGCAGTTTTTGAGAGAAAAGGGTATTTCCCCTTTGAAATTATTGTTTCGTATGCGTAATGCCTCTATCTTTGTTAATAAACCCATAGATGTTGGCAATTTTCCTGAAAAGTTGTTGTTTGCCAAATCTAAATATACTAATGATTCAAAATCTGCCCAACATTCAGGAATCTCACCAGATAATTGATTATTTGACAAATCAATGTAGCCTAGATCCTCGGCGATGCCCCCGGTGGTGCTTTCACATATGAGAGCATTTGCTTCTGAGAACTTATTATTGGATAAATCCAAGCTACTTGTCATAGATAAAAATGATGGGATTCGGTCATGAAACATGTTGAAGCTCAAACTAATTTGTGCAAATGCTGTTTGCTCAATAAATAAATTTGGAATTTCCCCATAAATTTGGTTGTTGGAAAGGTCCAAGATTGTTAGTAAAGGAGAGAAATCCCAAAACCATGAGGAGTGGTATCAAAAATTCCAGCACTTGAAATATACAGGTACTCAACATATTTTTGGGTTCGAATCCATGTTGGAAAAGAGCCTAACTTGCATGACGACAAACTTATGAAGACCAATTGAAATGGAGGAATCCAGTCATTATTGATGTTGAAAACCAATGGATTGAAAGATAGATCCAAAATAGCGAGTTTAGAAAGTTTAGAGAAATGAGCCACAGAGATCACACCTTGCAAAGAATTGTTGCTTAGATTTATTGTCTCCAAGTTGGATAGTTGCCCAATGCTTTCACTTACAGTTCCATTTAATCTATTATTAGCAAGAAACAAATCTTGCAAAGAAGAAAATTGTGAAAGATGAGGAACTGTGCCTGTAATTTGGTTCCCAATCAAGGACAAATGCTGCAATGATTTCTTAGCACAACCAGGGGTTGTTAAGTCATCTAGCCGTCCACTCAAGATGTTGGAAGATAGATCAAGTTCTCTCAAACTACATATATTCAACAAGGATTTGGGTATGGGCCCACTAAGATTATTATCATTAAGTTCCAGTATTTGCAGTGAAGAAAATTGAGAAACATTAGGTGTTGAAACTGCAATCTGGTTCTTGCCTAACAACAACTGTTGCAATGATTTATGAGCACAATCAGTTGATGTTGGTATGAAGTCATCTAGCCGTCCATTCAAGTTGTTGTCACGTAGATTAAGTACACTTAAACTGCATATATCGAACTTGGATTTCGGTATGGGCCCACTTAGATTATTACCCTGAAGATCCAGTTATTGGAAAAAAAAAAAGGAAAGGAAATTTGTTTTGTATTATTGAAAGATGAGAAAAACAATTACAAGAAAAACTTTATATAAGTAGAGGAGGGTACAACTACTTGAACCTAACCATTAACATGTCCATATTCATTTCATACTCCTAATATTATATATTCTAATACCAGTTCTTGCAGAAAAGAAAATTGAGAAAGATCAGGTACTGACCCTATCATCTGGTTCTCTCTCAAGAGCAAATGTTGTAATGATTTATTAGCACAATTAGTTGATGTTGAAACAAAGTCATCAAACCGCCCACTCATGATGTTGCTAGATAGATCAAGCACACTTAAACTACAAATATCCAACAAAGATTTGGGTATGGACCCTGTAAGATGATTGTCAGAGAGTCGAAGAATGGCAAGATTAGCACTGTGATTGAACAAGAACGGGAATTTTGAAGACACTAGATTACAGCCACTCAAGTCCAATTCTTGCAGGTGAGAAAGATTAGTAAGTTTCTGTTGCCAATTAATTACACTGCCAAGGTTAACATGTGCAAGTTTAAGAGTTTTGATGGACGTAAGGTCAGATAACCAATCTAAATTTGATGTTAAAGAACTTGAACTGAGACTGAGATAGTTTAGCTAGAGAAGATTCCCAAGACTATGAGGAATTGTTCCAGTGAAGAAATTCGAACTAAGATCAAGATACACCAAGGAAGAGATGTTGGCAAAGATGTCGGGTATTTCCCCTGTTAGTTGATTGCCAGCAAGATTTAGGTGTACTCATCGAGAAAGATTCAAAAAGTGAGTTGGGAATTCTCCACCAAGCCCATTGGCTTGAAGATCAAGATATTGTAAGTGGAGAAGGTTCCCCAATTCAAATAGTATTCCATTTTTCCCATAGAAAGAGTTTGCCAAATTGAGATATTTCAAATGAGTTAAAGAACCTATGAATTTGAGAAAATCCCCATGAAAAAAATTCAAACTAAAGTCCAAATAACTCAGATAACGTAACTCAATCAATGTGGAATTAATGGTACCTTCCAAACAATAGGAGGCATTGTCTGTCCTACAACGAAGATCAAGCATAACAACACGACCTGTTTTGTGGCTACAATGAACGCCTTCCCATTTGCAACATTCATCATGGTTTTCTCCAGTACTTCCCCACGAAGTTAGAAGACCGCAGTTATCTGAGTCCTTGTTTGAGAGTAAGCAAAGCTTGTCTCTTCCGCTCTTTGCATTGAACAGAAGAAGCATTGCCGTTGCCTACCTCCGTATCAAATCCCATCGCAGTTGAATTTATTAAACAAACAAACAGCACAAGCAAGGCACCAACAACTCAGAGAGAACTCATATCTGGCCTTGATATTTGTACTTTGCAAGGATCAAAAGCAGAATAAATTATGGTTCAACTCAGCTATCATGACCCTTGGGAGAATTCCTTTATATAGGAACTCACTACCTTAAAATTAGGAGACTATAAAACTTTTTCAACATACATTTGCTATTCTTATTAAGAAAAAAACATACACATGCACAAAAGTTTTTCAAAGTTGAAATGTAAAAGAATCACATCATATCAAAACTTAATTTAATATAAAAGTTTAAGTTAAATGTAACATCCCAAATTTTTTAGAGAAGAATATAAATCTACATTAGAATAATTTAATTAGTGGTATGTTTGCTAAATTCAAATGTGAAGTATGAGGATATTAAGGATATGTATGAGGATGATATTTATGTGTACATACACATATAGCTATGAAATTGATGTTATGTATTTATATAGTTGTATATTAGCCCAAGTAAATGTAACATCCCTCTATTTTATTCATGATAGCCACATATAAATTGTAATGTGATTTTATAACATGTTAAAGGACTATGAAATTTAATTTCTATCTTAATTGATGAAATATGATTGAAAGTGAATGGTGAAATCTTGGTTGCTTTCTATCATATGTGCTTATGTAATTATGATTCTCATTATCATAAAAATGAAGTGAACTAAGATGAATGAACTTTGAGTAATTAATTAAGGAATTAAAGAGTTAGAAATGTGGTACAATTAATGCAATTGGATTAAATGGCCATCTAAGTGAACTAGATGGTTGGATGTGACTAAATTGGTCCTAATTGGACCAAATGAAGGCAGCAGCTGGTCTCCCCCAAGACCCACGCCTCTTGCATGCCTTTGGCATGTAGAAACCTTACAATTAATGAGGGGACACTCCCACCGATGAAGACTTGACAAAATACCATAGTGGGATAATTGCAATCTTGATATTTTTGTATGTTGGTGATATTTTTATGAGACAAAATAATAAAGGGGAGGCATAGTGGAAGCTTGTTCATGAAGGAGGGGAATTAAGAGAGTTGTGCAGCTGAAGCATGGGTAGGTCGGTTAGGGCATGATATTTTGAGAAAAAGAGGCTGACCTCCTCACTAAAGAAGGGTGTGAGTCAATGAAGACAACCAATCATCAAGCCACACTTGCCCATACTATTAATTTGTTTAAGGAAATAATTATAGAAAATAAATTAGACAAAAAGTAAATAAATAAAGGAAAAGGAGAAGGGAGGAGGTCGGCAGAGAGCTGCAGCCAAAGAAGAGAAGAAGAGAAAGAAAACAGGAGAAGGTATTCACAGCTTAGGCAAGAAAGGAAAACAAAGTTAGGAGTTAAGGTAGCTAATGACTCCCTTAAACCTCTTCTTGCATATTATATAGTTGCCTATAGGTGTGAATGTTTGTGATATGCTATTATCTATAATCTTTGTTGTGCTTAAATGATATTCAAGAGGATTATCATGATGTGGTGCTTAGAGCTGCCAAGGAGGTAGTTCTAAGTGAGTATATGTTATTATGTGCATCATGGTGTTTTCCTTGCATACATATGCCATTTAATGAGATTATTAACTAGTATCAACCATGTATATTCACTAATTGACTCATTAGCTACTGAGACTTGAAGTCTCATATCCATTTTTGTGGAACTCTCAATAATTTCCAGGTGGAGAAACACCAAGGGCGGCCGACAAGCTTAACATAGAGTGTAGTTATGATTCAAATTGTAATATGCCATAATTAATGTGTAATTATTTTCTTTAATTGAATATTTGATGTATTTTTATGTTCATAAATGAGAAATGGACTGAATAGATGGAAGAGGTAAATTAATAGAATTTTACTCAAGCATGCACAATAACTCAAAAATTGGTTTTCTGGCACTTAAGAGGATAAATCAAGTAAGATGCTTTAAGCCTTGAATTTTTACTTGAAAATTGTACAGCAAGCATTTGACATATTGAATTTCATCTATACCAATTTTCGTGGCAATTGGAGAACAATTACATGCCCAAATAATTTTCCAAAAGTAGCTAAATAGTATTTTCGCAGTAAACAAGGCAGTGTACAAACTTTGCTTAATTAACCCATCAAACTCACGAGATTTTGTATGAAATTTTTATCACATATTCTAGACATATTAAAGTTGTAATCTGAAGCTTTTCATGATTTTCTGACATTTATATATTATGTTTTCATATTTTACAAAAACAGGATAGCAAGATATCTAGTGGAAACCTAAACTTGTAATTGAGATTTACCACCTTAAACCAAGCTTAATAAAAAGTGTTTTTAAATATAAGAGTTAAAATAGGATGTTACATTAAATACCTAAAATAGATATTTCTAGTACTAAAGATACGAGAAAGAACTTGAAGTAGTGACTTTTCACTTTTTTCTGTGAATACTTTTTCACTTATTTTTAATAAAATGTACAGTAAGTAAGTTAATTTTTTTCTTCAATTTTGCTTGTTTTTTATTTGTCGAAACCGTATTCATTTTTTGTTTTGCTAAGAAAGCATTAACAAAAAAATTCAAACTAAACCCTAAATTATAAAACTCAAAATATTAAATACTAAACTCTAAATTTTAAATTTTCAATCTTAAATTCTAAATACTAAATCTTAAATCTTAAACTTTAATTCTTAAAATATAAAAAATTAAACAAAATAAAGGTATAAAAATCATAGCAAAATTATAAAACATTCAATCAAACAAGAAGTTAATGTTGTGAGTTAATGGAAGGTACCATGTTTTTGGAATTTTTTTACAAATTTAGTGCAACATTGATGGTTAAAATCAACTCCAAGCCATATATGCAACATACCCTTACATTTACATTGACTTTTCGTGTTCATTTCACTAATTTGTATACTAGGTCAATGCAACTTTTCATATTTTGGTGTTGACGAAGACTCCAAGAAAGATAAAGCTAAGAGGATGCAATATTTCCGCGAGGCTTCATTTTCTTTTATTTCAGTTTCCTGTCAGTTTCCCTGAGGAATTTTTCCTCGTTATTTAATTGTTTTTTTTTCCACAAAAGTCCTTCACAAGGTGGAATTTCTCCACTCACATGAAAATAATTATTTAATGTATTCATAGTCCTTCAAATCGTCAATATCGGAGGTTTGATTAAAAAATTTACTGTCGGACAAGAACAAATAGTGATTAAGCACTTATATTTTATCTTAAAAATGCCGTGTTTAAATCAATGCAAAATGGATAGAGTTGGAGAAAATATTCTATCAATATTTATACCCTCCAATAAATCAAAAATAAATTACAAAAAGTAATTTTAAATTTATATATATATATATATATATATATAAAATATATTTAAAAGAGTTTTATTTCAATTGAGTTATTCAATTAATTTGAATCGAATTATTTATAAATTAAAAAATTTATGTATAGTACAAATTTTATAAAAAAGTATATGTAAGTATTTTAAAGACTAAAATAAAAAGAAAATAAGTGAAAAGTAAACTAATTAGAGGGTAATTTGGTGTAATTTTTTCTTTTCAGTTTAGTAATGATACCGTGGGGAAAACTTCAAATTAAGACTTGGACAATGCCACGGTGGTTGACTATCTCTTTCATGGCATTTGCTCATTACTTATAGTAGCAGTCAAGCAGAAAATGCTTTGATTTTAATTTCCATTTTTTTTAATATTCATTGATTTTGATTTCTGGGATGACAATTTGATATGAAATGCTTTTTTTGACATTTCAAGTGAAAGAAAAAAAAATGACCACCAATACAATTAAAATTATGAAGGCAATGGAATTCTTTAGTATTCTTAATTGAATTAATACATTAGTATATGCAAAATATTTATATGAAGTTTGAATTGGTGAACTAGAATTAATAGTTATTGAGAACTACATAAATTTATTAATTTACAAGAAATAATTGATCATGATATGACATGTTAGTAATAATTGTTCAAGTGAGTTTTCATTTACATTAAAATTTAAAAGAGGTTGGAAAATCAACATTTGTAAAAGAGAGTGCTGTGATTACTACTCTGTATTATTATAATATCCCCTTATATCTCACGTAATGTTGTGAAAAAGTAGACACAGAGAATAAAGTAGAAAGAATTGAGAAGAGAGAAAAATAAAGCTTCCAAAAGGGCTAATTTTATTCATCCACCAAGGGGGTATATATACACAATGAAAGTGAAACCCTAGCCCTAAAAGGATAATGTTTATTTAATAAATTACAAATAAATAAATATTAAGTCAGTCCTAAAGAATATTCCATTAAGTGGGCATCCAATCAAAATATTCATAACACTCCTCCCTTGGATGCCCATTACCAAAGAATGTGCCTCGTTAAAAACCTGACTAGGAAAAACCCTATAGGACAAAAACCTAGCGAGGAAAAGAGTACACAATTCTTTATATACGCAATCGAATGCTGCCTCATTAAAAACCTTACCAGGAAAACTCAATGGGAAAAAACCATGATGAAAGGAAAAAGAGTGCAATGCGTATCAATCAAGTTATTTGTGTCGATGAACTCTAATATTATACAAGATCCTTCAAATATTGTAGAAGTTAATATCACGGTAACAAATTTGCTAGATTGTCATATTGACAAACTAGTTAAATTGTACCAAGATTTGGTACTTCAGGACCAAATATTTCTTTATCATTCTCACAAGTTCTAAAGAGAATGTATGTTCGCATTTAACGATCATAATAGATATAATTTATATATATATATATGTATAAATTATATCTATTATGATCGTTAAATATATATATATATATATATATATATATATATATATATATATATATATATAAAATCACTTTAGCACTTCTACTATATAAGCATTTTAATGCAAGTTATCTCTATAAGTAATTTATAGCTTTGGAAGCTCTTCAGGAGTTCTAATAATAAATCGTCGACACAAATTCATTGATATGTGGACAAATGGGTTATTTCTATATATATTTCCTTCAACAAAATTTAACTCAAATGATCATATAAATTGTTTCAGGCAAATCAAATCCTTCAGGGATGTCATTATTGAATAAGTCGACTATAACAATATTCATTAGACACAAATAATATCATTTATGTATTGCCAGGCTAAATAAGTACCATTAAATACTTACATCCACCATAATTAAGTATATCTCTTCAAAATCAATGCCAGTTATTTGCAAAAAAATCCTTGAGTATCATTTTTCTTTTGTACTTACACAAAAACCCATTTATCCATAACTGGTTTTTCACTTCTGGTGTTTGGACTATAGGTCCAAGATCTTTTCACTTTTTAAGTGAACCTCAATTGCGCCTTTTCAATTTTTGGTCAATCATTTCTTTCTCTGCAGATCTTTACTAATGATCCTCAATCACATAGCGCGCTACATTATATGTGAACATTGTCAACAATATTGATTTTATTCTGGTTCCATCATATTCAATAGAGATCTCTTTATTTTCATGACTTTCAAGTACCTGAGTTTCCTTTGAAACTAAAATATTAATTATGTCTGAGGACTCTTCTAGAGTTACCTCTAGTAACTCTTATGGAGTTACTTTATCCTCGATTTGACCATCTTTTATTCTTAGCTCCTTTTATTTTCGAGGACTTTCTTTGGAACCAGTGTGTTTACATTGTACTTTGATTGGAGCAGTAGCAGTAGCAGTTGGTACACATAATATTAGTCACTTTAACTAGTCGGGCAATGTATCTGGGAGTTTGTACAAATGAATTATCATATGAACTTCTAGTCCATATTTGCTTTGCATGAGGATCAAGGTGATAAGTCATTATAAGTGCTTTCCTTTTCCAGCTGCTTATTCTCTCCCCCCCTAATGTTGGAATAAATGATTTATTAAAAATACAAGTGGCTTACCAAGCCACAAATAAATATCATTTTAGTGACTCAATATATAGAGATTTATATCCAACATATGTTTTTAACCTCTATTGAGGTCCCATCTTAATACATGGTGGTGGAGCAATTAACTATTCATTCATAGATGGGATATATTTGGCTTCTGACTATAAACCAATTATAAGAAGGGGTTCAAACTTGTTGGCATGATGCGAATCAATGTTACAACATGAATATTCACATGTTCCCAAATTAATATTGGAAGTTTAGATTTCATAAGTATTGGAACTTGTGTAAGGATTGAGGTGATAATTCATTATAAATATTCTCCTTTTCCAACCGCTTATTCTCTCCCCCCTAATGTTGGAATAAATGATTTATTAGAAATACAAGTGGCGAACCGAGCCATAAATAAATATCCTTTTAGTGACTCAATATATATCACTTATATATGGAGATCTATATCCAACATATGTTCTTAACCTTCATTGAAGTCCCATCTTAGTACATTGTGGTGGAGCAAATCATTCAAAATTTCATAAATGGGATATACTTGGCTCCTGACTATAAACCAATTATAAGAGGGGGTTCAAATAACTTATTGGCATGATGCAAATTAATGTTATAACATGAATAATCACATGTTCCCAAATAAACTTTAGAAGTTTATATTTCATAAGTAATGGTCTTGCAATTAATTTTAGGCGCCTGCAAGTCCATCTTATGTATTCCAATAGTCACTTTGAAGAGTGAATTCACTAGCATTAACTATGTGTTGCTCAACTAGATATAATTAAGGCATTACACTCTTAATTCAATTCATTGAACAAGTAATCTCATAAACTTCAGGTTATGAGTTAACCCAAATATGTGATCATTTAGTCGATGCATCGATTAAAATTAAAGAGTATCTTAATGATCCACTTGGTGGGTCTATAGGTCCATAAATATTTTCACCTCGTATAAATTTTAAAAGAAGAGGGATTCACTCTTCCTTTTGCTAAGAGCAAATAAATTTTCTTTGGGAATAAATAGCATATGAGAAACTAAACGTTTCGATTGAAGAATCTTCTGGATCTTCAATGAAAATTCACATGATTATTTTCAATTACTGTTGCATCATTATTGACTCGGGATGGCTCAAACAGTCATGCCAAATAAAATAAACTTATTTTGACTTGTAAACTTTTGGTTTACAACAACATATGTTTCAATTGCATATATGTAGTACAAATTAGAGGAAGAAGCAAATAATTTCTTAATGAAAACATTAACTAGCTCTTGAGGAGCATTTTATCATCATTTTTATTCCTCCAGCTCTTTAGGAGCTCTCGATCATCTTTGTACTAATGAATATAGTAGTAACATTATTTTGTACAATAGAAATGTAAAATCATATAATATGTGAAATTGATAAAGCTTAAACAAGAGAGCAAATAACTTAGAATTATTAAAAGTAAATTAACTAAATAAACTACAACAATAATTTCTTATGTATACTCTCATTACATTCAAGGAAAAGAAATTTGACACATTTAATTGTCACATTATCATGGCCAAAGTCGAAAACATCATTTGATTGGAGCAAAATTGTTTCCAGATTTCAATTTCTTTTATTTCAGTAACAAACTGCCTTTTCTAAGATAATTTCTTGGTTAGGAAGCTGAGCATCCCTTCCGTTTCCTTTTTCTTCTAAAATAATACATGCAATATAACTATTGTACATTTCACTTCTTATAAAGCACTGAATTATACAATATTTACCAGGCCAACAACTATCTAAGCATGTTAACTATTACTTTTTGGTCCATGAGGCACCAAATTCAAACAAAAGATATACTGCACACTACCCGAACACCTCAACACCTAATATTAACCACTTCTGAATTGTATTGTGCACTTCAAGTGGCAATATGGTACTTAATGTAGTTCAAGAATCGTTAAAGTTCCTTGAGTAAATTGCTGTGCCAGGCCATCCTTTTTGTAAATCTCCAAAATTATATTGTTCATTGATCAAAGAGCTGTCGGTCTAGCCATTGCAACCAGAAGGTTGATGACTTGATGTCAAGGGAACTATTCCCGTCAGGAACTACCCCTCTCCTTTCCCAATGCATTGCACTCCCACATAAACAAAAGGATTTGAACTCATTGAATTATTTTAATCATTAAATGAACACATGGTCTCATCCCTTGCAACCAATACATTACCTGGAGGTAAATGCTGGTGTCGTATTGGCTCTTCAAAGCATATTCATTATAGACAGAGGCCAATGATGGAACGGTTACCTGTATCATTATTCCCCGATTAACATCCAACAAACATGAAAGCAATCCGAATAACTAATTCAGAATAAAGAAGACAGCTTTAAACTTAACTGCTGACAACAACCAATGATAAGATTAGAAAAATGACTGTAAAAAAAGTGAGTAACGGATGTTATAACGTACCTTTTAGGGGTAAAAACGTTACGAAGTAAGAATGGAACGATTTTATTTTAAGAAAAATTTGTTTTGGAGTCGCCACTAATTGTTTAAGAATTAGGGTACAATTGGGAACACTGTTTATTTTAAATTTATATATTTATTTATTTATTTATTTTTAGAAAGGCACTGAAATGTAAACCAGAAATGAGTTCGGGAGTCAGTTATGTGTGAGGAAGGTGTGAGGCACCTCACAGCATTTGTCAAAAACAATTACCCAAATTAGTTGCGCAAAATAATTTATGACCTTTGCAAAAATAAACATTATAATCTTCAAAGTAATGACAAAAAGATAAACATGTATGCATGAGTTTTTTAGATAAATCTAGGGTCATTCCTTCCTTCAAGACAGATAAACTATCCCTCCAGATGGCGCTTATCCTCACCTATGTTAGATATGGTGAGCTCAGTCTTATAAAAAGACCGGACTACCTATCATTCCATAATAAGTGAGGGGCCTTGGGATCCCAACAATTCAAATGTATCATAAAATGTATGCATGTTAATTGCAATTTAAAGATGAGGAGTGGGATACATCTGAAATTATAAGGGAAATATATCATGAAAGAAGAATTACTGTGCATTTTCTTCTCACCCACCTCTCTTTTTTACACCACCATAATTTTTGTTTACACCCCTAATCAGGTTTCTATCCACACCCACACAATTCCTGCTTGCACCCCTATCTCCTACCATCCATCAACTCTTCTCTTTACGCACCCCCACAATTCCTATTTGCACTAATATTCCTTCCTACACCCACAAATTCTATTTACACCTCCCAATTCATTTCTTCCGCATCCCTGTTTGCGCCCATCTCCTTATTGAATTAATTCTTTTCTATTATCGCCCCCTCAATTTCTGTTTGCCCTAATTCTCTAACCGGACCAACTGCTTTCTGTTCTCACCCCTAAAATTACTATTCGCACCCATTTCTCTAATATGGCCCCCAACTCTTTTCTGTTCTCACCCCCGAAATAACTATTCGCATCCGTTTCTCTCATATGAATTGATTCTTTTCTATTTTCATTCCCTCAATTTCTATTTACACCCAACTCTCTATTCTGAACTAATGATCTTCTTTTATCAACCCCCGAAATTACTATTGTCATCCCTCAACAACTTCCGGATCAAACTTTTCTTTCCACACACCTATTGTTTCTTATCACACCCGTTTACACTTTTTCTTTCAGCACCCATGTGATTTATATTTGTACCCCTTACCAGCTTTCTGCACAACTTTCCTTTCCAGATCTCAACGTGCAGAGTAATCAGATGAATAGCATTCACACACGTGATTCATATTTAAATTAAAATTTCATTAACTTATAATCAATTAATTAATACATCAACAGAGATCAAATTGAAGACAAATAATAAAATTTACATAATCAAGAATAAGAGAATAATCTCCAAACATCCATTTGAACCATAATTTACAAAATTTGAAAGGACTCAAACAAGATTAAAAATAGATAAATTATGATTCAAGGAGGGTGAAAGAAGAATTGAGACATATTCACCTTAGATTATTGCTTCTGTACTTCGATTTCTCGCCTAATCTTCTTGGCTCTTCTCTCCTTCTTCCGTTCTCCGTTCTTCGCTCTCACGCTCACTCTCGCTTGCTACTGCTAGTTTTCTTTGTCTCTCTAACCTCCTCTGTTCTCCTCTACTCTCTCTCTTTTCTATATCCCTCACTCTTTTTCTCCTTCTCGCTTGCTACTGCTAGTTTTCTTTCTCTCTCTAACCTCCTCTGTTCTCCTCTTTTTTTCTCTCTTTTCTGTATCCCTCACTCTTTTTCTCCTTCTCGCTTCCACCCTTCGATCTGACTCTCAATCCTTCTTTTCCTTCCACTCTCCGCTTTTTCCGCGTGCTTTGCAACCAATTCTGTTGCTCCCCTTCGGAACCCCTTCTCCCTTTTTCCTTTTCTTTTTCTTTTCTTTTCCTAATTTCCCCATTTTTCCTCTCCTCTGTTCCGTTGCCGTCTCTCTTCATTTTCATTTTCTTATTTTCTCATTCCCTTTTTTTTTTTTTTCTTTTTTCCTTTTTATTCTTTTATGCCTTTTTTTCTTTTTCTTATTTATATATATATTTTCTGAAATATATTATGCAAGAGTTTCAAAATAATAATTATAATAATTTTTTATTTAAAAAAATAAAATTACATTAAATAAAAATAAAGACAAAAAAATGTATTGAAACAAAATAGAATGTTCACGGATGCCACTCACAAAGATTGAAGTATATATATATGCTCCCATTGTGACTGGAAGACCCAAAGCTGTGGTTCCTTCAGGTAATGATCGCAGCTGATTAACACGTATACCAATAAGCAACAAAGCAAGTGCTTCCCACTGTAGCAAAAGAACAAATCCGTATTACTTATAAAGATGGCACCACAAGGAGTCTGCTCATATAATGAAAACAGAACAACTAAGGACAAATCACTTCATGCACCAACCTGAATAACAGAAAAACGACGCTTCATAATCATCTTCAGTAAAGTAGCTATTACCAAAACCTGCACATCCAGTTAGCCACGAGACACTTTCATTACTAAAAAAAAAAAAATTAGAAAGTACCAATGTAGAGGAATGGATATACTGACAGCCGTTCTACATCACAATTGTTTCAAAGGAATAATTGCCTTTGATGACCACTGGTTTATGGTATCATATATGACATGCATTGACGGTTATCATCGTGATTAGACTTCATTAACACATTCTACAAAGGAGGGGTTATGCTTCTAAGGGTCATTCAAGGTTCTTCATCATAAAATAAATTGCAGGAAACAAAAGCATGAGAAAAGAATTTTAAAGCACCACAAAGTCATGCCACAGTTCTTATTGTACACATAAAACACATTCTATACCTTTCCCTAATAGCTTAAGCTTTTAGGTTAAATAAATTGGTTATTGGGATCTTTCCACCCTAAAATTCATAACAATGTACAGACATAGAACCTTGGACTTCTTTTATCACATTATGTTGTGCATTTAGTACAAATTGAATTAAGAAGATTCTCTCAAGAGAGGGGGCAGGCTGGGTTCACCCTCCTAGGGAAGCAAGCCAACGATCATGGTTGGCTTGGCATCATTTCAATATTTCTTTGGGCTCGTCATCTTCTTCAGTTACTGACAGTAACGGCCAAATAAGAGGTTTTAGCCTAAGTTTCTGTTTTCATTGAATAGGTTAGTTCAGTAACATTCTGAAGAACTGTACAAACACAAGGTTCTTATTATTGGAATCAAATGATAGAGTGGTTATATGAAGAAAAGCCAAGGTTGGAGGAGTCCAAACCATTTAGAACAAGTGTGTGCACAATCACACACATTTTCCAGATAATCAAGATAAAATATAGACACACTGTATGATATATGATTAATAAGCAAACAAATAATACAGTTGCAGAAGGATAAGCCATAATAAGCTACCGTGGCAGGTAAGAGTGCCAGTATACCATTACCTAGCATAGTGGATGAAAAATTACCTTCAAATTGCTTAGCATCTTCACAGTAGCAGGACTAAAATAAAGCTGCATGAATATGCGATATTAATTGATCAGAATCTCAAAGGTGATAATGCCATCAATTTTTGTGATGCATGGAAAGTAACTCAAAGATGACAAGAAGTATTTACTATGTGATTCAATGCTGATTTCTTTTCCTTGTTTAAGAAATGAAGATGGTTTAGAGTCGGGGGCAAAATAATGAACTTAGCCTAATATACGGACATATGTGGAAATTATGCAACAGCCATACATCTAGTCGACAAGACACCCTCTCAAAACAAATAAATGCTGCATGAGCAACCCAAAAATCTATCAGGAAATTGGCAATTAGCTTTCTTTAATAATAAATCAGTATAATGACAGCTAGGTATGTCCTCGTGCTTACAATACTACTTAACAAATTCTTAGTTCCCCATTTCCATGATAGTGCAACCTAGTATATTTGTACAAATATCCACTTGTGCATGCACAAAATTGATACCAACAGTGAAAATTCAGGCCAATGCTTACAGACAGAAAATTAGAAGTTAACTAAAGCAACTACTATAATTAAAGATTATATATGTGAAAAGACCATTAAGAGAATTATACCTGCATGATAAACTGTAGATAGCTGTTAATAGCATACAGAAATGCTGGAACAGCAAGGACATTATTCCGAGCTGGCTGCAAGGAAAGCAAGTAATTTATACGTGTACATCTCCTGCATTTGCGTCTGTCAATGTAGCTTTATTGAAAATGAGCAATCCAAGCAAAATTAAGAATTTAAGCTGAATAGTAATGGTTAAGAACCACAGAGTACATTTGATAGGATTTTTTTCATTTTAAACCAAACATGATTAAATAACCTGGACAGAGTTCTGAATTTCATTTTAAAATTATGTGTTTCTTTTTATTGGTAGTGTTATGGTATTAAGCTTTGGTTAATTAACTGAGATGTTAAATTATAAATTTCACTGAGCCTCATCTCTTATTCTAGATTGATTTTTCTGTTGTTGATTGATCCTCTCTTCCTTCTTTGTAGATAAATTACGAATGTTTGTCACAATGAGCAACTTGAAGACACAATCTTATGAAGAACTCTACCGGCAAAATTATGTTCTTATTGTTTCCTTTTATTCAAAGAAAAAGACATTTATTTGTGGATAATTTATTTAGTGATGTATATAGGAACTATTTACATTTTCTAGTTTCATAATGTGGTAGAGATAGTACTCTTAAGAAGGTTCTTTGAAATGGAATCATCCATCGATTTAATGAAACTTCGTATTTGGAAAGGAAGATAGAAGTCCACCAATATTGCTCATTGATTTAACATTCATGTTTTGGTCTAGCAAATAAATTTTGATTCTTCATGTCAATTTGAATATGAGAATGTCACTCCATCAGTTAGCCAATGAAACTTGACATATTTGTTGCTTTCTGCCATTACTATAAATTTAAAGTGAGACCATTCTAAATCCAAGGTAAGTCATAAGCTTTATTTGGGAATTTAAGGGTTTTCTGGATTTCTTGTTAAACAGTTGATACGTCCCTTTCTTTGTCTTCTGATTTTACTCTATTTTCTTTCACAATTTCTGGATTTTCCCTGTTCTTAGCTAATTGTTTTCCAATTTTTTGGCTAAAGTTTCTTTAGAGCTTTGAGTCTGTTCTGCCTCAGTTCAGCTTCTACCGAAGAATGGAAAAGCCTAAAAGGGATCCACTCTTATTGCTTGGTTTTCTTGCAAGCTGCAAGCAGTAACTGTTTTAATTCCTTATAAACCTCTGCAACTACATTGTCAACTCTTCTTTTTTTTTTAAAAAAAAAAAATTCTTTTCATTTGTGTGATTCCTTTTCTTAATGAGACTCCTCTTATTGATTCTATGCTTCTATTCCTTCATATATAATTTGTCTTCTAAGAGTTCTGATGGGGAAACTCTATAATCACTCTTAAGGGATTGGAAATTCGTGCATTCTCACATAAACACATGCTGGAATGTTATCTGGTCCTACTCCATGCTTGTAGGAGGGAATCCAATGCAATCATGACCACAATGTGGTCTTGCTTAACCTCATTGATTATATGATTTTTGGGCAACTAAGAATAGAAATTGGAGTGTTGAATCAATTGCAGACCATTGGTTTGTCTATCAATGGTTTATCAAGAAAAATACTTGGTGGGTTAGGCAGTTCTAGTCTGCTCCAATACTTAGAACCTTTCTAAAAACAGCTGCCATGTTTGGATGAGAAGAGAAAAAGGGAGGAAAGCAAATAGAGGGAAGAGAAAAAAGAGGATAAAATGTTCTCTCTTTATGTTTGGAAGAGCAGGGGAAAATGTAGAGGAAAGAAAAATAACTAGGTTTACTATGAGCATTTTATTAACAAAAGTTTAGGTAATGTAGGAAAGAGAAAATTGAGACAAGTGAAGTAACTTTTTTCTGCTAGTTAAGATGCTAGTTCATTTTATATTTATAAGATACTTAATCTATTATTACAATATCATATATCTTTTTTTTATTTTTTTAGGTGCAATAAGAGCAATTTATTATAAAACTTAATGACATATCACATATCTTTTACTTTCATTTTCAACTAATGTTACTTGAACAGATGAAAATTTTATTGTGACCAAAAACTTAATGACAACAAACAGTAATGTAGATAATGAACAGCGAATGCCAAAACCATATACACAAGACATGCAATCCTATGTAACAAATTTCAACTGCAACTAATAGAGCTAAAAGGGAATGGGCATGGAGGACTTGTAACTTGAGTTATTCCTTCTAGCATCAGCATAACCATCTTCATTGTTGGCCTCAGAGAGGGATCTTCTTGAAGGCACCAAATAGCAACCATCACAAACCTCTCTAGCCTCATATCATTGATAGCTTCATCATCATTTCCAACCAAAATGTCTAGGCTTCCAGACCTAAAACAATCATATGCCCAATCAGTTAAAATTGCCTTTTCTTCATTTCCAATCTCCATATCTACATTTTTCCTGCAGCAAATGATTTCCAACAACAATACACCAAAACTATAAACATCAACCTTTGCAGTGATTGGTGCACTCCTAAACCATTCTGGTGCAATATACCCTTTTGTTCCTCTGATTCCCATTTTAGTGTGACTTTGATTTATCAATAACAACTTTGCTAACCCAAAATCTGATATTCTTACATTGTTATACTCATCTAGTAGTATGTTTTGAGGCTTTATATCGCAATGGATAATCTGAGTGCAACATTCCTCATGCAAGTAAAAGAGGCCTCGTGCAATCCCAAAGGCAATGTTAACTCTTTGGTTCCAACTTGGCATCAATCTTCCAAACAGGAAACTTGCTAAAGTGCCATTGCTCATGAACTCGTATACTAAAATCCTATGTTGTTCCTCATCGCAATAGCCAATCAATTGAACTAGGTTCCTGTGATGAGTTTGTCCTATCACATTCACTTCATTTTTAAATTCCTTATCTCTGTCCTGAAGTACCTTGTCTAATTTCTTGATAGCAATGAGTGTCAATTCTATTGACCCCTTATAAACTATGCCACATGACCCCCTTCCCAATTCATCTTTGAAGTTACTTGTTGCTTCTGCAAGTTCTTTGAAGGTAAAACAGCGCAGATTATTCTCAACAACAGTTTTGTCCACACGAGTCTTCTTCTGATGGTAGAAGAAGAAACCAATACATACTGCAGCAACCAGAACAGAGCTACCTAGAAGGACTGATATAACTGTGATCAAAGTGTCTTGATCTTTCTGATATTTCTGCATATTTGGAAACAGAGTTTGAGGTGTTTCTGTGTTGATATTATTTTTCGGTAATTTGATGAAAATTGTTCCACTTTCTGCTTTGTCCTCTCTTCCATTCATGAGTGGCAACCTCTTCTTCCAGCATTGGTCTTCTCTAAATAAAGAAACCATACATAGGCAATCCTTCAGGCAATAATTTTTGCAGTCCTCTGAATTGAAGGGATAATATGTCTCATAATCTCCATAGGCCCAATTTGTGTTTGGTAACTCCTTCATAAAGTATTTATCTTCTTGTAAGCTCTGTTCACCTTCTTTACAACCGAATTCAAAATTTGGCTTGCAGCTACCAAACTTATCTGTTGAATCAAGAAGAGAGAACCCTGGTGGGCATCCACAGCTTGGTCTTTGGTCAGTTTGGAGAGTGCAGATGCTATTGAAGCCACATACTCCACTACCACCAGTTGTTCCAGCTAAATCCGTGCAAATATTTTCTGGTATTGTCTTTCCAACTGTCCAGCCTGTGCTTTGATCTTTGGGGTGATGCAATATGGTGAAAACTCCATCATAATTGATTGTTGCTCTATAATAATACCTATCAGAGAGCACCGCATTTGGATTAGTGATATTAAACATCTCACCGCTTCTTTTCATTATGTATAGGAAGCCTGATTCATCAAAGATCACACGGTAACCGGAGTTGGTTTGATTGGCTGGATCATAAGTACCACTGGCATAGTAAGCATCGTAAGTATAGTTGGTTGGCAGATTTATAGGGTTGAGCACAGCATTACCATCCGGAAGAAGACGAAATTGGAACCTTCCCCTTGAGAAGTTGGTTTCTGTTTGCGTAGAAGAAAGAGTTTCTCCAACCTCCATTATTTGCGTAGGCAGCAAGGTATCTGTAGGGTGATCGAAACTCTCCCACAGCACCTCAGAATTTGTGTCGAGCAGCTGAAAGTTGCCTGTATCATTCATCAAACCATAGGAAATGGAGCCTGTTGCAGGATCTGATTGCCACAACTCTCTATTTTGAGGGCTGTTGAGCACTAGCCCACGGTCATTTAGCTCCAACTTTGACCCTTTTGGGGCAGGGTTGTTTCCATTTGCATACCAAACTATAGTCTTGCTAGGTATCTTTTCATACCAAATGGCAAGCAAGAATTGGCCATTCTCAAGTTGGTGAAACCCAAATGCAAAATCACCGGAAGGAGAAAGCCATTTAGGAGCATCATTTTCTGCAGTAAGCGTGCTACCACTGCTTATGTTACCATCAATTTTAGCAGTGATATAAGGGAACAATAGAAGGATAATATAAGCATAACTAAAGATGTGAAAAGCCATCTGTGAGAACTGTGATTAGAGTACTTGTGTGTTACCTATTCATTTATATAAGAGACCTAGGAACCAATCCACTGCAAAGACTTTCTAGTGCTAAAATTTTGCTTGCAACTGCACCTTTTGCTTTCCGTGACTGATAGACTTCTTCGTTTTTGTTGTGTTGAAAGGCGGGGAGGGGAGACTTTTATCGATGCCTTGTTTTCATGCATTTGGAAAAAGATTAAATTTTCACTTATATTATAAAGACTTTGAAAGCTTCTTTGTTTTCTATTTTGAAACAATAATGATGAATACAAGCATAAAAGTTACAAATTTTAAATATTGTCCCATGGGCAATAATTAAGGGAGACTCTTCCCTTGTTTGGATGCACATGGAAAAAAAGTAAAATCTTCGTACATTCTGCCAATTCTATTCCAATTAAATGCATGCAAGCTTACGCTTGACGAAGACTGAAAAATGTAAAAAATAATGGCGTTCAAGTAGAACATATGGGGAAAAAAAAAAAAAAAAACTTGGCTATTTTTCGCTTCATACTTAAAATCTATTCATAAATATGATGAGTCGATTGGGTTCTTGAGGTACTTCAAAGACCAGGGGCGAAAACTAATAACGGTGTTCCAAGTGGATGCAAAGGGATAGTGACAAGAGCAAAGGAAAAGTTTGGAAGGACGGCAATAATAAAGTATATATTTAACACTAAAAAATTACGCATTTCTATTTAAGAAAAAGTATATCTGAAAAAAACTTACCAGATTGTTTGAATTGTTCTGGATTTTGTCAAGCAGAGTACAGATGAGTTAGGATTGAGATTTTATTATGCTGGGATTTTATGTCTCATATTGCCTATCTTTAAATAGAGCAGACTAGCTTGGAGGGACAAATATTTCTTGGTACTAATCGTCAGTTTAATTCGTTAAAAAATAAAAAACAATACAACATAATTTTTTTTTATCTCTTGTTCAATTTTCTAAAAGACTTAAATACTAAATAAAATTTTGTTAATTACTAAACTATAAATTAAGTATTTAATTATAATTTAAGTTTAAAAAAAAATTTAATCTTATTATCTCTCAAATTATCTTATAATTTTTTGCACCCTAATTCATTAAATCAATGGTGACAAATTCTTCACAACAAACAAAGTACTGGTAACCAGCAACTTTTTTTATTTTTTATATTTTTATAAATTACTTTAATTATTATATAGTATCAAAATTTTTTTATAATACAAAGGAAATTATTGTAAATTTAAGACAAATAATATATTTTTTTTTGTCATGTGTATTGAGGAATAAATAATGAATGGTATACAAAATTATACTATAATTTTATTTTTTGTGTTATATTATTTTATTTGTATTATTTAATATTTCCTATGAATAAGTGTATCCTGACATTGGGATGGTAATTATGACTCCAAAAGATTGAAACTCAAAACACAACAGGAAACCTTCAATTAGGCCATGGGGTGAAAATGTCGCTGAAAAATATTGACGATTTGACCTCGTATGGATTGATTGGTGTAAAGAATGTTCGCCATGATTTGGATAGTGATGGTTATGCCCTGCCTTGCATCTAATGAATACTCTACTCTACCAATTTACTTTCACTCTAGTACATCAATTAAAACACATTAATGGGTGCAAGCAAAGCATGCCCTGAATCTCATATTCTCAAATATAGTTGTGTTGTGAAGGATAGAACGCTTCGTTTTGGATAAAGATTTAAATACATTTTCCCCCTTAAAAAAGGAATATTTTTATATAAAAAATTTAGTGTGAAAACCAATTTAATTGGATCAGTTTCCCATATTTGGTTACTTGAACCTATCTTTTTTGATTGATTCGGTTTAATTGGTTTTAGCTTTTAGTTTTTTTAAAAAAAATTAATGTGGCTAAAAGTAATAGTAATTGTTTCATCCATATTTCATAATTTAGAAACATAAAGCTAACCAAACTTAATACAAGTTACAACATGTATTATTTTTCAATAAATCTAACTAAAATCTAACATGTATTATTAGTAGTACTTTTATAAAGTTGCTTTCATTTAGTTTTTTTTTTTTTTTCCTTGGATGACAATCCAATACAAAACCAAACTAATCAATTCTCAAAAAATTTTATTTAGTTAATCAAATTAAATAATCAATTTTGGTTAGTTTAAATTGTAATTAGTTTGTTAAATTTGATTTAGTTTTAATCGAAACACTCATATTAAATTTTATAACAAATATTAACATAAAAATAAAATATTAGACTTAAATCACGAATAGTCATGAAGTACTAGTACATGCACAAACTAAAAAATAATATAACACCATGTCTCACAAATGACAAATTTCAAGACTTTCACTTTGTTGAGAGCGATAATGGTAGAGAGGTAGCTATAGGGATAAACACAGTCTTGACACACCAATATATGCTTAAGTACTCAACAATAATGGAACAATGTCACAACAACTCTTTAGAAAATCAAAATAAGTTGATGAATTTAGATTCATGAAATTGTGCCTTCTCCAAGGAAATCATTAAGAAAAAACCAAGTATGTAACAGCTTGGAGAAGATAAGCTCCCACCTGCAATGCAAAAAAGAAAAAAAAAAAAAAAAAAAAAAGAATTGACAACAGCCTCTTGTTTGTACCAAAACCACTCAAGATAATTAGTACCTTTTCCTCCGGAAGGATCTGTTGTGGGACAGTTTTGAATAGTAAAATGTTTCAGCTGTAGTAAATCGTTGCTCACTGAAGATGGAAAGACATAGCCACGCATTGGACATTCTTCAACATACACTGTCCCTAAATTTTTCAAGTTGAAAGTCCTTTGAAAGTGTGTGTGTCACAACGTACCTTTGAGGGATAAAAATGCTACGAAGAATAATGGAACGATTTTATTTTAAAAAAAAATTATTTTTGAAGTCGTCACTAATAGTTTAAGAATTAAGGTACAATTAAAAATTTTATTTATTTAAAAAAAATTATTATTGGAAAAGCATTGGAATACAAACCAGATGTGAGTTCAGGAGTTGGTTATGTGTGAGGAAGATGTTAAGCACCCCACAACATCTATAAAAAATAGTTACCCAAATTGATTGTGCAAAATAATGATATGACCTAAAATTATATTTTATTTAGTGCTAAAATAATATTATAATTTTTAATAAAATAATAAAAAAATAAATATGTATGCATAAATTTTCTGAATGAATCTAGAATCCTTTTATCTTTCAAGATAAATAAATTGTCCTTTCGGATAGCGCTTATCCTCACCTAGGTCAGATAGTACAAGCTCAATTTTATAAAAGACCAAACCACCTACCCTTCCATGATCAATGGAGGGCCTTGGGACCCTAAAGATCTAAATGCATGTGTGCATACTAATTACAATTTAAAATTTGGAAGCAGGATATATCAAAAATAATTGCAAGGGGAATATAGCATGAAATGATTTTTTTTTTTTGTCCAACGTTATCCTCCTCAGCCCATTCTTCTCTTCTTTCACCCTCACGTTTAACATGTCATTTATGTTAGCTTATAACTTATTTGATAAGCTTATATAATTTTCTTGACTAAAATAGACGTGTTTGATAAACAAACTTATCTTATTAATTTATAATATTTTTTTAAATTTTATATGACATAGCTTTTTATTTTTATCGTTATGCTTAATATTTTAATACAAAGCAAAATTAGAATATATGTTAAAATATTATATAAATATATATTTATGTAATGTACACCTATATGTTAGTTGTACAGTTAATTTTGGTAAACACTTATGATTTAATAAACTAGCTTAATAGTTATTAAAAAAAAAAAAAAAAACTAGCTTAATAGTTTTCAGCATTTAGCTAAAATTTATTATTTTAACTTTCAATTAATTTATCAACTATTTTCGTCAATCAAAGCCTTAATGACAATATTCTTAAAAGTGCGTGCAGCATCTCCTTTCTTTGCGACACAGTATACAAACATACTCTTTGAATTATGTAGTTATTTTTTATGTCTTTGGTAATTTATTTTTGTTTCTAGATTTCAATTCAATAAATACGTACCACAATAAAGGCAACATAATAATAAAGTTGAATATATGCCATAATTTAGGATGAAAGACTCTTTAGGCAAAAAAGACAGAAAACTATCCAAGACTTTCAAAGTAAAAATCATTCAAGAGTTAATCCTTAATAAATTGTGACAATAAATCATGACATTCTGATGTTCATATACATTGTTTAAGTGAAATCTTGAACGCTGATGTTTTTCTTTGTTATTATTTATTTTTATATTTAGTTTTAGTTGATAATTATCTTCTATTTGATTGTTAGTTCAAGTAGTAATTTGAGAATGAATTTGGTATTTGGTTATTAATTTCTGACAACGATATTTTCACTCTATACTACTTGTGTGACATAGTATACTTGCTAGGATTATAAACATATACCCTATTTCTCTTTATTTTAATAATATATCAAATCTCTAAGTTTACTTGTGTCCACTTTTCTTATTTTTAAAAAAGTTAATCCCTTACGAGTTTCACTGTAAACTGAGAGTACTACTTACATATGCTTAGTATCCACATTTATGATGTTGGTAGAATAACTAACAAGTGAACTTCAAACGCTAACATGATTGTGTTCATAACGGGAAATCTTCCTTTTGCCTGCACATTAGTCTCATTTAAAATTGATGCTCTCCTAGTGTTGCTCCTTTTTAGACCGTATATCAGTTAGTATAATTTCTATTTTTTTTATCAATAATTTTCCCTAACACTTTGATATGTCAAAAGGCCTCTTAAAAATAAATTCTACTGCATGCGCTAAGATTTTGCACAATTTAGTATGGGTAAATTATGAAAAATAAAAATAAATATTTTGTTAAAATTATAAAATGCCTTATAATAAAGATTCTTAAAACTTTATAAAAAATATTTTATAATAAAGATAAAAAAAAAACGTTTAGACAAAGCATCTTATAATTTAAAATTTGTTAATAGGTAACATTATTACTACATTAAACTCTACAACACAACATAATTTCACATTACACTATATGTAGCAATAGCTACAAATACTTGATGAAGAAAAAAAAAAAAAAGGAAAACAAAGAAAAAAACAAACAGCCACTTTGACCATAGGATGCACACATAATCTGGGATTTGAGAGTGACAACACAGGCGTGTTGTATAGCTCCTATAGTAAGTAAATAATTTAAACAACATTTGTTAGTTTACTTAAGAAAATCTACTATATTTTTAAAAGCTCTTATCATATAAGTTCTTTACAAGAGATTTTCTCAATTGCAACCAAAAAAAAAAAAAAAATCAAATCAAATGAATTTTTCTCAAATCAAAACTCAGTTTATGCCATTTCAACAATAATTGAACAATATAATACTGCATTATAATTGACATAGGACCACATTCAATCATTAGCACTGAATAGCATAATCCAAAAATTTCACCAAACATGTCATTGTATCATTTTGCATCATTCTCTTTAAAATTAAATCGGAGAAATAACTGCATATATAGAATAATATTACTCATAGCATTGATCCTTATAGATGAATTGATATTTATGGTCTTATTAGATAACTTTTCAACCAAAATTAATGCGAGATATATTTAAATTTTTTTAGACAGAGAAAATTATAATTGAGAAAGGTAACAAAATTAGTTGACACTCCAATCCACCTTTGCAAGTTGGCCATGATTAGTGCACTCTTAAACCACTTTGGTGTGACATACCTTTTGTTTCTCTAATTCCCATTTCAGTATTATTCTGATTCATCAATAACAACTTTATTAATCCAAAATTTGACATTCTTGCATTATAATACTCATCTAACATTATGTTTTGAGGTTTTATATCACAATGAATAATCTAAGTGTAACATTCCTCATGCAAGTAAAAGAGCCCTTGTGCAATCCCAAAAGCAATGTGAACTCTTTGGTTCCAACTTGGCTTCAATCTTCCATACAGGAAACTTGCTCAAGTGCCACTGCTCATGAACTCATACTAAAATCCGATGTTGTCCCTCATCGCAATAGCCAATCAGGCAAACCAGGTGCCTGTGATGAGTTCGTCCTATCACATTCACTTCATTTTTAAAGTCCTTATCACAGTCCTGAAGCACCATATCCAATTTCTTGACAGCAATGAGTATCAAAATTCGGCTTGCAGCTACCAAACGTATCTGTTGAATCAAGAGTAGAAAACCCTTGTGGGCATTCACATCTTGGCCTTTGGTCAGGCTGGAGAGTGCAGATACCGTTGAATCCACAGACTCCACAACCACCAGTTTGTCCATTTAATGCCATAAATATATTATTTGGCATTGTCTTTTCAACAGTCCAGCCTGCACTCTGATCTTTGGGGTGATGCAATATGGTGAAAACTCCATCATAATTGATTGTGGCTCTATAAACTCCTTCATAGTTGGTTGGCAGATTTATAGGGTTGAGCATAGCATTAGCATCACGAAGAAGACGAAATGTGCCACATTGATGCTTAATACAATGTTATTTTGTTGTTTTTATTTGAAATTAATTCTATCCTTTTATCTATCAAAATTTATCTTCTTTTTTTTTTTAAAAAAAAGTTGAACATAAATAGAAGTACTCTTGTCCTATAAAATATGTCTTAACCTATAAATACTAAATCTTAAATCTTGAACTCTAATTTACAATATTGTTTAATTTAATAACTCTTAATTTTCCAACAACAACAAAAAAAAAAATAAACAAAGATTCATAATAGGTCTCTCCAAAAGAAGGAACATTGGTTCGACAATAATTGAAGATCACTGAAGGAAGGCTCATTGGGTTGAGGTAATGTTCTGGTGGACTATAGGTAATTTCTTTTTAACATCTTACATTTTCTTTTCATAGCACCTTTGTGTTTCTGCCGAAGAAATAGAGTGTGAAAAGAATAAAATGGGGGTTATAAAAGAAATCCTCTTGACCGTATATCCTGCCTAAGTGCAGCCCAAATCAACTATTTGCAAGTCTCAATTTTATTTGATCCAGAAATAAAAAGGTTTTAGTTAAAATAAATTGAATATTTTGAGGTGTAAAAATAAAACTGCTCAAAAGGAATTCTCGGTGCTTGGTAATTTGAAGAATTTAAAGCTATTTTACTCCCTCAAATCTTTATTATAAGGTTTATTTAACTAAATTACACATGCTAATAAATTGAAATAGTAATAGAAAATTCATATAATTTAGCATACGAAAACCAACACAAATGTTGGGAAATGACATAACCACTAGATCAATAGTTATATGTAGCAATAGCTACAATGATATAACTTCACATTACATTATATGTAGCAATAGTTACAATGATAAAGAAAAGGAAAAAAAAAAAAAAAAAAAAAAACAGCCACTTTGACCATGGGATGCACACATAATCTGGGATTTGAGATTGGCAAGTCACAGTGTCACACAAAAAACATAGGCGTGTTTGTATAGCTCCTGTAAGAAGTAAATAATTTAAACAATATTTGTTAGTTTACTTAAGAAAATCTGCTATATTTTTAAAAGCTCTGAATATATAAGTTCTTCACAAGAGATTTTCTCTACTCCAGCAAAAAGAAAAAAATGAAATCAAATAATTTTTCCTCAAACCAAAACTCAGTTTATGCCATTCCAACAATACTGCATTATAATTGACATAGGACCACATTGAATCATTAGCACTGAATAGCATAATCTAAATATTTCACCAAACATGTCATTGTATCATTTTGCATCATTTTCTTTAAAATTAGATAGGAGAAATAATTGAATATATAAAATAATATTACTCACAGCAAAGATCCTTATAGAAGAATTGATATTTGTGGTCTTATCAGATAACTTCTCAACCAAAATTAATATGAGATATATTTATGATTTTGTAAACAACGAAAATTATAATTGAGAAAGGCAACAAAACTAATTAATTACTTTCATGGTGACGCTCCAATCCACCTTTGCAATTTGGCCATGTTTATTGCCACCATCACATACAACTTGTTGTAAACATTCTTGAGAACATTGAAGAATACTGAGCTGCAAACTCCCCAGAATCCCACAGCAAATCCAACTGCCATGCTTATATAAAACCCTTGGGTAAGAAATGCTCATTTTCTTCATGATTTCCGCCATTTTGAGTATCATCAGTTTGATTAGAGAGGCATTTTTGGAGTGGAATGCCACAAAGTTCCGGATTTCCTATATAGGCAGAAACATCAAAGCTTTGGAGTTTAGCGGCAATTGGGATTTTCCCAAACAAGTTGTTGTATGATAAGTCCAGTACACCAAGAAGACCTAATTGAGAAATTTGGGAGGGAATCATGCCACACAAATAGTTTCTTGATAAGTCAAGAACATCCAATGACTTTAATTGTCCAATGGTAGGTGGAATTTCTCCAATTAGCATGTTTCTTGAAATATTCAAGGATATCAATCCTAGAAGATCCATAAGTTCATTTGGAATTTCACGGTGAGGTTGTTGCTAGAGATATCAATATTTTTCAACAATTCCAGTGTATTTTTAAACACTGACTCCTTACCTTTTCACATGAGTGATGCACTATATTGATTGATACCATCAGAACTACTGCCGTTGTGATTTTCATAAAAATAGAGAGAGATTGTTGGACTAGAAGTGGTTTGATTAGCCAAGGCAGAAAGATTATTGAGGCATTTTGGTATGTTTCCAGAGATGTTATTGAAAGAGAGGTCTAGGAGTTGAACTTTTGCAAGCTGACATATGTTGGAAGGCAAGCTACCAGAAAACAGATTGAACCGTAGAGAAAGGATGACAAGCTTTGGAAGTTCGTCACCAATCCAAGTTGGTATTTGTCCAGAAAATTTATTTTTTTTCTGCATCAAATAATGACAACTCTTTGCAGTTTTTCAAAGAAATGGGTATTTCTCCTGTGAAATTATTGTTTCGTACGCAAAATGCCTCCATCATTGTTAACAAACCCATAGATGTTGGCAATTTCCTGAAAAATTGTTGTTTGCTAAGTCTAGATATACTAATGATTCAAAATGTACCCAACATTCAGGAATCTCACCAGATAATTGATTATTTGACAAATCCATATAGGCTATATGTTGGGTGGTGTTCGCACATATGAAAGCATTTGTTTCTAAGAACTTATTATTGGATAAATCCAGGCTACTTGTCATAGATAAAAATGATGGGATTCGGCCATGAAACATGTTGAAGCTCAAATTAATTTCTGCAAATGTTGTGTACTCAATGGGTAAATTTGGAATTTTCCCATAAATTTGGTTGTTGGAAAGGTCCAAGAATGTTAATGAAGGAGAGAGGTCCCAAAACCAATTTGGAGTGGTGTCAGAAATTCCAGCACTTGAAATGCTCAGATCCTCAACATTATTTTGGCTTCGAATCCATGTTGGAAAAGAAGAGCCTAACTTGCATGTCGACAACTGTATGTTGACCAATCGAAAGGGAGGAATCCAGTCATTATTGATGTTGAAAACCAATGGATTGAAAGATAGATCCAAAGAATAGAGTTCAGAAAGTTTGGAGAAATGAGCTTCAGAGATCACACCTTGCAAAGAATTGTTGCTTAGATCTATCATCTCCAACTTGGATAGTTGCCCAATGCTTTCACTTACAGTTCCATTTAATCTATTCTCAGCAAGAGACAAACTTTTCAAAGAAGAAAATTGTGAAAGATGAGGAACTGACCCTGTAATTTGGTTCCCAATCAAGGACAAATACTGCAATGATTTCTTAGCACAACCAGGGGTTGTTGAAACAAAGTCATCTAGCCGTCCACTCAAGATGTTGGATGATAGATCAAGTTTTCTTAAACTGCATATATTCAACAGGGATTTGGGTATGGGCCCACTTAGATTATTACCTTGAAGATCCAGTTCTTGCAGAAAAGAAAATTGAGAAACATTAGGTGCTGAAGCTGTAATCTGGTTCATGCCTAACAACTGTTGCAATGATTTATGAGCACAATCAGTTGATGTTGGTATGAAGTCATCTAGCCGTCCATTCAAGTTGTTGTCACCTAGATTAAGTACACTTAAACTACATATATCGAACATGGATTTGGGTATGGGCCCACTTAGACTATTACCCTGAAGATCCAGTTCTTCGAGAAAAGAAAATTGAGAAAGATCAGGTACCGACCCTATCATCTGGTTCTCTCTCAAGACCAAATGTTGTAATGATTTATTAGCACAATTAGTTGATGTTGAAACACAGTCATCAAACCGCCCACTCATGTTGTTGCTAGGTAGATCAAGAACACTTAAACTACAAATATCCAACAAAGATTTGGGTATGGACCCTGTAAGATAATTGTCAGAGAGTTGAAGAATGGCAAGATTAGCACTGTGATTGAACAACAACGGGAATTTTGAAGACACTAGATTACAGCCACTCAAGTCCAATTCTTGCAGGTGAGAAAGATTACTAAGTTTCTGTTGCCAGTTAATTACAGTGCCAAGGTTAACAGATGCAAGTTTAAGAGTTTTCAAGGATGTAAGGTCAGATAACCAATCTAAATTTGATGATGAATAACTGAAACTGAGATCGAGGTAGTTTAGCTGGAGAAGATTCCCAAGACTATGAGGAAAGGTTCCAGTGAAGAAATTCCAACCAAGATCAAGATACACCAAGGAAGAGATGTTGGCAAAGATGTCGGGTATTTCCCCTGTTAGTTGATTGGCAGCAAGATTAAGTTGTACTAATCGGGAAAGATTCAAAAACTGAGTAGGGAATTCTCCACCAAGCCAATTGCCTTGAAGATCAAGATATTGTAAGTGGAGAAGGTTCCCCAATTCAAATGGTATTCCATTTTCCCCATTGAAAGAATATGACAAATTGAGGTATTTCAAATGAGTTAAAGAACCTATGAATTTGGAAACATCCCGACCAAAAAAATTGAAACTAAAGTTCAAGTAATTCAGATAACGTAACTCAATCAATGAGGAATTAATGGTACCTTCAAAACAGGAGGCATAGTGTGGCCTACCACGAAGATCAAGCATAATCACATGACCTGTTTTGTGGCTACAATGAACGCCTTCCCATTTGCAACATTCGTCATGATTTTCTCCAGTACTACGCCACGAAGTTAGAAGACCGCACTTATCCCTGAGTCCTTGTTTCAGAGTAAGCAAAGCTCATCTCTCCCGCTATTTGGAATGAACAGAAGAAGCATTGCCGTTGCCTACCTCCATATCAAATCCCATCGTCGTTGAATTTATTAAACAAACAAACAGCACAAGCAATGCACCAACAACTCTGAGAGAACTCATATCTGGCCTTGATATTTGTACGTTGCAAGGATCAAAAGCAGAATAACTTATGGTTCGACTCAGCTTAATGGATGGCAAGAACTTAAGAGTTACAGAGTAAGAGATGCAACACTCGTGGGAATCACAACTCTTAGGAGAATTCTTTTATATAGGAATTCACTGCGTTAAAATTAAGAGACTGTAAAACTTTTTCAAGATATATTTGCTATTCTTATAAAAAAAGAAAAAACACACACACACACACATACAAAAACAAGTCTTACAAAATTAAAATGTGAAAGTATCACCTCATATCAAAACCTAATTTAATATAAAAGCTTAAGTTAAATACCTAAAATAGATATTTCTAGTATTAAAAATTCGAGAAATAACTGTGATGCCTTTTCACCTTTTTTTTTTTTTTTTGTGAATACTTTCTCACTTATTTTCAATAAAATGTACAGTAGTTAACTTTTTTTCTTCAATTTTGCTTGTTTTTATTTGTCCAAACCGTATTCATTTTTTGTTTTGCTAAAAAAGCATTAACAAAAAAATTCAAACTAAATCCTAAATTATAAAACTCAAAACATTAAACACTAAACTCTAAATTTTAAATTTTGAATCTTAAATTCTAAATATTAAATTATAAATCTTAAACTTTAATTTTTAAAATTTTAAAACTAAACAAAATAAAGGCATAAAAATCATAGCAAAATTATAAAGCATTTAATCAAACAACAAGTTAATGTAGTGAGTTAATGGAAGGTATCATGTTTTTGGAATTTTTTTACAAATTTAGTGCAACATTGATGGTTAAAATCAACTCCAAGCCATATGTGCAACATGCCCTTACATTTACAGTGACTTTTCGTGTTCAATTCACTAATTTGTATACTGGGTCAACGCAACTTTTCATATTTTGGTGTTGACGAAGACTCCAATAAAGATAAAGCTAAGAGGATGCAATATTTCCACGAGGCTTCATTTTCTTTTATTTCACTTTCCTGTCAGTTTCCCTAAAGAATTTTTCCTCGTTATTCAATTGTTTTTTTTTTTTTTCCACAAAAGTCCTTCACAAGGTAGAATTTCTTTACTCGCATGAAAATAATTATTTAATATATTCATAGTCCTTGAAATCGTCAACATCGGTGGCTTGATTAAAAAAACTACTGTCGGATGAGAACAAACAGTGATTAACCACTTATGTTTTATCTTAAAAATGTTGTGTTTAAATTCAATGCAAAATGAATAGAGACGTCGTATTTATTTTTTTTAAAAAATTATTTCACCTTATCTCAATTTATTATCAAAATTATCTAAACTTATAAATAAAATAATTTATAATAAAGTTCTTATATCATAATAAATTTAATTATTTTTTCTATCCTTTTCCAGTAAGCTATACAAATAAAATTAAGTAAAAATATGTGAAACAAATATGTTGTTTCTTTTTTATTTTATTTTTTTATTAATTTAAAAAATAAAATAATATTATTATCTCACTTATTTACGTGTTTTGATTAATTTTTTACCATAAAACAATATATAAGAGATATTAATAAAATAATAATTTTGATCACATATATACAACTAATCTTTGACCAAGCTCACATTACCCACAAATGCTTTACAAAAACAATCGGAAGTAAAATAGAAAAAAAGTTATAAAATTATAGTTGCATCATAAAAGTTCTTACATAAAAAATGGCATATAAGATTAAGTTCGATAAAACAAAATATATACTTAATACTAAACTTATACATAGTTTTATTTGATATAATAAATATATTATATATTTATATTAAAATATAATTATATATTATTATATAATAAATTAAATAAACTGCCTTTATTATATATTATTATTATATTTTCCATGGTGTACAATGCATTGACTCACGCTTTAGCAGAGAAGTGTGTCGACGATACACGTGATTGTTAACCAAATGAAATTGAAAGTTTTAGCACATTCCTTAACTAATTTAGGGAATTTTTTTTGTTTTTTATATTATTATTAATTTTTTAAAAAATTAATTTTAAATTAAATAAAATAAAAAAAAATTATTAAAATATTTTTTTGTTTATATAAAAAGTTTATTATGTTTATTTTGTTTAAATTCTATCAATGTTTAGACCCTCCAATAAATCAAAAATAAATTACTTAATGTTAAAAAAAAAAAGAAGTAATCTAGTATCCACAAGGTGTTAGTTTTAGTAGTAAAAAGTTAGGACTATTTAAATATGTTAATTTAAATTTGAGTCTATATATATATGTAGAAAATATTTTTAGAAGAGTTTTATTTTATTTAAGTCTTTTAATTAACTTAAATTAAATTATTTGTGAGTTGATAAATTTAATAATAAATTCATGGTTAACATAAATTTTATAAAAAGTATGTGTAAGTAATTTAAAAGCTAAAATAAAAAGAAAATAACTGAAAAGTAAATTAATTAGCAATTTGGCGTAATTTTTTCTTTTCAGTTTATTAATTAAGACTTGGACAATGCGACGGTGGTTGACTGTCTCTTTCATGGCATTTGCTCATTACTTATAGTAGAAGTCAAGCAGGAAATGCTTTGATTTTAATTTCCATTTTTTTAATATTCATGGATTTTGATTTCTGGGATGATAATTTGATATGAAATGCTTTTTTTTTTTGACATTTCAAGTAAAAGAAAAAAATAAGCACCCATACAATTAAAATTATGAAGACAATGGAATTCTTAAGTATTCTTAATTGAATTAATACATTAGTATATGCAAAATATTTATATGAAATTTAAATTGATGAACTAGAATTAATAGTTATTGAGAACTATATAAATTAATTAATTTGCAAGAAATAAGACGATAGACTACGATGAAATTGGTCATGATATGACATGTTAGAAATAAATATTCAACTGAATTTTCATGTACATTAAAATTTAAAAGAGATTGAAAAATCAACATTTATAGGAAAGAGTGCCGTGGCTACTACTCTGTATCATTGTATTATCAAACTTACCTCTCACGTGAAGTTTTTTTTTTTTGTTTCTCTTCCTAAATAATGTAAAATCAAAGCGTGTTTTATATGTGATATAAGCTAATTTATAATATATTTGATAAGTTTATAAATTTTGCTTGACCATGATGTATTTGATAAATAAAATTATTTTATTAGTTTATAGTGTTTTTAAAAATTTTATATGAGATATATTTTTTTTTATCCTTAATATGTTAATACAAAATAAAATTAAAATATATGTAAAAAAATTATATAATTATATTTGTTGGTGTTGCTGGAAAATTAACTAAGTCTTCAAGACTTTTTTACAGCAATTAACGGTTTGAATGAATTCACAACAATTTTTTTTTTTATTTGACCTTAAATTTACGGTATGTTAGTAATAATAGTAATTACTGATTTGGTTGAAGGGTTCATTTTCTTTATTAAGTTCTCTTTATTAGATATTTGCTGAGCCAGAGATTGATAACTCCAACTAAATAAAGTAGTTCAATCACTGTATAAAGTATATGTTGAGTTAATGATAGATAGTTTCGATATATCCAACATCAACTCAACCTAATAAAAAAGCATATTCTTTCATCTAAAAGTTTGTTGGAATTGTTTATGGTTTGACATTAAAGTTGCTAAATTAAAACAAAGTAATAAAGAAGGTAATGTTCAATTGAATTTTACAACCCACTAGAATGATTTAGTCACGAGAGAGACCTCAGTAATTTTGAAGAGGTTAGGAGTTCAAATTTTTCTTTTGTTATAATTATTATTTGTAACCAAAAAAAAAAAAAGAAGAAAATGTTTACTTTGTTTACACTTTACAATAAAAATAAATTTAAAAATGACACCGTTGTTTGATTACAAAAAAATTCTTTGAATTATGTGGGTTTTTTTTTTTTTCATTTGTTTGATAATTTTATTTGTGTTTTAACGAACTTGGTTTGAAAATAAGCAATGTGCTCTCCTTGCACTTAACAGAAGAAGCATTGACATTATCAATTTCTGTGTTGAATCCCTTAGCTTTGAAACTTATAAATGGGTAAAATTGAAATTTCACATTATTGGTGGATCACCTAATTGTAACTTGTTTAAGAAATTATTTAGAGTTCCTACACCTCCTTATGAGGCTTATTGAAAAACCCATCTATCAGATTTGATTAATCATCCTTTGTTTTTCAATGAATTGTTTCAATTTTTTTTTTTTTTTATAAATGATACCGAATATAAATATGATATTAAATATAAAAGTTGAGATTTAAAACTACAACATTTTTTGTTTATAATACGAGTAAATTTGAAAAAGTAAAACTTGATGTAATAATTGTTACTTAAATTAAATCTATTTAAAATTATATTAAAATATGTGAATTGATTAAAAAAAAACAAGGTATATGAGTAGATTTTGCCATCTTAAGAGCCTATAAGGTAGTGTGAAATCCAAGCTTAATATCATAGCTTTAAAAGGTAACTTTTTTTTTTATCTTAATCTATGTTGTCACATATTGATGATAAGTTTAGAATAAAAATATCAAGATTCTGTTGAAGCTAGCATGAGACACAACTTAGAGCAAATCCACTTAAGTTTCTTAACTTTATTTTTTAAAATATTTTTATGAATTCTATTACGATAGATCACTTATTTTTACTTTATATCATTTAAGCTGTTACTCTCTCTAGTGGTGCAACCTTCTCACAATATCTTGAATGAATTCAACAAGTTATCCCATATTTTTTTAATATTTAATTTTACTTTAATTTAATATTTTAACCCCTTTTCTATTTTAATTTTAATACTATTGAACTTTTCAAAAATTCGATGCATAATGATACAATGGATGAAAAAAAGGGAGTGTACCTATTTTAATTTTTCCGTATCCGACCATTTGGGTTCCCTGCTTCAACCGCCCTTTGTAGGCTTGCTTCTGCGCTTGGAATTCCATCTCCGTAAGCTTGCCTCTGCGAACTGGTCATGGTTTCGGGGCAAGCTCATTTGGTCTAGTTCCCTTTTCCCTTTTTCCCGTGAAGAACTATATCTCGATTGGTGAAATTCACGATCTGGGTGTGCTTCTGGGGCCTTTTGGCACGGACGTTTGCTTCTACAATTTTCCATGCTCCAATTTGGGGCTTGCTTTTGTTGGGTTTGCAAGTTTCAATTTTTTTTTTTTTTTTTTTCTCATTTTGTTTGGGGAAATCTATCTTTGATTCTGGTGTGATGAACTGGGCTTGCTGCTTGATGTTTGCTTTTTTCTTGTGACGAACTGGGGCTTGCATTTGGTAATCTGAATTTGCTTCTTGAATGTGCCTGTTTCAATTTTTTTTTTCTTTTTGTTTGAAAAAATTGATTCTGAATTCTGGGTTATCTGGATTTATTCTGAATTCTGGGTGTGATGACAAGAGGGTTGCAATAACAGAGTTTGCAGTATCAAAATATGAATGCCATTTCATGCATGTCAATATACTGAACAAAGAACAAGAAAACATATCATTTTCTTTTGAACCCTGTTGCAGTTTCATAAAGATGAAAGAGACCTAATTCATTGTAACAAATTTAAAAAGAATAAGATATTAGGTATAAAAAGGGTTGAAGTAAATATAACAATAAAATTAAAATGTCACAGATTTTTCTAAGAAGAAGAAGAACCACTAAGCCTTTTTTTTTCCTATTCTCTATTAAAATCTCCAGCGGCTGGAAGACTTGGTTTGATTACTAGCTTCTATATTCATGGATCCATGCAAGTCTCTATCAACCAACTAGAAGTATCCAATAAGCTGGAGAGTTATCTGCATAATATAAGAAATAGAGTAAATATCTATTTTGGTCACTCACACTTGAAACTCTTATCAATTTAACCCCTTACACTTTAAATTTATCAATTTGGTCTCTTACATTTGAAACCCTAATCAATTTCGTCCCTCACATTTTAAACTTATCAATTTAGTCCCTTACACTTCAAATTTCCTATCGATTTCGTCCCTTAAATTTATTAATATTTTTGAAGTGTAATGTATTAAATGGATAAGTTTTACAAGTTTAAGGAACTAAATTGATTAGGGTTTTAAGTGTAAGGGATCAAATTGATAAATTTGAAGTACGAGGGATTAAATTAATAAACTTAAAGTGTGAATGATTAAATTAACCTTTTAACTTTTAGTTTATTACATTGCTTAAGAATGTCTGCATCAATGCTACTAGATAACCGATATCATAAAAAAAATTCTCCTAAACAAGATTTCCTGCAAAAACATGTACGATAAATTATTCATTCCTTGCGCATAAATAATCATCTTCTCTCCACAGACAAGTCATCCACCATACCTTATTGAAGGAATCATGATGATTCTGATATAGCAAAAATTAAATCATGGCTGAGTTACGTGACAGAATTTGCTATCTCAAACTGTCCTATATAGCTTATTTCAAGGCCATTTATTGGCCAAAAATAATTATAAAATGATATACATTCCATGTTTGCAGTAATATTTTAATAGTTTTTAGCCAATAAAAAATCTTGGGATAACCTGTGAAACACAATTTGAGATGGCAAATATTGCCTTAATTATAAATTATACACACGATACAAAAGTGTTCTATTCTTCCAAAAGAAAACATAGTGATCTCTTATACTAAAACAACTAGCTTTCTATTATGGAACAAATTCATTCACATTATTATTATTAGCAGCAGCAGTAATAGTAGTATTAGTATCTTTTTTTGGAAGAAGAAGAAAGTTTATCATACAAAAATGATTACAAGGAAAATAAGAAATCCTCCTGAAATAGCAATAGAAAATGTAAAGCAAATAAAAACAAAGACAGTATTAACATTAAGAAAGAGCTTTCCGATTAATCTACCTAACCACCAAGACTCCATGAGAAAACCATGTGCCCTCCTTACTCTGGCCTAAACCTCTGAACTTAATCAAAAGCCACTTTACCCTGAATATAAAAGCAGTAATTTAGCTTCAATTTCTTGCATTTCACTGTTTCGTTCTATATCTTCACTTGAGATTACTCCCCTAAATTATAATCAAACTTAAAGGAGACAAATATAAACCTTGACCCTTTACTTTGAAGGTCTGACACCCTAGAATGGAGAACTACCCCATTTTCTTCCTACATAACTTACAACCAGCTCTCAGCTATACGCACCAAATACTGATCAAAGGAGTTGATAGACACCCCACAAGTCTCTGCAATTCACAAACCTATAGCAATCTCACTGACTTGACAATCAATGTAAAAATGTATAACCAAAACAATGTTTCAACAAGAACGTACCTATCTGAGATAGTGTTTTCCATACTAACCATCCTAATTATATATCTAGACTAGTTAGTTGAATGGCTGTTCAGGGCCAGAGTAATCAGAGGAAATCCCTCATATCAAAATGGAAGATAATCATGACCTTTCAACCTATAATACCCATTTCTAACTCAAACTACAAATAACTCCAATTCTAGCACTGCATCCCATTTCCAAAATCACTTCCATTCAGTCATGTTTTCATGAAAATGAATTATCAAAAGAAAAAGATGATAAACTAAAATAATAGGAAAGAAACATACTGTAGGTGAATCTACTTGGGAAGAAGTGGCTGTCTATCATCTGGCCACACATGATGACTAGCCTGAACAATTGTGCATTAACAAAAAACAAAATACAGTAATGAATAAAGCATATTCCAGAGAACATATTCATATGTACACGCATGTATTAAAATACAAAACAAGGATATAATCCAGAAGAGAAAAGGCATGCAAGAGGAAGGGAGGAATACAAAAAAATAAACGAAGGAATGAAAAAGAAAGGATTTTTTTCCAAAACTTTTCTTGCTACAGAATAAGAAATAACCAAACAGTAAATTTTTTAAAGTGAGAAATCATGGAAAGCAGACTCTTTCCCCTATGCCTCTACAGTATGAGGTGGGTGGGTAGTCAACTTAAGTATGACAATCAAGCATATAATGTACTGGAAAAAAAGGGGGAATCAGATGAAATAATTCTCTGGAAATGCAATTAAACAGATATTGGTAACTTTTCCTTGCATAAATCAATGCTAAGAACATCAAAAGTTTAGCAATTACCTGTGTGAGTCCTGAATGTCATGCATACGATTTTGTTGTTAATCTCTGACTTTTGATAGAGGCGAAAAGAACTAAAATAGAAACAATAATAGGATTATCCCAAAAGATGACATTCATTTAAAAACCCATACTTCCTTCTAGTATTGATAATTATACATCAGAATCTTCTCAATTCAACTCACCTGGTGCATTGAGATGAACACAATAGAAATCCCCAAAATAAAGTTCATTGTTAATGTATGGCCAAACAGTGCAGCAGAGGCTATGCCAGTGAAGATTGTTACAACTGTCGAAGAGTACTTTTTCAAATCGTATCTGAACAAAGGAAGCAAGAGCAAGTTATTAAGAAAAGAGGAAAAAACAAGTATCCATCTATAAAGAATGAGGTCTATCCAAGATAATGTATAACATTATTTTCTATCAGTGTCAGATGGAAGCAATAAGGAACATAAAAAATCTGCATTATAAACCTGCATATTTGAAGAAGAAAGACGATAGAATTCCTTGGGCTGCATTGTTGGCTATCAAAAGCATCGTGGCTTTTGAATGCCCTTGCAGGATATCAAAGCTACTAGGACCTGAAACATTAAAAGCAGAACACACATGATCTTAGTTAACAGTTTAAGCTTTAGATAAAGGCAATGTAACATAGGCTATGGGAAAATTTGCAAACAATTGATGTCAAAAGTCAATCTTGTTCGGACTTTCAGAGAACTAAAGCCATCAGTAATTACAATATCGAATATAACAAGAGTATTTACGAAGGTTCTCAAGCACCTTAGCATATGGATCAAAATTGAGAACAGATTTCAATAGTTGCTCCATTTACAATGAAATATTTGACAGAAACTCATTTATAAATTGAACACACAAGCACAGAGTATAGGAAAATCCACTACATTCTAACATGTGTTCATAAACGCAGGTCTACATCAAATTGGAAAATAAGTTTAAGAATCTGTTTGATCTTTGCTCTCCTAAATGTATGTGCATAATAATTTGAATTCTCAAATATTTGCAATAACTTATATTGTTAATTGGAAGACATTAAAAAGAATAAGAACTAGCACTAATTATATACTTCTTTTGGTTTGAGAGGCAGATGATTATTTATATTCCATGCAGTAAATAAAACTGAACTCATTGATCAATGAGCTGTGGGTCTAGACATTGCAACCAGAGAGGCCGATGACTTGATGTCAAGGGAACTATTCCCGTCAGGAACTACCCCTCCCCTTTCCCAGTGCATTGCACTCCCTCATAACCAAAAGGATTTGAACTCATTGTAATCATTAAATGAACACATGGTCTAATCCCTTGCAACCAATACATTACCTGGAGGTAAATGCTGGTATCGTATTGGCTCTTCAAAGCATATTCATTATAGACAGAGGCCAATGATGGAACGGTTACCTGTATCATTATTCACCGATTAACATCCAACAAACATGAAAGGAATCCGAATAACAAATTCAGAATAAAGAAGACAGCTTTAAACTTAACTGCAGACAACAACCAACGATAAGATTAGAAAAATGACAGACAAAAAAGTGAGTAATGGGTGCCACTTACAAAGATTGAAGCATAGATGTATGCTCCCATTGTGACTGGAAGGCCCAAGGCTGTGGTTCCTTCAGGTAATGATCACAGCTGATTAACAATTATACCAATAAGCAACAAAGCAAGTGCTTCCCACTGTAGCAAAAGAACAAATCAGTATTACTTATAAAGATGTCGCCACAAGGAGTCTGCCTAAATAATGAAAACATTACAACTAAGGACAAATCACTTCATGTACCAACCTGAATAACAGAAAAACGACGCTTCATAATAATCTTCAGTAAAACAGCTATTACCAAAACCTGCACATCCAGTTAGCCATGAGACACATTCATTAGTAAAAGAAAAATTAGAAAGTACCAAGGTAGAGGAATGGATATACTGACAGCCGGTCTACATCACAATTGTTTCAAAGGAATAATTGCCTTTGATGACCACTGGTTTATGGTATCATATGTGACATGCATTGACTGTTATCATCGTGATTAGACTTCATTAACACATTCTACAAAGGCGGGGTTATGCTTCTAAGGGTCATTCAAGGTTCTTCATCATAAAATAAATTGCAGGAAACAAAAGAATGAGAAAAGAATTTTAAAGCACCACAAAGTCATGCCACAGTTCTTATTGTACAAATAAAAACACATTCTATACCTTCCCCTAATAGCATAAGCCTTTAGGTTAAATAAATTGGTTATTGGGATCTTTCCACCCTAAAATTCATAACAATATACAGATATAGAACCTTGGACTTGTTTAATCACATTCTGTTGTGCATTTTTTACAAATTGAATTAAGATTCTCTCAAGGGAGGGGGGAGGATGGGTTCACCCTCCTAGGGAAGCAAGCCAAGGATCATGGTTGGCTTGGCATCATTTCAATATTTCTTTGGGCCTGTCATCTTCTTCAGTTACTGACAGCAACGGCCATATAAGAGATTTTAGCCTAAGTTTCTGTTTTCATTGAATAGGCTAGTTCAGCAACATTTAGAACAAGTGTGTGTACAATCACACACATTTTCCAGATAATCAAGATAAAATATAGACACACTGTATATGATATATGATTAATAAGCAAACAAATAATACAATTGCAGAAGCATAAGTCATAATAAGCTACCGTGGCAGGTAAGGGTGCCAGTATACCATTATCTAGCATAGTGGATGAAAAATAATTACCTTCAAATTGCTTAGCATCTTCACAGTAGCAGGATTAAAATAAAACTGCATGAATATGCAATATTAATTGATCAGAAACTCAAAGGTGATAATGCCATCAATTTTTGTGATGCATGGAATGTAACTCAAAGATGACAACAAGTGTTTATTATGTGATTCAATGCTGATTTCTTTTCTTTGTTTAAGAAATTAGGATGGTTTAGAGTCGGGGGCAAAATAATGAACTTAGCCTAATAAACGGACATATGTGGAAATTATGCAACAGCCATGCATCTAGTCAACAAGATACCCTCTCAAAACAAATAAACGCTGCATGAGCAACCCAAACATCTATCAGGAGATTGGCAATTAGCTTTCTGTAATAATAAATCAGTACAATAACAGCTAGTAATGGTTAAGAACCACAGTGTATATTTGTAAACAGAGAGAATTATAATTGAGAAAGGCAACAAAACTAGTTGATTACCTTCATGTTGACGCTCCAATCAACCTCTGCAATTTGGCCATGTTTATTGCCACCATCACATACAACTTGTTGTATACATCAATGAGAAAATTGAAATAAGCATATCTGCAAGACCTCATCAAGAATATTGAGCTGCAAACTCCCCAGAATCCCACACCAAATCCAACTGCCATACTTATATAGAACCCTTGGGTAAGAAATGGCTCATTTTCTTCATGATTTCCATCATTTTGAGTATCATCAGCCTGATTACAGAGGCATTTTTGGAGTGGAATGCCACAAAGTTCCGGATTTCCCATATAGGTAGAAACATCAAAGCTTTGGAGTTTAGCGGCAATTGGGATTTCCCCAGACAAGTTGTTGTATGATAAGTCCAGTACACCAAGAAGACCCAATTGAGAAATTTGAGAGGGAATCATGCCACACAAATGATTTCTTGATAAGTCAAGAACATCTAATGACTTTAATTGTCCAATGGCAGTTGGAATTTCTCCACTTATCATGTTTCTTGAAATGTTTAGGGATATCAATCCTACAAGATCCATGATTTCATTTGGAATTTCTCCATTGAGGTTGTTGCTAGAGAGATCAATACTTTTCAATAATCCCAGTGTATTTTTGAACACTGACTCCTTACCTTTCCATATGAGTGATTCACTATATTGATTCATTTCACTAATAGATCTCCCATCTTTGTATCTTTTCACAACATAGTAAGAGATTGTCGGACTAGAAGTGGTTTGATTAGCCAAAGCAGAAAGATTGTTGAGGCATTTTGGTATGTTTCCAGAGATGTTATTGAAAGAGAGATCTAGGAGTTGAACTTTCGCAAGCTGACATATGTTGGAAGGCAAGCTACCAGAAAACAGATTGAACCGTAGAGAAAGGATGACAAGCTTTGGAAGTTCATCTCCAATCCAAGTTGGTATTTGTCCAGAAAATTTATTTTTTGCTGCATCAAATAATAACAACTCTTTGCAGTTTTTCAGAGAAAAGGGTATTTCCCCAGTAAAATTATTGTTTCGTAAGCGTAACGCTTCCATCTTTGTTAATAAACCCATAGATGTTGGCAATTTTCCTGAAAGATTGTTGTTTGCCAAATCTAAATATGTTAATCTTTTAAAACCTACCCAACACTCAGGAATATCACCAGATAATTGATTATTTGACAAATCAATGTAGGCTATACTCTCGGTGGTACTTGCACAGATGAGAGCATTTGCTTCCGAAAACTTATTATTGGATAAATCCAAGCTACTTGTCATAGATAAAAATGATGGGATTCGGCCATGAAACATGTTGAAGCTCAAACTAATTTGTGCAAAGGCTGTGTACTCAATAGATAAATTTGGAATTTCCCCATAAATTTGGTTGTTGGAAAGGTCCAAGAATGCTATTGAAGGAGAGAAATCCCACAACCAATTTGGAGTGGTGTCAACAATTCCAGCACTAGAAATATACAGCTCCTCAACATATTTTTGGGTTCGAATCCATGCTGGGAAAGAACCTAATTTGCATGACGACAAACTTAGGATGACCAATTGAAATGGAGGAATCCAATCGTTATTGATGTTGATAACCAATGGATTGAAAGACAGATCCAAAATAGCGAGTTTAGAAAGTTTGGAGAAATGAGCTTCAGAGATCACATCTTGCAAGGAATTGTTGCTTAGATCTATCATCTCCAAGTTGGATAGTTGCCCAATGCTTTCACTTACAGTTCCATTTAATTTATTATTAGCAAGAAACAAATCTTGCAAAGAAGAAAATTGTGAAAGATGAGGAACTGACCCTGTAATTTGATTCCCAATCAAGGACAAATGCTGCAATGATTTCTTAGCACAACCAGGGGTTGTTGAAAAGAAGTCATCTAGCCGTCCAGTCAAGATGTTGGAAGATAGATCAAGTTCTCTCAAACTACATATATTCAACAAGGATTTGGGTATGGGCCCACTAAGATTATTGTCATTAAGTTCTAGTATTTGCAGTGAAGAAAATTTAGAAACATTAGGTGCTGAAGCTGTAATCTGGTTCTTGCCTAACAACAACTGTTGCAAAGATTTATGAGCACAATCAGTTGATGTTGGTATGAAGTCATCTAGCCGTCCATTCAAGTTGTTTTCGCGTAGATTAAGTACACTTAAACTGCATATATCGAACATGGATTTGGGTATGGGCCCACTTAGATTATTACCCTGAAGATCCAGTTCTTGCAGAAAAGAAAATTGAGAAAGATCAGGTACCGACCCTATCATCTGGTTCTCTCTCAAGAGCAAATGTTGTAATGATTTATTAGCACAATTAGTTGATGTTGAAACAAAGTCATCAAAGCGCCCACTCATGTTGTTGTTAGATAGATCAAGTACACTTAAACTACAAATATCCAACAAAGACTTGGGTATGGATCCAGTAAGATGATTGCCTGAGAGTCGAAGAATGGCAAGATTAGCACTGTGGTTGAACAACAACGGAAATTTTGCAGATACTAGATTACAGCCTCTCAAGTCCAATTCTTGCAGGTGAGAAAGATTAGTAAGTTTCTGTTGCCAATTAATTACTGTGCCAAGGTTAACATATGCAAGTTTAAGATTTTTCATGGATGTAAGGTCAAATAACCAATCTAAAGTTGATGTTGAAAAACTGGAACTGAGATCGAGGTAGTCTAGCTGGAGAAGATTCCCAAGACTATGAGGAATTGCTCCAGTGAAGAAATTCCAACTAAGATCAAGATACACCAAGGAAGACATGTTTACAAAGATGTCGGGTATTTCCCCCGTGAGTTCATTGTCAGCAAGATTAAGGTGTACTAATCGGGAAAGATTCAAAAAGTGAGTTGGGAATTCTCCACCAAACCAATTGGCTTGAAGATCAAGATATTGTAAGTGGAGAAGGTTCCCCAATTCAAATGGTATTCCATTTTTCCCATGGAAAGAATGTGACAAATTGAGATATTTCAAATGAGTGAAAGAACCTAGGAATTTGGGAACATCCCCATAAATAAGGTTGGAACTAAAGTCCAAATAACTAAGATAATGTAACTCAATCAATGAGGAATTAATGGTACCTTCCAAACAATAGGAGGCATAATCTGGCCTACCATGAAGATCAAGCATAAGAACATAACCTGTTTTGTGGCTACAATGAACGCCTTCCCATTTGCAACATTCGTCATGGTTTTCTCCAGTACTTCCCCACGAAGTTAGAAGACCGCAGTTATCCCTGAGTCCTTGTTTCAGAGTAAGCAATGCTTGTCTCTCCCGCTCTTTGCACTGAACAGAAGAAGCATTTCCGTTGCCTACCTCCGTATCAAATCCCATCGCCGTTGAATTTATTAAATAAACAAACAGCACAAGCAATGCAGCAACTCTGAGAGAATTCATATCTGGCCTTTATATTTGTACGTTGCAAGGATCAAAAGCACAATAAATTATGGTTCAACTCAGCTATCACGATTCTTAAGAGAATTCCCTCATATAGGAACTCACTGGTTAAAATTAGGAGACTATAAAACTTTTTCAAGATATAATTGCTATTCCTTTATCCTAGGCCAATGCAACTTTTCATATTTTGGTGTTGACGAAGACTCCAAGAAAGATAAAGCTAACAGGATGCAACATTTCCACGAGGCTTCATTTTCTTTTACTTCACTTTCCTGTCGGTTTCCCTAAAGAATTTTTCCTCTTTATTCAATTGTTTTTTTCCACAAAAGTGGAATTTCTCTACTCACATGACAATAATTATTTAACGTATTCATAATCCTTCAAATCTTCAGCATCGGAGGTTTGATTAAAAAATTTACTGTCGGACGAGAATAAATAGGGATTAAGTACTTATATTTTATCTTGTTATGTTTAAATCCAATACAAAATAGATAGAGTTGGAAAAAATATTTTATCCATGTTTATACTCTCCAATAAATTGTAAAAAGTAATTTTAAGTTTATATGTATATAAAAAATATTTTTTAAAAAAATTTATTTTAGTTGGATCATTAATTAACTTGAATCCAATTATTAATAAATTAAAAAACTTAGTAAAAAGATTATGTATAATATAACTTTTATAAAAAGTATGTGTAAGTATTTTAAAGACTAACATAAAAAGAAAATAAGTGAAAAGTAAACTAATTAGAGGGTAATTTGGTGTAATTTTTTCTTCTCAGTTTATTAATAATACCCTGGGGAAAACTTCAAATTAAGACTTGGACAATGCGACGGTGGTTGACTATCTCTTTCATGCCATTTGCTCATTACTTATAGTAGCAGTCAAGCAGAAAATACTTTCATTTTAATTTCCATTTTTTTTTAATATTCATTGATTTTGATTCTGGGATGATAATTTGATATGAAATGCTTTTTTTTGACATTTCAAGTACAAGAAAAAACAAGACCACCAATACATCTAAATTATGAGGGCAATGGAATTCTTAAGTATTCTTAATTGAATTAATACATTAGTATATGCAAAATGTTTATACGAAATAGCAATTGGTGAACTAGAATTAATAGTTATTGAGAGCTATGTAAATTAATTAAATTACAAGAAATAAGGCGATGGACCGAGATGAAATTGGTCATGATATGAAATGTTAGTAATAATGGTTCAATTGAATTTTCACTTACATTAAAATTTAAAAGAGGTTGGAAAATCAATATTTGTAAAAGAGAGTGCTGTGGAACTTCTTTTTTTTTTTTTTGTCCTCTTAAATAATGTAAAATCAAAATATGCTTGGCATATCATTTAAATTAGTTTATAATGTATTTGACAAACAAACTTATTTTATTAGTTTACAATATTTTTCAAATTTTATATGAGATTTTTTATTTTTATTCTTAATATTTTAATACAAAGTGAAATTAAAATATATGTTAAAAAATTATATAGGTATATTTTAATACGAATGTATATTTTTTTTGTTTGGCTTTAAATTCAGGATATGTTAGTACCCTCTCCCTATCTTTTCTTGTTTAAAGTTTTGGCATTTATTTGTTCGTGTTGTTGGAAAATTAGCTAAGTCTTCAAGACTTTTTTTACAACAATTAATGGTTTGAATGAGTTCATACGACAAAATTGTTTTTTTTTTTTTGTTTGACCTTAAATTCAAGGTATATTAGTAATAAAATTAATTATTGGTCTAGTTAAAGGGTTTAGTTTCTTTATTAGGTTCTTTATGTTAGACACTTGTTGAGCAAGAGATGGATAACTCAAACTAAAAAAGTTCAATCACTATATAAGATATTTGTTGAGTTAATAATGGTTTGTACATGAAATATTCTTTGTTTGCATCGAAAGTGGCATAGTCTCATTAAAAAAAGAAAAGAAAAGAATAAGTGCCATAGTTGTTTTAGTCATGTCCTCAATGTTGTGCTGCCTTGTTAGTACTCGGCATTAATTTCTGAGCTTAAACACAATTAATTAGCAACTTATAAATATTTATAACTAGAAAATAAGAGAAAGCTGCAAATCCTCACCTCTCTTAGCCCTTCCCATCATATCCATGCTTTCTCCAACTTCATCAAACACAAGCAATTATTCTCAAAGCAATTTCAAGATAAACCACTTGAAAGTATCTGAATATTACTTTGCATTGGAATGCAATAAGACTTTGGACTGTATAGTTAATATTGTAATAATATATAGCACCATGTTATTTTAAGATATTTCATGAGTTCTTTTTTTTTTTTTCCCCCTTTTTTAGAACATACTGCATTTCAAAATTTAAGACTACCATTTTATATTTATCCTAATCGATCTATATATTCTTCTAATTTTCCCCAAGTCCTTTCCTGTAAAATAGTTAAAGTACATGTTTAACAAAGAAATATAAAAGTTTTATAGCAGATTAATTTTCTGGTGAATCAACATACTATAGTTATAGGGATCTAATACTCTTGGCTCTAGCTAGCTAGCCACTGTACGCATGCCATCAAGATAACTTCTATAATATAATGGAGTTGGATTATTGCAAAACTCAAGCCGGTGATCTGGTTAAAGTATGTAGCTTTAGTTTTAGAGGCAATAAAAGCTTGATTATCATATAATATAACATGCACGGGTCATATATGTACCATGTCATTCTAGTATATATGTAGTAATCTAATTCCATAAGCAATTGCTAATTTTAGCGTACACGACTAGAATAAAGAAATGCAGAACAAGTTGTCATTATGTAAAGTTGATGTTTAGTCACAAATCTTATGGCATTAAAATCCAAATGATCAAAAGAAAAGTAATGACTTTGCCTTTTAAGAAAAAGTATTCATTCACATTTGATAAAACAAAAGTGCAGAGTAGCGGAAGACAACTGTATCGCAAATCTTATCTGAAATTCTATTGTATAAGCACATCTAATATCATTTTTTTCTATGACGTGTTTAATATGCACACTGCAATCTTTCGTCATTTATCTGAAATATTTTATTGTATAAGTTTATATGATTAAAATAATATGCTAAATTTAAAATAATGTGCTAAATTTTTCATCGATGATGATAAGTATGGAAATAATAGTATACTTTGGAAAATCAGTCACCTTACCGTCCCATTTGAAAAGACAATATGACAAAGAAATGCTATACCAAAGAAAAATTATGGCATTAAAATCCAAGTGATCAAAAGAAAAAGTGACACAATTAAAGGCAATGACAAATGACAAAAGACAAAAGAAAGAATCTTTTCTCACACGTTCAATCTCAAAGACAATTTGCTCTTGACAAAATGTCTTAACATTTATTAAAGTGACAAAGAGCATTGTCTGAAATAAGAGACACAGTCCCCTATTGATTATTCACAAGTGCACCACTTAAAAATGAAGCACTTGCAAAGAGACACAAGCCACCAAATATATAACTGAAGTAATGCAATATAAAGATTTTCTTCAAAAGAAGAAGAAGAACCACTAAGCCTTTTTGTCTATTCTCTATCAAAATCTCCAGCAGCTGGAAGACTTGGTTTGACTACCAGCTTCTATATTCATGGATCCATGCAGTTCTCTATCAAGCAACTAGAAATATCCCATAAGCAGTAGAGTTATCCACTAAACATAAGAAATAACATTGCATTGCTTAAGAATATCTGCATCAATCTACCAGATAACCCATATCACCAAAAAAATTCTCCTAAACAAGATTTACTGCAAAAACATGTACAATAAATTATTCATTCCTTGCGCATAAATAATCATCTTCTCTTCATAGGCAAGCCATCCACCGTACCTTATTGGAGGCATCAAGATGATTCTGATGTAGCAAAAATGAAATCATGGCTGAGTTATATGACAGAATCTGTTGTCCTAAACAGTGTTTTATAACCTATTTCAAAGTTGTTTATTGGCTAAGAAAATGATAAAATAATATAAATTCGATGCTTGCAGTAATATTTTAATAGTTTCTAGAACACAATTTAGAATAAAAAAATATTGTCCCAATTACAAAGTATACACACAACACAAAAGTGTTCCATCTTCTAAAAGAAAATATAGTGACCTCTTAAACAACTAGCTTTCTATTATAGAACAAATTTATTCACATTATTATTAACTATCCTCATTATATATCTAGATTAGTTAGTTAAATGGCCTTTTAGGGCCAAAGTAATAAGAGGAAATCTGTTGTGTTAAAATGGAAGATGATCATAAACTTTAAACCCATAATACCTATTTCAAACTCAAACTACAAATAACTCCAGCTCTAGCACTGCATCCCATTTCCAAAATCACTTCCATTCAGTCATGTTTTCTTGAAAATGAATTATCAAAAAAAAAGATACTTAACTAAAATAATAGGAAATTTATTTGGCACTAGAGTACAAGAGTAAAGGAAAAGAGAAACTTACTGTAGGTGAATCTACTTGGGAAGAAGTGGCTGTCTATTATCAGGCCTCACATGATGACTAGCCTGAAAAATTGTGCATTAACAAAAAACAAAATACATTGATGAATAAACCATATTCCACTAAAATACAAAACAAGATGGTAAACACACATCTCTTCATTTGCTCCAGCGCCCATATTTATGAAGGCATTCGTTATAGCAAAACAAGGATATAATCCAGAAGAGAAAAGGCATGCGAGAGGAAGGGGTAATACAAAAAATTAAACGAAGGAAAAAAAGAGGGGGGGGGGGGGGGGTGGAGGAATCAGATGAAATAATTCTCTGGAAAGGCAATTAAACAGATATCGGTAACTTTGCTCTGCATAAATAAATGCTAAGAACATCAAAAGTTTAGCCAGTACCTGTGTGAGTCCTGAATGTCATGCACACCATTTTGTTGTTCATCTTTGACGTTTGATAGAGGCGAAAAGAACTAAAATAGAAACAATAATAGGATTATCCCAAAAGATGACATTCATTTAAAAAACCATACTCCCTTCTAGTATTGATAATTATACATCAGAATCTTCTCAATTCAACTCACCTGGCATTGAGATAGAAATCCCCAAAATAAAGTTCATTGTTAAAGTATGGCCAAACAGTGCAGCAGAGGCTATGCCAGTGAAGATTGTTGCAACTGTCGAAGAGTACTTTTTCAGAATTGTGTCTGAATAAAGGAAGCAAGTTATTAAGAAAAGAGAAAAATACAAGTATCCATCTATCAAGCATGAGGTCCATCCAAGATAATGTGTAAGATTATTTTCCATCAGTGTTAGATGGGACCCATAAGGAACATAAAAAATCTGAACAATAAACCTGCAAATTTGAAGAAGAAAGATGATAGAATTCCTTGGGCTGCATTGTTGGCTGTCAAAAGCATCGTGGCTTTTGAATGCCCTTGCAGGATATCAAAGCTACCAGGACCTGAAACATTAAAAGCAAAACATACATGATCTTAATTAACAGTTTAAGCTCTAGATAAAAGTTAACATAGGCTATGGGGAAAATTTACAAACAATTGATGTCAAAAGTCAATTTGTTCGGACTTTCAGAGAACTAAAGCCATCACTAATTACAATATCGAATATAACAAGTGTTTATGAATGTCCTAAAGCACCTTAGCATATGGATCAAAATTGAGAACAGATTTCAATAGTTGCTCCATTTACAATGAAATATTTGACAGAAACTCGTTTATAAATTGTGCAGACCAGCACAGAGTATAGGAAAATCCACTACATTCTAACATGTGTTCATAAATGCAGCTCTACAAGAAATTAGAAAATAAGTTTAAGAGTCTGTTTGATCTTCACTCTCCTAAATGTATGTGCATAATAATTTGAATTCTCTAATATGTGCAATATCTTATATTGTTAATTAGAAGACATTAAAAAAGAATAAGAACTAACGCTAATTATATTCTTCTTTTGGTTTGAGAGGCAGATGATTATTTATATTCAATGCAGTAATAAAACTGAACTCATTGATCAATGAGCTGTTGGTCTAGCCATTACAACCAGAGAGGTCGATGACTTGATGTCAAGGGAACTCTTGCCGTCAGGAACTACCCCTCCCCTTTCCCAGTGCATTGCACTCCCTCATAACCAAAAGGATTGAATTATTTTAAAAATTAAATGAACACATGGTCTAATCCCTTGCAACATATTAGTAATAATTGTTCAAGGGAGTTTTCATTTACATTAAAATTTAAAAGAGGTTGGAAAATCAACATTTGTAAAAGAGGGTGCCTTGGTTACTACTATGTATTATTATATTATCACCTTATATCTCACGTAAAGAATTTTTTATTTTTTCTTAAATAATATAGAATCAAACCGTGTTTAACATGTCATTTACATTAGTTTATAACGTACTTGATAAGTTTATAAATCTTGCTTGACCAAAATAGATGTATTTGATAAACAAACATATTTTATTAATAGTGTTTTTCAAATTTTATATGAGATATCTTTTTTATTTTTACCCTTAATATTATAATATGAAATAAAATTAAAGTATACATAAAAAATTATAAAATTATATTTTTTATAAAATTTGCGCGTATATATTAGTCTTACATTTAATTTTTTAAACACTTCTAATTTAATAAACTAATTTATCAATTTTTCGCGTTCAGCTAAAATTTAACATTTTATCTTTTAATTAGTCTATCAACTATTTTTGTCGATCAAAGACTTAAGGATAAAAGTGCGCGTGCCACATGCTTTCTCGGCGACACAGCTGTTTTGGCTTTAAACTGACGATATGTTGGTACCCTCCACGTATCTTTTCTTTTTTTTTTTTTAAAGTTTTGGCGTTTATTTGTTGGTGTTGTTGGAAAATTAGCTAAGTCTTCAAGATTTTTTGACGGCAATGAATGGTTTGAATGAGTTCGTATGACAAAATAGTTTTTTTATTTGACCTTAAATTCAGGGTATGTTAGTAATAAATTTATTAATTAGCACATTTAAAAATTAATTACTAGTTTTATTGAAATGTTTTACTTTTTTAATTAAGTTTTTTATTAGATATTTATTGAGCAAAAAATAAATGACTAAAATTAAATGAGGGAGTTCAATTACTATAAAAAAATATTTATTAAACTAACGATAGATAGTTTAGATGTGTCTAACATCAATTTAACCCAGTAAAAAAACATGTTCTTTCATTCAGTGTTTGTTAGAATTGTTTATTATTTAGCATTGAAGTTGGTAAATTAAAACAAAATAATAAAGAAGGTAATGTTCAATTGAGTTTTACAAGCCACGTGGACCTAAGTAATTTTGAAGAGGCTACAACTTGTTATCATTTGTAATAAAAAAAGAAAGTGAATTTTTTTTTTTTTACTGTATTTACACTTTACAATAAATAAATGTATTCTCTAGAATTATAAAATTTATCTTAAATTTTAATTATTAAATTCTAAGCTTTGAACTCTAATCCTTAAATTTTAAAAACTAAACAAAATAAATGTATAAAATTCATGGCAAAATGATAAAGAATAAAAAAAAGTTAATGGTTTGAATTAATGGAAGATACCAAATTACTGGAATTTTGGTACAAATTTAGTGCAACATTGACGCTTAAAATCCGCCCCAAGCCCTATGTGCAACGTACCCCTACATTTACATTGACTTTTTGTGTCCCCTTCACTAATTTGTATACTAGGTCAATGCAACCTTTCATATTTTGGTGTCGTGGATGCTTGACGAAGACTCCAAAAAAGATAAAGCTAAGAGTACTTCACAAGGTGGAATTTCTCTACTCACATAAGAAAAATTATTCAATGTAGAATTTTTTCTCATTATTCAATTGCTTTTTCCACAAAAGTCCTTCACAAGGTGGAATTTCTCTACTCACATAAGAATAATTATTCAATTTAGAATTTTTTCTTTTTATTCAATTGCTTTTTCCACAAAAGTCCTTCACAAGGTGGAATTTCTCTACTCACATAAGAATAATTATTCAATTTAGAATTTTTTCTTTTTATTCAATTGCTTTTTCCACAAAAGTCCTTCACAAGGTGGAATTTCTCTACTCACATAAGAATAATTATTCAATGTTTTCATAGTCCTAAATCGTCAACAATCAATCAGTGGCTTGATTAAAAAATTTACCGTCGGACGAGAACAAATAGTGATTAAGCACTTATATTTTATCTTAAAAATGCTTTGTTTAAATCCAATGCAAAATGGATAGAGCTGGATGAAATATTTTATCAACGTTTATACCTTCTAATAAATCAAAAATAAATTGCACAATGCTAAAAAAAAGTAATCTATTATCAAGAGTTGTTAGTTTTAGTAGTAATAAATTAGAGCCGTTTAAGTCTGTTGACCTAAGTATGAGTTCATATATATGTAAAAAATATCTTTAAGAGAACTCTATCTTGTTGAATCCTTTAATTAGTTTGAATCAGATAAATTGTAGGTTAAAGAACCTGATAATAAATTCGTGCTCTACGATGATCAAAACAAAAATAAAAAAATAATCCACTAATTTTTTTTTATTTGATGGATTATTTATTAATACTCTTTATGCAATTCGTTTGTACACTCAGTTCGTTGCAACAAATATTAATTGACAAGTGTCTATTGAACAAAATATGCTTTTTTATTTATTACTTATACGACCAATCTTTGATAATTTTGATTACACAAGAATCCAATATTATAAACCTAAAAAGAATTAATCATTTAGTTCAACTTAATCGAGGTGACTCCATTTCCATTCTCAAACCAAAATAAGCATATTCAAATATTAAGAATTAAATTTAAGTGTTATGTCTTTCAAATTTTATAAGAGGCATATGTAAGTATTAAAGGCTAAAATAGAAAGAAAATAAGTGAAAAGTCAACTGATTACAAGGGTAATTTGGGGTAATTTTCTCTTTTCAATTTATTAATAATACAGTGGGGAAAACTTTAAATTAATTTCCATTTTTTTATATTCATTGATTTTGATTTCCGGGATGATAATTTGATATGAAATCCTTTTTTTGACATTTCAAGTAAAAGAAAAAAAGACCACCAATACAATTAAAATTATGAACGCAATGGAATTCTTAAATATTTTTAACTGAATTAATACATTATTATATCAAAATGTTTATATAAAGTTTGAATTGGTGAATTAGAATTAATAGTTACTGAGAGCTATATAAATAAATTAATTTACAATATTTTTTAAATTTTATATGAGATAGCTTCTTATTTTATTTTTATTTTTATGCTTAATATTTTAATACAAAATAACATTAGAATATATGTTAAAAAATTATATTTAATATGTTAAAAAATTATATAAATATATATATATATATATATATATATATATATATATATATTTATGTAATGTACACCTATATGTTAGTTCTACATTTAATTTTGGTAAACACTTATGATTTAAAAAACTAGCTTAATAGTTTTCAGCATTTAGCTAAAATTTATTATTTTAACTTTCAATTAATTTATCAACTATTTTCGTCAATCAAAGCCTTAATTGACAATATTCTTAAAAGTGCGTGGAGCATCTCCGTTCTTTGCGAAACAGTTGTTTTATTACAAACATACTCTTTGAATTATGTAGTTATTTTTTTATGTCTTTGGTAATTTATTTATGTTTCTAGATTTTAATTCAATAAATACGTACCACAATAACGGCAACATAATAATAAAATTGAATATATGCCATAATTTAGGATAACTTTGACGATGCTCCCCACTTAAGTTCTTTAACTTGATTTTTTATAGTTTTTTTTAATAAATTTTATAGTGATACATTATTTATTTTTATTTTACATTATTTAAGTTATCCCATATTTAATTTTACTTTAATTTAATATTTTAACCCTTTTTCTATTTTAATTTTGATACTATTGAACTATTCAAAAATTTGACGCATAGTGATACAATGGATGAAAAAAAGGGAGTGTACTATTTTAATTTTGCCGTATCCGACCATATGGGTTCCCTGCTTCAACCGCCCTTTGTAGGTTTGCTTCTGCGAATTGGTCATGGTTTTGGGGCATGCTCATTTGGTCTAGTTCCCTTTTCCCTTTTTCCTGTGAAGAACTATTTCTCGATTGGTGAAATTCACGATCTGGGTTTGCTTCTGTCACCTTTTGACACTGCCGTTTGCTTCTACAATTTTCCATGCTCCAATTTGGGGCTTGCTTTTGCTGGGTTTGCAAGTTTCAATTTTTTTTCATTTTGTTTGGGAAAATCGATCTTTGATTCTGGGTGTGATGAACTGGGTTTGCTGTTTGATGTTTGCTTTTGCTTGTGACGAACTGGGGCTTGCGTTTTGGAATCTGAATTTGCTTCTTGAATGTGCCTGTTTTGATTTTTTTTTTCCCTTTTTTGTTTGGAAAATTGATTCTTCATTCTGGGGTATCTGCTTTTATTCTGAATTCTGGGTGTGATGACGACAGAGGGTTGCAATAACATAGTTTGCAGTATCAGAATATGAATGCCATTTCTTGTATGTCAATATACTGAACAAAGAACAAGAAAACATTTCATTTTCTTTTGAACCTTGCAGTTTCATAAAGATGAAAGAGACAGAGACCTAATTCATTATAACAAATGTAAAAACAATGAGATATTAGGTATAAAAAGGGTTGAAGTAAATATAAAAATAAAATTGAAACGTCAAAAATTTTCTTCAAAAGAAGAAGAAGAACCACTAAGCCTTTTTTCTATTCTCTATCAAAATCTCCAGCGGCTGGAAGACTTGGTTTGATTACCAGCTTCTACATTCATGGAACTAGAAATATCCCATAAACAAGAGAGTTTTCTGCGCAACAAAAGAAATAATATTTCAACTTTTGCTTTTATTTTACTGCACCGCTTAAGAATGTCTGCATCAATGCCACTATATAACTGATATCACCAAAAAAAAAAATTCTCCTAAACAAGATTTCCTGCAAAAACATGTACAAGAAATTATTCATTCCTTGCGCATAAATAATCATCTTCTCTCCATAGACATCCACCATACCTTATTGGAGGCATCATGATGATTATGAGGTAGAAAAAATGAAATCATAGTTGAGTTACGTAACAGAATCTGTTATTCTAAAAAGTGTTTTATAGTCTATCCCAAAGTCACTTATTGACTAAGAAAATAATAAAATATTATGCATTCGATGCTTATAGTAATATTTTAATAGTTTCTTAGTCAATAAAAAATCCTTAAAACAAGCTGTAAAACACAATTTGAGATAACAGATATTATCTTAATTATAAATTTTATACACAAGACAAAAGTGTTCTATCATTCCAAAAGAAAATATAGTGATCTCTTATACTAAAACAGATGGCTTTCTTGCAAGACAAGAGCTTTCCGATTCATCTACTTAACCACCAAGGCTCCATGAGAAAACCATGTGCCCTTCTTACTCTGGCCTAAACCTCAGAACTTAATCAAAAGCCACTTTACCCTTAATATAAAAGCAGTAATTTAGCTTCTATTTCTTGCACTTTACTGTTTTGTTTTATATCTTCACTTGAGATTACTCCCCTAGATTATATAGTCAAACTTAAAGGAGACGAACATAAACCTTGACCCTTTACTTTGAAGGTCTGACACCCTAGAATGGAGAACTACCCCATTTTCTTCCTAGATAACTTACGACCTGGTCTCTACGCACCAAATACTGATCAAAGGAGTTGATAAACACCCTACAAGCACCAACCCATCATTCGATACTTGATAACCTAAATCCATTACCGCACAACAATTTCAAACCTTAGGTGCATTTACTGCCACAAATATAGCCAACCACCACATGCCTCATCCGTCAACTTAAAAGGGAATTCAATAATATTCTCACCTCAGCCTCAAACTGTCCTGCCTGATCCTCTCAACACAAGTCTCTGCAATTTCACAAACCTATAGCAATCTCACTAACTTGACAATCAAGGCAAAAATGTATAACCAACACAACGATTCAACAAGAACGTAACTATATGAAATACTATTTCCCATACTAACCATTCCCATTATATATCTAGATTAGTTAGTGGAATGGCATTTCAGGGCAAGAGCAATCAGAGGAAATTTCTCATATTAAAATGGAAGTTAATCATAAACTTTAAACCTATAATACCCATTTCGAACTCAAACTACAAATAACTCCAGCTCTAGCACTGCATCCCATTTCCAAAATCACTTCCATTCAGTCATTTTTTCATGAAAACGAATTATCAAAAGAAAAAGATAATAAACTAAAATAATAGGAAATCTATTTGGCACTAGACTACAAGAGCAAAGGAAAAGAGAAACAAACTGTAGGTAAATCTACTTGGGAAGAAGTGGCTGTCTATCATCAGGTCTCACATGATGACTAGCGTGGAAAATTGTGCATTAACAAAAAACAAAATACAGTAATGAATAAAGCATATTCCAGACAACATATTTATATATACACGCATGTATTAAAATACAAAACAAGATGGTAAACACATACCTCATCATTTGCTCCAAAGTGTGCGTAATTTTGGAAAGACAAACCAGAGATAAGTGAAGTAACGTTTTTTTTGTAAAATTTTAGTGATCTTTACAAATTATAATATTTACATTATAAATCTTATTTTGTTAGTCAAGATGCTAATTTATTTTATGTTTATAAGATACTTAATCAATTATTACAATATCACATATCTTTTTTTATTTTTTTAGGTGCAATAAGAGTAACTTATTATAAAACTTAATGACATATTACATATCAATTATTTTCATTTTTAACTAATGTTACTTGAACAGACGAAAATTTTATTGTGATAGAAAACTTAATAACAACAAACAGTAATTTAGATGAAGAACAGCGAATGCCAAAGCTAAATACACAAGACATGCAATCCTATGTAACAAATTTCAACTGCAACTGATAGAACTAAAAAGGAATGGGCTTGGAGGACTTGTAACTTGAGCTATTCCTTCTAGCATCAGCATAACCATCTTCATTGTTGGCCTCACAGAGGGATCTTCTTGAAGGCACCAAATAGCAACCATCACAAACCTCTCTAGCCTCATATCATTGATAGCTTCATCATCATTTCCAACCAAAATGTCTAGGCTTCCAGACCTAAAACAATCATATGCCCAATCACTTAAAATTGCCTTCTCTTCATTACCAATCTTCATATCTACTTTTTTTCTTGCAGCAAATGATTTCCAACAGCAACACACCAAAACTATAAACATCAACCTTTGCAGTGATTGGTGCACTCCTAAACCACTCTGGTGTAACATACTCTATTGTTCCTCTAATTTCCATTTCAGTGTGACTCTAATTTATCAATAACAACTTTGCTAACCCAAAATCTAATATTCTTGCACTGTAATACTCAACTAGCAATAAGTTTTGAGGCTTTATATCGCAATGAATAATCTGGGGACAACATTCCTTATGCAAATAAAAGAGCCCTCGTGCAATCCCATAGGCAATGTCAACTCTTTGGTTCCAACTTGGCTTCAATCTTCCATACAGGAAACTTGCTAAAGTGCCATTCCTCATGAACTCATACTAAAATCCGATGTTGTCCCTCATCGCAATAGCTGATCCAGCGAACCAGGTTCCTGTGATGAGTTTGTCCCATCACATTCACTTCATTTTTAAATTCCTTTTCACTGTCTTGAAGCACCTTGTCCAATTTCTTGACAGCAATGAGTGTCAATTCTATTGACCCCTTGTAAACTATGCCACAAGACCCCCTTCCCAATTCATCTTTGAAGTTACTTGTTGCTTCTCAAGTTCTTTGAAGATAAAACAAACACAGATTATTCTCAATGGCAGTTTTGTCCACATGAGTCTTCTGCTGGTGGTAGAAGAAGAAAACAATACATACTGCAGCAACCAGAACAGAGCTACCTAGAAGGACTGATATAACTGTGATCAAAGTGTCTTGATCTTTCTGATATTTCTGCATATTTGGAAACAGAGTTTGAGGTGTTTCTGAATTGATATTATTTTTTGGTCCTTTGATAAAAATTGTTCCACTTTCTGCTTTGTCCTCTCTTCCATTCATGAGTGGCAACTTCTTCTTCCAGCATTTGCCTTTATTGAATAAAGAAACCACACATAGGCAATCCTTCAGGCAATAATTTTTGCAGTTCTCTGAATTGAAGGGATGATATATCTCATAATCTCCATAGGCCCAATTTGTGTTTGGTAATTCCTTCATAAAGTATTGCTCTTCTTGAAAGTTCTGCTCACCTTCTTTACAACCAAGTTCAAAATTCGGCTTGCAGCTACCAAACGTATCTGTTGAATCAAGAGGAGAAAACCCTTGTGGGCATTCACATCTTGGTCTTTGGTCAGGTTGGAGAGTGCAGATACTGTTGAAGCCACAGACTTCACGAACACCAGTTTGTCCATTTAATGCCACACATATATTATTTGGTATTGTCTTTTTCAACCGTCCAGCCTGCACTTTGATCTTTGGGGTGATGCAATATGGTGAAAACTCCATCATAATTGATTGTGGCTCTATAAAATCTATCTGAGAGCACTGCATTTGGAACAGTGATATTAAACATCTCACCGCTTCTTTTCATTATGTATAGGAAGCTTTATTCATCAAAGATCACACGGTAACCAGAGTTGGTGGCATTGGCAGGATCGTAAGTATGACTGATATAGTAAGCATCATAAGTATAGTTGGTTGGCAGATTTATTGGGTTGAGCACAGCATTACCATCATGAAGAAGACAAAATGTGCAATATTGATGCTTAAATCAATGCTATTTTGTTCTTTTTTAAAATTAGTTTCATCCTTTGATTTATGGAAATGTTTTTTTTCTTTCTTTGGGATGGAGGATGAATAGAAGTACTCTCATGTTATAAAATGTATCTTAAATTGTAAATACTAAATCCTAAATCCTGAACTCTAATTTAAAATATTGTTTAATTTAATAACTCTTAATTTTCCAACAAGAACAACACCAGATATTGATTCGTAATAGTTCTCTCCGAAAAAGGAACAATGGTTCGACAATAATTGAAGATCACTGAAGGCACGTTCATTGGGTTGAGGTAATGTTCTGGTCGGCTATAGGTAATTTCTTTTTAACATCCTACATTTTCTTTTCATATCCCCATTGTGTTTCTACCGAAGAAATAGAGCGTGAAAAGAATAAAAATGGGGGTCATAAAAAAATCCACTCGACCGTATATCCTGCCTAAGTTCAAAGCTAGGCAGCCCAAATCAACTATTTGCAAGTCTCAATTTTATTTGATCCAGAAATAAAAGGTTTTAGTTAAAAGAAATTGAACATTTTGAGGTGTACAAATAAAACTGCTCAAAAGGAATTTTGATGCTTGGTAATTTGAAGAATTAAATCCCAGTGTACTTTTGAACACTGACTCCTTACCTTTCCACATGAGTGATTCACTATATTGTTTCGTTTCATTAGAAAAAAAGGTATGGTCACTTTCCACAACATAGTAAGAGATTGTTGAAATAGAACTGGTTTGATTAGCCAAGGCAAAAAGATTGTTGAGGCATTTTGGTACGTTTCCAGAGATGTTATTGAAAGAGAGGTCTAGGAGTTGAACTTTCGCAAGTTGAAATATGTTGGAAGGCAAGCTACCAGAAAACAGATTGAACCGTAGAGAAACGATGACAAGCTTTGGAAGTTTATCTCCAATCCAAGTTGGTATTTGTCCAGAAAATTTATTTTTTTCTACATCAAATAATGACAACTCTTTGCAGTTTTTTAGAGAAAAAGGTAATTTGCGAGTGAAATTATTTTTTCGTATGCGTAATGCCTCCATCTTTGTTAATAAACCCATAGATGTTGGCAATTTCCCTGAAAAATTGTTGTTTGCCAAATCTAGATATGCTAATGATTCAAAATGTGCCCAACATTCAGGAATCTCACCAGATAATTGTTATTTGATAAATCAATGTAGGCCAGATTCCTGGTGGTGTTTGCACATAGGAGAGCATTTGCTTCGAAGAACTTGTTATTGGATAAATCCAAGCTACTTGTCATAGATAAAAATGATGGGATTCAGCCATGAAACATGTTGAAGCTAACAGAATATGAACAGCATGTGGACTGAAGTTTTCAGATATTATTGAATGAATGAATGAATGAACATTCACCAAGTATACTGTATATATACATGTGAGCTCCTAACAGAATGATGCTAACAGAAACAACCAAAAGATGTAATCAGCTTGTAACAACTAACTAAGAGAAGTCTAGTTTGAGTGGTAAAGGTTACAACTAATTCTGAATTAACTGAACTTCCAAGCTTGCTGATGTAAGCCAACTGTTGATAGCCCCCCTCAAGCTGGACTATAGACATTCTGTAGGTTCAGCTTGAATGTTAGCTCTTGAAATTTCGGTGATGCCAATGCTTTGGTAAAACAGTCTGCAATCTGTTGTGAAGTATGAACTGGAAGTAGCTTAATCATTCCAGCAAGCACCTTCTCCCTTACAATATGGCAATCTATTTCAATATGCTTCGTTCTTTCATGGAAAACTGGATTGTGAGCTAGGTATATAGCAGATTGGTTGTCACAGAATAGTAAGGCAGGTTCAACTTTGATATTTAAATCCTGCAAGAGGTACTGCACCCAAACTAATTCACAAGTAGCAGAGGCCAGGGCCCTATATTCTGCTTCAGAGCTTGATCTAGAGACAGCGGACTGCTTCTTAGCCTTCCAACTAATCAGGGAGTCACCTAGATAAACACAATACCCAGAAATGCTTTTACGTGTCTCTGGACATGTTGCCCAATCTGAGTCAGAGAAACACTTTAGTTGAAAACAAGAGGCAGATGAGAAGAACACTCCTTTCCCTGGACTACCTTTTAGGTAACGTAGTACTCTATTTGCATGTCTGAGATGTTGTTCAGTAGGTTTGTCCACAAATTGAGAAAGTTGTTGAACAGCAAAGGCCAGATCAGGTCTTGTGTTTGTAAGGTAAAGGAGTCTCCCTACTAATTTTCTGTACATAGCTACATCAGTCAAAGGGTGTCCATCTTCAGCTGTCATTACAGTTCCTGCTGCCAAAGGTGTTTTTGCTGGTTTACTAGCAAGGAATCCAGAATCTGCCAACAATTCAAGAGCATACTTCCTTTGACTTAAATTGATTCCATCTGGAGTTCGATGAACCTCCAAGCCAAGAAAGAATTTTAGTTCTCCCAAGTCTTTGATGCGAAATTTTTCATCCAAGAAAGCTTTAATATCATTTATTTCATCCTGTGAGTCTCCTGTCATGATAACATCATCCACATATATAAGAAGAGCAGTAAAGGAGCAATTAGTTTTCTTTATGAAGAGAGAAGGATCAGAATTTGCAGGTTTGAAGTTTTTGGAAATCAAGGCACTAGATAGCTTGTGGTGCCACTGTCTGCTAGCCTGTTTTAGGCCATAGAGGGATTTTTGAAGTTTGCACACCAGAGAGGAATCTTCACACTGCATTCCAGGGGGCATAGACATGTAAACTTCTTCATACAAGTCACCATGTAAGAAAGCATTATTCACATCCAATTGTTGCAGTAACCATCCATTAACAGCAGCTAAGGCTAAGAGAGTTCTCACAGTGGTAAGCTTGGCTACTGGAGAGAATGTTTCCAAGTAATCCACACCCTCTTGTTGATTGAATCTTTTTGCTACCAACCTTGCTTTGTATCTTTCAATAGTTCCATCTGCCTTATGCTTTATTTTATAAACCCATCTGCATCCAATAGGTGTTTTCCCTGCTGGTAGAGGAGTAAGGATCCAAGTCTTGTTGAATTCTAAGGCCTTTACTTCTTCTTCCATAGCTTGTCTCCAACATTCGTACTTTGTAGCTTCTGAATATTGTTTAGGTTCAACTATTGCAGAAATGTTCACAGAGAAGGCTTTGGCCGAAATGGGCAGCTTGTCATAATTAAGCACATTAGATAATGGGTGCTTTATGGTGTCATTTATGCAGTTGATTGAAGTGTGGTAGTCTCGCAAATATTCAGGTGCCTTTCTTACTCTCTTGGGTCTATCTGTGGGTCCATTTGAATTAGTCCCTTCTTCTAAATGATTGGATGCTTCTCTTTGAGAGTTAACCTGCTCAGGTTCTAGTATTGCCTCAATAGGAGTAGAGCCTGACATGCTGTGATGTAGACTTCCTTCTCTCACAACCTCTCTTTCTTCATTAGCTTCATTTTCTTGCAGCAATATCATATCTGGGCTGCTGAAACAATGCTGGTTCTGCTGCAGAAAGGGAAATTGTAATTCATCAAACACCACATCCCTTGAGACAAGCATTCTCATGCTATGCAAGTCAACAACTCGAAATCCCTTTGTTCCATGAATATATCCCAGAAATGCACATTTTAAAGCTCTGGCTTGGAATTTTGTCCTGTGTTCCTTAGGTGTTCCAACAAAACATAAGCATCCAAACACTTTTAGATGTGGAAATTTGGAGTGCGTTTGTATAAGATTTCAAAGGATGAGGAGTTCTTCAGGACTGCAGTGGGAAGGCGGTTTATTAAATATGCTACATGTGTAACTGCATAATTCCACAATGTTAGTGGTAAACTAGATTGAAAAATGAGAGCTCTTGTTGTGTTTAAAATATGCCCATGTTTTCTTTCAACAACAGAGTTTTGTTGAGGGGTATATGCACAACTTAGCTGATGTATAATTCCATGTTGACAATAAAATTCTTCCATCTTAAACTCAGCACCATTATCACTCCTAATTGCCTTAATGTTCTTCCCAAACTGGTTTTGCACCAATTTAAAGAAATCTTGTACCAGTCTTCTAGCTTCTCCCTTGTTTTTCATGGGATATACCCATGTGTATCTACTAAAATCATCTATGACAGTGAGGAAATATCTATGACCATGAGTAGACATAATAGAACTTGCTCCCCAAATATCAACATGCACAAGATCAAATATTCCAGCAGAAACATTTGTACTGACAGGAAAAGGAAGTCTCTTTTGTTTTGCTATATGACAAGTCTCACATTTTATTTCTGAATGCCACTGTACATTGTTGCTTTTCTGTGCTAGCAATCTTAATTTTTCAAAATGTGGATGGCCTAATCTGAGATGCCATAATACAGAATTATTGCTAGAGGTATTATTACAATATGCAGAACTTGTTTTGCCCAAAGCTACCTCAGGTTGCCTCCCTTTAATTTCTGGCTTCACAAGCTGATAAAGCCCACCAGTTTCCTTAGCAAATCCAATCGTCTTCCGGCCAGGAAGTCCCTTAATCAAGCATTGCCCAGATTGTAAGACAAAGGCACACCTTGAGTCTCTTGTTGCCTTACTAACAGATATTAAGTTGAAAGTAAAAGCAGGAACATATAGGACTTGATGTAAAACGAACTGATCAGATAATGAGATAGTTCCTATGTGAGTTACTTCAACAACCATGTTATTTGGGAGATTCACATAGTAGTTTGTCACAGGTTGGTATGCATCGAAAAACTCTAGGCAACATGTCACATGGTTACTAGCTCCAGAATCAACTATCCAGCAATCTTTAAAATTGAAATTGGCAATTTGGCAAGAAAGAATTATACCAGAATTGTTCAAGTTAGAACAATTTTCCTCGAGTGCTAATACTGCTTCATTTTCTACTAGGCTCAATCCAGCAAAGTTGGGAGTTAGTGTGGCATTTATTGGTACTTGTGTCTTGAGTGGTTCAATGGTGCTGCCTGGTTGTGGAGTATTCCTTTTTGTAGATTTTATTAAATCCATCAGCTGAGAATATTCTTCATGAGTGAGTTTGACTTCTTTGTTGTCATCTGAACATCCATCCCCAAGAAATTCATAGTCATCTTCAACTGTCAAACAGTCTGTGCATTGGTTAACATGATACTGTTGATGTCCCCTCTTATATCCAGGTGGAAATCCATGTTTGCGATAACAAGTTTCAGAGGTGTGACCATTCATCTTGCAGTGAGTGCAGAATGGTTTCTTGCTGGAATTGTTTGAAAATCTTCCATTATAGGATCTTGCTGCTAGTGCCATGGTTTCATGCTGAGTCTCAGCATCTGGAATTTGGTTAGAGTTGACAAATTGTCTCTCATATTGGAGAACCAGAGAGAATACTTTGTTTATGTGTGGAAGAGGGTCCATTATCATAACTTGTGACTTTACTGTTGCATAGGCTTCATTGAGTCCCCTAAGAAAACGGATAACTTGATCCTGGATTCTGTACCTTTCAGCAGTAGTTTCAGAAGGAGGGATAGGTGTAAGATTGGCCAATTCATCCCATAGTATCTTGAGTCTTGTGTAATATTCAGTAATGGAGAGAGTACCTTGATTTAAGTGAAAGATTTCCTCTTGAAGCTCCATTATGCGAAAGGGGTCTCCTTGTGAGAATCTATCATGCAAGTCCTTCCAGATTTCAGCAGCATTGTCCAGCCATAATATGCTCTTTGCAATTGTGGGGGTAATGGAACGCAAGATCCAAGAAACCACCATGGTGTTGCATCTTTCCCAAGTCTTGTAGGTAAGATCATCTTCTTCTGGCTTTGTGATGGATCCATCAATGAATCCAATCTTGTTCTTTGCAAGAAGAGCAAGTCGCATGGCCCTAGACCAACTGTGATAGTTGTTCCCTTTGAGAACTTTTGAGACCAGAACAAGAGCAGGATTTTCATTGGAAGCAAGATGAAGAGGGTTTGCTGCAATGTCATCTTCAAATCTCTGAGGTCTTGAGAAGTTGGAAGAACTTGAGTTGGGGCTTGCATTGCTCCCAAATTGAACATTGTCATGGTTTGGATTTGCTCTAGGCATTGTCACAGATTGCAGAGGATATCAGTGAATGGTGAGGATGGTGAAGAAAGGCAGACAGAGGCACTGGTGGTTAACCAAGTGCTCTGATACCATAACAGAATATGAACAGCATGTGGACTAAAGTTTTCAGATATTATTGAATGAATGAATGAATGAACATTCACCAAGTATACTGTATATATACACGTGAGCTCCTAACAGAATGATGCTAACAGAAACAACCAGAAGATGTAATCAGCTTGTAACAACTAACTAAGAGAAGTCTAGTTTGAGTGGTAAAGGTTACAACTAATTCTGAATTAACTGAACTTCCAAGCTTGCTGATGTAAGCCAACTGTTGATAGAAGCTCAAATTAATTTGTGCAAATGTTGTGTGCTCAATAGGTAAATTTGAAATTTCCCCATAAATTTGCTTGTTGGAAAGGTCGAAGATTGATAACGAAGGAGAGAAGTCCCAAATCCAATTTGGAGTGGCTTCAGAAACTCCAGCACTTGAAATATACAGTACTTAACATTATTTTGGGCTCGAATCCATGTTGGGAAAGAGCCTAACTTGCATGACGACAAACTTATCTCGAACAATTGAAATGGAGGAATCCAGTCAATTGTTGGGAAATATACAGGTACTTAACATTATTTTGGGCTCGAATCCATGTTGGGAAAGAGCCTAACTTGCATGATGACAAACTTATCTCGAACAATTGAAATGGAGGAATCCAGTCATTATTGATGTTGAAAACCAATGGATTGAAAGATAGATCCAAGAATTGGAGTTTAGAAAGTTTGGAGAAATGAGCTTCAGAAATCACACCTTGCAAAGAATTGTTGCTTAGATATATTGTCTCCCAGTTGGATAGTTGCCCAATGCTTTCACTTACAGTTCCATTTAATCTATTATTAGCAAGATACAATGCTTGCAAAGAAGCAAATTGTGAAAGATGAGGAACTGACCCTGTAATTTGGTTCCCAACCAAGGACAAATGCTGCAATGATTTCTTTGGACAATTAGTTGATGTTGAAACAAAGTCATCAAACCGCCCACTCATGTTGTTGTTAGATAGATCAAGTACACGTAAACTACAAATATCCAACAAAGAATTGGGTATGGACCCTGTAAGATGATTGTCGGAGAGTCGAAGAATGGCAAGATTAGCGCTGTGATTGAACAACAACGGGAATTTTGAAGACACTAGATTACAGCCACTCAAGTCCAGTTCTTGCAGGTGAGAAAGATTACTAAGTTTCTGTTGCCAACTAATTGCAGTGCCAAGGTTAGCATATAGTTCAAGAGTTTTAATGGACGTAAGGTCAGATAACCAATCTAAATTTGATGTTGAAGAGCTGGAACTGAGACAGAGATAGTTTAGCTGGAGAAGATTCCCAAGACTATGAGGAATTGTTCCAGTGAAGAAATTCACACTAAGATCAAGATAAACCAAGGATTGTTCAACTGAATTTTCATTTAGATTAAAATTTAGAAGAGGTTGGAAAATCAATATTTGTAAAAGAGAGTGCTGTGGAACTTTTTTTTTCTTCTTAAATAATGTAAAATCAAAACATGTTTGACATATCATTTAAATTAGTTTATAACATATTTGATGAATAAACTTATTTTATTAGTTTACAGTATTTTTCAAATTTTATATGAGATATCTTTTTATTTTTATTCTTAATATTTTAATACAAAATAAAATTAAAATATATGTAAAAAAATTATATAGGTATATTTTGATTTGAATTTTTTTTTGTTTGGCTTTAAATTCAGGATATGTTAGTACCCTCTCCTTATCTTTTCTTGTTTAAAGTTTTGGCGTTTATTTGTTCGTGTTGTTGGAAAATTAGCTAAGTCTTCAAGATTTTTTTATAGCAATTAATGGTTTGAATGAGTTCATACGACAAAATTATTTTTTGTTTGACCTTAAATTCAGGGTATGATAGTAATAAAATTAATTATTGGTTTGGTTAAAGGGTTTAGTTTTTTTATTAGGTTTTTATGTTAGATACTTGTTCAGTAAGAGATGGATAACTCAAACTAAAGGAGCTCAATCACTATATAAGATATTTGTTGAGTTAATAATGGTAGTTTAGATGTGTCCAACGTCAACCAATCTAATAAGGAAGCATGTTCCTTCATCTAGGGTTTGTTGGAATTGTTTATTGTTTGGCATTGAAGTTGCTAAATTAAAGCAAAGTAATAAAGAAGGTAATGTTCAATTGAATTTTACAAGCCACTGAGAATGATTTAGTGAAGAGAAACCTAAGTAATTTTGATTAGGCTAGGAGTTCAATTTTATTTTTATTTTTTTTGTTTCAATTATTATTTGTAACAAAAAAAAAGAATGAAAAAAAAAACTGTTTTACTATTATTACACTTTACAATAAAAAGAAATTTAAAAGTGATACCTTTTTTATTTTTTTTTTAAAAAAATCTTTGAACTATGTGGTTTTTTTTCATTTGTTTGATAATTTTATTTGTATTTTCACTGACTTGGTTTGAAAATAAGCAATGTGCTCTCTTGGCACTTAACAGGAGAAGCATTGACATTATCAACTTCTGTGTTGAATCCGATAGCTTTGAAATTTACAGACTGGTAATATTAAAATTTGACATTATTAGTGAATCACATAATTGTAACTTGTTCAAGAAATTATTTAGAGTTTCTACACCTCCCTATAAGGTTTATTGGATTTATTGAAAAATCCATCTATCAAATTTTATTAATCATCCTTTGTTTTTCAATGAATTGTTTCAATTTTTTTAAAATGATACCGAATTTAGATATAACATTAAATATAAAAATTGAGATTCAAAACTACAACATTTTTGTTTATAATACCAGTAAATTTTAAAACGTAAAACTTGACTTAATAATTACTACTTAAATTAAATCTCCTTAGAATTATGTTAAAATATGTAAAATTTTTGTTTCTCCTAATATTTCTAATAAAAAAAGAGTAAATTTTGTTGTAGCTATGTGCATTAGACACACTTTAAGGCAACTTTGATGATGCTCCCCACTTAAATTCTTTAACTTGATTTTTTATATTTTTTTATAGATTTCATTGTAATATATTATTTATTTTTACTTTATAACATTTAAGTTATTATTCTTTTTAGTGGTGTAACTTCTTCAAAATATTTTAAATGGGTTCTGTAAGTTACTCTATATTTTTTTTAATATTTAACTTTACTTTAATTTAATATTTTAATCCTTGTTCTATTTCAATTTTCATACTATTAAACTTTTCAAAAATTGGACCCATTGGGATACAATGGATGAAAAAAAAGAAGGGAGAGGGGGGTATTACCTTTTCCCCTCCCCCACTTTCACATTCCCCTATTAGAATTTTATAAAAAATTTTATTTTACCCTTTCATTAACAAATGAGAAAACAGCTCTATATAATTATTTTGAAACGACTATATAAAATTATTTTATTATACAAATTAAGTGAATAATTGTAAAGAGCCGTTAGAAGAGAGAATGACTCTAAAGAGTCTTTGGAAGAGTGAGAACGACTTTAGAACCATTGGGAAGGGAATATATATATATATATATATATATATATATATATATATATATATATATATATATAATTAAATATGTTAATAAAATAAAACATTAAAAAATTTTACAAAATATATTATAATTTATAATATTAATATAAATTATAAATTTTTTATCACACAATAATACAATTTTGTTAAATTTTTTATTTTATTAAAAATATTACAAATTAATATTATATTTTTGAGTTTTCTAACATATATATATATATATATATATACACACACATATATATTTCCTTCTCAACTGCTCTAGCCGTTGAGGGTCCTCAATGGTTCTTTAAAATCGTTCCCCCTTCCGACGATTTTTTAGAAAGGTTTTCCCCATCTCAACGGCTCGTTATAATAGTTTATCTTTTTAAAAAAAAAATTATTTGTATAATGAAGGGATAAAATAAAAAAATTTATAAAATTTTAATATTGGAGGGCAAATGTAAAAATAGGGAGGGAAAAAGGTAATACCCAAAAACGGGAGTGTACCTATTTTAATTTTGCTGCATCCGAGTATATGGGTTCCCTGCTTCAACCGCCCTTTGTAGGTTTGCTTCAGCGCTTGGAGTTCCATCTCCATAAGCTTGCTTGTGCGAACTTGTCATGGTTTTGGGGCATGCTCATTTGGTCTGGTTCCCTTTTCCCTTTTTGCCCGTGAAGAACTATTTCTCGATTGGTGAAATTCACGATCTGGGTTTGCTTCTGTGACCTTTTGGCACTGCCGTTTGCTTCTACAATTTTTCGTGTTCCAATTTGGGGCTTGTTTTTGCTGGGTTTGCAAGTTTCAATTTTTTTATCATTTTGTTTGGGAAAATCGATCTTTGATTGTGGGTGTGATGTTTGATGTTTGCTTGTGCTTGTGACGAACTGGGGCTTGCGTTTGGTAATCTGAATTTGCTTCTTGAATGTGCCTATTTCAATTTTTTCTTCTCTTTTTGTTTGGAAAAATTGATTCTTGATTCTGGGTGTGATGACGACAGAAGTTGCAATAACACAGTTTGCAGTATCAGAATATGAATGCCATTTCTTGTATGTCAATATACTGAACCAAGAACAAGAAAACATTTCATTTTCTTTTGAAGTTTCATAAAGATGAAAGAGACCTAATTCATTGTAACAAATGTAAAAAGAATGAAATATTAGGTATAAAAAGGGTTGAAGCAAATATAACAATAAAATTGAAACGTCAAAGATTTTTTTTTAAAAGAAGAATCACTAAGCCTTTTTTTTTTTTAATTCTCTATCAAAATCTCCAGCGGTTGGAAACTTGGTTTGACAACCAGCTTCTATATTCACGGATCCATGTAGTTCTGTATCAAACAACTAGAAATATTCCATAAGCACAAGAGTTATACACGTAACTGACGAAATAACCTTTTAACTTTTAACCGATATCACCAAAAAAAAATTCTCCTAAACAAGATTTCCTGCAAAAACATGTACAAGAAATTATTCATTCCTTGTGCATAAATAATCATCTTCTCTCCACAGGCAAGCCATCCACCATATCTTATTGGAGGCATCATGATGATTCTGATGTAGCAAAAATGAAATCATGGCTGAGTTACATGACAGAATTTGCTGTCTTAAACTGTGTTTTATAACTTATCTCAAGGTTGCTTATTAGCTAAGAAAATGATAAAATAATATGTATTCGTTGCTTGCAGTAATATTTTAACAGTTTCTAAAACACAATTTGAGATAACAAATATTGTCTCAATTATAAATTACACACAATACAAAAGTGTTTTATCCTTCCAAAAGAAAATATAGTGATTTCTTGTACTAAAACAGTTAACTTTCTATTATAAAACAAACTTATTCACATTATTATTGTCATCCCCGTTATATATCTAGATTAGTTAATTGAATTGCCTTTCAAGGCCAAAATAATCAGAGGAAATATCTTCTATCAAAATAGAAGATAACCATAAACTTTAAACCTATAATACCTATTTTAAACTTAAACTACAAGTAACTCTAGCTCTAGCACTGCATCCCATTTCCAAAATCACTTCCATTCAGTCATGGTTTCGTGAAAATGAATTATCAAAAGAAAAAAGATAATTAACTAAAATAATAGGAAATCGATTTGGCTGAATCTACTTGAGAAGTAGTGGCTGTCTATCATCAGGCCCCACAATGACTAGCCTGGAAAATTGTGCATTAACAAAAAACAAAATACAGTAATGAATAAACCATATTCCAGACAACATATTAATATGTACACACGTGTACTAAAATACAAAACAAGATGGTAAACACGCACCTCTTCATTTGCTCCAGCGGCCATATTTATGAAGGCATCCTTTGACCTATGAAAGAAATAAGGCATTCGTTATAGCAAAACAAGAATATGATCCAGAAGAGAAAAGGCATGCGAGAGGAAGGGGTAATACAAAAAATTAAACGAAGGAAAAAGAGAGGAGGGGGGGAATCAGATGAAGTAACTCTCTGGAAAGGCAATTAAACAGATATCGGTAACTTTGCCTTGCATAAATAAATGCTAAGAACATCAAAAGTTTAGCAAGTACCTGTGTGAGTCCTGAATGTCATGCATACCATTTTGTGGTTCATCTCTGACTTTTGATAGAGGCGAAAAGAACTAAAATAGAAACAACAATAGGATTATCCCAAAAGATGACATTCATTTAAAAAACCATACTTCCTTCTAGTATTGATAATTATACATCAGAACCTTCTCAATTCAACTCACCTGGTGCATTGAGATGAACACAATAGAAATATCCAAAATAAAGTTCATTGTTAATGTATGGCCAAACAGTGCAGCAGAGGCTATGCCAGTGAAGATTGTTACAACTGTCGAAGAGTACTTTTTCAAAATTGTATCTGAACAAAGGAATCAAGTTATTAAGAAAAGAGAAAAATACAAGTATCCATCTATAAAGCATGAGGTCCATCCAAGATAATGCGTAACATTATTTTCCATCAGTGTTAGATGGGACCAATAAGGAACATAAAAAATCTGAACAATAAACCTGCATATTTGAAGAAGAAAGACGATAGAATTCCTTGGGCTGCATTGTTGGCTATCAAAAGCATCGTGGCCTTTGAATGCCCTTGCAGGATATCAAAGCTACTAGGACCTGAAACATTAAAAGCAAAACACACATGATCTTAGTTTACACTTTAAGCTCTAGATAAAAGCTAACATAGGCTATGGGGAAAATTTACAAACAATTGATGTCAAAAGTCAATCTTGTTTGGACTTTCAGAGAACTAAAGCCATCACTAATTACGATATCGAATATAACAAGAGTATTTATGAAGGTCCTAAAGCACCTTAGCATATGGATCAAAATTGAGAACAGATTTCAATAGTTGCTCCATTTACAATGAAATATTTGACAGAAACTCATTTATAAATTGTGCACACAAGCACAGAGTATAGGAAAATCCACTACATTCTAACATGTGTTCATAAACACAGGTCTACATCAAATTAGAAAATAAGTTCAACAGTCTGTTTGATCTTCACTCTCCTAAATGTATGTGCCTAATAATTTGAATTCTCTAATATTTGCAGTATCTTATATTGTTAATTGGAAGAAATTAAAAAAGAATAAGAACTAGCACTAATTATATACTTCTTTTGGTTTGAGAGGCAGATGATTATTTATATTCCATGCAGTAATAAAACTGAACTCATTGATCAATGAGCTGTGGGTATAGCCGTTGCAACCAGAGAGGTCGATGACTTGATGTCAAGGGAACTATTGCCGTCAGGATCTACCCTTCCCCTTTCCCAGTGCATTGCACTCCCTCATGACCAAAAGGATTTGAACTCATTGAATTATTTTAATCATTAAATGAACACACGGTCTAATCCCTTGCAACCAATACATTACCTGGAGGTAAATGCTGGTATCGTATTGGCTCTTCAAAGCATATTCATTATAGACAGAGGCCAATGATGGAACGGTTACCTGTATCATTATTCCCCGATTAACATCCAACAAACATGAAAGGAATCCGAATAACTAATTCAGAATAAAGAAGACAGTTTTAAACGTAACTGCAGACAACAACCAATGATAAGATTAGAAACATGACAGTCACAAAAGTGAGTAACCGATGCCACTTACAAAGATTGAAGTATAGATGTATGCTCCCATTGTGACTGGAAGACCCAAAGCTGTGGTTCCTTCAGGTAATGATCGCAGCTGATTAACACTTATACCAATAAGCAACAAAGCAAGTGCTTCCCACTGTAGCAAAAGAACAAATCCGTATTACTTATAAAGATGGCACCACAAGCAGTCTGCTCAAATAATGAAAGTACCAACCTGAATAACAGGAAAACGACGCTTCATAAACATCTTCAGTAAAACAGCTATTACCAAAACCTGCACATCCAGTTAGCCATGAGACACATTCATTAGTAAAAAAAAAAATTAGAAAGTACCAAGGTAGAGGAATGGATATACTGACAGCCGTTCTACATCACAATTGTTTCAAAGGAATAATTGCCTTTGATGACCACTGGTTTATGGTATCATATATGACATGCATTGACGGTTATCATCGTGATTAGACTTCATTAACACATTCTACAAAGGAGGGGTTATGCTTCTAAGGGTCATTCAAGGTTCTTCATCATAAAATAAATTGCAGGAAACAAAAGCATGAGAAAAGAATTTTAAAGCACCACAAAATCATGCCACAGTTCTTATTGTACACATAAAACACATTCTATACCTTCCCCTAATAGCTTAAGCTTTTAGGTTAAATAAATTGGTTATTGGGATCTTTCCACTCTAAAATTCATAACAATGTACAGATATAGAACCTTGGACTTCTTTTATCACATTATGTTCTGCATTTAGTACAAATTGAATTAAGAAGATTCTCTCAAGAGAGGGGGCAGGCTGGGTTCACCCTCCTAGGGAAGCAAGCCAACGATCATGGTTGGCTTGGCATCATTTCAATATTTCTTTGGGCTCGTCATCTTCTTCAGTTACTGACAGTAACGGCCAAATAAGAGGTTTTAGCCTAAGTTTCTGTTTTCATTGAATAGGCTAGTTCAGCAACATTCTGAAGAACTGTACAAACACAAGGTTCTTATTATTGCAATCAAATGTTAGAGGGGTTATATGAAGAAACGCCAAGGTTGAAGGAGGGGAGGGGAAGGTTTGGAGTACTCCAATTCAATCTCAATAATCTGGAAACTAAACCAGATGGTAAACACATACCTCATCATTTGCTCCAAAGTTTGGGTAATTTTGGAAAGACAAAATGGAGATTGAGTGAAGTAATTTTTTTTTTCTAAAATTTCCGTGATTTTACAAATTATAATATTTATATTACAAATCTTATTTTGCTAGTCAAGATGCTAATTCATTTTATGTTTTTAAGATACTAAATCAATTATTACAATATCACATATCTTTTTTATTGTTTTAGGTGCAATGAGAGCAACTTACTATAGAACTTAATGACATATGACATATCTATTACTTTCATTTTCAACTAATGTTACTTGAACAAATGGAAACTTTATTGTGATAGAAAACTTAATAACAACAAACACTAATGTAGATGAAGAACAGCGAATGCCAAAACCAAATACACAAGACATGCAATCCTATGTAACAAATTTCAACTGCAACTAATAGAACTAAAAGGGAATGGCCTTGGAGGAATTGTAACTTGACTTATTCCTTCTAGCATCAGCATAGCCATCTTTATTGTTGGCCTCACAGAGGGATCTTCTTGAAGGCACCAAATAGCAACCATCACAAACCTCTCTAGCCTCTTCATTTCATTGATAGCGTCATCATCATTTCCAATCAAAATGTCTAGTCTTCCTGACCTAAAGCAATCTTATGCCCAATCAGTTAAAATTGCCTTCTCTTCACTACCAATCTCCATATCTACATTTCTTTTGCAGCAAATCATCTCCAACAATAACACACCAAAGCTGTAAACATCAATCTTCGTAGTGAGAGGTGCACTCCTGAACCACTCTAGTACAACATATCCTTTTGTTCCTCTAATGCTTGTTTCAGTGTTAGTCTGATTTATCAATAATAATTTTGCTAACCCAAAATCAAATATTCTAGAATTGTAATACTCATCCAGAAGAATATTTTGAGACTTTATATCGCAATGGATGATCTGGGTGCAACATTTCTCGTGTAAGTAGAAAAGCTCTCTTGTGATCCCATAGGCAATGTGAACTCTTTAGTTCCAACTTGGTTTCAATTTTCCAAAAAGAAAACTTGCTAAAGTGCCATTGCTCATGAACTCATAGACTAAAATCCGATGTTGTCCCTCATCACAATAGCCAATCAAGCGAACCAGATTCTTGTGATGAGTTTGGCCTATCACATTCACTTCAGTCTTGAATTCCTTATCACTGTCTTGGAGAACCTTGTCCAATTTCTTGACAGCAATGAGGGTCAATTCTATTGACCCTTTATAAAAAATGCCACAAGATCCCCTTCCCAATCCATCTTTGAAGTTACTTGTTGCTTCTACGTGCTCTTTGAAGGTAAAATTGAGCAAATTATTCTCAGCAACAATTTTTTTTGAGCGAATCTTCTTCTGCCGGTAAAAGAAGAAAAGAAAACATACTGCAGCAATCAACATAAGAATAACAAAGACAGAGCTTCCAAGAAGGACTGATATCACTGTGATCAAAGTTCCTTGATCTTCTTATATTTCTGCATATTTGGAAATGGAGTTTGAGGTCTTTCTGAGTTGCGGTTACTGATTTATCCTCTCTTCCATTTGAGAGTGGCAACTTCGTCTTCCAACAGCAATTATTTCTAAATATAGAAACTGCACATAGGCAATCTTTGAAGCAAGAATTTTTTCAGTCCTCTGAGCTGGAAGGAGAAAATTGCTCATAATCTGAATAAGGCCAATCTGTGTTTGGTAATTCCTTCATAAAGTATTGCTCTTCTTGAAAGCTCTGCTCACCTTCTTTACAACCAAGTTCAAAATTCGGCTTGCAGCTGCCAAACGTATCTATTGAATCAAGAAGAGAAAACCCTTGTGGGCATTCACATCTTGGTCTTTGGACAGGCTGGAGAGTGCAGATACTGTTGAATCCACTGACTCCACTACCACCAGTTTGTCCATTTAATGCCATACATATATATTATTTGGCATTGTCTTTCCAACTGTCCAGCCTGTGCTTTCATCTTTGGATTAGTGATATTAAACATCTCACTGCTTCTTTTCATTATGTATAGGAAGCCTGATTCATCAAAGATCACACGGTAACCGAGGTTGGTTTGATTGGCTGGATCATAAGTACCACTGATATAGTAAGCATCATAAGTATAGTTGGTTGGCAGATTTATAGGGTTGAGCACAGCATCACCTTCCAGAAGAAGACGAAATTGGAACCTTCCCCTTGAGAAGTTGGTTTCTGTTTGTCTAGAAGAAAGAGTTTCTCCAACCTCCGTTATTTGCGTAGGCAGCAAGGTATCAGTAGGGGTGATCGAAACTCCCCCACAGCAACTCAGAATTTGTGTCGAGCAGCTGAAAGTTGCCTGTATCATTCATCAAACCCTAGGAAATGGAGCCTGTTGCAGGATCTGATTGCCACAACTCTCTATTTTGAGGGCTGTTGAGCACTAGCCCACGGTCATTTAGCTCCAACTTTGACCCTTTGGGAGCAGGGTTGTCTCCATTTGCATACCAAACTATAGTCTTGCTAGGTATCTTTTCATACCAAATCGCAAGCAAGAATTGGCCATTCTCAAGTTGGTGAAACCCAAATGCAAAATCACCAGAAGGAGAAAGCCATTTAGCAGCATCATTATCTGCAGTAAGGGTGCTACCAATGCTGATGTTACCATCATTTTCAGCAATGAGATAAGGCAACAATAGAAGGATAATACCACTGCAAAGACTTTCTAGTGCTAAAATTTTGTTTGCAAGTGCACCTTTTTCTTTCTTTGTGACTGATAGACTTTTTAACGTTTTTGTTGTATTGAAAGGCAGGGAGGGGATACTTTTATCGATGCCTTGTTTGCATCTATTTTGGGATGGAGGGCAACAATTAAGGGAGACTCTTCCCTTGTTTGGATACACGTGGAAAAAGAATAAAATCTTTTCTGTTTTCATAATAAAGTGTAACAAAACTTTATTATTTTCTATTTTCATATATATTTAAAATTTGTTCATATATTTTACTAATACTTTCGTGGCAGATACTTTAAATAAAAAATAATTGTATTTGACTGTCTTATTATGAATAGTGTATTAATGTTTGACGTCAAAGCCCAGTAATGAAGAAAATGTTGCTCAAAGGAGTTTCAAAAGTGCGTTTACATTAAGAAAAAGAAGTTTGAAATGTGCAACATTGACATTTAAAACAATGCTATTTTGTTCTTTTTATTTGAAATTAGTTTCATCTTTTTATCAAAATAAATCTTTTTTTTTTAGAGGATGAATACAAGTACTCTCTAGTGTTATAAAATATATATCTTAAACTCTAAATATTAAATTCTAAATCATAAATCCTAAACTCTAATTTAAAATATTGTTTAATTTGATAACTCTTAATTTTAACAAGAACAACACTAAACAATGATTCATAATAGTTCACTCCAAAAAGGAACACTGGTTCGACAATAATTCAAGATCACTGAAGGCAGGCTCATTGGGTTGAGGTAATGTTCTGGTCGACTATAGGTAATTTCTTTTTAACATCCTACATTTTCTTTTCATAGCCCATTTGTGTTTCTGCCAAAGAAATGGAGCGTGAAAAGAATAAAAACGGGGCAAATAAAAGAACTCCTCTCGACTGTATATCCTGCCTAAGTTCAAAGCTAGGCAGCCCAAACAATTTTATTTGATCCAAAAATAAAAGGTTTTTAGTTAAAATAAATTGAATATTTTGAGGTGTATAAATAAAACTGCTTAAAAGGAATTCTTAGTGCTTGGTAATTTGAAGAATTAAAAGCTATTTTACTCCCTCAAATCTTTATTATAAGGTTTATTTAACTAAGTTACACATAATAACAAATTAAAATGGTAACAGAAAGTTCACATAATTCAACATATGAAAACTAACACAAAGATTGGAGAACGACATTACTACTGAACCAAACTCCACTTCATGATATAATTTCACATTACATTATATCTAGCAATAGCTATAAATACTTGATAAAGGAAAAAAAATGGGAAAAAAACACAGCCACCTTGGCCCTGGGATGCACACATAACCTGGGATTTGAGAGTAGCAAGTCAAACAAAAAACACAAGCGTGTTGTATAGCTCCTGTAACAAGTAAATAATTTAAAGAACATTTGTTAGTTCACTTAAGAAAATATGTTATACTTTTAAAAGCTTTGATCTTGTAAGTTCTTCACAAGAAATTTTCTCAACTGCAGCAAAAACAAAAAATAAAATCAAATAAATGTTTCTTAAACCAAAACTCAAGTTATGTCATTTCAACAAAAACTGAACATGTTATTGTATCATTTTGCATCATTTTCTTTAAAATTAAATAGGAGAAATAATTGAATATATAAGATAATATTACTTACAACAAAGATCCTTACAGATAAATTGATCTTATTAAATAACCTTACAACCAAAATTAATGAGATATATTTAAGTTTTTGGTAAACAATTGAGAAAGGCAACAAAACTAGTTGATTACCTTCATGTTGACACTCCAATCCACCTTTGCAATTTGGCCATGTTTATTGCCACCATCACATACAACTTGTTGCATACATTATTGAGAAAATTGAAGTAAGCATATCTACAAGACCTCTTCAAGAATATTGAGCTGCAAACTCCCCAGAATCCCACACCAAATCCAACTCCCATGCTTATATAGAACCCTTGGGTAAGAAATGGCTCATTTTCTTTATGATTTCCATCATTTTGAGTATCATCAGTTTGATTAGAGAGACATTTTTGGAGTGGAATGCCACAAAGTTCCGGATTTCCCATATAGGTGGAAACATCAAAGCTTTGGAGTTTAGCGGCAATTGGGATTTCCCCAGACAAGTTGTTGTATGATAAGTCCAGTACACCAAGAAGACCTAATTGAGAAATTTGGGAGGGAATCATGCCACACAAACGGTTTCTTGATAAGTCAAGGACATCTAATGACTTTAATTGTCCAATGGTTGTTGGAATTTCTCCACTTAGCATGTTTCTTGAAATGTTCAAGGATATCAATCCTACAAGATCCATGAGTTCATTTGGAATTTCACCGTTGAGGTTGTTGCTAGAGAGATCAATACTTTTCAACAATCCCAGTGTATTTTTAAACATTGACTCCTTACCTTTCCACATGAGTGATGCACTATAATAATTGGTATCACGAGAATTACTCCCGTTGTTGTATTCTTTAAAAACATATTGAGAGATTGTTGGACTAGAAGTGGTTTGATTAGCCAAGGCAGAAAGATTGTTGAGGCATCTTGGTATGTTTCCAGAGATGCTATTGAAAGAGAGGTCTAGGAGTTGAACTTTTGCAAGCTGACATATGTTGGAAGGCAAGCTACCAGAAAACAGATTGAACCGTAGAGAAAGGATGACAAGCTTTGGAAGTTCATCTCCAATCCAAGTTGGTATTTGTCCAGAAAATTTATTTTTTTCTCCATCAAATAATGACAACCTTTTGCAGTTTTTCAAAGAAAAGGGTATTTCTCCTGCGAAATCATTGTTTCGTACTCGAAATGCCTCCATCTTTGTTAATAAACCCATAGATGTTGGCAATTTTCCTGAAAAATTGTTGTTTGCCAAATCTAGATATGATAATGATTCAAAATGTGCCCAACATTCAGGAATCTCACCAGATAATTGATTATTTGACAAATCCATATAGGCTATATTTTGGGTGGTGTTCGCACATATGAGAGCATTTGCTTCTGAGAACTTATTATTGGATAAATCCAAGCTACTTGTCATAGATAAAAATGATGGGATTCGGCCATGAAACATGTTGAAGCTCAAATTAATTTCTGCAAATGTTGTGTACTCAATAGGTAAATTTGGAATTTCCCCATAAATTTGGTTGTTGGAAAGGTCCAAGAATGTTAATGAAGGAGAGAGGTCCCAAAACCAATTTGGAGTGGTGTCAGAAATTCCAGCACTTGAAATATACAGGTACTCAACATTATTTTGGGTTCGAATCCATGTTGGGAAAGAGCCTAACTTGCATGACGTCAACCTTATGAGGAGCAATTTAAATGGAGGAATCCAGTCATTATTGATGTTGAAAACCAATGGATTGAAAGATAGATCCAAATATTCCAGTTTAGAAAGTTTGGAGAAATGAGCTTCAGAGATCACACCTTGCAAAGAATTGTTGCTTAGATTTATTTTCTCCAAGTTGGATAGTTGCCCAATGCTTTCACTTACAGTTCCATTTAATCTATTATTAGCAAGAAACAAATCTTGCAAAGAAGAAAATTGTGAAAGATGAGGAACTGTCCCTGTAATTTGGTTCCCAATCAAGGACAAATGCTGCAATGATTTCTTAGCACAACCAGGGGTTGTTGAAACGAAGTCATCTAGCCGTCCACTCAAGATGTTGGAAGATAGATCAAGTTCTCTCAAACTGCATATATTCAACAAGGATTTGGGTATGGGCCCACTAAGATTATTATCATAAAGATCCAGTATTTGCAGTGAAGAAAATTGAGAAAGATTAGGTGCTGAAGCAGTAATCTGGTTCTGGCCTAACAACAACTGTTGCAATGATTTATAAGCACAATCAGTTGATGTTGGTATGAAGTCATCTAGCCGTCCATTCAAGTTGTTGTCACGTAGATTAAGTACACTTAACCTACATATATCGAACATGGATTTGGGTATGGGCCCACTTAGATTATTACCCTGAAGATCCAGTTCTTGCAGAAAAGAAAATTGAGAAAGATCAGGTACCGACCCTATCATCTGGTTCTCTCTCAAGAGCAAATGTTGTAATGATTTATTAGCACAATTAGTTGATGTTGAAACAAAGTCATCAAACCGCCCACTCATGCTGTTGTAAGATAGATCAAGTACACTTAAATTACAAATATTCAACAAAGATTTGGGTATGGACCCTGTAAGATCATTGTCAGAGAGTTGAAGAATGGCAAGATTAGCACTGTGATTGAACAACAACGGGAATTTTGAAGACACTAGATTACAGCCACTCAAGTCCAATTCTTGCAGGTGAGAAAGATTACTAAGTTTCTGTTGCCAATTAATTACAGTGCCAAGGTTAACAGATGCAAGTTTAAGAGTTTTCATGGATGTAAGATTAGATAACCAATCTAAATTTGATGTAAGGTCAGATAACCTATCTAAATTTGGTGTAAGGTCAGATAACCAATCTAAATTTGCTGTTGAAGAACTGGAACTTAGATCGAGGTAGTTTAGCTGGAGAAGATTCCCAAGACTATGAGGAATTGTTCCAGTGAAGAAATTCCAACTAAGATCAAGATACACCAAGGAAGAGATGTTGGCAAAGATGTCGGGTATTTCCCCTGTTAGTTGATTGCCAGCAAGATTAAGGTGTACTAATCGGGAAAGATTCAAAAAGTGAGTTGGGAATTCTCCACCAAGCCGATTGGCTTGAAGATCAAGATATTGTAAGTGGAGAAGGTTCCCCAATTCAAATGGTATTCCATTGTTCCCATAGAAAGAATACGACAAATTGAGGTATTTCAAATGAGTAAAAGAATCTATGAATTTGGGAACACCCCCATGAAAAAAATTGAAACTAAAGTCCAAGTAACTCAGATAACGTAACTCAATCAATGAGGAATTAATGGTACCTTCCAAACAGGAGGCATAGTCTGGCCTACCACGAAGATCAAGCATAATCACATGACCTGTTTTGTGGCTACAATGAACGCCTTCCCATTTGCAACATTCGTCATGGTTTTCTCCAGTATTTCCCCACGAAGTTAGAACGCCGCAGTAATCCCTGAGTCCTTGTTTGAGAGTAAGCAAAGCTTGTCTCTCCCGCTTTTTGCACTGAACAGAAGAAGAACTGCCGTTGCCTACCTCCGCATCAAATCCCATCGCCATTGAACTTATTAAACAAACAAACAGTACAAGCAATGCACCAACAACTCTCAGAGAACTCATATCTGTCCTTGATATTTGTACGTAGCAAGGATCAAAAGCAGATTAAATTATGGTTCGAACTCAGCTTAATGGATGGCAAGAACTTGAGTTGCAGAGTAAGAGATGCAACACTCGTGGGAATCATAACCCCAGCAGCATTCCTTTATATAGGAACTCACTGCCTTAAAACTAGGGACTGAAACTTTTTTAAGATGTACTTGTTACTTCTAATAAAAAAAAATTCTTTAGGGTTAAAAAGGTAAAAACATCGTGTCATATAAAAATTGATTCAATTTAAAAATTGAAGTTAAATACTTTAAATAAATATTTTAAGTATTAAATATACAAAAAAAAAAATTATAAACTCCAAATAATTCATTTTCACATTTTTTTAAATACTTTTTCACTTATACATTAACTTTTTTTCTTCAATTTTCCTTGTTTTTATTTGTCGAAACTGTATTATTTTTGGTTCCACTAAGAAAGCATTAACAAAAGAATCCAAAGAATGGGTTTACCTAATATTGAACATCAGGACTAATTTTAAGCACTAACGCTACACATAATTCTTAACAAAATTCAAATAATGCATGAACTCACCAGACTAATTCTTTGTTTTCTCAAATGTTTCACATTTTTATTTTGATTTCTATACCTCTATTTTGTTTCAACAAACCCTAATCCCTCAGTACTAACTCTAAAAATATTAAAATCTAAAATTAAACCCTAAATTATAAAATCCCCAAAATATTAAACATTAAATCTTAAACTTTAAATTCTGAATCTTAAACCTTATACACTAAATTTTAAACTCTTGGCTCTAATCCTTAAAATTAAAAAAATTATATAAAATAAAGGTACAAAATTCATGACAAAATTATAAAACATTGAATAAAACAACAAGTTAATGTTGTGAATTAATGGAAGGTACCAAATTATTGGAATTTTGTTACAAACTTAGTGCATCATTGGTGCTTAAAATCAGCCCTAGGCCCCATGTGCAATGTACCCTTACATTTACATTGACTTTTCGTGTCCATTTCACTAATTTGTATAATACTAGTTCAATGCAACTTTTCATATTTTGGTGTCCTGGACGCTTGACGAAGACTCCCAAAAAGATAAAGCTAAGGGTGCAATGTTTCCACGAGGCTTCATTTTCTTTTTTTTTCAGTTTCCTGTCAGTTTCCCTTAAGATTTTTCCTCTTTATTCAATTGATTTTTTCCACAAAAGTCCTTCACAAGGTGGAATTTCTCTACTCACATGAAAATAATTATTAATAGTCAACATCGGTGGCTTCAGTAAAAACTTTACTGTCGGATAAGAACAAATAGTGATTAAGCACTTATATTTTATATTAAAAATATCGTGTTTAAATCTAGTGCAAAATGGATAGGGCTGGAGCAAATATTCTATCAATGTTTATACCCTCTAATAAAAATGTTAAAAAAAAAAAAAGTGATTTACTATTAACAAAACGTTAGTTTTAATAGAAAAGAGTTAAACTGTTTAAGTATGTTCATATACATTATCTAAGGTGAAGTCTTGAACATAGATCTTTTTTATTGTTATTGTTTATTTTTATATCTAGTTTTAGTTGATTATTATCTTCCATTTGATTGTTAGTCCAAATAGTAATTTGACAACAAATTTAGTACTTAGTTATTAATTTCCAAGAACAATATTCTTATTCACTCTATATTACTTGTGTGACTTAGTATACTTGCTAGAATCCCTAAATTTAATTATATACACTTTTCTCTTTTACAAAAATTAATCCTTCACAAGTTTCACTGTAAGTTCAATTGCTACTTACATGTGCATAGTGTCAAGATTTATGATGTTGGTAAAAGAACTTCATAACAAGTCAACTTCAAACACTAACATGATTGTGTACATAACGGGAAATCTTCCTTTTGCCTGCCCATCAGTTTGATTTAAAGGTGATGCTCTCCTAGTGTTGCTCCTTTTTAGACCGTATATATAAGTTAGTATAATTTCTAGTTTTTTTCTGTAATTTTCCCTAACACTTTGATTTGTCAGAAGGCCTCTTAAAAATAAATTCTACTGCAAGCTAAGATTTTGCATAATTTTGTGTAAAGAATATTTGGGTATAACCACATATAATAATTACTTTCAAAAATTTTGCACTTACAAACGAAAGGAAATGCTAAAATTAACTACAAGGAATTTATAGCCAAATTCAGCTAGCAATTGCAGACTCTTTTAAATGGCTACTTTCTTCATACAACTCTTGCCTTTTTTTTCAAGTATTATTTTGAGTTGTTCCTTCAAGCATCAGCATAGCCTGCTTCATCGTTGGCCTAACAGAGAGATCTTCTTGAAGGCACCAAATAGCAACTTTCACAAACCTCTTCAGCATCTTCATGTCATTGATAGCCTCATAATCATTTCCAACCAGAATGTCTACTCTGTCAAACCTAAGACAATCATATGCCCAATCAGTTAAAATTGCCTCCTCTTTATTACCGATCTCCATATCTACATTTTTCCTTCAATAAATGATCTCTAGCAGCACACCAAAACTATAAACATCAACTTTTGTAGTGACTGGTGCACTCTTAAACCACTTTGGTTGTTCTTCAATGTTTGTTTCAATGTGACTTTGATTCATCAATAACAATTTTGTTAACTCAAAATCTAATATCTGTGCAAGAAATACTTATCTAGAAGGATATTTTGAAATTTTACATCGCAATAAATGATCTAGGTGCAACATTAATTATGCAAGTAAAAAACCTCTCTTGCAATTTCAATGGCGATTTGAACTTTTTGATTCCAACTTGGTTTCAATTCTCCAAAAAGAAAATTTGCTAAAGTGCCATTCGTTTTTTCATGTGATTATATTATTATATTATTTTACATTATATATATATATATATATGCATGCATAAAATAATTTTTTTTACATATATTATTATATTAGAAGTAATTTTGTTGAATGTATTAGTAAACGTTAATGCGAGCGTCTCTTTCAATCATAATTTAAATTTAATTTATAATTCGAAAGCTACATAATATAATTAATTTACAAGAAGAAATAATACGATCGAACAAAGAAAAAAAGGTCATGACATGATGTATTCCTAATAGATTTATTTGTTGGTGCTGTTGGAATGTCAACAAAGTCTTCACCTTTTCTGGCAACAATTAATGGTTTGAATGAGTCATTTGACGGAATTTTTTTTAAAATGTTTGGCTTTAAATTCAGGATATTTTAGTACTCTCCCCATATCTTTTCTTGTTTAAAGTTTTGGCGTTTATTTGTTGGTGGTGTTTGAAAATTAGCTAAGTCTTCAAGACTTTTCTACAGCAATTAATGGTTTGAATGGACAAAATTGTTTTTTGTTTGACCTTAAATTCAGGGTATGTTAGTAATAATATTAATTATTAATTTTATTTATGGGTTTAGCTTCTCTGTTAGATTTTTTCTATTAGATACTTGTTAAGTAAAGATAGATAATTTAGATTAAATATGAGAATTAAACACTATATAAAATATATGTTTAGTTAATGATGGATAATTTAGATGTGTTTAACATCCACCTAAGTCAGTACAAAAACATATTCTTTCATCCAGGGGTTTGTTGGAATTGTTTATTGTTTGGCATTGAAGTTGCTAAATTAAAGCAAAGTAATAAACAAGGTAATGTTGAAGAGGCTAGGAGCTCAAAATTTTCTTTTTGGTTACAATTATCATTTGTAACAAAAAAAAAAAAAAGACTGGTCAAAGTGTCGCTATTCTCCCCATTTCCTTACGAGTGATAGAGTGTCGGAATGGCAATGGGTTGAGCCGGGAAGTGTAGTCCCATCTCCTTTCTCATCACAAATCATGAAATTGCGGGAATTTTATAAGAATTTTTTATTAATAAAAATATATTATATTTTAAATATTTGTAACATTAAATATAAATAAATGCTTAAATTATTATTTAAATTAATAAATAATTATATATTTTAATTAATTTTTTAAAATATTAGTATATTTTGATATTTTATATACAAAGAAATTATTTATAAATTAAATTTCTCTTATTATATGTAAAGATGTTTTAGTAATTTAACATTTTGAAAACTCTCAGGATAAGTAAGGTGATTCTCATCTCTATTCTTATCAAGTAATCCCCAATAAATCTCTAATAAATCAAGAGAAATTATCATCTCTAGTAATATATGTACACTTATATTTGTATACTTACTTTTGATACTTTTATTTTTTATTTATTTACTTTTTATTTTTTTATTTTTTATTTACAATTATACTTGCGCAAACAATTACAAAATAAAAAAAATTGTGGTAACTTTTTCTTTTTCTTTTTCCATCCATCTTAGTCTATGTCATCATGCATTGATGATAGGTTTAGATAAAGATATTAAAATTTTGTTGTAGCTATGTGCATTAGAAATAATTTAGGGCAACTTTGACTATGCTCCCCACTTAAGTTCTTTAACTTGATTTTTTATAGATTTTATTGTAATACATTATTTATCTTTATTTTATATTATTTAAGTTATCCCATATTTTTTTAATATTTAATTTTACTTTAATTTAATATTTTAAGCCCTTTTCTATTTTAATTTTGATACTATTGAACTTTTCCAAAATTCGACGCACAGTGATATAATGGATGAAAAGAAGGGCGTGCACATATTTTAATTTTGGCGTATCCCACCATATGGGTTCCCTGCTTCAACCGCCCTTTGTAGGTTTGCTTCTGTGCTTGGACTTCCATCTCCATTTGCTTCTGCGAATTGGTCATGGTTTCGGGGCATGCTCATTTTGGCTAGTCCCCTTTTCCCCGTGAAGAACTATTTCTCTATTGGGGAAATTCCCGATCTGGGTTTGCTTCTGTCACCTTTTGGCACTGCCGTTTGCTTCTACAATTTTTCATGCTCCAATTTGGGGCTTGCTTTTGCTAGGTTTGCAAGTTTCAATTTTATTTTTTTTTTCATTATTTTTGGGGAAATCGATTTTTGATTCTGGGTGTGATAAACTGGGTTTGCTGTTTCTTGTTTGCTTTTGCTTGTGACGAAATGGGGCTTGCGTTTGGTAATCTGAATTTGCTTATTGAATGTGCCTGTTTCAATTTCTTTTTTTTCTTTTTGTTTGGAAAAATTGATTCTTGATTCCGGGTTATCTGCTTTTATTCTGAATTCTGGGTGTGATGACGACAGTGGGTTACAATAACATAGTTTGCAGTATCAGAATATGAATGTCATTTCTTGTATGTCAATATACTGAACAAAGAACAAGAAAACATATCATTTTCTTTTGAAGTTTCATAAAGATGAAAGAGACATACCTAATTCATTGTAACAAATGTAAAAAGAATGAGATATTAGGTATAAAAAGGGTTGAAGTAAATATAAAAATAAAATTGAAAGTCAAAGATTTTCTTTAAAAGAAGAAGAACCACTAAGCCTTTTTTCTATTCTCTATCAAAATCTCCAGCAGCTGGAAGACTTGGTTTGATTACCAGCTTCTATATTCATGGATCCATGCAGTTCTCTATCAAGCAACTAGAAATATCTCCTGCTGCGTAACAGAAAAAAATAACCTTTTAACTTCTGCTTTTACTTTATTGCATCGCTTAAGAATGTCTGCATCAATGCTACCAGATAACCGATATCACCAAAAAAATTCTCCTAAGCAAGATTTCCTGCAAAAACATGTACAAGAAATTATTCATTCCTTGCGCATAAATAATCATCTCTCTCCACAGGCAAGCCATCCACCATAACTTATTGGAGGCATCATGATGATTCTGATGTAGCAAAAATGAGATCATGGTTGAGTTACATGACAAAATCTATTGTCTCAAATTATGTCTTATAGCTTATCTCAAAGCCGCTTATTTGCCAAAAAAAAAATAAAATAATATATATTCAATGCTTACAGTAATATTTTAATAATTTCTTAGCTAAAAAAAAGACTTGGAATAGGCTTTAGAACACAATTTCAGATAGCAGATATTGTCCCAGTTACAAATTATATATGTTCTATTCTTCCAAAAGAAAATATAGTGATCTCTTATACTAAAACAGCTAGTTTTCTATTATAGAACAAATTCATTCACATTATTATTATTAGCAGCAGTAGTAGTATTAGTATCTTTTTTTTTTTTTTTTGAAGTAGAAGAAGAAAATTTATCATACAAAGAGAATTACAAGGAAAATAAGAAATCCTCCTGAAATAGCAATAGAAAATGTAAAGCAAATACAAACAAAGACAGTATTAATTATTAAGAAAGAGCTTTCCGATTCATCTACCTAACCACCAAGACTTCATGAGAAAACCATGTGCCCTCCTTACTCTGGCCTAAACCTCTGAACTTAATCAAAAGTCACTTTACCCTTAATATAAAAGCAATAATTTAGCTTCAATTTCTTGCATTTTACTGTTTCGTTCAATATCTGCACTTCAGATTACTCCCCTAAATTATAGTCAAACTTAAAGGAGACAAACATAAACCTTGACCCTTTACTTTGAAGGTCTGACACCCTGGAATGGAGAACTACCCCATTTTCTTCATAGATAACTTACACAACCAGCTCTCAGCAATAAGCACCGAATACTGAACAAAGGAGTTGATAGACACCCTACAAGCTCCAGCCAATGATTCGATACTTCATAAACTAAATCCATTACGGCACAACAATTTAAACCTTAGGTGCATTTACTGCCACAAATATAGCCAACCACCACATCCCTCACCAGTCAACTTACAGGGAATTCATTATTATTCCCACCTCTCAGCCTCAAATTGTCCTGCCTGATCCTCTCAACACAAGTCTCTGAAATTTCACAAACCTATAGCAATCTCACTAACTTGACAATCAAGGTAAAAATGTATACCCAAAACAATGTTTCAACAAGAATGTACCTATCTGAAATACTGTTTCCCATACTAACCATCCCCATTACTAGTTAGTTGAATGGCCTTTCAGGGCCAGAGTAATCAGAGGAAATCTCTCATATCAAAATGGAAGATAATCATGACCTTTAAACCTATAATACCCATTTCGAACTCAAACTACAAATAACTCCAGCTCTTGCACCGCATCCCGTTTCCAAAATCACTTCCATTCAGTCATGTTTTCATGAAAACGAATTATCAAAAGAAAAAGATAATAAACTAAAATAAAAGAAAATCTATTTGGCACAAGAGTAAAGGAAAAGACAAACATACTGTAGGTGAATCTACTTGGGAAGAAGTGGCTGTCTATCATCAGGCCCCACATGATGACTAGCCTGGAAAATTGTGCATTAACAAAAAACAAAATACAGTAATGAATAAAGCATATTCCAGACAACATATTTATATGTATACGCATGTATTAAAATACAAAACAAGATGGTAAACACACACCTCTTCATTTGCTCCAGCGGCCATATTTATGAAGGAATCCTTTGACCTATGAAAGAAATAAGGCATTCGTTATAGCAAAACAAGGATATAATCCAGAAGAGAAAAGGCATGCAAGAGGAAGGGGGAATACAAAAAAATAATCGAAGGAATGAAAAAGAAAGTATTTTTTTTCCAAAACTTGTATTGCTACAGAATAAGAAATAACCAAACAGTAAATTTTTTAAAATGAGAAATCAAGGAAAGCAGACTCTTTCCCCTATGCCTCTACAGTATGAGGTGGGTGGGTAGTCAACTTAAGTATAACAATCAAGTATATAGTGTATTGGAAAAAAAGGGGGACTCAGATGAAATAATTCTCTGGAAAGGCAGTTAAATAGATATCGGTAACTTTGCCTTGCATAAATCAATGCTAAGAACATCAAAAATTTAGCAAGTACCTGTGTGAGTCCTGAATGTCATGCATACCATTTTGTTGTTCATCTCTTACTTTTGATAGAGGCGAAAAGAACTGAAATAGAAACAACAATAGGATTATCCCAAAAGATGACATTCATTTAAAAAACCATACTTCCTTCTAGTATTGATAATTATACATCAGAATCTTCTCAATTCAACTCACCTGGTGCATTGAGATGAATACAATAGAAATCCCCAAAATAAAGTTCATTGTTAAAGTATGGCCAAACAGTGCAGCAGAGGCTATGCCAGTGAAAATTGTTGCAACTGTCGAAGAGTACTTTTTCAAAATTGTATCTGAACAAAGGAAGCAAGTTATTAAGAAAAGAGAAAAATACAAGTATCCATCTATAAAGCATGAGGTACATCCAAGATAATGTAGAACATTATTTTCCATCAGTGTCAGATAGGAGCATTAAGGAACATAAAAAATCTGAATTATAAACCTGCATATTTGAAGAAGAAAGACGATAGAATTCCTTGGGCTGCATTGTTGGCTATCAAAAGCATCGTGGCTTTTGAATGCCCTTGCAGGATATCAAAGCTACTAGGACCTGAAACATTAAAAGCAAAACACGTGTGATCTTAGTTAACAGTTTAGGCTCTAGATAAAAGCAACATAACGTAGGCTATGGGGAAAATGTACAAACAATTTATGAAGGTCCTAAAGCATCGTAGAATATGGATCAAAAATGAGAACAGATTTCAATAGTTGCTCCATTTACAATGAAATATTTGACAGAAACTCATTTATAAAATGTGCACACAAGCACAGAGTACAGGAAAATCCACTACATTCTAACATGTGTTCATAAACACAGGTCTACATCAAATAAGAAAATAAGTTTAAGAGTCTGTTTGATCTTCCCTCTCCTAAATGTATGTGCATAATAATCTGAATTCTCTAATATTTGCAATATCTTACTCCACAATTTATCGACTCTTTCAAAAGTCAAAATTCCTTTTGGTCCTATGCCCAACCCAAAACAGGGATTATTTTTTTGTCGACCAATCCAAAACAAGTAAAACTCAGTGAAATCATTTTATTTAAGCTTTTAGAGTAATTAGTCTTCTGATTTCACAAACATTAGAAATAAACTAAGCATCCCATAAGTCCTTTTTCTTTTGTCTTTCAATTGTTTAGTCCCTTGTTTGAAATGCCCACCAGCATTCAGAAAATAGATATTCATTTCTCACCCTTGAAAACGGCACTGCCAACTATTCCAAGAAAGTTGAAAATAGCTCCATACCCGTATAAAAACAAGTTCTGCAAGTCAAGAAATACAGAATTAATATCAAGACAATAAATTAAGATAATTTATTGGAGTGTAGTGATTCCAGATTTAAATTTAATTTATTTCAGTAACAAACTGCCTTTTCTAAGATAATTTCTTGGTTAGGAAGCTGAGCATCCTTGCATTTCCTTTTTTCTTCTAAAATAATTCATGCAATATAACTATTGTACATTTCACTTCTGATAAAGCACTGAATTTATACAATATTTAACAGGTCAACAACAATCTAAGTATGTTAACTATTACTTTTTGGTGCATGAGGCACCAAATTCAAACAAAAACACATCCTGCATACTACCCGAACACCTTAACACCTAATATCAACCACTTATGAATTTCATTGTGCACTTCAAGTGGCAATTAATGGTACGTAATGTAGTTCAAGAATCATTAATGTTCCTTGAGTAAATTGCTGTGCCAGGCCATCCTTTTTGTAAATCTCCAAAATTTTATTGTTAATTGGAAGACATTAAAGAAGAAGAAGAACTAGCACTAATTATATACTTCTTTTGGTTTGAGAGGCAGATGATATTTATATCCCATGCAGCAATAAAACTGAACTCATTGATCAATGAGCTGTGGGTGTAGCCATTGCAACCAGAAAGGGGACTTGATGTCAAGGGAACTATTCCCGTCAGGAACTACCCCTCCCCTTTCCCAGTGCATTGCACTCCCTCATAACCAAAAGGATTTGAACTCATTGAATTATTTTAATCATTAAATGAACACATGGTCTAATCCCTTGCAACCAATACATTACCTGGAGGTAAATGCTGGTATCGTATTGGCTCTTCAAAGCATATTCATTATAGACAGAGGCCAATGATGGAACGGTTACCTGTATCATTATTCCCCGATTAACATCCAACAAACATGAAGGCAATCCGAATAACTAATTCAGAATAAAGAAGACAGCTTTAAACTTAACTGCAGACAACAACCAATGATAAGATTAGAAACATGACAGTCAAAAAAGTGAGAAACAGATGCCACTTACAAAGATTGAAGTATAGATGTATGCTGCCATTGTGACTGGAAGACCCAAAGCTGTGGTTCCTTCAGGTAATGATCGCAGCTGATTAACACTTATACCAATAAGCAACAAAGCAAGTGCCTCCCACTGTAGCAAAAGAACAAATCCGTATTACTTATAAAGATGGCACCACAAGGAGTCTGCTCAAATAATGAAAACAGAACAACTAAGGACAAATCACTTCATGCACCAACCTGAATAACAGAAAAATGACGCTTCATAATCATCTTCAGTAAAACAGCTATTACCAAAACCTGCACATCCAGTAAGCCATGAGACACATTCATTACTAAAAAAAATTAGAAAGTACCAAGGTAGAGGAATCGATATACTGGCAGCCGTTCTACATCACAATTGTTTCAAAGGAATAATTGCCTTTGATGATCACTGGTTTATGGTATCATACATGACATGCATTGACTGTTATCATCGTGATAGGACTTCATTAACGCATTCTACAAAGGAGGGGCTATGCTTCTAAGGGTCATTCAAGGTTCTTCATCATAAAAGGAATTGCAGGAAACAAAAGCATGAGAAAAGAATTTTAAAGCACCACAAAGTCATGCCACAGTTCTCATTGTAGACATAAAAGACATTCTATACCTTCCCCTAATAGCTTAAGCTTTTAGGTTAAATAAATTGGTTATTGGGATCTTTCCACCCTAAAATTCATAACAATATACAGATATAGAACCTTGGACTTCTTTTATCACATTATGTTGTGCATTTAGTACAAATTGAAATAAGAAGATTCTTGGGGGGGGGGGGGGGGGGGGGGGGGGGGTGGGCGCGGCGGTTTGGGTTGGAGGCTGGGTTCACCCTCCTAGGGAAGCAAGCCAACGATCAAGGTTGGCTTGGCATCATTTCACTATTTCTTTGGGCTTGTCATCTTCAGTTACTGACAGTAACGGCCAAATAAGAGATTTTAGCCTAAGTTTCTGTTTTCATTGAATAGGCTAGTTCAGCAACATTCTGAAGAACTGTACAAACACAAGGGTCTTATTATTGCAATCAAGTGATAGAGGGGTTATATGAAGAAACGCCAAGGTTGGAGGAGTCCAAACCATCCATTTAGAACAAGTTTGTGTACAATCACACACATTTTCCAGATAATCAAGATAAAATATAGACACACTGTGTATGATATATGATTAATAAGCAAACAAATAATACAGTTGCAGAAGGATAAGCCATAATAAGCTACCGTGGCAGGTAAGAGTGCCAGTTTACTATTATGTAGCATGGTGGATGAAAAATTACCTTCAAATTGCTTAGCATCTTCACAGTAGCAGGATTAAAATAAAGCTGCATGAATTTGTTAATTGATCAGAAACTCAAAGGTGATAATGCCATCAATTTTTGTGATGCATGGAAAGTAACTCAAAGATGACAAGAAGTGTTTATTATGTGATTCAATGCTGATTTCTTTCCTTGTTTAAGAAATTAAGATGGTTTAGAGTCGGGGGCAAAATAATAAACTTAGCCTAATATACGGACATATGGGGAAATTATGCAACGGCCATACATCTAGTCAACAAGACACCCTCTCAAAACAAATAAATGCTGCATGAGCAACCCAAAAATCTATCAGGAAATTGGGAATTAGCTTTCTGTAATAATAAATCAGTATAATGATAGCTAGGTGTGTCCTCGTGCTCACAATACTACTTAACAAATTCTTAGTTCCCCAATTCCATGATAGTGCAACCTAGTATATTTGCACAAATATCCACTTGTGCATGCACAAAATTAATACCAACAGTGAAAAATCAGGCCAATGCTTACATACAGAAAATTAGAAGTTAACTGAAGCAACTATTATTAATTAAAGATAATATATGTGGAAAGACCATTAAGAGAATTGTACCTGCATGATAAACTTTAGATAGTTGTTAATAGCATACAGAAATGCTGGAACAGCAAGAAGGACATTATTCCGAGCTGCCTGCAAGGAAAACAAGTAATTTATATGTGTACATCTCCTGCATATGCGTCTGTCAATGCATCTTTATTGAAAATGAGCAATTCAAGCAAAATTAAGAATTTATGCTGAATAGTAATGGTTAAGAACCACAGAGTAATTGATAGGATTTATTTCATTTTAAACCAAACATGATTAAGTAACCTGGATAGAGTTCTATATATACTTTTTTGTTTTGGGGGGGGAGGAGGTTCGGAGTACTCCAATTCAATCTCAATCTGAATAATCTGGAGCAATGGCTTGTGTATGTATACGATTTTTGCATTTAATATATCATTTCAACAAATCCATCAACGAATTCAAATGTAAAATTGCCAAGTCTTTCATACCATTGACAAAACAGTACCTGCACAAACGTAGAAATTGAGAGAAGAGGTTTCTCCCCAACTTTTTGATGCCTAGCCTGCATAATCAATCATTAATATGCTTAGATGCACAGGAAAACTATCAACAAAGCACAAGCTTAAAGATCACAGCATGTTTTGATATTGGAGTTGAGAGTTGACAGCAATATACCATAAACCTTGAACTTTTATTGGATCAGAAATATTTCCGATATTGAGGGTTAGTAAGATGCTATAGTGCTACTTCGTATTATATTTGCATTTTCAGAGTATTCAGGAACTTCCGTGATATTTTATTAATTTTCAGGATCCTTCATTGAAGTCCATGCTTGGGCTTGAATTCCATGTTCTATATAGGCCTTGCAAGGTCTTGATTGAACGTCAAAGTGTTCCTCAATATCTTAATATTAGTATTTTTTATGTGAGATTAGTATTAGTACTAAACATAAATTCATGCAGGATTGCAACCCTTATTTCTTATCCATGCAATTTAAGTTCAGGATACGGATGCAGAGCTTCTTTAAAGAATACTTATCATTTTTATGAGTTTATTTAGAAAAATTGCTCTCTTCTAGTTTGTGTGATGTAATTGCCCCTAGGTCAGATGCCTAAGGAACTTTAGATGTAATGCCTTGATATTTTCTTTCAGTTTGCTTTTCCCATTTGAATCTATTTACTTTCAGTATACAACCTACCCAGGCTATTTTCTATAATAGACAGCATCAAAGACTAATTCTTTCAAAACCATAGAGTATAAATCTACCCTTGAATCTAGCAAACCTAAAATTGTAACTTTTTGCCCGCATTGTCTGCAGCAACTAGAGAGACATCTCTTGGCCCTTTAAAAAATATAACATGGCCTGCAAAATAATATCACCTTAATTCACCTAGAATTATCCTCAAAGCAACCTTTTTTTTTCTTTTTTTTTTTATAAAACAGCTACCTCTCTACCACAATAAAAAGCACTAAATGATAAAAAGAATCTCAACTTGTGAAGCTTTAGAAAGTATGATGCTTATTTTGTACCTGGAATAACAGCATAACAACAGCGAAGATAACCTTTGCAACCTCTGTCAAAAAATTAACACTAATTGGGCTAAAATTGAATTTCCCATCCACCTTTGACATATAGACAAGAATTGGCTGCCAAATGGAAAAGAAAAAGAAGTCAGCAACTAATAAAGCATAAAGATTTCCCAAAACAGACCATGACATGATTTACACCTTTTAAAGTTGTAGTGGAATACAATTGTCATAGATAAAGGAAGACCACCCAAGGGAACATTTAGTTAAGTAGTTGTAGTTCCGTTCTAATTTTCAGCAATCATTAACTTTTTCAAAATTGTAGGTAAATGAAGTATTCAAAAATCATGTCTAAAGTTATTAAAAAAAAAAAAAAAAGTTTATCAAAACAAAAGATGCTAGACAGACCATCAACTTCAAAATTAAAAATGAAAATGCACATATTTTCAAACATATAATGCAGATAAAATAAAATATAGCAGTGAAATTAGTAGATAGGCAACAATCAGGTAGTTCTGACTGGATGATGGGATCACATCCGTTCAGATACCAATGATGGTTTATATCATATAGAGGTATTTGCTAACTTTGCTTCAGCTTCTGTGCCAATGCTTGATGACAAGGACAGTTTTGTTGGAAGAAGATTTTTCTTCTTCAAACAATACTACAAATCTTCTGTTCCCTTGTTCATTTCTCATGGTTACTGTCTATAGTTATTCTAAAAAGGTCTAATTTCTTTGCATTCTCATCAAAAATCTGAAACAAAGTTTCTACCATCTTTACACTTTAAATATAGCTATATAGCAGCCACAATAAGTGATGAGATATGAATATGATGTAAATATTGTAATTTAAATTTCCAATAAGTAATGTAGGATCATGTATCTGTAGAATCATGTACTTAGGAAATCACACTTAGGAAGTAGCACTCTTATGAATTACCTTGTGAACATAAGATGTATTTATTCCAAGTGTATATATAAAAATCAGAGAAGGCTAAGTGCTATCCACTCAAGCTATTCAGAAAATCTCTTATTTTTCTCTAGACGGCATCAAAGCCATTGGCTACTGCAATATTCTTGCTGCTTGGACAAGGAGTATATGTGCAGAAAAATTGAGATGTGGGCGTCATATGATCTGTAGCACCTTTTGAGTGGAAGAATAACCAAGGAAGACGCATTTGATAGCTCATGGATCTAATTTGCCTCTTTGATGGCTATGGATGTGAACAAAGGCAGTAAACCCAAATACCCTAGGTATGAGACCACTAGAAGTTCTGTAATGAGGATAGAAACTGTTCAAGATCTCCATGGGGCTTTTATTTTATAAAACTTGTGAGGGAAGTCTGTTAATCATATATGCAGCATTAAGAACAGCTTCTCCCCAATAAGACTTAGGAACATTCCCTTGGAACAATAATGCTCGGGTAGTACTTAGCAAATGCCCATTTTTCCTTTCAGCTGCCCCATTTTGTTGGGGGGTATAAACACATGATGACTCATGGATAATGCCTTGAGATTGTAAGTATGATGACTGATTTTGGTTGAAATAGTCTCTAGCATTATCAGTCCTACACCTCTTTATTTTAACCCCAAATTGATTTTGAATCAATGAATGGAAATTGGGTATAACAAGGCTTACATCAGATTTTTGTTTAAGAAGAAAAATCCAAGTAACCCAAGTGCAATCATCAATTAGTGAAACAAACCAACGTGCCCCAGAAATATTAGGTATAGAAGAAGGACCCCATATGTCACTCTGAAAACTCCACTTCTGAGCATCCTAAGCCTAGTTCTGAGTCAACCCCTATCCCAACAAATGTCCTTGAAAATTATCCAAGCTTCTCATAGGTATATATAAGGAAAAAGGCTATTCCAAAACAGACACAAGCCCAAGAATCCAACTCAGAATCTAGGAATGAAAACATGGTAAGATCTGACCCACTTCCACCCAGTCAATCAATTAAAGCACCAGTTGAAACCTTAGATCTTCCAATAGCTATTAGAAAAGGTACTAGAGAGTGCACTAAATGTCCTCTTTATCCACTTTCTCACTATGCATCTCTTGAGCACATGTCACCAAATCACAGAAAATTCATTGTCAGTTTAAATGCAATGGCAATCCCAAACAATGTTTCTGAGGCATTGTCAAAAAGGGAATGGAGAGATGCTATGAAACAAGAGATGAGTGCATTGGAAAAAAAATAAAACATGGGATATTGTCGAAAAACCGAAAGGGAAAAATACTGTTGATTGTAAGTGGATTTTCTCACTAAAATACAGGGCTGATGGGTCTCTTGAAAGATATAAGGCACCATTGGTGGCTAAAGGGTTTACCCAAACTTATGGGGTTGATTACCAAGAAACTTTTGCTCCAATTGCAAAAATGAATACTGTGAGAATTCTGCTCTCACTGCCCTCTTCAATTGGCCACTCTTGCAGTATGATGTTAAGAATGCATTTCTTTATGGTGATTTGCATGAAGAAGTATACATGAATATTCCTCTTGGATTTAAGAGGGAGAATGGGAACAAAGTTTGCAATCTAAAAAAAGGCTCTGTATAGATTAAAACAATCCCCTAGAGCATGGTTTGGAAGGTTTGCAAAGGTTATGAAAAATTCTGGTGATAAACAGAGCCAAGGTGATCACAGCCTCTTCATCAAACATTCAGTTACTGGGGTGACAGCTCTTCTAGTGTATGTAGATGACATCATAGTAACAGGAAATGATGAAAGAGGAATGAATGAATTGACGCAGAGACTAATGAAAGAGTTTGATATAAAAGAACTTGGGAGATTGAAGTACTTCCTTGGGAGTGAAGTGGCACATTCTACACAGGGGATTTTCATATCTCAACAAAAATATATAACTGATTTACTAATGGAAACAGGAATAATTGGTTGTAAACCTGTTTCTATCCCAATAGATCCAATTCATAAATTGGGTGAAGCAAAAGAAGAACCAGTTGTTGATAAGGGAATGTACCAAAGGTTAATTGAAAGGCTAATATATCTTGTTCACACTAGGCCAGACATTGCATACTTAGTAAATGTACTCAGTCAATTTATGCATGATCCTAGAGAATCTCATCTTCAAGCTGCATATAGGGTTTCCACATTACTTAAAGGACAACCCAGGAAAGGGAATTTTATTCCAAAGGAATAAAAATCTTTCTATAGAAGCCTACACCGATGCAGATTACGCAGGGTCCCTAGTAGATAGAAGATCTACTACTGGATATTGTACTTTTCTTGGAGGAAATCTAGTGACATGGAGAAGTAAAAAGCAGAATGTAGTGGCAAGGTCATCTGCAGAATCAGAGTTCAGAGTAATAGCTCAAGGGCTGTGTGAACTACTTTGGCTGAAAATTATCCTAAATGATTTAAGAATCAAACGGGAACTTCCTATGAAGCTTTATTGTGGCAACAAGTCAGCCATCAATATTGCTCATAATCCTATACAACATGATAGGACAAAGCAAATTGAAATTGATAGGCATTTTATCAAAGAAAAACTGGAAGAAGGGGTGGTGTGCATGCCCTATGTTCCATCGAAATGTCAACTAGCTGATGTTACTACTAAGGGGCTAAACAATTCAAATTTCCATAATCTTGTGGTCAAGCTGAAAGACATCTATTCCTCAGCTTGAGGGGAAGTGATGAGATATCAATATGCTGTAAGTATTGTAATTTAAATTTCCAACAAGTAATTAATGTAGGATCATGTATTTGTAGGTTCAGGAAATATCATTCTTAGGAAATCACACTTAGGAAGTAGCACTCTTATTAATTACCTTGTAAACATAAGATGTATTTGTTCCAAGTGTATATAGAAATATCAGAGAAGGCTGAGTGCTATCCACTCAAGCAATTTAGAAAATCTCTTATTTTTCTCTAGAATAATCTCTTTCCCACTCCTGCTTTTAGTGTACATTCTGTTCATAGTTCCAAGGCAGGTGCTGATTTCCTTCAAATCGATCCTCTCCCCTAAAAAACCCTAATCATTTTGAAATTCCTATATCCCTTTTCCTAGAAATAGATATTAAGCAATACCAAGTTACCAACCCTCACAAATCCAGAGACTGCTTTTCCAAATAGACATGAAACAAAAGTAATAAAATACTCAAGGTCAAGAATCCCCTTCTACCATACTCCTCAAATTCAAAATTTAGACAGTAGTACACTAATACCTCTACCAAGAATCAATGGCTCTAAACCTTGCATTTGAAACTGTACATTTCACCAAAGAAGCAACAATAAGCAGGCTCTTCTGTTCCACATTATGTAGGTACCATCAAATGGGCAATGTCCAATAAAACAGAATTCCACCCAAAATATAAGATAAGAATAACAAGAAAGTGTTCAAGTTCTCATTTTGCTAAAAAATAATGTCTTCAAAATATTATAAAAAAAATTTACAAAATATCAAGTGAACTAACAGGTTAAGCACCCAATTAAGTGATAGACAAACAGATTGTCATGCAATATATGCCTTAGACAAAAGTTCATTTCCACCTGTCAAACGCACAGGACATGTTCACTAAGTCAAGATGTGCTTCTAACATGTCACCTTTAATCAACCCTCTAGAGAACAAAACATGGGGACATGAGAAATTTCTTTTCCTTCCACATCCAGGGAAAACACGTAACTACTAAACCCATGAGCTATAACTGTTAAACACCATTACATGACAAGGAAGGGGAGAACACCATACACATAACTTTGAAAGAATGAATTTTTAACATAACAATTAAAAGATGGTAATCACCTGTAAACCAACTAACATACAGTCGCCTACCACCAAAAAGACGTTAAGCGCACGTTGCTTAGATGATATCCTACTTTTGTGCCGATCATAAGCCCTTGATATAGATTTGGTAGTAGGAGATACCAATTTTGAATGGCAAACACTGCATTCTATCATCCCGTTCTTCATGTAATTGCTCCCAGATTATCAAAATATGAAGAACTGGATTTACAAGAAAATTAAACAAAAAGAAATTCAGACAATTGATGCAATTAAGTTTGATTCCTATCTTACTCATCCAAAGACATATAAATTTAAAAAAAAAAAAAAAAAAAAAACGAAACAAAACAAAACAAGAATCACGCGATAGGCTAAGTCAAATTAAAATTGTCAAATCAAATATTTGAGCAAAATATTAAAACCCGGTTAGCTTATCCAAAGACATATAAACTTTCCCCAGATCTTGTTTCAGAAACAACTGGGCTTAACTAAGATCACCATCTAGAACCAGAAAACAAAGGAAAAATAAGCAAAATACAATGAAGCAGAACTCGGATCTTGCTAAACGATGACCAAAAAACAAAAATTGAGACTTCACCGACAAAATACAAAAACCCATCAAGCATCAAGGATCAAAATTCTAAACTGACCAACCAAATTGATAATGCCCGAACCTAAATCGACTCCAAACCGAGTATTAATCAAAAGCCCGGTTTGATCTGTAGCTGCGGGCACCGAATTTCACCTCGTTTCCACTCTGAATTCCGTCAGAAACACGAGGTGGGTTTCAGTTTAGGAGCTAAAATACGCAGACAGAATCCAATCGAATTCACTATCTTACAGCGGAATTCGACCTTAAATTCTCCGATAGATGCGAGGCATATGCAGAGGGAGAAATGGAAAGAGAGAGAAAGTTTATAGGTGTGTTGTGATAATAAACATTCTCTCTTGCTTTGAATTTACACAAAATGCGATCTGCGTGTGCTGTTATGTTTCCATTAGAAAATGACTCACCGACGCAGCAAACGTAACGGGCCAATGAGATCTGAGTCTTAAGAAAAGGAGTGGAGTCAAAGCGGGATTTGGAGTTGGGTGACTCACTCTAAATTATTTTCAGGTTGTCTGTTTCTTTCATTTCAACTTTGAGGCGGTGTGTTCTCGTTTTATATTTTTTTATCTTAAAAAATTAAAATTGAAAATTAAAAATGCCACAACATATTTATTATTAAACAGTGTGTCTATCCTATGCACTCGTACATGTTTAAGTTTTATTAATTACATCACTTTACATTAATCAGAGATTAACTCTATTAATTATAAACTATTAATATTAATTAAAAAAATTTCATATTTATTTATTTTATCTTTCTACTAATTTTCTATAATGTACTTAAGTTAATATTTATTTTATTTTTATTTTTTCTCAATTTAAATTTTAAATTATAAATATTAAACCTCAAAGTATTATTCTAAACTTTAAAATATGAAACCATAAATTATATAATTTTAAATTTTAAAAATAAATTTTAAAATTGTGAATTTTAAATTTTAAATTTTTAAATCATAAACCTTAATACATTAAACATGATTTAGAATTTATGATTTAGAATTTGAGGTTTGAGATTTTAGACTTTAAGATTTATGATTTTAGTGTTTATGGTTTATAATTTAGAGTTTAAAATTTTAGTGTTTAAAGTTTATAGTTTTGGATTTAGTTTTTAACTGTGAAGGTTTTAGATTTATAGAAAAAAATTTAAAAAAAATTAACTTAAGGGTATTATAAGAAATTAATAAAAAATAAATATGAAAAATCAAATATTAACTATCTATAATTAATATGACAAATTTTTAATAATATTTTAATATAAAATATTATAATTAATGAGACTTTTCTTGTGCATGTGTGTATAGGATAAACAAATCAATTATTAAATTATTAAATAATTAAATAATATTTAAGAAATTTAAAGTTTTAATTTTTTTGGTAACTAAATAAACATTTAGATTAAAATATTTGAAACATTAATATCTCTTTCTGATTAAATAAAATTATAATATATTATTTCATGTTAGAAAGGATGTGTATATTACCTAATAATTTATTTTCCTTTCCTAACATATTTACTGAATGCAAGCAAAAAAAAATGTAAATTTATTCTTTTCCAAGACATATTTACTGAATATAGGAAGAAAAAATCGTGTAATTTATTGGTTAGCTAATTTATTTATTTTTCTTTTATCATTTCCTAACCTATCTACTTGCATCAATCCTTATCATTGTGTACAAACAATTTAAGTATTTAGATCAATTTATACAGAAAGTTTACTATCCTAACATGTTTTTATTTTTGTCAGACTAAAAGGTTGTTTTCAATTAAAGTTTAATATAATTAATAAATAATTGAGTTTATTAGAATGTTACTAAAGGTTTGATTTTAATAAATTGATTAAAAAATATCTTATTTCTAAGTTTAAATAGTCATATATTAATAAAATTTTCATATTAATAAAGTGATTTAAATATATATATATTATATATATATATATATATATATATATATATATATATATATATATATATATATATATATTCTATTATTATTAACTATATCAACTTTTAATAATGGTAAATCAACAAAAATAAATAAAAGATTTCCCAAAAGTAATAAAGGGACAAAAGATTAATTTTTTACATTAAATCTAAAATTTCCACTTTCTATGTTCTACGCCCTTTTCTGACATAAAGAAAAGAAAGAAAGCCAGACAAAGGAGAGAGACGAAGGGGAAGTGGTTTGAGAATAGTAGCAGAAAAATCTCAACAAACATAATTTCAAAATATAAAAATGTAATGATAAAAACACATTTCAAAAATAATTTTAAAAAAAAAATAGAATGTAATAAGATGTAGACATTTCCAAAAGTGAATGTTCGGTATTAAAAGGACAACAAGAGCACAAAGTAGAGCGGCAAAAATGAGAATACTAAAATGGATATATGAAAATATAAAAAATAATAGGATACAAAATAATTACATAAAAAAAGACATTAGGGTGGCACCTATTAAGAAAGAGATAATAGAAAATTAGTAAAAATGATTTGAATATGTTCAAAAAAAGTTGTTAGAGACGCTAATAAAAAAATTTAACTTTATAATATTTAACCTCAAAAAAATATGTAGATAGAAATTTAAAAAAAATTTAGAGAAGTTATATAAAAGAACTCATAATTAATAATATTTTTAAAATATAATTTTTAATAAAGCATAATAATATTATATAATTTATATAGTCGAACTCACCTAATAAAATAACACTTATTATTATTATATTTATATACGTTTATATTATAATTATATTGATATATTCTTTTATAAAAGACGAGTATGAAGTATATTTACAATTTACATTGCAATTTTATTAAAAGATGAGTATCATCTAACTGATCTACTCATTTATAACTTTCTTAGCATATTTACTAAAAAATGAAGAAAAGAGTTGATGTAAATTATTTATTGAAGAATTAATTTCTTTTCTTTTTCTTTTTTTTTTCAAAAAGTACTCTCTATTAAAAATAATTCTACTCAAGGTACAATGGAGCTTTAAATATGGATATCTAATTGGTAATGTTATAGCAACTAGCTTCTTCTGCTATCCAAATTCCTATTGGTAATTTTTTTTTTTTAAAGTGAGAGTTCACCCTTTTATCTGGAAAAAAAAAAAATGCCAGCATTTAGAGTTACATTATTATCCTAAAGGGGAAAAAATAAAAAATAGTAGAGCCGCTTCTGGCACTAAGGTCGCATTTGGAAGGTATAGTAAGTTTTATATATATAGAAAGATGAGGGATGCATTAACAATAAGAGTGAGTGGAAAGGCTTACTCTATAATATTAGCATAAGGGTATAATCACCTGGTAAAATAAATTTAGATTTTATTAAGAACTTATTTCAGATTTACCAAATATGATAACTTGACTTAATCAAGGAATTTTTTTAAAAATCAAATCAAATTAAATCATTTCCAAAATATAAATCAATTATGTCATTATTTTTCTATATTTTCAAATATTAAATTGGAACTATTTCAAAAAGAAATATACTGTCAAGAATCCAAATTTGCATATAACAACAAGGATAATCAAATCAATCTGTTGTTAGTTGAGAATCAAGGAAAATTGGAGATTGCAAAATAATTTACATATGATTGAAGATCAATAATGATAATAAAATATGATTTAAGCAATATTAGATTGGAGATAAACTGAAATTAACGTTAAGAGCTCCAAAAGCTAGAAGAATGAAGAATAATATTAATAGAGTGGTGCTCAAATGAGAAGACAACAATCACAGAGCTTATACATCTACAATCAATTCAAGCTTTTTACACTGGAGGTTTTATTTGTATTTACATTCTTTTGAGTGATATTGGGATTATTTGTTACTTAGAACAATCAAATTCTTGAACTCGTGCTTACCTTCTTGTAACCTTTGTAATCCAAGTGAGTTAGATAAACACTTGACTTACCAGCATGAGGACATACCCTTTGACAGAGGTACCCTCTATTATTTTTATTTTTTTTTAGGTTACCGCCAATTATTTAAAAAACTTTAGGGTTTAGAGTACAATTAGAAACCTTAATATATATATATATATATATATATATATATATATATATATATATATATATATATATACTGGTGACTATAATTAAGGGGTTTTAGTCCCATTCCTTTTGAGGTTTTGCCACTATATTTTCGGTGAGTCCTTTTGTGAAAGGTTCTGCCAAGTTTTCACTTGGGACAAGTCCATCATGAATGAAATTTTTCACGTAGTCATGCTTTAGACTTATATGTCTAGATTTGGCATTGTATACTTTACTAAATTCCCTAAACATAGTAGCTTCACTATCACAATGTAAAGAGATTGATTGCAGGCATTGGCTGTGGCCACAGCTCTACTTCCAATAAAAGGTTTCTTATCCATTCTCCCTCTTTACAAGCTGGTGCTAAAGCAACAAATTTTGGCTCCATTTTGGAGTGAGTTATACATGTTTGTTTAGATATCCTAGATTTATTTATTGTTTTATTTAGATATCCTAGGACTCTAGCAATTCCTTTCCAATGTTTAGAACTTGGATTGCTAGTAAATCTAGAAAGTTTGCAAACATCAAAAGAAATGTTGGGTCTTGTGCAATGCATTGCATACATTAAACTTTCAATGGCACTAGCATATTCAATTTGAGCAACAATTCTATTTGTATTTTTCTTTCATGATTTGTGAACGATCATAAGGTGTGTTTGCCTCTTTTATGTTTAAGTGTTGAAATTTAGTCAACACCTTTTCGATATAATGAGATTGATTCAAGGTAAACAAATTTCTATTTAGAAATGCAGTTTTACCATCCATATGATGCACAAACAAATTATAGATTGTTGCTAAAGCAAATAAAATTTTAATGGAAGTAATCTAATTCCTTGATCCTTTCTTCTCAATCCCAAGTGTTGTTTGACAAAATGGAATCCATTTCATCATTAATTGCCTCTCTCCAAAAATTGGCATCCCTTGACACCATCCATGGCTTCAGTATATGTTTTTGGATCTTGATGAAGGTGTAATGAAATGGGTATTTTCTTTGTAACTCTTTTCCTACTTCCTTCAACTAAGAAGGGCAGAGCTTGAGATGATAAAACATCAGAATCTAAACGTTTTTCTTTTCTTCCTCTTCGATTCCTTCTGAGTTGAATTCCAGATTGGGGTACAACTATGGTTTCTCTAGAAGATGTAGTACTATCACTTTCTTCAACAGCTGCTGGTTCATGAACTGTTCCTATAGAATCATTGATAAATTTATTCTCAAAGAATTCTACATCTCTAGACTTCACAATCACATTTGAGTTGACATATAAGAGTCAATATGCTTTTGAGTTTTCAGCATAGTCGACAAAAATAACTTCTTAATGCTCTTGGCCCTAATTTGGTTCTTTTAGGTTCTAGAAATTCTGTAGAATGCCAAACAACCCCAAACTCTCAAATAATTATATTGGTTTTTTTTTCTTTCCACAATTCATAAGGATAATTTTTTATTGAGTACATGATTTGTAGTCAAGAATGCTTCTCCCCATAAATTGATAGGCAATTTTTTTTTTCTATTTTGCCATAGTTAGGAGAAGGAAGAGGATATAAATAAAGATTCCAACTTGCGGTTTTAGAAGGATTTGAACTCAGGAAAAAAAATTAGCAAAAACTTTGTTAAAAAAGTGACAACCACTAAACTAAACCTCACTCCTTTGATAAATAATTTAGTACTAAGAATTATGGCATTAATCATATTTACTCATGTTCTGTTTTTTCTTTCTACCAAGCCATTTTGTTGTGGGGTGTAATGTGCACTAGTTTGATGGATTTGGACTTCATCAAACACGTAAGTATATCTAGAATAATCATTTATTGAAGTTATAAAGTATCTATTTCATCCTCTAGTTAGAATGCCATTTAATTTACAAATTTCAAAATGCACAAATTTTAAAACTTAACTATTTCTATAAACAGAAGGAAATAGTTTGAACATTCCAGATTTGCAGACACAAAATTAAAGTTTCAATGGTGTAGAAAATAATTTCCAACTTATGGGTAATTTACCACTAATAGCCCCTATTTGTATAAAGTGGAATCAATGCAAAAGCACTTACCCTTTCAATTCTCTTAGTTTACTAATAAAGTGTGAAACTTTCTTTATAAAGTTTCAAAGCCCATTAATTTATTCAATGTGGCACATCAATTTCACTACCATATTTATTAGTTTTCCGAACTACCCATGATTTCCAACAATGAATTGGTGGTAGTGGTTCTTGTGTTACCCGTGTGCCTCTTTGCCAATATGAAAGGAGAGAGCATCGAATGAAGGAGGAAGCTTTATTGAGTGGGATGAGCTGGGAAGAGTTAATTAATTATTTAATTGTTTTTTAAATTAGATTAGCATACATTCTATCATTGATTTTTATGTGTTAATCGCTTATATTAGTATTACTCTATTTCTAATACCTTCTTAACCTAAGTGAACCTAATAGAAAAAAGAAATTTTGTTATATTTTTATAAGATAAAGTGATAAACACGTCATAATTAATATTACATTTAGATGTGAACATAAAATTTTATATAAATATATATATAAAGCTAAGAAAAGTAACATAAAATTTTAGAAAAGTATTTAGATTAAATTTAGATAAAGCTAAGGAAAATAAAAAAAGAAAAAGAAAAAGCAAGTCACCCATTAGCCTGCTCGGTAAAAATTGGGTTGAGATTGAGTTTGGCCTGACCAAATTTGATAAGGGATTTCTTTTATCACTTCCAGAATTTATATTCTCACTCCCAAACTTTTCAACAAAAATGCCCTTGTAAGCTTTTTATATTCCTTTTTCTTCCTCCCACCCCAATACGTGATATTATAAATTATATCCAAAATATTTGGTGACACTTAATTTATAAATTTAAAATATAAATTTAATAAATTTAAATAATTTATAATACTACAAAATATCATTATAAATTATACAACAATTACAAATTATATAAAATTTAAAATTTATATATCAGTAATAATTATGAATTATACATGATCTAAAAATTTAAAAATAAGTTGACTTTAGAGGTTATGAAAGAAATTCTCTTTTGACAATACTAAGTCCATATGGGACAAAATTTATATTGTAAGAATAAAATATAATAAATAATATGATACTTAAATCCTCTTCTATTGACTAGTCAAATAAAAAATAATAAAATAAATTAAGTTTATTATATTTTATCTTTATTATCAAGTCCACCAAACAAACACTTAATAAAATTTTAAATCTTAAAAACTCTAAATGCTACCCCTTATAAATTTAATGATAAATATATCTTTGTTCTTTTAAAAGTTAATTCTAAAGACTTGAAAATTTTAGGTTATTAAATTGATTTAAAGTGTCAATTTCATTAAAAGTCACGTGTCACTTTTCCTCAAAAAATCCAAATTCCAAGTAAAAATATCTCTCCAAAAATTAAAAATTCCAACGAGAAAAAGTTAGACCCACTTTATTAGCAAACACTTCCAAATATTTTTTTGAGAAAAAATAATTTTTATTTTACATTTATTACGTTGATTAATTTTATAATTTATATTATTTATTTTATTTTTACATTTAAAATATTTATTAATTTTATCTTTTACACTTAATATACTTATTAAATTATCATAATTAACTACCATATGAGGTGATGTTCTGTTAAGATCCTTAGCGGAGTTGGACGGAAATTTAAATTGGATAAAAGTTTTAACCGCGAGGAAGGAAAATAACGAAAGCACAGTTAACGATGGATAATGGAAAAATGGTTCTTGTATTCAATTTAGTAGTGGTTTCTTTTCCTTCCGCTTCAGCTGAACTAAACTTTTCCCGCAAGGAGGTGGCGTTCTTTCCCTGTCATGGCTTCCGCCGCCAAGCATCTACAACACCCATCTTCATCTTGTAAGCCTCCCAAAGCCCCATTCTCACAGAATTCCACCACCATTACCACCGCCGCCACCAGCAGCCACACGAATGACCCAAAACCGATTCTGAATTCTACTACCTCTCCCATCACAATCTCTCACGAGAACGTCGTCCTCTCGTGTGCTTCCCATCTCACGCGCCAAGAACTCCTCAAGCGTCGTTCCCACCATCTCAAGCAGCTCTCAAGATGCTACAGAGACCTCTACTGGGCTCTCATGGAGGATCTTAAGGTTCAGTACAGAGAGTATTACTGGGAATATGGTGTCAGTCCATTCAAAGAAGAAATTTTGGAAAAACCCAGCGAGGAGAAAGAAGGTGGGAATTTCGAAGGCTATGGCGACAACCATAATAGTAATAGTGCTGACTTTTTGAACAATCAGAGTTGTGCTTTCGTGGGTTGTAAGTTGAAGGCAATGCCCTTGACAAGCTTTTGTCATTTGCATATTCTTTCGGATTCCAAGCAAAAGCTGTATAAGGCTTGCAATTACGTTATCAAAAGGTCTCTCATTCTTACAAAGATTTCAATTTCGTTTCTATGAGCTTTTTAATTGATTTATTATCTTTGTTTGAGAAAAGAAATTGTTGTTTACAAGAATGCTTGTTGACTATGGTGGAAAATTGCTTTTAGTGACTAATTTATGTATGCTTGAATGCTTACCTTTGTGGTTGTAAATTTTATTTAGTTTGTCACTTTTAATTTCTAAGCGATAGTTGTGTTAGAGAGGAAAAGGTCTGCATAGCATGCATGCTGTTTTGTGGGGAGGGTTTTGTATAATTAGTTTATATCATGCTTCATTTATATTTACTTTTATGTTATTTTCCATTTTCTTTTCCCTATGAAATGATTGCAATAGATATAGCTCTTATGAACATTTCCTCGATGTTTTTAATGAAATCGGTATCAATCTTAATCACCATAGTCAATACCAACTTGAATAATTTGTAACTATTCTATTTGATAGAATCCTGGATCAATTATCTGAATCAGATAGGGAAATGGCTAGAGGAGTGAGTTGGCACTTGGCAGAGTTCGTTAGCCAAAATCATAAATATTCTAAATCTGGCCAGAGTTAAAATGGTATAATAAGATATTTTAACCCATGCAGAACTTCGTTCTTAATTGTTATAGTATGTTGCAAGGTGTAAAACCTGGTCCAGAAGTATTTCAAAGTATATCATGTGATGGTGTTCTGGATATTTCTCTTTGACCAACAAGGGTCTAAAGAACTTATATACCATGATATTGATTAGTATTTTTTGCACTGAAAATTGTCAAAGTTATGGACCATAAGCATACATTGAAGTGATTCTAATTTGTTATGGTATAAGAATAGAAAAATTACTATTCTTATCAATCTCCTCAATGTAATAATAATATAGTGAATGATTCTTTTGAGTACAGAGTAGAGTCTTTTTGATTTATGAAGAAAAGCCGTACTGCATTGTTGCTGTATACAACTATACACAAATGTTTCTGATCGTCTTCTATTCCTTGTTTGGACTTTGGTGATTTTTGGCCTTTTCCTTCTTAGTATTTCTTGTAGATGAAGCCTAAACCTGGTCTACTTTGCTTGTCTTTACTGATTTCGCTATGAATTTAGAAACCTGGGAAATTACTACTTGAATTGATAGTGCTTTATGTTTGTTATCACCTGTATTTGACATGATATGTACAATCATATTTTATTTTTTTGGGTAAACGAAAGTCATTATCTTACATTGAGATGCTGTTCTTTTGCATTTTGTTACATTGCTGCTTTCTTTTAAGGTAGTTTTTGTTCATAATCTGAAACTTACACTTTTTGTTTTCATGGTTTCTTCTTTCATATTGGCTGCTCTTCAGAGCTTCTTTGATCTAATTGTATTGCTCATTGAAATATATGATCCATTTTTTTCAAACTTTAATAATAACGGATACTTCTTTTGACGAATGAGTTTGAGAGATTAATTTTTCATCAGGATGTCCTTGTAATTAATTTGCTGTTTGTATTCAGTGCTCAGGCTGGACCTATAACATGCGGGAAGCCCATAATGAAATCTACTGTTCCTTCTCTCTGCACTGTCCATTTCCAAAAGGCACAGAAGCATCTCTCTAGGACCTTGAAGAGGTCAGGATCGAATATTTCTACAACATGTAAACTTGCTCCGAAATTTCATGTCGTAGTGACAGAATACATTCGTCAAATTCAAGCAAAAAGGAAAAAGGAGCTAAGATCAAACATAAGTAAAATCGCGCTTCAGGACGAAAAGGATAGCTGATCCTCCAGATAGAGGTTAGCAAACATAATCTTTGATACATGGGTTAGAAGTGTAAGTTGGTGCTATTACCAGAGGTGAGATGCATTTCAAGCAACATAAACAGATTTTTTTTTGGTATTAGATTCATCTTTTCCTTGGTCATTCAATTCTCTGATCATGGTTTCTTTTTTTTCATTCTGCGTATAGCCATACCGGGACCTTGTTAAGTCGGTTGGTTTACGATAATACCCAGTGATCTGTACTCTGTAGTGTTTATCTGATGTTTCTCCATCTTCCATACTTAATAAATCGGTAAACTTGAACTTAGATTAGATCATCTAAGGACCATTCCCTTGCTTAAGGACTGACTGGATATGTGACCTTAGTACTCTTGCTGTAGTTTTCTGTATTTCATGGGGATGCCCAAAAATGGGAGAAATTTCTCATTTCCTTGCCCTTTTAATTGTAAGAGGGCATGTTTTCTTTTCTTGATTGAGTTATGCTTAGAGCATTAAGATGTAATTTATGGTCATATTTTAGAATCTCCTTTTCAAAGGAACATTTGTAAATTTCTTGCATCACTGCAGTGGTCATATTGTTCCAGTTTTGCTTGATATGTACTTGTCATGTAGTTCTTTAGAATCGGCCATTCTATCCTTTGTTTTTGCTGCGCTGAACTGTTATGTTGATCTAAGATAAATAAAGAGGAAATCATCTGACTTGAATGATCCTATATTAAGAGCTAAATTGGCTATAAAGGAATGGGTCATAATTATTATTATGGGAAAGAAGATCAAGTTTTTGATTCTTTGTTACACGATCATTATGAGTAAAATATCATTTTGATCTTTAAAAATACACCAAAATCATTGTTACTGGAAAATTTATTTATTTTTGGTATCACTAGAGTCTAAAAAGTTCAAAACATTAATCAAAATAGTCTATCGAAATAGAAGAAATTCCTTGTTAGTATTTGGAAAAAAGTAAAATTAATAAAAATTGCACAGGCCCCTCCCCTCTATTGTTTTTGGGAATTTTTTGTTGAAGATTAACAAAAATTGCACCAAAAAGTCTGTCGATGAGGAGGATGAGAGAGATACATGCAGAGATTTTAGTCTACGATCCTAAAGAGATTCAAATTTGAGTAAAAAAGCTAGCAAAAACTTGGTTAGAGAGATGATAACTACTGAACTAAATTTAACTCCTTAACTATCATGTACTAATTTATTAAAAAGAAAAACTGTCGTGTGCTAAACAAAAGGAAATCTCAATGTATATATTTCCAAATTAGTTGTATGCACAAATGCAAATAGAGTAGCTCAAAGCATTCAAATTGCTCCAACTAAATGGAAACATCATCCTTCAACCACATCAAATATATTCTCAAAGGAGTTGCAAAGAAAGAGATGCAACCTCAAAATAACATATCACTGAAACTTAAAAGAGATACAACCCAAAATATGCAAGGATAGCTTCTGCAATTACCTTGAATTTCCAAATTGGATTCACTTCAAGGTATGGGATCACAAGAGTTGCATTCTATATTTTTTGTAACAACAACACGCATCTAAACAAAAGATTGAAATAAAAATATAAAAACTCTTTGCTAATCAACCTAACCATTGAATAGAAAATGGCATTCCCCTTTTGCTTTGTCACTCTCATATAAGGCAGGAAGAAGCATTCAAATCATATAAGTAAAATATTTTAACTTAAAAAAAAATTGCTTACATTGAGCTGAAACACTGTTTCTCAAATTTTAACAAAGAATATGATATTCTAGGAGTTTTACTTTCAGGTATATTGGTCAATTTTATCATGGATAATTTGGTAAAGTTTGGATTGTTCACTCTAATAAAATAAACTAAATTAATTCAATGCTTATTGTGCGCATTAAGGGATGGAAGATCAAGTAAAATTATTTTAAGAGTTTTGTGAATGGCCAATGAGGCAACATGTTACTAGATTGAACGCCAAACAAAATGGATAGTATTTTATGAGTTGTGATGTAGAACAATTTTCTTGATTTATTTTCAAGATTGAAATGATTGAGAGAAGTATTAATAGGAAAAAGAAATTAACACTTCAAGAGAAGTATTCAATTATATTAATAGATTGTATTCATTTCTAAATACACACATTAATGTTTATAGAATATTATTTACAAAATGCTTATAATAAATGCCACTTCTAATAAAATTTTTCAAAATCTAAATTACTTTTAACTCTGTTACATCAATTATGTTACAAATTAGACTAAATGACTTAATTATATTAACTATATTATATATATTTAATTATAAAACTTTGATAAAGGGTTTCATAATTTAAACCCTATTTGCAAAGGAGTGAAGCTGATTTTAGAAAATTCCAGCTAATTTGTCATAGATATAGATAGATAGAAAGAAGATATAAATAGATAGATAGATATAGATATAGAAGAGTAGTCCTTCTCAAATGTGCACCATGGCATATGCGCATCGCACAACGTGTCTTCTAAATACACCGGTCATGCCAGACCTACAAACCCTCTCATACTTTTCAACTGGATTGAAACGTGGCATTTTTTCATTGGTCAAGCAATGAATTCGGAAATCCCCAGATACCGAACAAGACAACTTGCCTAAGCTAGCATAGAGATTAGAGCGTATCATCAATCAAATGTGAAATGCCAGATCAATCATTTCAATGTGCAGTGTGAACATGCCGCTAAAAAATTCTCCGTAGTATTTATTTAGGCTGTTAAAAGTTTCCGTCGATGATTTTGAATAATAAATAAATGGCACACAGGATTCAAAGTTTGGCATGCAGTTGTTGACCTTTCGGAACTGGGTTTCGCTTATTTTAGCTGGTTTTGCTTTCTTCTTCTTCTACTTCGACCCATATTCATCTCCTACTTCGCAAATGGCTACAGAAACTTCCAAATCTGTGTATGATTTCACTGTCAAGGTATTGTTTCTCCCTTTCAATTTCCTATATTGAAAAAATGTTTTTGCTTGCTTCTGTTCAATTGGGTTGCCGTCAGAATCTCAGATTGATTAAAAGAATTTTAGAAAGGTTAAATTTGGTTTTTCTTTTAACATTCTGCTATATGGGTTTCTCACGATGCTTTAATTGATAGAATAAGAGCATCAATTGGAAGAAAAATTCTCCCCTTAGCTCTTGGTTGTTTTTCCTTTTGGATCGATTACTGGTATTTGTATGCCCCGTTTGCAAATGTATGTTTGCCAACAATAGATTGTCTTATCCCATTTCTGTATATAATGCTACCATCAGTGAGAGTTCTACTAAAATTTTTGGGATAAGGCTGATTGGTAATTTTATTGTATTGGACCCAGAATTCTATTGAATTACACTGTTTAGCTGCTGGAATGAAGTTTTTCTCCCTTTCTTATTTCTTATGAACTATGATTGCAGGACATCCGCGGAAATGATGTAAGCTTGAGTGAGTACCGTGGGAAAGTTTTACTCATAGTTAATGTTGCATCACAATGGTAATAAAATTTTATCTGTGTTGTCACTTTTTGTCATGGTCTCTAACAAATCAGTCTGGTCTTTTGTTTATTGTCTTGTGATTTTTGATCCAGCTTAGTTTGTGTGCATTTCTAACTGTTGGATGGCTTTAAACAGTATGTTTTGTGTTTCTCCGTGATGCTTGGCCAATGGCTTCTTCCACTGCTATCAGTTACCGATAAAAATATCTGCTTGTTTCTCCCTGTCTATTGATATAGAGACCAATCTATATCCATGTTTCATGTGGTTGATTTTGCATCTAAAGAGTTTTTGTATTAAATAATTTAAATTTGATACGGTAAAACTGCTATGCAAGTTTTAAATGGTGAGAAACAAAAAATTGAGGACAAGAAGGAAGAAAAGAATTCAATTCATTGTCAGCAATTCCCTTTGATTTAGCAAACATGCGTAAGTCTGAAAATGATCCTTGTTGTGGACAAAAGGAATGTGTATGATTTGTACAGGGGAAAGAAGATACAATTCCTTGAGTAAGAATGACTGTGACACATTGGGATTATGCTGTTTGACTGTAGGAAAAGAAGTCCTCTATTCTGTTTGATGATGAAGAAATTGTTTATCCTGGGATTATTAAGGATTGCAATCTTGCTAAAGATCTTTCTCGATAACCTTTCTCATATTCTCGGTGAATCTACTAAGTGGAATAATTTCCAATCTATGAATTACAATGGTGGGTTTGATGTGAACCAAACAACTATGGACACCAGAAAAGCTATATCATAGACCTTTTCTGTGAACCAAACACTTAAACTTTTTCATACCAGAAAACCACAAAATGGTAGTAAGAATCTGAAGATCTGTCGTGTTCTCTTCTTGGATGACATAAATGGTGCTTGTCATAAATTCTCCAGAAGAATATTGATATGTTGTAGTGAGATAATTGCATGACATTGTTCTTCCCCACTTTATCTCTCTTGACTTTTCTTCTTATGCATGTTGTTCATATGGCTGCAGTGGTTTGACTCAATCAAATTACAAAGAACTGAATGTGTTGTACGAGAAGTACAAAAACCAAGGTTTGTCCCTTTAGTGGAAAAGAAAATTTGTTCCTGTTATCTTTTATAACTCTTGCCTTCTAATTTGTCTCTAGGGTTTGAAATCTTGGCATTTCCTTGCAACCAGTTTGCTGGACAAGAACCAGGAAGCAATGAAGAAATTCAGGAGGTTGTTTGTACAAGATTCAAAGCTGAATTTCCTATTTTTGACAAGGTAATTTCTGGCAAACCTCAAATTGTAATGAAAATACAAGTTTCTGAGCATTACATTGGACATTCTCTTCCTTATCAAATCCTTGCCTTCACCCATTGATCTGGCAGATGTCCCAGAACTGAGATTACTTCAAATTTTCCTTGGCCAAATATTTTTTAATAAAACAATTACCTTCTTTTGGAATGAATTCTTCTTGAAGGACATTGTTAGTTTACATGGATGTGGATATCTTGCTAAATTGAATCCAACCATTACAGATTGAAGTCAATGGAAAGAATAGCGATCCACTATACAAGTTTCTGAAGAAGGAGCAAGGCGGAATATTTGGAGATGGTGTCAAATGGAACTTCACAAAGTTCTTGGTAAACAAAGAAGGGAAGGTTGTGGACAGATATGCACCTACCACATCACCTCTGAAAATTGAGGTTGGTGCTGTTTGGATTCTAATTAAAGCTCTGCATAAATAATGTTGCATTTGATAAACTTGCTGTTTGTTTCTTCTCGCAGAAAGACATCGAAAAGCTTCTGCAATCTTCCTAGATAACAGCGTTTGATGCTCTGGCATATCTTATGTTAGAGAGGTTAGTTCTGCAATCATTTAGCCTTTCTTCTTTCTTAGTATAAAAATATTCTGGAAATACTTCAACTCAAACAATCTCATCTATATGAGTGTTGTTCATCAAGTGATTCACATTTCATTGTAAATTCTGCATATGATGGAAGCTTTTTGTTGCTGTGTTTGTTCCAACAACATTGCATCCAAGTGCTCATTCAACCAACATTATAGGGAAATAGAGCTGTTTGTTTACTTGAGTTAATTCCAACTAGAAAGTGCTAAAGTAAACAAATTTCTAAGTAGGTATCTCTTACGTCATGTGAAAAAATGACCAAAATATTCCTTGGTGCTATGTGAGTATACTTATCATGTTCAAACATAAGCATAATAACCACGTAACACCAAAGAATAATTACATATGTAAGAAAACTAATCACATATCACTAAGGGATGTTTGGTAAATGGATCTACTTTTAAATCCAAGGATTTATGAATCACGGAATTCTTAAAATGCGTTTGGCCAGCCTTAAACGTTCATTAGAAACTTTTTAAAAATATTCTTAGGAGATCAAGAAACTAGAATCTCACCCTTTCATGGGATTCTTTTTTAAGAAAACTACATTAAAGAAAAATTCCAAGAAAACATGTTACCTGAGATTCTATCTTTAAAAAAATTTATACCAAATATAGGAAACAAAAATTCTTAGTTAGGATTCTTGAGATTCAAATTTATTAGTAATCTCCAGAAGGGCTGGATGATTTTTATTTCTGCGGTTAAGACTGGTTTTCTTGATAAAACTGCATCAGCTAATGCTCCTTTCCTTGCACCCTTTGTTACAGGACAATAAAAATGTGCCAGGTACTACCATGGAGGAGGTAGCTTCTCAAACAATATTTTATGTGTATGCCTAGTTTAAAGTTTACCTTTGGCTTTAAATTTCCTTTACAAATTTCTTGCATTTGGCATCACTTTTAACTTTTCTTGATGCATATTTAGTATCTGGATTATGCAATAATTAATAATTGTCCAAGAAAACTTGAACCTCCATTCCTCCATATTCTAAGTTAAAATATTTGAGCTTTAATGTATATATAGAATTGTGTTACAAAAAAAGTAAATGTATTTGGATTCATGTTTGTTATTTTACTTGATGTATGTTTGTCTTTTCTCTAAATTAGGGTTTGAACCAAATACAAACATAATGATTCAGTTAGTTAAAGACAGTTAGATTGGTTAAAATCAATTGTGGAATATGATATTTTTCAGTTTTTATTGGATCAATTGTGGTTTGAAAGAATACAAATGTATAAAATCGAAACTAATTGAATAAGAGTGATTTTCAATGTTTAGCTATACTTCATTATTTTCTACCTATTTCACAAATCGATGAAGTAACTAACACAAAAATCAGTGCTCACCCCTATTTGGTACTCTGATTTGTTTTTAACTTCAGTTTTGTTTTGATTAAAATGATTGTCAAAAATGTCTAAAAAAGTTATTTTTATAATTTTTTTCCAAAAAAAAAAAAAGAATATAAATGAACCTACAAAATAAGTAAATTGATACTTTTTGTTTTGGTCTTCTGTCAAACGTCGAGACTCAGAAAGCGAGAACCATCTCCACAGCTTCTGTAGGAATCCACAATTGCCTTTTACCCATATTTTGGGTCGTTAAAGTTTTGAGGATAGCAGCTTCAAAATTCAAAAAATGCTTACAGTATTACTTATAAATTACCTATAAAATAAAATTCCCACATTGGTATATTTAACATTTGCAGATCAATTTTTTATAAAGATTTTCGAAATTGTTATCATTTGTGACTATTATTTTTGTTTGAGATTTTAAATTATAAAATATATATAAATTTTAATGAGAATCTATTTTCACTTGTCAGCTTACTCATTGCTCACTTATTATTATTATTATTTTTAGAGTTGTAACATCATGCTTAAAGTTTCGACCAAATTTTATGTTAGTTGTCAGAGTTTAATACAATCCTCCTTCTTTACCTAAGTTTGGGTCCGGCTATAAACACTATTGGTGGAGATATTGGAGTGGCACCTGTTTAAGAAGACGATGACAAAAAATCGATTAAGATGGCTTAGACGTGTGCAGAAGAGACTATTAGAGACACCAATGAAAAAAATTAATCTTATAATATTTAGCCTTGAGAAAAAGAGTAAAGAAAGATTAAAACTGTTATATTATTTTATTTTAAAAACTTTTAAAATGTACTTAACTTTTTCAAGTTTTTAATATGTGCATATTATTCTTAGAATCTAACTTCTGTTAAAAGTTTAACAAAAAAAACACATGTATCACATTTTTCTCTATCAATTTTTTTTGTGACAAACAAACAAAAATAATTTATAAAAATAGAGAAACTAATAAGATAAAAATAATTTTTTTATTAATTTTTAACAAAAATTAGAACTTCAGAAATAATGTACACATTTGACATGTTTGAAGGGGTTATCAATAGTAGTTGTTATGGTGCCAATAGCATGACAATCCAGTAACACCTTTAGTTATAAGAAAGAGTTTGATGATACGAGTACTATTCCATTGTGACACCCTTTAAAATTTTATGTTGACCCACCCACCACAATGGCTGCCATAAAATGGTGCCCAAGTGAGTATCCTTACCTAAATTTTCATTGTAATTTGGAAGAGAGAAATTTTATTATATTTCAATTTGATGCTTCATGAACTCTGATTAATTTAAAAGTTATAAAATAATATTAAACAATAATTAAACTTATTTATCTAACTCAATGACAATGAATAGAATCACAAATTTAAACTAATTTGAAACCACCTCTTACTATACAATTATTTCATAGTAATAATTTTATAATAAAAATTTATAAAAAAATAATATAATATTATAAGAAAAACTAATCTTAATCGAAATAAACTTTATTATCTCTTAGTTGCTCATTAACAAAATATTATTACAAGTAGTAAAATATTTATTATTTTATTATCTTTTTGATTAATAAAAAAACACGAGACAAGCTATGAGATATGAAATAAAATTTGAGATAATAAATTTTATCCCGTTTTAATTCATACCACAAGATTTGAAATAGAATTTGAGACAAAAAAAAAATCCCAAAAAAATTACATTAATTAAATTTAATGACCAATTAATGACCCATAAAACAAGATAAGTGACAAGATGTGAGACAAAAATTCCCACCATTCTGAAAGGCCTCTAATTTACAAATAAGGTGGAAGAAGATACCAGAGATGGTCGTCGGCTCACTACAAAATGTCCAAAATCGTAAAATAAGAAGAAACTAGGTTACAAATAAGTTATAAAAATAATAAACTTGGAGAACAGCACAGGAACCTGACAAACTTCACCCCAAATTTTCCCCAAACTCATCACTTCCAAACTGGTCACTTGCAGCATCACATGCACTGCTGAGATAACAATGACTTGAAATGAATAAAAACACCTACATTTTGTGCAATCTCAGTTATGCGCGCACACTTTTTACACTTCGTTTTTCTTTCTTTTTCTTTTTGCATTTATAATTTTACCTCTGCAACATGCAACATGCAACAATTGTACACTCAAGTGTACATAAATGGGTATGCAATTAGATTTTCCTATTTACCAAACCAGATATAAATTGAAAAACAACACAGCTAAGTGTTAAACAAGCCTCACAAAACCAACAACAACAATTTGAGGAGAAAGTCCTTCTCATTTATAGCAACACAACACATTCTCTTCTTTCTTTCAGTGCCTGAGGAATACCAGCAGAAAGAATTCTCATTTCTCATCTACTCACAATCATACAGAAACACCAAAAAAGAACGCTGATTTCGTTGATAGCATCGAGGGACTCGTAATCCTCAGCTATTGAAAATGTTAAGAATGGAATAATCATTGTGCAGTTAGATTAGTTACCTCAGCAAATGCAAAGGTGAGTCAGTCAGATAGTTGGTGAAGCTCTAATGGAGGCTCTCACCAATGCTGCGTAAAAACCAACAGCCAAGATTGGAATTCATTGTGGACAAATATTGGAAAGGAAATCATAAAGAATAACTGATGAAATTTTATTTTTAGTCATAAACTTTATTCTCAATGACCTGGTTACAATAATCACAACATATATCTCAGCCTCAGAAGGTTAGGTGAAACTCAATCGAGGGTATTAGGTTATTCTCAAACCTGAAACACCCTCTGTTTCCTCTGGCTTTGTTCTCTACACAAGCCAAGCCCAACCCATCCATGATAGGTTGTGACAGTTCCATCTCCAGGTAAAAGAATCACAGGACTATTCATTCATCAGAGAGAATTGTTCTGCAATGGATCAGACCATCAGGGAATCATAGCTTTCATTTCCAGGCTATTTCGTTTCTGATTGCAGAGAATATGTGAAGACATTTCTCATGTTGATGAACTGATACTTCAGGGGTTTCTTAGCTGCAAAGTTTTACAGTACATGCAACAGCCTGAGCCCAAAACTTCAGCCTTGCTTTGACATCATCTGGATTGTCACCTGGAAGAAAGATGAAGTATTTGTAAATTAGACACATTAAGAAAATCTTGAGCTAAATTATTTCATGTTGCAAAGGTTAAGATTTTGAGAATCTTGAGAAATTTACTTTGGCCCACAAAAATCTTGTTCACAACGAAGTCTCAGACAACGTCAAAACATTCCCCGCTTGGAAGATCTTACAGAAAATTGAGATTTTAACCATTTTGCTCGAATTTTCAAGTTCAAAATTTTATCACAGCAGCAAATCATAAGCATCCTAATTCATCAGCATACGCAGAAACCAAAGATACAAATGTTATAATTTCAACCATGAACATGAAACTAGTTGGAAGTGAATTTTAATTTTCTAGCAGCAGAAATTTCTAAAATTTTCAAAAATTCACTCAGAAATCAAGAATCTAACTCACCAGGACTAGAGATCCTCCAATTGGCAATCGAATTCGACAACGGAGAGCAAGAATCTGTCGCCGATGAAACCTCCGAAGAACTCTCCGACGACTTCTGATGTTCATCCATGAACTTTTGGCTCATGGAATAACACAATTCGAGAGCCGGCAAGGTGTTGCAGAGCTCCGGAATCTCGTCGTAGCTGAACCCAAATCCAAGATCCAAGCACCCTTTCAGCTCATCTAGATCGTCATCGGTCAAGCTTTTGGTCCTTGTGAGTTCCTCATCTGCGGCATCAACATACCCTTCAAGCAAAACCTGATTCTTCTTCTTCTTCCCCAAGCTGTCGCTCCTCATTCTTGACCGATCCTCGTCTCCATGGATGGTCCAGCTAAACCTCGGCTGGTTTTCTACACTTTCGATTTCCGGGTTCTCTTGAATTGAGCTGCTTTGAGAAACCCATGATTCTACATCGCATGAAACTCTCCCCATTTTCGAGTTTCTTCCCTCCTTCTCTCTGTTTCTGTGCGTCTGTGAGAGAGGAGAGACTGCTTTTAAAAGCCGTGTGACGGCAAATAAAAAATAAAAAAATTAAATTAAAATTAAAAAATTAAATGAAAAAAAGCCCGTGGGAGAATATTCTGGGAAATTCAATTTCCAGTGCAATTTACTTGTAAAATACCTGGAAGTGCGTTTAGAAATTTCTTTCTTTTGTAGGTGCCTAACCTAAAATTATAAAAATATTTCTTAAGATAAATCTTATTTTTAGGTCCTCTTTATTTTTATAGAAAGTTTTGAAAAGTTAATTAAACTCTTTGTTACTAAATTATTTTATATTCAAAATGTTGTGAAAAATAAATAAAATCTTAAACAAAAGATTACGCATTCTTTTATTTTGACGAGCATGGAAATTTATAGAAGAAAGCTAATTTATCCTAAAGTTCGAATATATAACATGATTAGAACTTATGTTTTATAGATAAAATAATTTGATTCTTATAAATTAAGATGTCGAATAAAGAATAAATGTAATTATTTTTAATATATATTTTTATAAGTTTAAATTTTTAATATTATAAAAAATTTAATCATTCAACATACATATAATAAATATTATAACTGCATTAAGATTAATATATATATATATATATATATATATATATATATTAACTTCATATAATAACAAATAGATATTAAGAATAGATAGCAAATACACCTAAATGTAATTTCTCCAACTTGAAGGATCTGAAGTTGGTTTTTTTTTTTTTTCCTATTTATTTATGCTATGGATCAAGCATAATGATGGATGGTGCATGTATGCATGCATGTGGGAATGTGATGATGTGGGTAGATTTGGCAAAAACACATTGCAGGTATCGTGATGACGTGGACAAGGACAGCTGTACTCCAGAAGAGTAATGATTTTGTTGAGGAGATGAGACACGTGGTAGTGGAATTGGTCACGAAGGACAACAAGGAGAGTCCAAGAGTGGGTGGGTCCCACGGGTTTTGTTGGTTGTGGTTTTTGTTTGCATGTGGAAGGTGAATCGAACGTGATCGATTGTCTGAGAAACCGATTCTGCCAGCGACAAAATCTTTATTTTATTTTTTCTTAAAGGATAAATGGCCGACTTATTTTTTTTTATCGTACAGGGGAAAAGATTTTTGTTTTTTCACAAAATAACAATATTAATAATAATTCATTTTTAGTTGCTTATCAGCATTGGATTAAGTGTAATTCAATTATATGCGATCGCTATTTTACATTTAGTTATTCAATTTAATTTGATTATATTAATTTTTTTAAAAACTCATTCAATTAATCTAGTTACAAAAAGATCATTTGAATTAACTTTATTATTATTAATACTTATAAATTACTCCCTTCAAATCTAAATATAGAGTGAATTTTAAAAATAAAAATTTTAGTCTATTTTATAATACAATATGTTAAAAAAAATTATGTTTTATTATTTTATATTAATTATTGCATATAAAAAAAAGTACAATGAAGTATTAGAATATATAATATAAAGATATTGAAATAAATTATTTAATTATTGTTATAAACAAAGATAAAATTAAAAATATATAGATTTTTTTTTGTAAAAATTAAGTATAATTTTTTTTAAGATACATAAATTAATTTAAAACACCCTATATTTAGCACCGAGGAGTATTTGATAACAAAATTATTCACAGTTAAATTGTTAATTTTTATAAAAGAAGTAATTCATTTTTTATTAATTGAATCAATTCTTGTTGACAAATGAAGTAATTACACATGTAAGAAATATTAATGAAACGATACGATTGTGACTTGAGCACATAAGGCTGAAAAAAATTCATAGAATTGGGATTAGGTTCTAATGTAATATGTCTATTTCATTGGTTATTGATATTATTATAACTTTTATCTCACGTTATTTTATCTTAAAACTTTTAAACATACATTTAATTCTTTTAAATTTTAAAAATATGTATATTATCTTTAAAGCTCTAATTTTCATTAAAAATTTAGTAAAAAAGTTTATATATATTTTATGAAATTTTCTATTTTCACTTATTATTTTTATTTGTCTATCACAAATAAATAATTAATAGAAAAATAATGCAATACATATACTTTTTTCAGTTAAATTTTTAATAGAAGTGAGAGTTTAAGAATAATACGTACATTTTAAAAGTTTGAGAAGATTAAACGTACATTTTAAAAATTTTAAAGCCGAAGTATATGTAACACAATTTAAGAAGTATTTTTAATTTTTTTTTTTTTTAATGAGATGAGATGGAGTGTAAATGAGATTGTGGGTAGATTGCAATAAAGCACTTATAGGTTGATACATCTACCATATCCATAGAAAAACATGTGTGTCTCACAATTTTGTTGAAACAAAACCACAAAATAATGAAAGCAATTCCAATGTTTTGTTCTTTTTAATTTTATAGTGCAGAAGCAAGAATATCCCCAATAATGCTGGAAAGAGAAGCAAGGACCACAGAGCAGAAAGACAATGGTATGGTTGGGAGAAAATGAATAATAATTCATCTGCAAGGCCATGTTTGGCTGGTCTACCTAACATTCATACCCAAACTCTGTTGAAGAGAGCAAAATTATGAAAGCAACAAGGCTTTTGCAGTGCATGATTGGAGACATGCAGAATTAATCCTTTTGTCTATGTCTCATTTGAATCAAACAAGTGGGTCTGTGTGAAAAAAAGAAATGAAGACACTTTTTTTCTGTTCAGTGCATTCACAAAATTAAATGATACCAAACATGAACTAATGGTTTTGCCCTTTTTGTTTCAGAGCTTTGCTTCATTTGGAAACAAGAGAAATACAGTATTGTTTCTCTGCATCAATGAAAGTCACACAGATAAGGTAACAGAAAATTGAACATGATAACACCAACTACAACAACACAGAGGCCCAGATGAAATTAATGATAAAAATGCATTAATTGTCAAACTTTTGTTTATGCTCATCTGTCTTTTTGAGAAATTTTTGAAGAGGGAATGAAAAATAAAAATTAAGTAGAAAATAATTTCTCATCTCTTAAATGATTCAAATTATTTTATTTATAAGACTTAAGTTTAAATATTAATTTGAGGTATTTGTTTTCATAGATAATTTTAGGTTAAAATAGTTTTAAAAATATTAATATTTTTTAACTCTTATACAACTAATTTTCAAAGCTCTCTTTTGATGGTGTGCACCAACTAAACTGAATATTTCTTATTTCTTATATGGTCTCTTACAAAGAAATATGAAAATAAATAATTATGTTGTCAAAGTAAATAATTATATTTAAAATTATATAATTTTAAAAATATTTAATCAAGTTACTTACTTGAAAAAAATAATCAACAAAAAGCAGGTAAGAGATTAAAGACTTTTTTAAAAAAATAATAATAGTAAAGCATTTGAGTGGCGCCTTCCTAAAGGCAATGAAGTGGCGCTTTGGTCTAAAGACACCGCTATTAATTTTGAATTTAGGGTTGAGGTAACAAAAATAGTAATATTTTGATAAATAATTAATATTTTTATTTTTTTAAGTATTTTAGCTCAATTTTTAAACTACTATTATAACTTCTAATAAGCTCTACAACATATTTGTTCTTAAAATAAAGTGACTTTCCCTTTAACCCAAAAAAAAATAAGTTATATTTTTATACAATCATTTTCATTTGATAAAAAATAAAGTGTTAGTTCAGTGAAATAAAGTGATGAAATTCTTTTTTTTGTTTAACCATGTTAATCATAACATTCACCCAGAAATTTTATTTATCCACAAGCTAATAGTTTTTTTTTTTTTTTTTTCATTTTCATCCAAACAAATGGTTATTGATATTAGGTGTGGTGGAATTTTTAGTTTTAAACCATAAAAGGGTTAATTTCCCAACAAAAATACAAAAAATAAACTAATATGGTTTAAGGGTGTCATACTGAATGGCATCCTCAAAGAGGATTTTGCTAGGATAGTGTTATTCTTTTTTAATATAAATAAAATAGAGATATGAGTTTTTTAATATTAACTTAAACATTTAAGAAAAGAATAAGTTTGATCCTGTGCCATAATCCTTATCTCTTTTTCACAAACAAAAATGTTTTATATAGCACCATCCTATCTAACGTCCTCACTCCTTTTCACTCTACAATAACATTAATTAATCTGTCATCTTTAAATGAGATTAAATTTATGGTATATTGAAATTAGTTTTTGAATAATAACGTTTAAGTGATTATATATATATTTTTAAATTAATCCATAAAAGTGTACTCTCTTGAGGACAAATTTTCAATAATTAAATCCTATGAGCATTGGTATGGCTTGGATATGCAAGAAGTGTATTAAATTAATTTAAACTGACCAAGCAAACTAAAAATCCATGTTACAACATTAAAAAAAGTATGCAAACACACATCTAAAAAAGAAAAATAATAAGCAAACAAAAATTGTTGTTCGAGTTTTAGCAAAATCAATCAAAATTAAACTTTAATTTATTAATTTTTTTTTTTGTCAAAATAGAAGGGAGCTTATAGGAATGTAAATTTTACCCTACATGAAGAAGGAGGTGTACGCTAGCAAGATAAAGAGCTTTGAGCTTTTGAGACGTGTTTATCATTGTATCAAATTTCTTTTCTTCAATGAAAATAAACTTTTTAAAAGAGAAAATGACTTCTTCTTTTTTTTGTTAATAATCATCCGCTTATAAACTTTAAATCTCAACTCATAGTCACGTCACACAAAAAACATTACCTTGCCCTTATTCTAAGCTTATAAATAAAATGTAATTCTAACCAATTGTATGTTTTTCACCTCTCTCTCACTCTTTTTTTTTTTTTTATAGTTAAAAGGAAAAGAAATATATATATATATATATATATATATATATATATATATATATATATATATATATATATATATATATATATATATATATATATAAATTTAACTTACAGTTTATAAAAAATTTGAATATAAATAAAAAAGTTCATAAAATCTTTGTACAAAATATAATAACAACTAAAGCAACCCTTATCTCAAATATTGGATGACTGAAGCATCCAACCGAAGGAGAATACTTTCCAAACTGCACGGTATCCTTTGTCTTGATCTTTGCAAGTTGAACTCGCATAACTTAACATCTCCAGCATCAATCCAATTATTTAGCTCGGCAACAACACATCCTTGCTTTAGAATATAAATAAGGATGGTATATTGCCATTTAGAATGAAACATTTCCTTCCAATTATACTTATATATATATATATATATATATATATATATATATATATATATATATATATATATATATATATATATATATATATATATATATTTATATAACAAAGGTCAAACGCATAAATCAACAGGTATAATGCTGTTTTAGTTTAACTAGAAGTCTCGAGTTAGAACTCTAAGAATACATATGCCTTAAAAAGCTTTGTCATAACTTAATTAGTTGTAGGTTGAGTAACCTGGTAATAAATTTATGTCTCATAAATATCGGTAGTCAAAACTAAAAAAGGTTAGTCCACAAAATTCATATAACAAAAGGACATGAGTTCAAGTCTTACTCTCAATACAAAAATTTTGTTAATAAACAATTTGTAAAAACTCTCTAAATCCAAAAGTATACCCTAACGCTGGTTTACTCTAAGAACATATATATATGCCTTTTTGTTTTGAGTGGATTAAAAATGGATCGAACTCGTTATTCCAAACTCATTATTATATTTATTCTGTGGACACAACCATAAAATTTCTTACTATATGCTCCAATAATGGATATAGGATCCGGAATCTATGGCCAGTATGCCTTCGCAAGCAGCCAAATATTCTAAAACCAAAATATCACTATCAACCAAATCAATAATGATCTCTTAAGTTTCTTGTACAATGGCCAAGAATCTTATACCAAAGTAAGCCACTATCCAATTCTTGATTGTTTATTTTAGTGACCCTTTTCAGCAAAGCAAAGATTTATACGATTTCTTTTTTGTTTTCAAGCTGGATAGAATCAAATAAATTAAGTGAATAAAGCAGTTGTTCAACTTGTCATCAGCCAATAACACTCTGGAGGTTCTTAATTAATTCTTAAACCCAAAGTTTGACATTTGTTTAGTGGTTTTAGTTTCATTAGCTAATACTTGGCTAAGGTGCATGGTCCTGCTAAGCATTATGTGTCACTGCATGCACCACATATTTTTTTTATATTTAATTACTAATATTTAATATTATATTAAGTATCGACTAAGTTAATTTGAGCTAAATAGAAACATAAAAACAACAAAGTTTTTCTTATAAAATTTTAAAACAATTACATTTTCATAACTCAAACTCAAAACTTATCATTAAACTAAAATAGTCATGCTAGTTGCTCTAAGTTTAGTGATCTCTACTCTTTCTTCAAATTGATCTTAATTTATACAAATTATGTCATTAATAAGATAAGATTTAATTAAAAGATTGAGAGAATAATTTGATCTAAATTTGTTAATTATGTAACTTATGTACAATAATTTACTGTTTAGAAGAAGAAAACTAGAGAATAACATTTTAGTTTTAGATTTATTTATGGTGTTACTTCAGTTTTCCAATAAACATTTTGTCTACTAAATCAATCTTTGGACAAGAACTAAAGTGAAACTTTATAAGTTTTTTGATGATTGATTTGGTAGACAAATGGATTATTTAAGAACTAAAGAAGCATTAAAAATAAATCAAGGATTAAAATGACAATTTTAAATTTTTTTAAGAACCAAAATAGAATTTCACTTAAGAACAACAATACTAATTTCCTTAGTTTAGCACTATTATAGCTTAGTATAGAATTTTTGGCATAGAAGTTTCTCATTAGTTAAGTATGAAATTTGACAATATAATAATTTTTTTCTTTTTTTTGTCATAAAAAAAGTTTAGAATTTCAAAGATTTAGCATAACTAAAGGATATGTATAAATTCTTATAGATTATTTATCAACAAAATTTTTATGTTAACAAGGAAATTTAAATTTATATTTTTTGAGATATAAATCTCATTTACTAATTGGACCAATTTTTGTAAATTTAGGTCAGGAAAAATTTAGTTAAAGTAATAGATGCATAGTTATTAGATCAATCAATATTCATTAAAATTTTGACACATAACATTCTTTTTAAAAAATCAAGTTCATTATCTAAAAAAAAAAAATTACCACGTATCAAAAATGTAATAAGTAATAATTCATCAATAGCTATAAATTTATTGCTTTAGCCAAAGTTTTCTACCATGAAAAAAAAAAAGGATACAAATGTAATTATAATAAATAAGATATTATATAAAATAAAAATAAAATAATAAATTTTTTTATAATTTTTATTGACGTAATAGTTTTATCTTTATAAAATAAAATAAATAAGATGGTGTTTGGGTGTCACATGGTGGGTCCAACTAGTGGTCCAGTTCACGTTGATTTGGCTGCTTCGTCAGCATGTGCACATGGAATATTTATGTTTTGTGTTCAAGTTGGAACTGGATGACTTGAGTATATATCTCTTCTCATCCTAATCCATATTTCGCTTTCGTGTGTGAGTAAGCACTTCTTTATACTCACCACAAACAAAATAATTATCACTTCTGCAAAGATTTTTTTTTTTTTTTTTGCTTGTGATTTTAATTATAAAGTATTTTTCAGTTAACTTTTTCTTTTTTTTTTAATCTAGCACTCCATTATAGTAACAAGATTTTAATTCTTCTTTCAGACTGAAATAATAACCTATAATTTTTTTTTAATAAAAATAACATTAAAATTTTAATTTTACTTAAAATATTTTAGTATTTAACTTATTCACATAAATACAATTTTATTTGACCAAAATTATTCTTCTTAGGTTATATTAAAGAGACACCATTATGGATACATTTATGAAAAATGCTAGTAAATATATACATATAATTATTTTTGCTTATGACACTATCTGTTATTAATTAACTCAACTTTAATATTTATGAGTTAATAAAATTATTTTATATTTTAATTCTTTAACAAATACAATATTATATTAATATTATATTATTTTTTGTTAACTATAGTTAACAAAATTTGAAGTAACATATAAACAAATTTTATTAAAAACTATGATAAAAATTTAATAAAAATATATTTATTAATAATTTAAAGTATAAATAATGATTTTGTTAATATAAAAGTGTTACCTATAAATTTGTTAATACGAAATAGTATTAAGAATAAAAACAATATTTTTTTTCTATATATATATATATTACCACTTGTATTCAGAAACATCAATTGATGAATATTATCATATATTTTCTATAATTTTGTTGGATTGGAGACTTTGAATTCACTCTTTGGAAGATTTGGACATATATTTTGTAGCAATAATTGATTGATAGGAAGGGTGAAATAGAAGATATGAGGATGTCAAATTGAAGAAATGAGTTGATTGTACTTGTCATCTTATTTTGTTTCTTGTGTTAGTAATGGTCTTCTACCCATTAATTTCATGACCATCATAAAACTATTGATAAGAAGTAATTATCCAAATCAGAAAACAATATAATATTTCCTTCAGTGTTGGAATATTATCACTATTGGGAAAAAGTCGTGTTATACAAAACAATAAAGTGCACTTATCACATGCCAAAATGTTGAGAGATTATTAGCTAAACAATTTTTAGAGGAAATTGGATCATTGTGGGTAAATATCGGTTGAGATATCTCCATATCTTATCTTAGCCTAAAGTTATTGAGATAATTTTAAGATAGAATAAATCAAAAGACTGGATAAAATTAGATAAAAATTTGAATCTTAAATAAAATTTAAGATTGAGTCTATTGTCTTATCTTGTTTTAAATATTATCTTAATTTCATTTTAAAATTTATCTATTAGTATATTGACTTAATAAAAAACAATGAGATATATATAATTTTTCTGTTAAACTTTTAACAAAAATTAAAGTTTAAGAAATAATATATATATTTTAAAAATTTTAAAAAGATTAAATACATCTCTTAAAAGTTGAGAACAAAATACACGTCACAAAAGTCTACTAGTTACTTTAATAATTTAAAATTTATTATTGTTGTATAAATTTATAGTTTCTAAATGAATTTATTTTCTTAAAAAATAATTTATCCTATGCATATAATAAGATTTAAATTATTAAATTTAAGATTAATAGTTTAAATTTAATATATTATTCTGGTTAGAATGGCAAAAGATTCGGGTCCGTTTGAGAACGTGGTAAAAAGTGAAGTTATGTATATAAGATAATGTAAGTAACCTCTTATTTACCAAATAAGCGATGACCGAGTGATATAAGAACAAGAAGGTAAGTCTCCATCTGAAACTAAGCTGGTCAGCTAGAAACACACTTAGAATCAATTCTAAGAGTTTGACACGAAACCAAATGATCAATGATTTGTTGGCCAATATTGAATCGTTTATTTGAAGAAATTAGAAAATTCTAGAACCAATTATCTTACTTAACATCAAATCATTCCTTGTCAAAGCTTCTAATTTGTTTCACATTTCCAATGAATTCTCTGTACGTGGTAAAAGTTTTTATTTTATATTTCTCACCTGATAAATGCAATTCTCATTTTTAAAATTTTATTAATCAAATAACAAAAATGTTCTTTTCAAATAAAATTTTTCTTTTTTTTTATAAACTTTTTTCTTTCATTATTAAACGTATATAAAGTTATCATTAAATAAATAAATTAACTGACAAAAATTATGTAATGTAATATACTTAGATAATGAGAAAATATAATCTTAATTAATATTTACATTAAACCCTTTTTAATGAAAATTTTAAATTATTAAGATTAATGTTTCTATATCACAAATTATATAATTTTAGTAAATTAATTAATTTCTCATGGGTAAAAAACAAAGTCATTATACTTTTGCAAATTTTATTAATATTTATATAGAAAAATCTTTCTATTAATATAAATATTTTATTGATAGAAAATGTAAAAATATTCCTATAAGCCCTTGAACTTGGTGAGGCAAAACCTTTTTAAGTGAGCGAACTCAATCCCTTTATTTATTTTTAAAAAAAAGTTTCTATAAGATAAAAAAAATATTTAGTTCATGCATCATATCATAATGCATGGTATCATGATGTAAAGGAGACAAACATGCATGCATGCATGCATGGACCATTTGACTGTGAATCTAGGAAGGGCCACGTGGACAGGATTGATTGGTAGGTAGTCAAATAGGACAAGAACGGGCGAACAACCCACGTGGCCCGTCCATATCAATCACTATTACCCGGCAGCACAAGGAAAGCGAGTCAGGCTTTTCATTAATTGGGTAAAGAAAAGTATATGAGAGAGAGCTGAAAGTGGGTCCCATCACGAGAAAGCCATTATGATAACTCAACCAGCATATCATTTCACACAACTGTAGCTTATCTGGTCCACTTATTTTATGCAACTGAGTTAATTAACGGTCGAGATCAACTAGCTGTTGGAAAGCATGGCCGGTGTTTATCTAGAGACTTCTCTCTCTCTCTCTCTCTCTCTCCTGCCAATCATTCACAATTTTATTTATTGAATTATTTCAGAGTTCTTTCTTTGACTCAAATGACTTTTGCGCGTACAGCTCACACTGCTCTTTTTTTTTTTTTAATGACAAATATATCCATGGTTAGTCGTTAAATTACCACTTTGTGATGGAACTTAAATTTTGAAATTAGTGTATCGCAAAGATTGAATTCTTAACACGTCTACTAACCTCAACACTCCAGAGGCATGAGATGGCATCCGTGAGTGCCAATGGCTCATCTGTCACGCGACACATGCCTTTGGAGGCCATGCCCCTATTTTGATTTTGAAGCATTCACAATCCAATCAACCCACATCCAGAAACAACTTTATTTTGATCATCCAAAAATCTACTAGTTGAAATTTTTTTGAAATTAATATTATTGTAAATATCTTAAAGATTGAATTCTTAAATAGTTAACAAAAATTTGAGTTTAATTAATGTAAAAAATAATTAGTTTTTTTTTTTAATACTCTTTTGCCCCAAACACTCGAGAAGTTCTGGGAACTTTTTTGTTCCATTTAGAATTTCAAAACTTTATCAAAATTATTTTATATTTGATTAAAAATAATTCATTTATTCCTTCTATTAATTATATGGGTTTATTTATTTTTATATTATACTATTCTAACTTGAATAAAAATTACTTATTATAAAAAGGTATTATTTATTTATCCATTTAATTTTTTAAGGAAAAATTCAATGGACCATTTGTACAAGCACACCTCGATCCCCCAAAAGATATAAATTTCATTGCATAAACATGAAATGAGTACAGATTTAGGCCGAAGCACATAAACATGTAAAGAAGACAGTAAATCACACACCAACTCTTAACTCGTGAAAATTCTGCATACTAGCGCCATTCTAAGTTCTTTCTTACCTCTGCTGAGCTTCTAGATCATTCAAAACTTTAAGCCACCATTCCCAATTAACATGGTGGAATAGACCAGGTCTACAAACTCTGATCTCCAGGGTTCTGTAGATGGGCAAAAGGGTAATTTCATATCAAACCCCATAGCCTCTGTTTTCTTCATTCTCACCCTTCCAAATTGGGAAATCTTGCCCCCTAAGTCAAGCCACTAGCAACATGAAAGCCACATTCCATACGTAAATACACCAAAGGGGAAATACTTATATATATATATAGAAAATGTACTAGGTAAATGCTAGACTGCTATCAAATTATGCAAACAAGGGCCTTCCTAGGATTGACCTCCGCGCTCGAGGAGGTTTTGTGTGTTTGGATTTTTTCCCCAAGCTCTCTCCCTCCATACCACCTCCACTTCATCAAAGGTTAAACCTTTGGTCTCTGGAATATACACAACCACAAATACAAAAGCAAGCACAGATATACCAGCAATAATCAGGAAAGTCGGTGCAATACCGACAGCATCAGCTACTGAAAGGAAGCACTGTGCCACAATCAAATTTGAAATCCAACAGATGGTAGCTGCCATGCCGCCACAGACTCCTCGGTACTCTTCTGGATATACCTCTGAGTTTATAGTCCATGGTACAGGCCCCATCCCGGTGAGAAGCAACCAATGTATAGGGCCAAACCTGCAACAGCAAGCCATCCATAGATTCCAGTTGTAGATTCATGTGATTGGTTAAAAAACGACACGGCCAGAATGACCAGAGATGCTATCACTCCCGCTAAGCTAGAAAGGGCTAGTTTTTTCCGCCCTGCATAGTCGATAAGGTAAATGCCGAGAACTGTTCCACCGGCATTCATGGCAGCAACGACGAGGGATAGGAAAAGAGCCATCTCATTTGAGTAGAAGCCAGCCATTTGAACAATTGTTGGGCTGTAGTACATGACTGTGTTTATTCCTGCAAACTGCTGAAATGCCTGCACAACAAAGGGATGCTATAAGACTCATCTTCTTTTGTATGTAGAAGCAGAGCCTAGTTCCAATATGCTTACCAAAAATAAGAGCACCTGAACTTTAATGGCTATATCACAAATCTTTGCATGGGAGAATCACTATGAAGGAAAATCTAGCATAAATATTTACCCTCAAGGAGCATTGACCATTTCTTGAAGTGTATTAGTCATAATTTTTGTGGCTATGGCAGTTCAAATAAGTGGTTAATGCTTCTTAAGAGTAAATATCTGCTTAATAACCTCCTTGAGAGTATTCATCCAATGAGTACTCAGAAACAACTATCAAGCATTGTGACACCTAAGACAAATTGCAAGTTGGGACAGAAGATAAACAACTATTAAGCATTTGAGAATCATGACAAGGAACACCAACTGAAGTATCAGAATTTTGTTAAAGATGCAAGGATGACCATAATTTCAAGAATTATAGTAATCAACTAAGCACACTGCGCTCATATATCTCAGTGCTTTCTATCCTAAGTTCACCTATCAATCTAAAAATGCAGTGAATTTTAGCACTGTCTCAGTGCAATCCTAAAAAATCCTAGACAAGTTTATGATTAATTGTTGATGAGATTTCAAATCTGAAACTACCAAAACATAGCATAACATGTTCGGTAAAGAAGAATTAGTCTCCTCACCTTCATATCTGCATGGAAAAATTTATGGTCATTCTAGATTCAGAATTTTTTTTTGTTTTTTTTTTTCAAGAACATGATTTACTAGTTAACATCTTATTACCAGTAGTCCTGCTCCAGCAATGAATGCAAGTCTCAGTTCTTTCACTCTGAAAACATCCCAGAAACTGATATCATGTCTTTTCTGGCGGTCTTCCTCTGACTGGGCAGTAAGAAAATCAACTTCATCCTCTAATCGAGCAAAGTCATAAATCTTAGAAAGCACATCAACAGCTTCATTTTTCCTATTCTGCAAACCGAAAGAAAATTATAAGGCCTTGTGAACAAATGTAATTCAACTCAAACATCGTGGCAATACTTTTTTGACACAATTAAGGCAACTTTTCACCTTCATAAAGAGCCATCTTGGGGATTCAGGCAGGAAGAGCATGAACAAAAATTGTATAATTGCCGGTAACCCTGAAACTCCCAGCATCCATCGCCATGTCCCAGGAACCTGCTTGATTGAGAAGATGACATATGGTCAGTGAAATAATATCCAAAAAATGACGAAAGGAGAGTAAATTTTTTGTGCATAAAGCAAAGCAAGTCAAATAGTCTTATATCCCAGATTTGTCATCAACCTATTCTAAAATGCAAAAACAGAATTTCAGAAACTGGGAAGCTCATAGATGATTTGTGAATATTTCAACTAATCACCAGGAAATATATTTACCAATACTACACAGTTATAGCAGTATTAAAACATCATTTTGTGGATGATACTCCAGTTGCCATACAATTACTGAAATAACAGCAAGCAATGATGTGATCACGCCTTGTAGAATCACATGCTCTCTGGCTCAAGTGTTTTGGACAACTTTTGACAACATAGAGAATAATATCAGATTTGGACCTTATTTCATGTGATAGACAAAGTATAAATAAAGCATATAAGCAGAGAGATATTATGTAAAAAATTTTATCATGAGCAAGTCATCTCCAGAAAAACTGACAACTCCCATCAAAACAAAATTTCAGATGATAAATTTCTGTGCTAACTTTTGGTAAAAGTTACATGAAAAGTTGACTAGTTAGTTAACAGCTAAGGTAATGTATCAAGGATGAAAATTAGCAAACAAGATAAAGTTTAGACTCGCTAAAAAAAGTTAAGATGCATTCAATTTGTAAGAGAGTCAGCAAGATGCGAATGGAATAACAGAACCATGCAACATTTAGACAAGCAGGAGAGAATAGAATATGTTCTGTCTTCAATGTTTCTCACTTGAAATCTTAAAATGGCAAGGCCCAAATTCTATCTTGATGCTTCCCCTTCAAACTGCAAAATGGAAACCTTTCATACCAGAAAAGTATGCCATAAGATGAGTGTAAAGGAAAAACAATTTCTCCTGCATATATAGAGGAACATTTAAGTGTTTTATTTGAAAAGCCCATCTAATGCTTGAAAATCCGTTTAAGATTTCTTGATGAAAGTGTTAGGCCTATTACTGCTGGTTTTTAACATAAAACCACAGAAATCTGAAGTAATTGTCTCATTCAATCATTTATTTCAGAAGTTCTATGAAGTACGGAATCATCACGCAGGTAAAGGATGATCATAAGAAACTTGGCTAAAAAAAACAAGAAAAGAAAAATGATATTGTAAAACTGTTTCTGTCTACCATCTTATTTATTTCATTTGGACATATGCGACAAATTGTGCAGGAAATGAACCAAAGAAAGTAAGGGTAATCCAAACTAAATCTATCTCTTTCAAAACAAATATTCCAAAAGCAACTTTAAAACCAGAAGAAACAGGAAGAAAATAAAATAAAAAATCTGCTCTCTGAACTAAACATAGAAGATATTGTTTATCTTGAATTATATATCCTCTTGCAAACAGTGTTTTGATAAACGTTCATAGAATCTAACTACTAATTAGTATCAACGCTCAGATGAGCTTCTCTAATATTTACAGGTACATCTCATACATTAATGCAAATGATTAAAACCAATCAAACGGCCAAGGATGGAAGGCTAACCTGTGTAAAAGCAAGATTTATGAGGTAGGAAAGGAACTGTCCACCAGTTATCATGAGCACATTTGTGCTTACTAATCCTCCCCTTATTTCTGATGGTGATGCTTCTGCAATATACACAGGAGCAGTAACAGAAGCTATTCCAATGCCTATACCAACCAGAAGACGTCCGGCTATCAGCACATAAGGATCTGGTGCAGCAGCCATGCCAACAGCTCCAAGAGCAAAGATAACATCAGCAAGAAGGGTGGCTTTCTTTCGACCAAAAGTATCATTAATCCAACCACCTATTGCAGCTCCAATAATTGCACCAGCCAATGCCATGCTGACAATTGTTTCCTGGAAACTCAAGTAAATAGAATACTCCAATGAGAAAAGAAAACGATAATTTTCTTCCTTGGGATTGATGAAACATGGAAAACAGAATTTCTTAAACTACCACTTGTCTGTATTTCAGCTGGATAGTTGCATAGTTATGGTAATCAATTCTAGGCCTACAATTAATGAGGTAAGTAAATGGATAAAGGCACAAATCATGCTGCTACCTATACTGATGATTGCAACCACTACAAGAAACTAACAAGAGGACAGTTTGCAATTATGATTTCAACATTCTGGTGGAAGAGTCCAATCTAAAATTATATTTTCAGTCACCAGTCTCATTTGTTTTGTCTCTTCCTTTCACAAACAATAATCACATATGACATGCTTTCATTTGTGGTTGACTTAACCTTGACAATAATGAAACATCTGAACTCATAACATTAAAGAGGATAAAAAGGATAGTACCTGTAGTAAATTACTGTGTTTAACTTCCTCAAAATCATCTTTGATATATAAAAGGCCCCAGATATGACACCTGGAATAAACAGCATTCTTACATCAGACGACATTTTCAAAAGAAAACTGATACTTCTACATAAGCTGGAATTCGATTAAGCAGCACTTTCCAAAATACATAAATATTTATATGATGTACTTTCTAACCAAGGGCCCTTTCCCATTAAAGAGAATAAACTTATACATTCAGAAAAGACACCAAAACATATCAATGTCCTTTCATGGTAGCCCTTGCCTTTCAGTACCAGCTTTTTTAAGGATCTATATATTTCTTTCTTGTCCTTTATATGGTTGATCTAGAAGTACTAGCATTTCGTCTAATGTAGTCAACTACTGAAGGATAAGAGCTCCAAATCAAACAATATGGTCATAACCATAATGAGTATATCAGCCACTGGATTTTGGTAAGTAGCACAGCGTATTTTGGTAAAGTGCATTGACGTGCTAAAAAATCTTCTGGACACAGGGATAGAAACAAAGTCACCATGTGCCACAACAAATGGCAAAGCTCTAATGCGGTGAATTCCAACTCTATGGTCAAATAAAACACCAACTTAAGAAATTTGAGTTTCCTTGAATGCAGCAAAAGATACTTCATGGTCAGCTTGGAAAATTCAACAGAAAATTTATGAGCCAGAGTACATATCTTCTGGATCAAGGGAAGGAAAATTACATTAGGGCAAATCATTAAGTGTTAGAATCAGAAAGTATTTATGGCACCATGAAAGGGATTACAGCAAATTCTTACACAAAACATAAATTTTGCTTAGCTAAATAACTATCCTCTTGATTCAATTATTAATATTTTCAAATTCAATTTTCTACGATCATTCAAATTTCCAATTCTGCATATCCAATACAAGCCAAATTTCCAAAACATGGTTAAACTGTAATGATTTAGTAACAAAATCAAAAATCAAAGAGTTGTAACCCAGAATAGCTAAGAGCAATTAAAAAAATAAATGCACCAATAGAAAATCTTAAAATACTAAAAGCAAAAGCAATAAAAACAAAAGGAATCATTTTTATGCACTAGTAGATAAATTTAGACTTAATAAAATATTATCACATCATTGAAAGCTACTCAGTCAGCAGAAAGTAGTAGTGCATGCTTTTGGGTTTATCAAAGATACAGTAACTTGTCACCCTCAAAGTAATTGTTGAAAATTCTCTACCTGTGTCATAGCCGAAAAGCAGTCCACCGATGCCGGCGACGGCAGTGAGTCCCAGAATATAGGGTTTTTTAAAAAACGACATTTTTCTCTCTGGGTATAAATCTAAATACCCTGAGCTCCCCGGCGTCGACTGCATAGTGATCGTCATCGTCGTAGGTTAACCCAAAACAGAACCAGTTTCAGACACCAAAATTTCTCCGACGAAAAACAGAGAAAATGAGGAAATTTTAACTCAGAGGATCAGAATATCCAAACGGAATCGGAGACCTTCAAATAATTCAGGAAAGACTTCATATTCGCAAAAATGGGCCCATGTCATAATACAGCAGATATCCCTCAAACACTGATGCAAATTGTGTAACCTGAGGAATCCCGAGAAATCTGATCCGGATTTTCTATTATTTAATCAGACCCAGACGAAAATTGTGATACGTGAAGACTCGGAGAAAATTTAAAAGGCCAGATTTTCTATTATTTTGTCACACCGAGAAGAAAAGTGCGAATTGCGAAGAATCAAATCTCCAACATATATCGAAGACGCAATTTCTTTTCAAATTATTTTCTCATCCTATTTTCTTTTTTCTTTTCAATCAGAAAATGAGGGTAAAAAAAAAAACAAACGAGAGCTGTAAAAGAAAGCGTCAAAACAAGCTACATAAAAGGAGGGAAGCATCCAAATTTGGGTAAATAGAAAATAGCATAACATGCTGTGACCAGATAATATGTCACAGGCAAATCATGCGATGGCGCTTGTCAATTTTTGATGCCAGTCATGTCGCGGTCAGTTTATCATTGTCACTGTTGAGATATTGCCAATGTTTGGATGATCACGTGGCAGATTTGGAAGAGGAAAAAGAGATTACCCAGCAAAAAGTCTATAACATGGTACTAATCACGTGATGGGAAGTCTGCGACGTGTCACGCACCCGAGACATCCTTACCCCACACAGTGGAAACTCGTGGCTATTGTCGGTTGATGAAAATTATGTTGCGTGAGGAATATGGGCATCAACATTTACCTGAAAGCCTGGCTATCTAATCGGTACAACGGGACTCATGAGGTTCATGGACGCACGTTAAAATACATTTAGTGCTGTTTTTTTCTGCAATGATTGGTTTTCCCATTTTATAGTTACTCTTTGGGGGTGTTGTTAATTAATTTACAGACATATAAAAAAATTATATTTAATTTTTACAAAAAATATCATATATTTTTTTAAAAAATTATTACACCATTATTAATTTTAAAAAGAATTATAATATTTTAAATTAGGTGAAATAAATTTTTATATTTTTAGTTAAGAATAAAAATATATTTTATTAAGATATTTTTTATTTATATAAAAATTTATTTTTTATTTTAAAATTAAAATATGAGAATTTATTTTGTTTAATTTAAAATGTGATAATTCTTTTTAGAATTGAGGGTTAAAAAAGAAATTTTTTTATATTTAATTTTAATTTTATTTATTATAATAATTAAATAATTTATTTCAATTTCTCTATTAATAAAAAAATAATAGATACACTATATTACATATTCTTTATATCTCACTATATTTATTCATCGTATGTATTAATTAATATAAAATAATAAACATATTTTTTTTCATTCTTTTAATATATTCTAAACCTTAAAAATTCTAAAAAATAAACCCCAAACCCTAAATTATGAATATTAAATTTTAAATTTAAATTATAAACCTTAGATTTTAAATCTTAAATCATAAATCTAAATTCTAAAATCTCTAAAACACTAAATTCTAAAACTCTAAAATCAAAAGTCTAACCTTGATATGTAATATTGAACAACACAAACAAAATAATACAACATAAAAAATTGAGTTATGGTAGAATTTTTTGTATTGTTCATTGTTTGTTGCTTAATGCACAAAAAAAAAATCATATTATTTGTGTTAAATTTTTGATAATACCCTTTGTATTGTATTATTTTTTGAAAAAAAATATAACAAGATTTTGATATTTTATAATAATTAAAATAATTTATAAAATTTAAAAGAGAATTATTGATTGCTGGCCATTATTGGTATCTCATTAATTGTTGAGGACTTGCTGTCATTAATTTAACGAGCCAATGTGCAACAGATTATAGGGTAGTTTAAGAGACAACATGATTAAAATTATCTTTTAAACTTTTGTACTCTAGATAAATGTTTGTCTAATGGTTTAGTGAGTAATAAGATTTCAAATATTTGTTTAGTATTATGAACAAACTTTTGTACAAAGGACATTTTTTTGTCATATATTTTTTAGTAAATCAAACAAAACCTCTAATCTATAAACTTTAAATCTTAAATCCTTAATCGTAGCCCCTAAATCTTAAAATTTTAAATTAGTAGGATGAATAAAAAAAGTGTAATTAAAATTAATAGGAAGAGAGAAAAAAATTTAATATAAGTGGTCAAAGAAAACTATATAAGAGAATTTAATTCAACTTTTAATACACATAATTTTTAATAAAAATTGTTTGATTTATAAGTTTTCCCTATATTATAGGCCCATTTCTAGAAGTTTTAGGTAGTTTTTAATATAAGACCTTTTACAAGTTTTAGAATTATTTATTAATTTTTTTTTGGTATGCCCCTAATTAATATTGTTTCTTTTTTAATTCCCATATTTTGATTAACATGGAAAATTAATATTGTTTTAGAGATTTGTCATTAAATAAAGATAAATTTAGAATGTTGTATTTTATTTTTTAAAAATTAATAAATTAACTAATTTTAAATATTTTTCTTAGATTGTTTGTTTCAATTGAAAAAGTCTTATAATATAAAATAGGAGTCTATTTAATTATCCTTATGTTATGCATGTGGTGCATAGGTTAGAAAAAACCTATATCTTGTCCTAAATATAGGATAACTTTTAGAAGAAAATTTTAGTTTATTTTATAAGGCATGGTGCCTTTATTATTTTTGATTGAGAGAAATAATGAAATAAGTTATTTAATTACTGTAATAAATGAGATAAAATTAAAAAATATATAATTTTTTTATATAAAACTAAGCATAATTTTTTTAAGATATTTGAATTAGTTAAAAGCACTAGGGGTGGGCAAAATCTAAACCAATTCCGCTTTAAACCGCCCGAACCAATCCAAACTGCATAGAAATAGATCCGATTTGATTGACTAACGGTTTGGATTGGATTACAAATTGTCAATCCGATTACAGCGGTTCAGTTCTGATTTGGATGTTTAAAATCTAAACTAATCCGAACATACAGAAAATTATATTATATTATATTTTTTATATATTATATATATATATATATATATATATTTATATATTATTTACTATATATATATATATATATATTATTATATATATTTATATATATATATATATATTATTTATATATATTTTTATGATTTAATATAACTAAATTTTATTATATATTTATGAAATAGTTTATATATAAATATAAATTTATATTAATAAATATAAAAACTAGTAAATAATAAACATTTAACCCACTCTTTCCCTTTTTGAAATTGAAAATCCCTAACTTGCTATCCCTTTCTCTTCCTCGTCATCGTCTGTTGGTCGCTGCTTGTCAATAGTTGATGTTGGTCGCTGCACGTCACTAGTCGCTACTTGTCGCTGGTTGCTGGTCTCTAGATATCTTATGCTACTCTGACACTATTATTTAGGTACAACAAATTTGCTTCTTCTTTGATCTAATTTTTGTGGTTGCTTCGGGATGAAAATGAGAGAAACCGACACTTTAGAACTTTGAGTTTCCTTGAAGCTAATGATAAAGTTTAGAAGAGAGAAAATGAATATAAATTGTATGTTATGTTTATTCATTACTTAGATAAAAATTGTAATTTATTTAAATTTTTTATGATGACTTTGACTTTGTATTTGTGTTATATATTATATGTTTTTTTTTCTGTAATATTATTCACAAATCAATTAAATCGACCAAACGAACCACATTTGAGTGGTTTGGTTTGGTTTGGATTTTTTTAAAAAATTTGAGAAATTCAAACCGAACCAAACCGAACCAAAATTATTTTGCGGTTTGGGTTAAATTTTTTTTAAAATCTGAACCAAACCGCCCGATGTCCACCCTAAAAAGCACTATATATTTAAAAACTAAGGAATACATGATAACTATTTTATTACATAATTTAGTAGCTCGTGGAATGTAATACAAAATATAATTATAATTGGTTTTAATGACAATAATGTTCATATTAAAAGGACAAAGTATATTAAAAAGGGTAGTTAAGTTGGAAAAAAAACAAAAAACTAATTTTAAGGTGCAATAATTACATGTAAAACATGATATGAGAATCTCACCACTCAAAGTTAGAAATACTCATTCTAGTTATATGAAATTAAGCTTAGAATGAACTAGCTATTTCATCTCTTTTCTTTCTGCTACCAAATATAAAAAATCCTCATTCTATGGAATAGAGCACAGAATCTAATATAAAACCTATAATGTGATTTTAATAATTCTTTATTACGTTGGCATTATGTCCTTAAATATACTTAAATTTAGAGAAAATTATTGTCTAGTTCTACAAAATTTGAAGAAAAGACCAAAATGGAATTAGATTTGTTTTATCCCATATCATAAATGTTTGAAATACTCTTAATATTGCTCTTCCATTTTATTTTATCTGTCATTTAAGATTTTAACATAAAATTTAAGAAAAGATAATAAATAATTATATAATAATATTATTTTACAAAATTATCTTTACCAGTCAATGTTCATAAATTAAGAAGTTGATATAATAGTTGCTATGAGAGTTAACATTAATTATTTATTAAGATTAAATTGGAAAAAATATTTTTTTTTTCTCTAAAACAATAAATAATTTTAAAAAAATTTCTGTAAGGCTATTTTTGAGAGTTCGGAGAGAGAAAGAAGACGGAATCAAAAGGAAAAGGAGGGAAGGGAAATAGAGTCCCCGCCTTATTTGGAAACATAAATTTTTTGAGAAAAAATAAAAAAATTATAATATTTATAAACAATTATATATTTATTTTTTTATTTTGGCTAAGGACTATTATATATATATATACGTGTGTTATATTTACAATTACAATATCTATATGAAGAAAAATTAAAAAATTATAATTTTAAGATTCTAATTAGGGTATAAAAGCGAACTCTTCAGATTTTCTTTTAAAACCTCTCAATTTGGGAAAACTATAAAATATAGTGTGAGAAGAGTTTGAAAAAACTCTAAAAATTTTCCAAAGCCTTATCCTCCTAATTTTAAAACTTGCAAACAGGTAAAAGGGATATCTAAACCTTCCCTTCCCCCTCCAATTTAAGACTCTAAACATAACCTAAAGCAACAAATGATTTGAAATGAGAGTATATAATTATTCTCTTAACATAAGTAGAAAAATTACATAAAGACAAATAAAATGCAAGCTAATTATGAATATCAATGTCATTACTTTCACACTAGATGACAAATGAATAAATATTATTGCAATAGAACACAAAGTACACTTCTATTTTTTATAGTTCGGCCAAGACTTTGGATTCAACCAGGGGCCCTATACATAAAATTATTCATAGTATCGTGGGACAAGTCTTCAAAATCTACAATGCACAACATGGATTCCCACTTACCAATAAGTTTTTCCTACTCCATTTTCTGCTAAAACAAATTCCATCTCTTGAAATAATCTCTGGGATGATCTAACATCTACACAAACCAAATCCAAAGCATCATCATAATAATGCTATCTTACCTCAACCATCACCAACTCCAATCACCTAGGATTGGTTTCCCGTCTCCAGAAGGTTTTGTGTGTTCTGATTCTTTCCCCAAGCTCTCTCCTTCCATATCATTGCCACTTCTTCAAATGTCAATCCTTTTGTTTCAGGCACAAACAATGCCACGAAGATGATTGCAAGAATAGCTACACCAAGAAGAATCAAGAAACTCCCACCAAGCCCTACCGCATCGGTGACAGAAAGAAAGCTCTCAGACATTATTGTACTGCAAATCCAGTTCACAGTGGCTGACATGCCCCCACATACACCTCTGAATTCTTCAGGGTAGATTTCTGAGTTCACCGTCCATGGCACCGGCCCCATCCCTGGAGAGAAGAAAAGAATGTACAAGGCTAACCCTGCAATTGCAATCCAGCCATAGGCTGTATTTGTAGAGTCAGATGATTCCAGGTAAGACCCTCCAGAGAGGACTGCCAATGCTACACTTGCACCTGACAAGCTTGACAATGCCAACTTCCTTCGCCCTGCTCGATCAATAAGATAAATGCCAAGTACTGTTCCAGCAGCATTCATGCCAGCAACAATAAGGGATAGCAGAAGAGCTTCCTGATTGGAACCAAACCCAGCCATCTCAATGATTGTGGGACCATAATACATGACAATGCTGATGCCAGTAAACTGCTGAAAAGCCTGTAGAGTAATTCAAATAATGAGCGAAGCCCTTCATTTACTAGTAATGAATCCCATTCTCACACAATCGGTAAGAAGAACAAAAGCTGCAACCAAATTCCAGAACAATAACAACCTTCAGTTCATACTAAAGCAAATGGCAAAAATTCTTTCCAATATTTGTTTGTGCATTTATTTCTGCCATGTATTAGAGCGACCTTATTTTATCTTTTCTTTAAGTGGCACAAACAATAGAAGCTACAAAATACAGATAGATTTAACTTCTAACAAAAAGATTGTTTGAATGAACAATATTAAATAACAAGGAAATCTAGTTTAGAAAATGAGAAACTTTTTTGGTGAAGTCTTTATAACCTGAAGTCCTCCCCCAACGAAAAATGCAAGTCTAATTTCCTTTGATTTGAAAACATCAGTGAATTTAATGTCCCTTCTTCTATGACGTTCTAGTTCATACTGAGCAGAAAGGTAATCAACTTCATCCTCTAAGCGTTCAAGGGTATAGATCTTAGTGAGCACATCAATGGCTTCATCTTTCTTATCCTGCACATAAAGGGGAAGAAAATTACAAGATGGCTTGAATAGAGGAATACGCTAAAGATAACAATTCCAATATATATATCATGAAGCATATCTATGCTTTTCACCTTCAAGAAAAGCCACCTTGGAGACTCAGGCAGGAAAATGATGAAAAAAAATTGAAGAGCAGCAGGCAGACCTGCAACTCCCAGCATCCATCTCCACGTACCAGGGACCTGCATGGATAAAAGTCTCAGAAAATTTCTCAAAACTTTTAAGAACACGTAACAATAATACCATTACGCAAAAGTGACTGTGAAATAAAAACTATTCCAGCTTTCATTTCACTAATTCTCCCTTAAATAACGATAAAACATAGGAAATTTAGAAATGAAAACTTCAAGAGCAGAGCTCTACATATTCTCGACTAAACTAGAGGATGTAGTTTTTCTTTCTTTTCCCCCTGATTTTCGCCTTGCAGTTGCATGAGGATCTAGTTTGTTGATGCTAGAATTTAATAACTACTATAAATCACATGTACGGTTTCCAACAGCAAATATGTGACCTATAACTCACCAGTTACCAGCCAACTAATAAACTTCCAGTTAAACTTTCTTACTTCAGCTTTTATGGGTTTCATAGAGAAGCATTTTGGAATTTGAAAACTGTTGAAATTTCTCCAATGGTTTTTCTAAACCAGAAAAAAAAAAAGGTTTAAAATGCACAGGAAACATCTTTATAAATTTCATTGAAAACAATTTATTTAAGAGAACACATCAGATTCAAAAGATAATTTGAGTGCATCATATTTTTTCATATTCTAGATAAACTCTCAATGGATGCAAGGAATTGGTGACACATCTATCTATAATTTATGACAAAAGACAATTACTGAAGGAAGAAGGACAACGGGTCATATATCCTTTAGAACTGCCAGATAAAGAAAACTGCATTGATATTCCAAAAGTTACTTATATTGCAAACAAAAGCACAAGCATGATATGAAAAGCAAAAGAAACATACATCATTTAAGATAGGCAGGAACGACCAGGAAAGAACAGAAGGAGTTCCTTCACTGATGCTGCCTCTTCACACTACAAAACTAGAAACTTTTCATGCCAGCAAAATATGATTTACATTAGCATAATAAAACCTATCTTGCGTCATTTTTTGTGTGAAGAGGAAGAATAATCCAAAAACTTCTTATCTGAATGCACATTTTAGAACTTCGTGATACCATATGTATCTCTACATGCCATCACTATCAGTTACGTGGACTAACAACTTGAAAACTAACCTCAAACTTTTGTAATCTGTCATTGGATATACTTTTACAGTGATTTACCACTTAGTTAAACTGTCAACCGGTATCAGAATAATCAAAGAGGATCCAGAAAATCGGGAATTTTTCATTTAGTTAAACTGTCAATGGTATCAGAATAATCAAAGAGGATCCAGAAAATCGGGAATTTTTCATTTTCTACATGTAAAGATTCCAGGCAGGCCAGGCAAAAAATTTAACCAAGCTAAGGCAATACCCATCAAAATTTAACACCACATTGTTGAAAAAGAATAAAAGAAGTTGGTGTGTTGAGTATCACGTATGTATTCCCAACTACTAACTAGCATCATTTTTAGGTAGCATGTGAGCATTGACAATAACTCCAAAGGCATGCATAATTGAATTTCAACAGGAGGATCTAAGTACTGCATACAAATCATAAAAAGGAAAAGGGGGAGGACAAGAAGAGAAGCAGCTCAAAGTTTCTTTATTGCAGAGGCTATTTTAGCTTCAGAAAGTCAAAAAGATTAATCAGTTATACTTCTAGGTGTGAGCAAAATGAAATGGAAGTCACAAAAGAGACAATCTAACATCACATACAAATTTCTAATATTGTCTCTTGCATACAGACATTTGTTTGCTTAAGTGGAATGTAAAGCAAAACTGGAAACTTAAAGAGCAAAGAAAGATAAACCTAACCTCTGTAAATGCAAGATTTATGAGGTAGGAAAGAAATTGTCCACCCGTTATCATAAGCACATTTACACTCACTAATGAACCCCTTATTTCTGATGGAGAAGATTCTGCAATATACACAGGAGCAGTGACAGAAGCTACACCCACTCCAAGGCCAACAAGAAAACGCCCAAATATAAGTACATATGCATCTGGTGCAGTGGCCATCACAATTGATCCAAGAATAAAGACAATATCAGCACTAATAGTTGCCTTCTTACGTCCAAAAGCATCATTAATCCAACCACCTAAAGCTGCTCCAATAATTGCACCGACCAATGCCATGCTAACAATAGTTTCCTGACAACTTAGAGTATTAAAATGATTTGATTCCAAATAGGTAAAATAATGAACACGCACTATAGGAGATTTAGTTTCCTCCATCTAGTTAGCAAATTGTTATCATGATTCTCAACAGTAACAAATGCCACCTCCTGCTCCATATAAAATCACAGAATAGGAAAAACAGAAAGGGAAAGCAGAACAAACAAACAAATAATAACAAATACAAATGATGCACACTTCATAAAATATGCTGTATTGCTGTAACTAGAAGCTCAACGTTAATTCTAACAAGTTTTTTTTTTATTTATTTATTTAAGATGAAAATTTCCAACTAATTTTGCTGCGATATTCTATGCAATAGGATAGCAAAATTATACTCCTCTTCACACTTCTTTCCTCTATCTTCCAACAGCCACATGTTGGCTTACAAATGAAGAACTTGACAGTCCACACCTTTTATATCATGTTGTACCAACCAGGCAACCAAACAAATGACTTAATTATGTATCTATAACATTCAAGAGATCTTAAAGCTTGTACCTGAAGGAAACTGCTATCTCTAACTTCCTTAAAATCATCTTTAATATACAAAAGCGCCCCTGATATGACACCTGCAGTAAACATCACTTTCACGTGAGGCAACATACTGTAAAAGAAAGGTGGAAAGGCAGCATGAAGTAGCAGAAGTGAGAGATAGAGATAGAGAGTGAGAGACAATAGAAAAACAGAGAATCCAATTTAAGTCATAGTTCAAAAATTCTCCAAAAGAAGTTTCACCTTGTAAGGACTGCAGAATCAGGAATTACTATAATCTTAGAACTCAAGCTCCAACAATTATGGATGGCATATAGAAATTTTAACCCAAACTTCCACTAGCATTTTAGCAGTTGTTTCTTCTGAATTGTGCTATTTATCTCCATGCCTACTATTTGCTCAAGAAAAGTCAAGCCTTGCAAATTTTTAACAAATGGAAAATCAATCCCTACTTTTACCAGTCGTTAATCAGGCAATAGGCACAGGAAGAGCAGCTTTGTATTAGATTATGGCATGTAGCATAATATATATGTTAAATGTATCTTATGATCGTTGGGATTCTCCCTAGTGAAAGGAATACCAATTTGTAAGTATTTTAAGAACAACTTACAATAGCTTTCACTATTACCCTGATTTCCTTTTTCCTGTTGCCATACCCTTCTTGCAAATGAAACTATATGAAATATATGGAATGGACACTCATGAATTACGTCATAACTGTGGCTGGTACATCAGAGGGACTTCCTTTCCCCATTTTAGATCTAATTCTGAAATGGTGAAGGGTCAATTCCTCTGCCAAGAAACAAATGACAGCAAAAATGCAAATATGAACCACACCAACAGAATTTTTTTCTTTTTTTTACCATCAATTACACCAACAGAATTAAACACACAATTATAACACAATTTCTGGAGATCAAATGCCGCTTTCTAATGCAACTATGGGACAATCTCATCATGCTAGTGAGCAGAAAATTCCATGAAGTTTGTGCTGCAAATGTTGTTGCGCGAAAATTTAATAGTTTTTTGAGGAACAAATGAACCAGGGTAACTGCTCTGACCATAAGGTAAAACTTCCACAACTCTTTAGACGCTACTATTACAAATAAATAGCATGTGTTGGCTTGCAGATACTTTTATGCATTAACATTTTCATTGTATTCCATTGAGTAATTCTTGTTTTGATAAGAAGAACTTTTAGAGATCCATATTCTGAACCAGTAGACAACTGGTAAATCAAACTCAAGCTAATTTAATTGGGCATGAAACAGAAAGGGAGCTCTGAGCCTCTGATGAATCCAATGGAATTAGAATGTCACCAAAAAGTGAATTTGGAAGGATAATTACTATTTAATAATAGAAAAAGAGAAGGAAACGAAGACATGCATAAATAGTAAATGAAACAAGGAAATTTTACCATTAAAAAAAAAAGAAAAAAAAAAGATGACAACGAAAAAGTAGAGCAAGAAATAATAACTTGCACCATAAGATATTTTGGGAATCTTACAACACATTGACATCCAGCAAAACTAGAATATAAAATTGGAAATTTTACAGTATAAATAATTGTTATTTTAGCAAATTAGTAAATGCTATTTTCTACAATTCATATTGGTTGGTCACTTACTAAACTTAATTTTATTTTTTGATAGACACTTAGTAAACTTAATTTGACGATGATACTACTTTTGAATTTTTGAGTAAATTCCCCAGTCCCCTATGTCAGGCCACATCCTAACCCAGTCATGCCGAACCGAAAGGCCAGTTTCGGATTTTTCAGAATCGAAATTAAATTTTTTAGAAAAAATATTACAGTAATATAATATATTTTTTGGCTTTTTGGTACAGTACAAGGTGGAACCGTGGAAGTGTTGAACGGCCATTTCTCACTAGGGAAGAGTTGGGTTAGTTGAATCCCAATATCAATATCAATATCAATATGCATACAAGGAGAGAAGGTATATAAAAGGGAGTTTGCTACATAAAAACAGTAACGCACTAACGTTGTGCAGTCTTTTCCCGAAAATACTAAAATAATCCCTTTTATACTTAAAAAAAGAAGCACAGAATCACAGTGACACTACAGTTCATGATATAAAAATAAAAATAAAAAATAATAATAATTAATGAATATCCTGATCATCAGCACTGATTCTTGGGGCGAAGGTGTTTGGGATTTATAGTTAAAGGTCATTAAGGAACTGTTTAATACAGTTATTTCCCTATTCAGAGTGTTGAATAATTGATTCTAAATTGGCCAAACAGCCTCAATTATCACCTTATTGACTAATCAGAATCAATGAAAAAGAAGAAGACGAAGAAGAACTGTAGAATTAATCACCTGTGTCGTAGCCAAAGAGAAGTCCACCGATGCCAGCAGCAGCAGTGAATCCAAGAATATAGGGATTTTTCCAAAATGACATTTTCCGCTCGGGATGCAAGTCCAAGTAACCTGAGCTTCCAGGCGTGGCCTCCATCGTCATACCGTTCGTCATCTTCGAAGACACTCAGATTTTTCCCACACGCACAGTAACTCACCAAAACAGCTAAATCTGTCTATCTACGCCAGTTTAGAGCAGCCAGAAGTACAGGATCGCGGTTTCTAGTGAAATGCGATCAATAAGGGAAATTTTCCCGAGAAAATTTAGGACCTGAAAATTTTTTTACTGTGTCTTTTTTTTTTTTTTCCACCCCTTTGTTTTCTGAGAAGGACGATTGCTGGTCTTTCTGCAGGGAGTGGATTGAGGGATATTGAGTAAATTTAAAGCTGAAGCGGCCAATTTAAAAACGCAGTTGTATCTAGACTAACCGGTTGGTGAGCTAAGTGGCATCAAAACGAAAATAGTTTAAAAATTTAATATGCAAAGAAAAATGAGTAGTTTAAAAAAATTAAATACATTTTTTTATAATAATGTTTAATTTGTATTTTTTGATAAAGTATATTTTCATTTTTTCCTATGAAAATAGTTTATGGTAAAAATAATTTTGTTTATCATAGGATATATATAAAAAGGAAAACTAATTTTAAAATGTGATTTTCAAAAATATAATTCCAAAAGATAATTACATTTAAAATAAAAATAAAAACTTGATTTTAGAAGATAACTATTTTTTAAATAAAAATAAGAAGATAAAAATAACTAATTTCAAAATAAAATAATTAAAAATAATCATTTAAGAAACCAAAATGATAAGTTTACTACTTTTAAAATTAAAAATAAAAATAAAAGGTAAAAAAATGACTATAATGTCTTGATTTTTAAAAATAACTATTTAGAAAATGTAAAAGAGAATTTAACTTTATTATTATTAAAAAGAAAAAAAAATGGCATACTAATGTAGTTCCATTATTGATCATATGTATAAATAAAAGTTTTATTAGAAAAAGTGTTTGTATTTTAGTAATTTTTGTGTTTCAAAAGAAATTAATCTTAATTATTAATTGAGAATACTCTCAAGATAAATAAAAATAATAAAATATAATATGACAAAATTTATATACTTATTTTTTAATGAAAAAAAATTATATACTTATTAAAACATCCTCTATGAAAAGATATTAAACAATAGTTGATGTCATCCATGTGTATGTTTAATTTAAAAAGAGTCTTCAAAATTACAAAATTATCATTGTCAATATCTCCATACAATTCATTCACATGTATTTTTCTTCAATTTCAAATGTCAATAGATTTCTTTATTTTCCTTTTATATTTCAATTTCATTATTACAAATGTACATTATACCAATATTTTTTTTTTAATCTTGCAAATTAGCATGATTGCTCAAAATTACAATCAAATAAATATAAAGAAATTTTGGGTGATGAATCTAGAAATAATTCAATTGAGCAGGGACTACAAATAAATTACAAAAGACCTATAAAAATAACTAAACTGTGAAATATATGCATAACATTAATGAATTAACGATTGTAAAATGCCTTTTTTTCATCCTACTTAACAGCAATATAATTTCCAAAATTACAAATCCTACCTAAACAGCATGGGGCAAAATAAAAAAAGAAAAAAAAAAACGAGAAATACCTAATAGATAGAAATCCAAATAAATCATAAGAAACTAACCCACAAGTGCGATCATTCAAATTTCATATATATATATATATAATTATGTTAAAATTTGATAATTTTTTTTTATTATTTTTGTAGTTCTATTCGAACTAACTTAATTATAAATTAAAAGATTTAATAATAAGTGCGTGTCGTTCAAGATCAAAATAAATATATATATATATATATATATATATATATATATATATATATATATATATATATATATATATATATATATATATAAAACACTTGTAAAAGTATATTTCTTTTAAACTTATTCTTTTCACTCTTAAGTAAAAAAATGTTGAATTAATATTTTTAATTAGATTAATTTTGTTATATAACAATTTGAATATTCAAATTGTAAATTTAATTAGATGCTTTTTAAGTAAGGTGCTCCTCTGAATTAATCAGATATTCTCTAAAGAAAAATCACATTCTATTAAATTTATAAAAAAATTAATAAGTATTTATAGAAGTGGCCTATTTAGAGGCAAACATTCAACTAATTAGAGTCCAAAAGTTAAAAAACCTTAATTTATATAATAATGATAATTTAAATAAATAATTTAGATAATAATAGAAAATTACTAATTATTCAAAATAAAATTTGAAATAATCCTTACCCTAATCTTAATTACATCATTCTCCCATATAAAAAAACTCTCCCCGGAGACTTAAAAGACAGGTGGCACAGTATTTTTTTTTCCTTAAGTTGAAGGCAAAGTCACCTCATAATCCCTTTTCTTGTTATTTTCATTATTTGTAATTCAAGTATTTATTATTTTATTTTTATTAATATAATTAACATAAATAAAATAAATAAATAAGTTATTTTATTATAAAAATAAGTATATCAATAAATAATATATAAATAAATTAATTAATAAATTTATATAAAAATAAAAATATATAAATGTACTATATTGAGGAATATACATTAAGTAATATTAGGGAATTTGTGTCACTTTTTGTGATTTCTCAAAAAAAAAAAAAAAAAAAAAAAAAACACGTCTTGACTTGAAATTTAGATATAGTTTACATAATTTACGAATTCAAACAAAGAATGAGCCAATCTGAATTATGTGTAATGCCATTGAGGCTTGGCTCTATGTGAATCTTTAGTGAGTGGTATTTTAATTAACTAATTCATCTATTTTATTTATATAATATATTAGTTAATTATTTACTTATTTTTATTTATAAAAAAAATAAACAAAAAATATTTTTTATTTTTATTTGTATTATGTATTTATATATTATTTTATATATTAAAATTAAAGTAATAATATTTGGATTTCAAAAATTTGTGGTAACATTTTGTATATTTGATATATATAAATAATTTTTTTGGAAAGTGGTGTATACATGTACAAAAACTATATTTTAAGATATATATTTTCTTATTTTTACATACTATTTTCTTTTTATCTGATTTACATATTAATTTATTAGTACTACACCTTTTTTTATTGTCTAATACAGATTAAATTATGTTCATTTAAAAATTAAAATTTTAAATTTAATTGAATATAATTTTCTTTCTGACTATCAGTAATTATTTTCAGTCATGTTTTAAAAATTTATATTTTTTAGTGGAGATAATAAGAAAATAACAAAATAAAAGATGGAAATAAAAAAAACTTAAATACAAAATAACAGTTTTTATGTTTTATTTATAATAAATAGTTAAATCAGTCAATTTATGATAAATAGTGTCTTCTAATAAATAATCATAATTTGTTTTGCTTTATGGTATGTCACCGCTTTGCCCTTTTATCATTTTTCCTTGTCAACTTCGTGCTGACGAGGAGATCAGTAGGTGGGTGTACAATGAAATTGAAAACAACGTGATGGCTCGACCTTGGTTGTTGCTCATCGGAGTATCCCTCTCACTCGCCTAGACATGCGAAGGTAAGTCACGCGCCAAGGACACCTGGCATATTTAGGACGTGAGTTAGGCGACGTAACCCAATAATTCATGATTCTTTTGTCACATGGTGACTCCTGGGTCCGTTGCCAGAGTGTACATGAGTAGATAAATTTATATCCGCAAATTAATTCATGTTTTCGATAAAATACTATTAAATAAATTAATTCCACTAATATATATTTATTATATCATCAATAAATATTTATTGAATAAATTAATATTTAAAATATCGAATAAGTTATTTGACTTCAAATATTTCAAATAAAAATTAAATTTATAACGTAATATAAACAAATAAAATAAATAAATAACTGACTACAACTTTATTATCTTAATAAATACCACTACTAGCTGTTTGATGAGATGAGATTGTCTTGTCCATGTAGATTCCCTTTTATTTTGTATTAGTAGTTAGTAGATAAATATGATTTTTTTAATGAAAATAATTCGTTGAAGTAACATTTATCTAGTTTGAATATGATTTAATTTATTAGTTGCTCAATTGTAGTTAATTCTTTAATTTGTATTTGTTTTATCATAATAACATTTTGTTGTACATGTAGCGTAAAAGGACTTCGCATTGAAAAATATTGAGAAACTTTTAAAGAATTAAAGGATAAATCTTAACCAAAAAATAAAATAAAATATGAGAAGGATAAGGATAGTAACCCAATTTGGAATCTTCTATGAAATATTGTTCCTCGATGAGTGTGGATAATTGCCGAATATTTGTTGGCCGTTATATAAGTGATAATTTCTAGGTAATGTTTGTTTAATTAGTTATTGCATATTTTTTGACATCACTTCCTTTAATGACTCTCATTAATGTATGTGTATTATTTTTACAGAAAATAGCAACATACCCTACCCCTGTAAAGTATTAAGGGTGGGGTATGCATGTCTCTAAGAAGAGTTAGAGAAAAAAGATTAGATCAAATGTATCTTATTATGTGGTATGAAGGAGGTTAGACTCAACAAAAGATAAGATCATTGTTGACTCATCTATTCAAAGAGTGTGGGAGGAATATATAAGTATCAAGTATCTCCTAACTTTAGTTTTTCAAATTTACCTTGCATAAATTATGGTATTAACTGTGGATTAACATAATGTATGTCAAGAGGCTCTATCACAAACTATTCTAGAGGAGGATTTACAACAACCTAGCAAGATGGACGTCTTGGGCCAAGAGTTGGGTGTTTTGAACACCTAGACGTGTTAGAAGTGTCGAGTTTAGAGTATCTTAAAAAGGTATTTCCTAAAAGATAACGGCACCTCATCATAGAAGAATAGTGAGAGGACAGCTATGTAGGAGCAGCTCAAGTTTGTAACATGAAAGTTGTTTCAAATGGAGTGGCAATAGCAAGAGAGGAACAACCATGGCATCTCATGATGATGAAAGGGAAGTTCTCAGTCCCAGCCAAAAGGATAGTTGCATGCTTGATTCCAACATGATTCCTAAAATACACTTAAGCATATATATATATATATATATATATATGTTTTCTTATTATGAATCATTTATTGTAGTTTTTATTCTCTTATGTAATTTCTTACATAATTGTAATAGGTGTATATTTCACATTATGTACCATGATAGTTGGGTTTTTAGCTTGTGCTTATAAATAGAATATCACATTTGCATGAAAAATACAAAAAGAAGAATAAAAATAAATTCTCATATTCTCTCATCTCTCGTACTCTCTCTATCGTTCTTTATTTATACTTTCACGATACGTTATCAATACTTCAACACTAAACGATACGTTATCAACACTTCAACACTAAACTCTACTCTTTTACCATTGCCACCACATATTTTACAATTTCATTTTGCTTTTGAGAACCTAGTCAAGGTAGGTATCTTTCACTTTCAATTATGTACTACTTAGTGGCTAGCATATTATTCGAACATTTGATAAGTTTCTTGTGGCATATGTTCTTTCCACGTTTTTCCCATATGAGTTTCACTCTATTTGATTAATTTATTACACATGTTATTTCAACTCTTGCAATTATATTGAATTAGTTTATTGATATTGTTGCTACTTCCAATTCCTTTAAATTGTCTTTTTCCTAATTCTTGTTCAATGCATTAATGCTATCAAAACTTGAGTGAGATATTCATCTTGTTATATTATTTCCCTAGAAGTGTAAAAATAGTGAAGAATGAGAAAGGAAAAATGTGGGCAAGTAATAAACATGTGCTCTCATTGATATTGCATAATGCACAACATTTCTATATATATGAAATCTTTTTCCAATGTGATTACGAAATGTCAATATCTATTAGATATACTGCACTGCAAGATTTGAATTAAGCTCGAGAGCTGAAATCTTTTTATTATTGAGACAAAAATTATTATAAATGATGAAAATCATTCTCCCTAAATACAACAAGGATATTTGTGTGAATGGATAAATGATGAAAACATATATAATATTTCGTCTGCTTGCTAATTTAGTTAGGATTATTTTTTGGTAGAGATCATGGATATCTTGTTATGAATAAATTTTAATATGATCTTTGACAGTATGTAAATCAAAAATATTTTGATCAAAGTTGCCATTCATTTCATCATGTTTTCAATTTGTTATTTGATTTATTTTTGGCTTCACAAATAAAACTATTAACTTAAGAAGCCAATGATAATATTATGTATGGTAATACAAAAGTAAAAGAGTTTTGAAAGAGGAATGAAACCTTTGGAAGAGATATAAAATTATTTTCCGAAAGAGTAATGAAAAGGATAATTAAAAACTTTGCAGAACTAATAAATTGTTCCTTGAAAGAGGAACAAGAAAGATAATTGAAAGTTTCTTTAGAGCTAGTAAATTGTTACATGAAGGTGCATAAAGTTTCATATAAAGTTCTAAGTTTTAAGAATATCTGATAAAATGGATACCAAATTGGGACTTCAAAGAAAAGAAGTATTGAATACCTTATAGGAGAAATTATTCTCATGTTCCTCTAGTTTGTGCTACATATATATTAGTGCAAATGAATTACATGTTATCATAAATCAAAATTCCTATGTTTTCTGGAACACATACAAGGGTAATATCTACCATATGGACCCTTTAGGTATTTTGTGGTTTTAATCCATGTATCTATTAAATAATCACATGTATGTTTATTGTAAACTTGTATCATGAAGTTTGCAAGATGATATGTCCAAGAGATTATATTATGATTGATATATTTGCATGAAGCGATACTTTTATGCATTAAGTTAAAAAACTATGATAAGTTTCTTTTTTATAATTGGCTTATGGTTAAGGACCAAATATTTTTATCTAAGAATTTTAAAAATATTGTAAATACTCTCCCACAATGCATGATGATGAGACCTCTTGAGGTTGAAAATATATAAACCTTTTATGTATAAGTCAAATTATATATATAAATCTTTTCATCATACCTTGTTTGGAAACACAGCACCCACCATGAACCATGCAATGCACCATGGCTGGTTCAGCATTTCCCAACACACCATAACCAAACAGGTCACTAGAATCTCAACATCTAGCTCCCATTCCCTCTCTCAACAAGCCCTTCAGTTTTTTGACTCTTTCCCCAAGCCCTCTCCTTCCACAGCTGCTCCACTTCTTCAAACGTCAACAGCTTCGTCTCCGGCACGAACAACGCCACAAACAAGATCGCAAACACAGCTATGACAGCAAGAATCAAGAAACTCCCACCAAGTCCCAGAGCGTCAGAAATCGAAAGAAAGCTTTGTGACATTATCACACTGGAAATCCAGTTCACAGTAGCCGACATGCCCCCGCAAATGCCTCTATATTCTTGAGGGTAAACCTCGGAGTTCACAGTCCATGGGACAGTCCCCATTCCTGGTGCAAAAAAAGTAATGTACATGGCCAGACCCAAAACTGCAAGCCACCCAAAGTTTCCATTTTGGGAATCTGATGAGTTGAGGAATGATCCTGCAGAGAGGATCACCAGAGAGATTACTACACCAGATAGGCTTGTGAGTGCCAGCATTCTTCGCCCTGCGTAGTCGATGAGATAGATGCCGAGGACTGTTCCGGCCGCGTTCAGGCCGGAAACAATGAGGGATAAGAGAAGAGCGATCTCGTTGGAATGAAATCCGGCCATTTCTATGATTGTTGGACTGTAATACATGACTATGCTGATGCCAGTAAATTGCTGGAAAGCCTGTGTATGGAAACATTGTAGCAAGGCTTTGGTTATATACATGTATAATGAGAGTAAAAAGGTTATTTTAGTCCTTGAAAGATATAATGAAGATCACGTTGTCTATAAAATTTCAAAAGTCCATCAAATTTGAAATAATAATGATTCAAGTGACAAAATCTTTTAGGGGTCCAAGTGATTTTCCTGCATCTTTCAAGGACTAACATGACTTTTTAATGATTTTTATTTCTCTGCTAATTCATAAGAAAATTAAATCACACAAAATATATCTCAGCCAAAGGGACAGGTATTGGCCTCTAAGATGAAGTGATAAAGGTACTCATTCCAAAATAAAATAAGATTAAAAGAAAAAGGGTCTAACATTCAGATATGGAGATTGTTGTTTCTTTAAATTTGGTTCAACAGGGTTTTTGGGTGGGTGGAAAGAGAAGCATCACATTAGGCATTTACATAGTGTTAGGTTTGTGGGGTTTAGAGGAGAGAAGGGAATATCATAGGCAAAAATCTCCCTTTTCACCAACTTTGAACCAAATAGTCTGTTAGAGTATATTACAAATAACTAATTTTAATGATTTATCTAACATGCAAATATGGGGACAAAATCCTCTATCTAATTTCCTATTGTAAACTATGTTTTTTGAGTTTTAAATTGATTTAAAAGTAATAAAATAATGTGACAAATAATATCAATTTCAAGCTCAAAAAATAGAGTTTAAAATAAAAAATAAAACAAAAAATTGTCCCGCAAACATGACCTTAGTATTAATAAGTTTTTGAAATGAACTAAGAAAATAAGATATTAGTTTGATGCAATAAATAAAGAACTTCACTTCTAACCAGGCTTCACAATCACAATTGAAAGAAGTTTACTCCATGTACATGGAGAAAACATTTTAGATGGAGTTATTTAATTTTTTTTTTCCTGTATTAGTTATCCTTGATAATTGACATAGCTTTCCCAAAAATTTGAAATATTTCTTGGCGATATGCTTTCAATAAATGAGGGAATCTGAATGTACGTCCCAAACATCAGGAAAATCAAGTTGATAAACAAAAAGGTCTTATAGAGAAAGTTTTAAAACCTGAAGTCCAGCGCCAGCAAGAAATGCAAGTCTAATCTCTTTTGTATTGAACACATCCAAGTATCTAAGATTATTCTGCTTCTGGAGGTCTTCCTCTAATTGAGCGCAATAGTAATCAATTTCATCTTCCAAACGAGCCAGATCATAGATCTTACAGAGTACAGAAACAGCTTCATCTTTCTTATTCTGTAAGCAAAGACGATGGCTTTGGATCACATAGCAGAAACAGCAAAGTGTAGCACTAATATGATCTAATATTCATGGAGTTCATTGGTTTTAACCTGCATAAAAAGCCATCTTGGGGACTCAGGCAAGCAGAGCATTAGACAGAATTGAATGACTGCTGGCAAACCTGCAACGCCGAGCATCCATCGCCACGTCCCAGGGACCTGCTCCATTAAATTAAATTTTATCAGGGACTTAGGAGAATTTTCTTTTTGGGTTTGTAGACAGGGACTGACATTGCAATTTAGTGGCTTAAACTGAGGAAGGGGATGAAGCATTTTTATGACTGGGAGCTTGCTTTATTGAGCTAGACTCTTCTTTATATGAAAGTGAATCACTTTTACTAGGAATCTGAAAGAAACCCTTTAAAAAGATCCTAGCTTTCATTCTCTAGGTAGTCACAGAACCTATACAGATTTTAATTTGGAATTTTAAAATAACAATATGTATATGCAATTAAATGTAAATGATCTAATTTGGAATTGATGATAATATAAAGGGACAAAAAGAGATTTTACTTTTATTTTTAGCATAAAATGTGAGAGTTTAATTTATCCAATTTGAAACGAGAAGGTCTTTTAGAATTGATGATAATGTGAGGAGATAAAAAGAAATTTTTTTCTAAATTTTAACAAATTGATAGTTTCAAACTACATCAAATCCCAAACTGACAACAAAATTTCTGTTTTTAATTTTTTCAAACCGAATAAATCCGCGTCCAAACCGCACCAAACTGAACTAACTTACCCCTGCAAATGATTACACTAGCAGCATGCCAAGTAGTGACTGCACAGGCATCAATTAAAAGAGAAAAGAAAGATAACCCTAACCTGTGTGAAGGCAAGATTTACAAGGTAGGAAACAAACTGTCCACCAGTTATCATAAGGGCATTTGTGCTAACTAGTCCTCCTCTTATCTCTGATGGTGATGCTTCTGCAATATACACAGGTGCAGTAACAGATGCCATACCAACGCCTAGCCCAACAAGAAGACGCCCACAGATAAGAATATATGGATCCGGAGCCGATGCCATGACGATTGATCCAAGAGTAAAAACGACATCAGCAATAAGAGTGGTCTTCTTACGACCATAAGCATCGTTCATCCAACCACCCATTGCTGCTCCTATAATTGCACCAACTAATGCCATGCTGACTATTGTTTCCTGGCATTGAAAAGAATTAGAATGAATAAATGAGGAAAAACATGTAATAACCTCACTTAAGTTTCATCATCTCTCTCCTTTCATGAAACTAAAGAAGTAAAACTCATGCAAGCAGATTAGCTTTCTTCTTCAGTATTTAAATTGACTTCAAAAAGAAAATATTTTCATAAGAAAAATATATATTTCTAAATATTATGTGGTAAAATATTTCTTAAAAACTAATTATTTATAAAAATCTTTTTAAATGAACAAAAAATTATTTTTACTTTTTATTTCTACATCTAGACAGCAAAAACACTTATTTTAAAGTTAGTTCAAACAAACTCTAAAACCAACCATCTTGCAACCTGACCTTACTACATTTTTTTTTTCCAAGCATATAATTTTATTTTATGTTTTCTGATGGAATACAAGCAGATAATTAGAGTGAAATATCATTTTAACCCATTAAACTTTAAACTATTATCAAATTAATTTATTATACTTTAATTTTATCAAATTAATCTCTTACACTTTAAAATCCTTACTAAATTAGTCCTTCTAGTATTTTTTTGAAGGTTTAAACTGTCAATAAACTTTTATATAACCATTAATATAAATAAATTTAATGGACAAAAATTAATAAATTTAAAAATTGAAGACAAAATTAATAGAAATTTTAAAATATAAAAGATTAATTTGATAAAGCTAAGTATAAAAACTAATTTGATAATGATTTGAAACATAAATTCTAATTAAATAAGCAAAATTCACACTAGAAATCCACCATGCACTACTGCAAGCTTCTCTGGTTCCGAGTTTAACAATGCATATATGCCAACAAGACCCTTGCAATCTCAATTAGAAGATTCTCCTTTTGTCAATTTTCTTCCTTTCCTTTCCATAACAGTCCTATTCGTTTTCAATTTATGCATGTTTACTATAATCTAATAAGAGTATAATTTTAAACCCTTAATATTTAAGAGGGTTGAAAAGCTTGTACCTGTAGGAAACTACTCTGATTTACTATCTCAAAATCATCTTTAATATACAGAAGTGCCCCTGATATCACACCTGAAATGACCATGCTCATAAGAAAACCAAAAGGAAATGATCATAGCAAAATAAGTTACATATAAATAAATAAACATAATGATAAGGAAAGCTTGAGTTGTAGCACAATCGAATGTTGGAGAACATGAGAGCAAGTGTCAGACTTTTACACTAATTAAGAGGAAAAGTTTCATTACAAATATATAATTCTTTAAGAATTATGACCCTATTTTATTTTTCCATGGCCATTTGCCATTTTAGTCACTTCTGCATTTCAAGAGTCTCCATTTTATTTAATTAGTTATTTTATCTTTACTTCAATTGTCTCAGACTGAAAAATTTTCATTATCTATTTGAATGCCTATTAAATTAATTAATAAAATAAATATTGTTTTGAATGCAAGAAAAATATTTTCAAATGATTAAACTCCTATTTTCTTCTCCCCTTTCCTCTTATTTCTCATTTTTAATTTTTTTTCTTTTAGATATTCATCGGCTCTCATCACAATTTCCTTTTTTTTTTTTTTTTTTACAAATCATTAGTATTTAACACTACATTAGATGATGACTAAGTTAGTTTGAGCCAAGCAGCACTATAAAGGAGTGACAAAATTTTTACTACTAAGTTTTAATGGAATTCTATTCTTAGAATTAAAATTTGAAAATTTTAATTAAGCTAAAATAATTCTCTTCCTACTAATCTATGCACTTAATGGTTGTTCCACTTCCTATTTGTTAGATGAGTCTGTTTAGCATACATGTTTAACACCTATACTTAGTATCCACTTATTTAATGGACATCTGCTAGGGATTTCCAGGGACAGGATCACCCTCCCTTTGCAGGACTCTTAAAATGTCTAATAACTAAAATATCTTTATATATAACAAAATATATAAAATAAGTAAAGATAATTTAATAATTTGATTTATAAATATTTTTTTTATGAAGCTTATAATTTCAAATGAATTGAATTAAATTTATGATTATTTATAAATTTAAAATATATTTTTTATCATCTATTTGTATTTAATATCATAAATACCTAAAATATAATACATTTTTTACTTATACAAAAGAATCTCCTAGTTAGAAGAAGGAAGAACCTAAAATATAATACATTTTTACTTCTACAAAAAAAATCTCCTAATAGAAGAAGGAAGAATATATATATAAAGGCTCTTGTAAGATTTCAAGTCGAATAAAAAAATTAACAAAAAAGTTATTAAAAAAGTAATAACCACTAAATTAAAATTAGCTCTAATCCTATATGCATTCTAATAAACTTCTCACTAATTGACTAGGCAAAATAAAGATTTAACTAAGTTCAAATTAAATTGTGTCAATTTAAAACAAATAACGTTGCTCTTATGTTGCATTACAAATTAATATTCTTTCCTTTTCTCTTTTAATAACTGTAGTTACGTAAAATTAGCTCACAAATTTTTAGAGCCCAATCAAGCCCAATAACACCACGCCTGAATCAACCACGATAGAATAATAATCATCGCACTGCATGTCCACACTCTCATTTATTACACTATATCAATTTCGCACAAGCAGATCAACGTTTGTTGTGTGCCATGATTTGTGTCCCTTATCATGCCATTTAATTTTAATTAATCACTTAATTTAAATATCTAATCAAATAATCAATCAAAATTTATATTTAAATCAAGTGATTAATTAGAATCAAATGATAAATTAATTAATTAATTTATTTAAACTCTGAACTTAAACCTTAAAACTATTTTTAGCACATGATTGAGAGATTCGATTCGATCTAAGAATGAATCTAAATCAAATAAATTTAGATCGAATTTAGCAAGTTTAAAGCCGGAGTAGTATATCTGTGCCAAACATAATCTTTAACATTAAAATATAGAATAAACTAAAATTAAAATTAAAAATAAAAAATAAAAAAGTTAGTGATTGGAAGTTTTGATTTACACTCACAATTCATAACTAGATAACCTTCAATACTTATGGTCCATCATCAAGAACAATAACATAAACAAAAAATTATAATAATATTTTTTTCAGAAAAATCATAAAATCGTGGCAGACAGCGAGTACCTGTGTCATAGCCAAAGAGCAGCCCACCTATACCAGCAACCGCTGTGACCCCAAGAATGTAAGGATTCTTGAAAAAAGACATTTTTCTCTCTGGATGCAATTCCAAATACCCTGAACTTCCCGGCGTAAACTCCATCGCGATTGTCGTTTTTGCATCGATCCTTACCCTCTGTTTCATCTCATATATATACAGAGGATTTTCCCGAGAAAATTTAGTTTTCTCTCTCACTTTCCCTTTCAACTTTCCGGGAAAATCGGGAGCTGACCTTCAAATGGCGACAGCCTTTAATGACTAGAGAAGGACTGATTTTGAAAACTAAGCTTAATTTGAGAATCTATGAGTTTGTGATATTGACTGCACTCGATGAAAGGCTAATTATTTTGGGATATGAAGATTTTTTAGGCAGATATTGCTCATGCTATGTTGGTGATTTGGAGTCACGGGCTATCACTTTGCCGCAGCCAAGGTGTCTGAGATCCGGGAAGAGCAATTCCAATGGTTGACGTGGCAATTGAAGTGTGTTCCCCAACTGACATTTTTCTTGATGGAGTTTTGATGGGAGAGAGGATTGTTGTGTCAATTTATTTTGAGAAAAGTCCAAAAAATTTCTTAATTTATTTATAGGTTTTCAAATAGGGGTAGGTAAAATCCGAACCAATCAGCTTAAACTGCCCGAATCGATCCAAACTATATAGAAACCGATCCAATCCGATTGACTAACGGTTTGGATTGGATTACAAAATTGTCAATTCAATTATAGCGGTTCAATTTTCGGATTTAGATGTTTAAAATCCGAACTAATCCGAACCTACAAAAAATTATATTATATTATATATATACATATATATATATATATTATATGATTTAAATAAATTAAATATAACTAAATTTTATTATATATTTATGAAATAGTTTATTATAAATATAAATTTATATTAATAAATATAAAAACTAGTAAACAATAAACATTTAACTCATGTTTTTTTCTTTTCGAAATCGAAATCCCTAACTCACTTTTCCTTTCTCTTTCTCGCCGTCGTCTGCTGGTTGTTGCTCGTCGCTGGTTTTGATGCTTAAATTAGATATATCATCTACTACCACTCAAGAAGTAGAAAACTTGAAGCTAACTGATGAAATTTGGAAGAAAAAAAGCATAAATGGTATGTTATATTATTTATTACTTAGATAAAAATTGTAATTTGTTTAAATTTTTTATGATGACTTTGACTTTGTATTTGTGTATATATGTGTGTTTTTTTTTTCGTAATATTATTCACAAACTGATTAAACCGACTGAACTGAACCGCATTTGAGCGGTTTGGTTCGGTTTGGATTTTTTAAAAAAATTTAAGAAATCTGAACCAAACCGAACCAAAAATTATTTTGTGGTTTGAGTTGAATTTTTTTAAAAATCCGAACCAAACCGCCCGATGCCCACCCCTATTTTCAAACATATATTTAACTTTTTAGAAGTGTATAGTAGATATTCTGTTTTTTTTTTTTTTAAAAAAGAATTTCAGCAAATCTTCTTTTTAATGATTTTTTTTTTTAAAAAAATATGGAATTGGGTGTGATTTTAGTTTCTTGACAATTTATGAATAATTTTTTAAAAAAGTTTCTATGAATATTTAAAATTAACTAAACACATTTTAAAAATATCATGATTCATGAATATTAAGATATGTTTCCCATAATTCATGGATTTTGAGATCATGAATTTTGGAATTCAAAAAGTTTGGTATTTTTTTTTAAATAGAATTTCAAGAAATATTCTTTTTTTTTTTTTTTTTTAAGAAAGTTTCTTTTAAAAACAATTCCTTGGGATAGAATTTTAGTTTCTTGACTTTTATGAATTTTTTTAAAAGGTTTCACACAAATATTTAATGTTAACCAAATACATTTTAAGAATATCTCAATAATTTATGCTTCTCATAATTGATGAATCTTAGGATTAAAAAATAGACCCCACTACAAATGTCCATTGCTTTTAAAAATGCACATCACTACTAAGAGACAATATTCTCTATCCTAAATCTTGTCTCATGATTATGTGATTATTCAGTAAATTCAGTTAATGTAACTTATTAGATGTTAACCAATCACAAGTTATGTAATAAGGTCTAAGACAAAGTGTGCAAGACAATTTGTATCCACCCCCAAAATCCTAATCTATTAATGGAAAAAGTCATGTGTATTGTTTCTATATTAACTATTTTTTAATAGACAAATAAAATCAATGAGTAAAAATAGAGAAATTAACTATTTATGTGCATTCGGTTAAATTTTTAACGAAAGTTAGAGTGGGATAAAATTTACTATCACACTCGGTGTCTCGTTTCCTATCTTATTACATTTTAATTAGTTAGATATGCATATGGTTATAGGGTTAAAATATTATTTTATAATTTCAAGATCAATCAAAATTAATAGAGAGAGGATAAGACATCATATGAGATAACTAATTTTGTCCTAATTTGAGTATGGGGTGATGTGCAAAAATTAAAGAGTTAAATGCAACTTTAAAAGACTTTGAAAATAAAATATACATCACACAAAGTTTAGAAAGTTTCTTTTTGACTTTTCCAGTTTCTCTTGATGGAGACTATAGTGAAATTTTTTTTCTTTAATTTTAGTATTATTGGAAAGATTTTGAAGATATGAGTTGCTATTGTATGTCACAAGTTTGAATTGAATGAGGTTAAAACACACTTGATTTTTTGAAATTTTGGGAATTAAGATCAAAAGTTCAATTTCTTCCAAATCTCAATGAGAAGTTTTTTACTTTTTAAGTTTTACCCACTAATATGGATGAAGTAAATTTATAATGGAATATTGACTGCAAAATGAACAAGTAATGATATTGAGCAATTTGTTTTTACTCCAACAAATAACATAATTAAATTTAGTTGAATGCCTTTCCTTTTTTTTTTTTTTAATTAATTTGATATATTTAGATTTATATTTACATAGCTTTTTAGATTTATATTTTATTTACTAAAAAAATTAGTCCAGTTAGTAAAAATATAATTTATATTTTAAATAAACATGATTCGAGCCTCATTTTGATGTGAGGATTTTGCTAGCGGACGATTTATAAGAACCTTTAATTTATCTTTGAGACCTAACTCAACTAAACCTTTCATAAATAAAAGAGTAATTTTTTTTTCCATACTTGATGTATATGGCCAATAACCAAAAAATCCCACACATTTCAACTCTCTTATCATTAGTTACTGACGGTTTTAAACCGTGTCAAGTCCATCCTTCTATCCATGTCTATTAAGATTTATAGATGAATAACATATGCCGTTATTTATGTCAAGTTGACATCTCATATTTCATTATTCTAATTATTAATCTCTCACATTTTAAAACTCAGGCCAAATCAATGTATCTCCTCTTTCTATTTATCTTTCTTTCTCACGGTTCTTCTTCTGTCTTTCTTTCTTTCTTTTTCTATTCATTTCCATTAATTTCATAGTTTTTGTTGTCTTTTACGATGTCGCCAAATTTTATTATTAGATGTATGGACATTGTTGCAGCTAATTTTTCTTTGTTAATTCTCAACTGGTGATTGTTTTGTTTGTATACTCTCTTGCGTAATTATTCTTTTTGGTCATTTAATGAAAATAGTTCGAGATCTAATAGGCTACGCTATTCATGTTCTATGTTGTTTGTCTTCAAGCTCTACATCTTACTTCATGAGATTACATATGTATATTTATATCCATATAGCATTTAAAGCAAATATATTGGGTATCTTTCAGTGGGTTGCTCCATGTTTCAAATATCACTAAAGCAGAAATTACAGGGACATTTTTTCTATTGATGAGAAGGTTAATGTTCTCGTTGTAAAGTCAATCTTTCCTTTAAAAAATAGTTCTCAAGGTATTGTGTTGTAAATTTTCACTTCCTTACATAATCTGATTGTGAAGTCATCGTGTTATTACTTTGGTTGCCTTTTAGTGTTTGAACCCTCTGTCTGGTGTCTTACTATTTGCATTTGTCAAGAGCATTGTATTTATTACTATTTAATGGTTAACTATGGTTATCTAGGAACCTTAGAAATGAAAAGCATGTAGTCAAACAAAGATATTTGATTTTATTTCCCTATAAGTGTCCCGTAAGGTTTAAATAAATTCTTCAGTCTTAGTTTGATCTATGAAAATGTTTTTCTGTTTTTTTTTTTTTTGAAAGATAGTATATTTGGCACAAATAAATATAAAAGAAAAAACTACTTTTTCTTGTTACAACTCATTGATCAGACCCTCTTCTAACTAGAGTCTTTTCTTTTGAAAATGAAACATTGTATGTGAACTAAAAGTGATTTAAATTTGAAAAGAAAAATATGAACCAAATTGACTTGACCCTTAATTAAATAATGATTTGCCAATAAAAATAGAACAAATGCTCTATCATTAGTCCATTGGCTTATCAACTCCTTTGTCACAAATGCTCTTGTAGATATGTATCAAGTGTGGAGATGTTGAAGAGACTCACAAAGTATTTAGCTATACAAAACAAAAAGATGTTGCTTGTTAGAATTCCATGATTCTAACATATGCCTATCATGGGGAAACAATAAAAGCTCTTGAGATGTAATAATGCATGAACTCACAAACTCTATCAAAAGCCTTCACACAGTCATATAGTTTTAATCTCTTCTCCACTACCAAAATCTATAAAATTAATGGATAAGAACGTATCTATACGTACTTATTATAAGGCAAAAACCATGACTGAGTTTTGATACGTGTCTTATTGAGAGAGCTTTTGAAACTTTTTTTTTTTTTTTTTTTAAAATAGAATTCCTGTCAAAAGTTTTCTCTTTTAGTAATTTATTTATAATTTAATTTTATGAGTGTTATGTTAAATTAATAAATTATTCATTCTTCATTCAACTAGAGTCTTTAAATAACTTGGTACTCTAATTATCCTAATGGTTTATGATATATAAATAAATGCAAAATTACACTTCCCCAAAGAGCTAGCCCATGTGATGAAGATATGAAATTAATAGAATCCATTTCACATCACGTTCCTTTTTATACATCATCTTCCTTCACATCTGTAGCTAATAAATTCGATTAAGTTCTTCCCCAACTATTGCACTTCCCCATAGAGCCAGCCCACACGTAATCAAGATGCAAAATTAATACAATTCTTTTCACATCATGTTCCTCGTGTGCATCATGTTCCTTTGCATATGTAGCTAATCAATTTGGTTTTATTTTCTTAACCAAAGAAAGCATCACTGTAATCAATATTTTCATGCATCAACACATGTAAATGTGTTCCTCTACCTATTCCACTATCCCACATTCACATTTGTGTCATACTAACCTTTCAAATATAGATAAAATTCACAGCACTAAGTTAATAATTTAGGGTTTTAAATTTAGTTGCCTTCAATTTCTCCTCTTCCTCATGAATCATCACCTTTCATCTTCCATTATAGATTCATTATAAAATATATGACTCAACCCATCTGATTTTGAAAATAGATGTCTCTATTGTAAAGACTTATTCACCTAGAAGTTCTTTATGCAATCTTCTCTCTTGGCTAAACATATTTCTTTCATTAGTGATCTCTCCCCTTCAAAACATGAGTGGAATATCAGAGCTAGGGTTATTCGACTTTGGAAACAACCAAATTTTCTATGCCCTGAATTAGGAGACAATGTAGAGTCGGTCCTCTTGGATGAAAAAGTAAGTATTAGCTTTGGCTACATGGTTATCTTTTACATGTGTCTCTCCAATATGATTCACAAATATATATGAGCTTCTTAACTTCTGTTAATGTAGTGTGGGAGGATCCAAGCTACTGCTAGAGGTACTCTCCGCATTAAGGATCAATTGGTTGAAGGCAATGTTCATGAAATCTTCACCTTTGGAATGGTCTTGAATTCCCAGCCATATAAAACAACCATGCATAATTATAAGTTGACCTTCAACTTAAAAATGACTCTAACTTTGGTACCAACATCAACCATTCCTATGTATGGATTTTCCTTTGTAAATTTTGAAGACATACTAAATGAAGCAAAAGAAGATGCCTACTTAGTTGGTAAGAGCATAAACTATACTAAATAAATTTTTTATTTTAAAATAAAACAGCTCATATTATTATATCCTCATGTCTTCTTCATACCTTCTTTCAAGATGTGATTGGTTTGATAACTAGCGTTGGTGAGTGGAAAGAAATAATTATCAATGGAAGAACAACAATATGATTGAAATAGAGCTGGACAATCTTGGGTTTGTACTCTTCTCCTTTATTCTTACATGGTTTAATGTTTCACTTTTCTTAATTTTCTGTCCACCTTTTCTCAGTGGTAACAAATTGGAGTGCACCCTATGGGAAGGATATGCTGATCAAATGCTGCAGTTTATAAAATGTCGTTGGGCCAATTGTTTTTGTTATCCAATTTCCCAAAATGAAAATATTCAGAGGTATATCATTTTCTTATTTTTATTTAGTTTTTTAAGCTCTTTTTTTTTTTTTTTTTTTTTTTTTTTTTCAGATCGAAGCATTATTTTATTTAAAAAAATGTAGGCCTAGTTGGAATGTCCAACACAAAATACAATTTAGAGTTATTTATCAATGGTTATTTCCCTGAGGTTGTGGAATTGAAGTCTTGGCGAGTCTCCAACATTTCATGCTGATTTAATTTTGCAAATTTACATTATTCTAACAACTGGACCTCCTTATTCATTAGAATCCCTTCTGGAAAATCCTCAAGCACCCAATCATTTAGTCAATTGCAATCTGAATCCTCTTACTCATTGGCTGATGAATTTATTAAACAAACTCCAAGGAAGACCATTATTGAACTTAAAAGATTGTAGAGAGGTTTGCCATTATGATTATTATTCCTTTACTATTGTCCATGCAATTACAACAATATAAAATTATTCCTACAGTTAAAAAAATAATAATCTCAATTTGTAGGAGTTATCCTGTGTTACAATTGCTACCATTAAAGAAATACAACCAAATGTAAATGTAACTTAGAAGATAAGCAAACAAGAAATAAAAAGGAGCTAAGAGCTTGACATATGCTGAATTTCCGACAAAATTTGTCCACGAAGAAGATAAGCAAGAGTGGGTTCCAAGAAAAAAAAAGGTTTTGCTATTGGAAATGGAGAGTATTTTCATCATAGAATATTGATAAATTTTCTGAAGGGGTGCAAATCTTATGAAGATATAAGAACAATTAATGATGTATAATATCCTTCATTCAAAGATGCATTGTTGACATAAAGGAGGCAAGCTTTTGGTGCTCTGCTCATCGACTTACAAAATGATCATGATCTTCCTGAAATTGAAAAGATTCTTCAGACCAACAGAAGAAGCCTAAAAGATTATACTACTATGTCTGAAGTACATAATAAGTTCATACTTGATGAATTGTCTTACGATAGAGCAACATTGGCAGAGCTGCACAATAAATATTTATCATGCTCTAATGATGAGCAAAGAAGCGTGTATGATGAGATCATGTCAGTAGCTTCTGTCAATAAAGAAGGTTTCTTCTTCCTACATGGATTCGGAGGAACTGGGAAGACTTTTATTTAGAAAACACTATCAGCGGCCTTTCGATCAAAAGGAGAAATTGTAGTTGATGTTACTTCGAATGGTAGTGCATCGCTCTTGCTCCTTGGTGGAAGAGCAGCTCATTCTAGACTTGCAATTCCAAGCCAAATAAATAAAGACTCCAATATTTGTGTTTTGAAGCATTAGATAGAAACTTGAAAGACATCCTCAAATTTCCAATCCTAATAGTTCTAGTGAACCATTTGGAGGAAAAATCATTGTTCTCGGGGGTGACTTTAAACAAATACTTCCAGTTATTCCTTATGGCAGCAGACAAGAAATAGTCTATGCAACAATGAATTCTTCCCATCTGTGGCTTTACTGTAAAGTCCTGACTTTGACAAGAAACATGAGGCTTTAAACTGGTTCAGCTAACCAGAATTTAAATGACATGAGAGAATTTTCAGAATGACTATTGAAAATTGGAAATGGAGAAGTTGGAGAAGATGTTGATGGCGAAGCGATTATAGAAGTTCCAAAGGAAATGTTGATCAAAGACCAAGAAAATGCACTTTCTGAATTAGTAGAATTTGTTTATCCAAATTTGTTAGATAACATGTTTGATCCTAATTTTTTCCAAGAATGTGCAATACTGTCTCTTTGCAGTGCTGAATGAATACTTGATGTCCCTCATGCAAAGTGAGGAGAGAACATACTTAAGATAACGTTTGCAAGGATGACACGAATTATGAGAATGAGGAAGACAGCTATTCCCCTGATATTTTGAATTCCTTCACAGCCCCTGGACTTCCAAATCACAAGTAAAACTTCAAAGTTGGAACATTGATCAATCAAATGGCTTGTGTAATGGAAACAGGTTGGTTATTACTAAAATGGGTAACCATGTTATTGAAGCAAAGATTCTCTCAGGTAAATAATATAGGTCAGGTTGTTCTAATCCCCACAATGACTAAGTATCCATCCAATCAAACATTGCCAATTAAATTCCAAAGAAGACAATTTCCTTTGTTAAGTTGGTTTGCCATGACTATAAATAAAAGTCAAGGGAAAACTCTCTCTCATGTTGAAAGGGCAACATTACGTGGCCCTTACAAGAGTTAAAAGTAAACAAGGGTTCAGAATTTTGATAATTAGTGACTCAGTTCAGATTTCAAATAAGACAAACTAACGTGGTGTCTAAAGAAGTATTTCAAAGATTGGAGTAGCTCATTCATATTTATCAATGTAAGTCTTGACTATAACCATGCACAACTGCATGTGAGTTTCAAATGCACCTTCATGATCGTTTATGTTTGTAAATATGGAATATTTTCTTATTTCCTATTTTATTTGGTCAAATGATGTTTCCAATTGACTAAGGATGTATCTTCACATGTGCTCTCAAACTTCTTTAAAGGTATGTTTCCTAAAACTTTAACCTATAAACTTATCTATCTTCATGCCTTTTTCCATATGACTACTATTATTTTATGAAAAATATATAATATGTATTTTTCAAAAATTTCATAATGATTTTACATATGATAACAGATGAAAAATGACATAACTCATTCTTAGCATACCTCATTTTATATATTTCGTATTCTTTCCTGTGAATAGGAAATATACATTCCTGTGCTTTGCACGGGCAAAAGCTAACAGAGAAGGAAGAAGAAATCACGAGAGACAAAGATAATCCACAACCTCTATCATTAATCTTATGATAGATTTCTAATAGGTTTCCCTAATTTGGAGAAACCAACAGTTAATCTAACACACGGATCGTCTTGAAATAGGTTAACAAATAAAGGAGCTTGACCCCGAACACGACCTGCCGTTGGAACTAAAGCTATCAAAGAAGCATGACCCTAACCGCGACCTGCTGGTAGAATCAACACTATAAGGTGTAGTTTTTTACCCAAGAACAAAGAGAAGCTCTCACTATGAGAAATCTCAAATTATCATTCATCAAAAGTCTTGTTGTTTTTGAATTACAATGGTCCTATTTATAATACTAAGAACTGAAACCCTAATAGACTTCTATCATAATAAGACTTTTACCCTAATAATAAGATAAACTCTTAAAAAGAAATAACCCACAAGCAATTATCACTATTTGGAGAACTAAAAAACATGGTAAACATGACTTAGGGAATTAAAAAGGTCATCTGAAAATTAAGCCCAAAAATACCTACGAAAATAGATAGAAAAATAAGAAAGTTAGACTTTATTTAATAGCTAGCTTGGTCCAACTATAATGGGCTTCTAATCTTCATAAGTGTAGCCCATGAATGCATCTTGGACATGCTGATTGGGCTCTTCCGAATTGATCCTTAGCTTGGGCTTAAATCATCTTCTTCAAGTTGTAGGTTATTGACCCATTTAGGTGTAGCCTCTACTCCATGCTGGACTTTCTTCTCTTGGATCTTCATAATTAGGCCTTGTAATGCTTGCTTCATTTTCTTTATCTTGGCTCTAGTCATGGGACCTCCAATTCCTTGTAAGGGATCTTTAAGTTGGCTAGCTGGATCTCTATCATTCCCTCCCTCTTTGAAAGGATTCATCCTCAAATCTTCAAGGTCTACATAACAAAAAGGGGAAATATTAGAAACAATAATTACATCACCCAAATTATACTTACCTTGAAGCTCTAATATATTAACTTCAGTATTGACATATTCAAAAACTTGGATCAAATCTTCTTATGTTGTCTTCAATTGAAATCTTGTTAGGAACATATGTTTCTTTTTTCTCTTGTGTAATAATCCTCCAGGGTCAAATATTATCCTTTGGACAGCATTGTGTTGAACTTTCTCATGCAAGTTTACCACAAATAAAACTCACTTTCCCACTTAAGCTAGTATACTTATCATCATGTGATAGTAATTGATTCATGTGGGTCAATGAATTATAACCAAAGTGAAATAAGAATATATCAGTAATCAACACAAATACTTCAAATACTTTTCCATTTATGGGCTATTTAAATTTCATTGTGTATGCCATAGGATCATCAAACATGTCATACTAGGAATGATAAAATCTACTGATCCTATGAAATGTTCTTTGTATTCATACAAAGAATTTTGAAGCACAAGCTTGTTGTCTTCGTCAAGTAAGGAAATAAAATGTTGAAAGAACTTTGGAAACTCAATTTCCAAGCAAGTACCAAACATGTTACAAGGATTGCTAAGAACACAAGACTCTCCAAAGTACTTATACTCTAACAACTCTTCATCCCAAATTGGATCAGAAATTCCCTTTGTTGAAGGAATATAAACCAAATTAGGATTCATAGTGTCATAAACATGAGCATTCTTATGAATACTTGCATCAACACACAAACTTGCAAAAAGAGAATATGAAGTTTTAGAATAAACAAATTTATCACACTCAATTTCTCTATGCAGTAGCATACACAACAATGATGCATTAGAAAGCTCCTTGAAAGCATTAAAAACTCTCTTATGCACATTATTCAACTTAATCATTTTGGCCTCATAGAATTGATTTTTCCAAAATCTCACATGTTCACACATTTGCGTAAGAGCAATTGCCAAACAAGCATTGGGTTTTTTTTTGAAAATCAAGATCAGCAGCATGTAATCTTCTATCGGACTTTCATCCCAATGACACTTCACATATAATAGGAATAAGAATGTACCTTAAAGGAAGAGTTTCAACACCCGCATGTTCATTTTCATGCTTGCATTTGATCACATATAGCAAGGGCTCCATGAATTCAAGCCACTTCTCATGCCATTTCTTCAAATTTCTTTTTCTCAAATAAGTTAACACGTTTTGCAAATGCTCAAGATATCCAATGAAATTCCAATTATAGACCAAAGCATCTCCAAAATATTCAACAGTAAAATTATACAAAATTGCACAAAAGAAACTATGAATCACATGCAATTGATTTCCCTTTAAGAAAAGTGGTCTATCAAGCTTGTCCAATGTAATTACACATCCATTGAAGACATGAAAACAATTCAGCTTAGCAGTACTTGAAGTTTTAATGAAATCAAAGTCCAATGAATTCAAATCAAGTGCAAAGACAAATATATTCCTTGTTGATACTAAATCAAGAATGAAATGACTTTTAAAATCATGCAAGAAAGGCACAAAAGCATAGTAGACAAATAACAACATCTTTGCATTAAGGATTGATACTTTCCTTTGACATGAAAAATCAAGAACCATATTATCCTTAAAGTGCAGCAAGGAATCAATAGCACAAGTCAAGAAAAATTCATCACTTCTTTTCATGACAGTAGGATCATGACAATAGGATTTACATACGTCACCTTCATGCATATGAGTTTCAAGCTCCCAAATTAAGGAATTAACATGCCTATTGACAGATTTATGTTCAACAGTTCCAATTGCATTCAACATGTTAGAACAAGTAACATGATCCTCATACAATGTATTAACATGTTCAAGTCCTAAAGATTTTGCTCTACTACTAGAGAGTAGAATAAAATCACCTATGCAGAAATTTTTATGAGCTATTCCACCACAAATATCAAGCATAATGATAATATTAGGATCATACTCACACAAGTATTCAAATTTCTCAATCAATTTAGATTTACCTCTAGGATCTATTGGATTTTTCGCCTTTATAACAAATGATGATCCACTAGGCAATTCCTTTGAGAAATCTATGTGAAAATTCTACAAGAAAGAAACATCACTAGAACAAGAGTTAGGAGATGTAATCATGAAATCATGAGAAAAACTCACACTCTTATCCTCACTTTTTCTTGTGCACTCATGCAAGAATTTTTCTTTTATCTCAAAATTTCTCTAGTTCTTTTTTCTCCTCATTCTTTTTCTCCTCACTTTTCTCACCAATCTCACATTCAATCACTCTATTCTTTTCTTTTGGACTCTCACTTTCATTTGTATCACTATTTTCTTTTTCAAAAATGGCATCATTTTCTTTTGCACTCTCCTTCACTATTCTTTCAAAATTTTGCCTTCGAATTCTTTTTTGATCTTCAAGTGCCTCTTCTGGTTTGAGAGAAGTTAACATAATTTTTCGATTATTCATGGATAAGATGTATCCATTTTTCTTATCATGAGTAACATTTCTTCCAACCTCCCAATGATGCCCCAAGAGTAAGTGATAATCAGATATTGGTGCCACATCACAAAGCACTTCATCCTTATAGTTGCCAATGGAAAAAGCAACTAACACCTGCTTTGTTACCCATATGTCTCCACTGCCTTCCAGCCACTTCAAACTATACGGTTTAGGGTGCTTTAAGGTGGGTAAACTTAGCTTCTCAACCATCAAAGTACTAGCAAAGTTAGCATTCTTCTCACCATCAATGATCATGCTACATACTTTTTCACTCACATGGCTTTTAGTTTGGAAATGTTTAGGTTGCCTCTCACCACCAATTCCCTCAAGCTGCCTAATGGGTAGGGCATCTCCATGAATGGGTTCTCTAAAGCCTCTGCTATTACAGCCCTTCAATGCTGATATTTTATCTTCACCCTCTTCTTTCTTCTTGAATGCATAATGACTTTAGGTTTTGGATGGGGATCCTAATGTCTCCAACTGCTTGTTTATGGCCTTAAATCCATCTTGGAACTCCTTCATTAACAATTTCAAATCACTTCCAACATCATCTGCACCATTACTCATGATTGGTTATGCATGAAATATGTTAGAAGAGAATAAAAAAATTACTCACATACTCCCTCACGTGTTTACACTCAATTGATAATTTAACCACTCGTGTTTTCACTCAAATTTGGTTTTTTTTCTAATGATAATCACTCTTGCCTTTTACCACTTAAACTTCACCTTATGAGCTCTTAAGAACAGAACTTTTGATGGTTCTATTCAACAAGAAGCAATGAGGCAGCTAACAATGATAGCTTGATAGCAAGAAGATAGATTAGAAACAAAACAAAAAAGAAATTTCACGAGGGATATGAGACAAGAATGACACAAAGGAAAGGGAATTATCAAAACTAAAACAAGATAGAAGATAGAAGTGTTGAATTTGCAATTGCTAAATTTACACCCTTTTTTTTTTTGCAGATTTTTTTTTCTAAGTTGTGTAATATGTATTTTGAAGCACAAACTCAATTCTGCCCATTTTTTTTTTTATTTTTTTGCACAATTTCTCACTTTTTTTTTTTGGTGCTTTCTTTTCTCTTTTCTATGTTGAAGCACTCTTCTTTTTTTTTTTTTTTTTTTGGCACTAATTTTATATATGACCAGCACTCAAATTGAACAAGATACTTGGAAAACACAAATGGAAGGAGAACACTTACAAAGGAAATTGAAAAGACACACAAAGGAATGAAAGAAATAAGCACAACAAAATAACAAGAACAAAATAATGAAATAGAATTTTTTTTTTTTTTTTTGGGAATTTAAACACAACGGAAGATAAAAAAAGTAAGGGATAGATAACACCTGATTTCAAGAGCCTAAGCTCTGATACCAAATGATAGATTTCTGATAGGTTTCCCTAATTGGGAGAAACCAACAGTTAATCCAACACACGGATCGTCTTAAAATAGGTTAACAAATAAAGGAGCTTAACCTCGAACGCGACCTGTCGTTGGAACCAAAACTATCAAATAAGCGTGACCCTAACCGCGACCTACCAGTAGAACCAACACTATAAGGTGTAGTTTTTTACCCAAGAACAAAGGGAAGCTCTCACTATGAGAAATCTCAAATTATCATTCATCAAAAGTCTTGTTGTTTTTGAATTACAATGGTCCTATTTATAATACTAAGAACTGAAACCCTAATAGACTTATATCATAATAAGACTTCTACCCTAATAATAAGATAAACTCTTAAAAAGAAATAACCCACAAGCAATTATCATTACTTGGGGAACTAAAAGACATTGTAAACATGACTTAGGGAATTAAAAAGGTCATCTAAAAATTAAGCCCAAAAATACCTATTTAAATAGATAGAAAAATAAGAAAGTTAGACTCTATTTAATAGCTAGCTTGGTCCAACTATAATGGGCTTCTAATCTTCATAAGTGTGGCCCATAAATGCATCTTGGACATGCTGATTGGGCTCTTCCGAATTGATCCTTAGCTTAGGCTTAAATCCTCTTCTTCAAGTTATAGGTTATTGACCCATTTAGGTATAGCTTCTACTCCATGCTGGACTTCCTTCTCTTGGATCTCCATAATTAGGCATTGTAATGCTTGCTTCATTTTTTTTGTCTTGGCTCTAGTCATGGGACCTCCAATTCCTTGTAGGGGACCTTTAAGTTGGCTAGCTCGATCTCTATCATCTTCTCATATCTAAAGAGCCTTCGCTCCTATCCATTACCAAAATCTATGAATTTAATGGAGAGAAACAAAGAAAGAAATAAGGAATCAATTTGGTCAGGTTTTAAAATGTGAAGGACTAATAATGAGAAAAATAAAATAAAGGTGTCAACGTAGCACAATTAATGATACATGTCCTCTCTTAATGTGACATATTAGTGTTATCTGTCTACCAATTCTGACAAATGTAGATAGATGGATGGATTTGGCATAACTCTAAAAAAATCCTTCCTCTTTGAAGCACTGTATTGTGTATTTTTTTTTAATTTTTTTTTCTCCTTTTAGGTTAGTGCTACTAGAGAAAAAACATGCACCAAGGGTATCATTTAGCTGATAATCGAAGACTAATTTCTCTAAGGAACAAAAATTACTAAAGTGGGAATACCTTTTTCATTCGCATGGCTAAAGATTGACCCCTATCATCATATCTAAATGAACTATCTATCATATAATGGAACTGAAAAATTTAGATACAATATTTAACACATACTAAACAAAACACTGATTCATGTATATTATTAATAATTGTCTAAAGTTTAGTTGAATGAAAACAAAATATATTTACAAAAAATTAAAATATCATATATCCAATAGAAGTAAATCTGGCTTCTTTTGATTCATTGATGCAAAGTAAAACACATAAAAACAATGCACTTTATTTTAGCCATCTAGATCATGATCTTCAATTTTTTTAATTTGATAGAACTCTTCCATAATTTTTTTGGATCACACTCTACATTAATGAACATTCATTTCTTATGGCTGAATTCTTCCACATTTTAAAGGTTTGCCCATAAAGTTTAAAAGCCTACGGTGGATGATCTAAGTTTGAGGTAACATTTAAGCTAAGGTGGATCAAAATCAATCAATTCTTTCTTTTCAAAGAATGAAAAAAAAAAAAGAAAAAGTTCTTTGAGTTGTCATATTGCTCTCATAAAGTAATCTAATAGCTTCTAAATTACAAATAAAATGAAGTGAGCAAAGGAGAATGAGATAAATTAAGGAAATCTGCATCAATTACAGAGCTAAATAAGACAATAATAAAAACAATGTATAGAAAAGGTCCAAACACACTTAAGGGATAGTATTCTCAGAAAGCATCCAGCTAAAGGAAGATCAAAACCCAACAAATAGCTCACCAAAACGACGATGCTGAGATTTTCCATGGCGAAGCCCTACGCAAGCAGAAATCATGGAAGTTGTGTTAGGATCGGGGACACTTACACATTAGGAAGAACTATGCGGAGAGCCAACTTGTAAAAGAATATACAAATAGGTTGATAATACATACCAACTCAAAATTTTAAGATAATGAGTTAACATGTCTTTGTATGTTTCATAATAGAATAATAGAAAAAAAATATTCATACTAAATCATTAAACAAATTTAATCAATATTACAGTTTTGAAGATTTAACCTAATTCATAAAGTAATAAATAAATAAAATATACCCAAAATAATGCAATTACTCCCCCCAAAAAAAAAAAAAAAAACTACTCGAGCTCTCACTCTTGCAAAATAATTTGTCTTATAAATGTTTTACATTACAAAATGAAAACCATAATACATTATCCCAAAGCCCAAAATTTTTGTATCAAATTTTAAAAGTCCAAAAATTTTTCTATCAATATATTAGTATAATTATCGAGATTAAAGATTTTCTACATTCATTATAGTGTTCAACTAGAAGAATGGGGTTTTCTTCTAATGCTAGTTTTATCTTTTATTTTATTTTACATTATAAGCCTTGTTTGAATTTTAATTTTAATTAAAATAGAACTTATTGTTTTGGATGAATATGAAGTTAAGGAAAATCTCTTTTAAATTCTTATTGCTTTTCTTAAATGTAAATCATGTCAAAGTAAAATATTTTAGGAGACTTGAAATGTTATAACTACATAATACTAAATAAAAGTTGAAAATTTGGGAACCATAGCACTCTCTAATCCCTCTCTAAATCCTCACTGTCACCAACACCACCCCTCTTTCATCCCTAGCCGAATTATCAGCTCTAATAACACTTGTTAGAACCAAAGAACACCCCCTAAAATCCACCACTATCACTAAGCAACTAAAAGGGATACACCACCACTCTTTCATCCCTAGTCAAAACATATGCTCTGTTACTACTTGTTAGGACCCAAGAACATCTTGTACACGTGGAGCTAGTAAGAGAATATATAAACTTATATATCAACCAAAATCTTATTTAAAATATTGAGTTAATAAGTCTTTTTACTTATATATCTATTACAAGTGTTACTTTTTCTTTCAATTTAAGACAATTTTTTTTTTTTTTTGATATTCCAACTTCAACTTCACACTTTTATATCCAATAAGTTGTTTTTGCTATAGTTAAGAGGGGAAAGAGAATATATACAATAATTTTAACCTACGGCTTTAAGGATTTGAATTTCAATAAAGAAGCTAGCAAATCTTTTGCCAAAGAAGTGGCAACCACTGAGCTAAATCTTAGTATTTATATATCCAACAAGTTGCTAGATGAGATTTTCCGTCCCCTCCGCTGCTCCCCGTAGATGATGTCGAGGAAGTGGGCTACAATTGTATCACCAGCTTTGTAAAAGAAGCACCGGTTCCAAGCCACTGCGGGCACCGTTTTGTAGTGATAATTGAATTTGTAAGCATTGATTTAAAATTATCAGTAGTGGCAATTGAATTTGTAAACTTTTTGTGCTAATTTTATGTTTTAATTTGTAAGAGAGATTGTTTGAATGAATTTTTTAATTTTCATATATTTATATATATATTCTTTTAATTTTTATGAAATATTTTTAAATTAAAAACAAATAAAAGAATGCACAATATAAAGGTGATTTACATAGAATTATAGCAATATGGAGCCAATTTTTAGTGAACAAAAATAAATTGATGTAATGAAATTAGAATAGACACAAACTATATAACTTTCAGTATAGCAGATGTTTTATACATAATTTTTTTATTTTAGCACACCCCCTATTTTTAAACTGCACACCTTATGAAAACAACGTGAGAGGGAGAGAAGTGTGCTTAGCAATTATGGGAAGTGCTAAAAGAAATGAGCTGTGCTTTTTGCCCCGCCTCCAACCCTGCTTCCTCAGATCGAAGCCCTATAAAACTCGAAATCTCTCATCTCTATCTTTCGGGTGCCGAAACCAAACTTTGGGCAGAAAACGGAAGCTTTGATTTGCAGCAGAGGTAGAGAGAGTGATCGGAGATGACGACCCGCTTTAAGAAGAATCGGAAGAAGCGGGGGCATGTGAGTGCCGGTCACGGTCGTATCGGGAAGCATAGGAAGCACCCTGGTGGGCGAGGTAACGCCGGTGGGATGCACCACCACCGGATCCTCTTCGACAAGTATCACCCTGGTTATTTCGGTAAAGTGGGTATGCGCTATTTCCACAAGCTACGTAACCAGTTCCACTGCCCAATCGTCAACATCGACAAGCTCTGGTCCTTGGTTCCGCCGGAGGTGAGGGAAAATGCTTCCAAGGACAAGGTTCCGATGATCGATGTGACACAATTTGGGTACTTTAAGGTTTTGGGCAAGGGAGTTTTGCCGGAGAACCAGCCTGTTGTTGTGAAGGCCAAGCTCGTCTCAAAAATTGCAGAGAAGAAAATTAAGGAGAACGGAGGTGCCGTGGTTCTCACCGCTTAGGTTAGCTGCTGCAAGTTAAGTAGAGGCTTTGTACTGGATTGGCAATTTTGTTTCAATCTTACTGAGATTTCATGATTTGATTAAAATTTGTGTACGAGTTTCTAATCAAAATTTTCTTGTGTTTCTTTCTTTTGATTTAGTATCTTTAGTTTGCAATTGTCAGTTCAGTTGATAGCTATTATAAGTCGATAACTTCATTAATGCTTCAGATGAATTTATAGATTTGATTGTTCTAGATATTGCCATTCTTTTATATAGTGAGTTAGCAAGGGTTATGATTGATTAGAATGCTTGTTATTTTAGTCAGAATCATTGCTAACTAAGATTTCAACTCTATCATCTTGAGATATCTGTTAGAATGGGTTGAATGTTCACTTTCTTGTCAATATGCTTTTTATGAAAGAGCTACATGTTCTGTCTCACTTTTCTGTTTCATTCCCTTTCTCACCTCTTGATTCATCAAAAAATTATAAACCCTGTTTATTGTATAAGGAGTTGAGACTGACTTCAGTCATTTGTTAGTTTGAGAAATCTGTTACAATGGGTTGGATGTTCAATTTAGGTGTATTTGTGATAGCAACAGTTATATACACAGCTGCCATCAAACTTAATTTCACTGTATTACACACCAGTGTTCACTAACATGGTTGTCTATCTTAATGCTATTTTGAGCTACAAACTCATGGACCACTGCAGCCATGTCATCATTTCGGATTCTTACTTCTGAAACTATGCTCAATGGGGGTGTTTGGCACACATTTTCAAATTTTATTCCTCTGAGTCCACATTTCTATCCACATTTGAAGAAGTATTGCATTCTCATATTTGGTATACACTTAGATTCCTAGAAATGTGGCACTACTGTCTGCTCATTGGCCGGCTGGCAGTGGTCATGGTGGCCAGTGACAGTGGGATCCAGATTGTCTACTAGACAGACTCCTTCTGCTGTGCCACTATTGGGCAATAGATGGGACGACCCAGGTTAATTAAAGAGAGCTATCTTAGGTGATGTTACTTATAAATGCCTTAAATGAAGGGCTGAAATGTGCCTAGTATAAGCCCAGCCTAGCAAAGAAGCTAAATACATGGTCAGTGGTGGTATTTATTTCTCTCCTGCATTACATATAGCGAACCTCGTACAATAGGACCAAGCTTGTTGTTGTAGTATTACACATTAGGTCCTTTTCTAGGCATTAGTGATCTATTTGAGGTATTACATCCTACCAAAATGCATAGCTGGTCTTGGCTTTGGTTCTCAATATTGGGACAAAATTTGTTATCCCACTTGATGTCTCATTTCCTATCTATTTTGATTGGTTAATCATGAATATAGCTGTGAAGTTGAAATATTATTTTATGGTCTCAAGACTAATCAAAATTAGTGAGATATGAGATGAGACATTACAACTCATTTTGTCCTCTCAATATTGAGCTAGTGCGCTTCATTGTTTGTTTAACATTGTAGTAGTAGTAATACCATGAGCAAATTGCAATGGATGCATCCCTCTGGTGGTTGAAGAAATTTTTGTTATGGGACACAAGTTGATATTTGTGACGCTTTAATTTGCTTTGGGAGTTAATTGTAAATCCTTAAATAAGTAACATTATGTGATTGCTACACAAATAAGATTTGATTGCATTCTTTTTCTTGTTCTTTGTTTTGTTTTGGTTTTAAATCTGTGTTTGCTTTCTTCTTTAAACTTTGTGAAATAATAAAGCAAATCCTTGTTCTTGTGGGAGGAAGGGAGAAACAGTTGCCGTGGCATGGAAACCTGAACAACATTGAGAAATTAGGGCTTGTTTAGTTCATTTTCACTGAAAATGAAATAAGGCCTGAAATCATATTTAGTCAGTAAATTGAAAATAAAAAAATTATGTTTAGTGATTTCGAAATTGATTAATGATAATTTTATTAATTTTGAATTTTTATTTTTTTTACCATGAAAAAATTAAAAAATTAATAAAATTTATTATTACACTAAATAAATATGAAAATAAATAAAAATAAACAAACATATTTTTAAAATAGGGCTTGTTTGCTTTAGCCGTAATCGTCCCACATTTTCAATAGGAAGAATATTATTTCTCAGTAAAATTGGCGCAAGCAAACCGGCCCAATTTTGTGAGAGCAAGGCCTTGACAATTGTGCTTATTGATACTTGAATTATTTGGTTCAATTTCTTAGCTTGTGTTGGACACATAACATGTTGGATTTTTCACTAAAGTAGGCTTAATTACTATACAAAACCTGGCTGAGTCAACCGGATAACCCAGGACCTGGGTATGGAACCAGTCCAAGTAGATGTTTTGGATCGTTTATACTGCTGGTATTCACAGATTAGCCTGAACCAAATTAAATTGTATTGAAATTAATCAAATTTGATAGTTTTAAATATATTTAAACTATTGATTTAATTTAATTTGTTGGTTTAAAATTACATCCAAACTACCATTTTCTTTTTAACAAACTAATGGTATAATGTAAATTCTCTTGTGAAAAGTAGATACAATGAATGAAATAGAGAGTTGAGAGAAGAGAAAGTATAGTGCCCCCATAAAGAGCAATATTTATTCATCCACTAAGAGAGTATATATATACAATGAAAGTGAAACCCTAACTATAAAAGGATAATGTTCATTTAATAAATTACAAATAAGTAAATGTTGAGTTAGTCATAAGGAATATTATATTAAATGGGCATCCAAATATCAAAATATTCATAACACTCCCCCCTTTGGATGCTCATTACCAAAGAAGGTGCCTCATTAAAAACTTTACTAGGAAAAATCCTGTGGAACAAAAACCCAGTAAGAAAAAGAATACATAATTTTTTGTATAAGCAATCAATGCTGCCTCATTAAAAACTTTACTAGGAAAACCTAATGGGGAAAAATTATGGTGAAGAGAAAAAGAGTACAGTGCATATCAATTAAGTTATTTATGTCGACGAATTCTAATATTGTACAAGATCCTTCAAATATTATAAAAGTTAATACCATGGTAACAAATTTGTTAAATTGTCATATTGACGAACTAGTTAAATTTTACTAAGATTTGGTATTTCAAGACTAAATATTTCTTTATTATTCTCACGAGTTCTAAAAGAATATATGTTCGCATTTAACGATCACACTAGATATAATTTGTACATATAAAATCACTTTAACACTTATACTATATAAGCATTTTAATGCAAGTTCTTTTTATAAGTAATTTATAGCTTTAGAAGCTCTTCAAAAGTTCTAATATTAAATCATCGACACAAATTTACTAATATGCGGACAAATGAGTCATTTCTATATATATTGCCTTTAACAAATATTAACTCAAACGATTGTATAAATTGTTTAAGGCAAATCAAATCTTTCAAGGATGTCATTATTGAATGAGTCGACAACAATATTCATTAGACGCAAATAATGCTATTCATGTACTGCTAGACTAAACAAGTATCATTAGATACTTGCACCCATCACAATTGAGTATATCAATTCAAAATCAACGCCAGTTATTTGAAAAAACTCTTGAGTATCATTTTTCTTTTGTATTCACACAAAAGCCCATTTGTCCATAACTGGCTTTACACTTCTGGTGTATAGGCTGCAGGTCCAAAACCTTTTGCCTTTTAATTGAACCTCAATTGCGTCTTTTCATTTTTGACCAATCATTTTTTTCTCTGCAGATCTTTGCTAATGATCCTCAATATCTTTTATTATATAGCGCTATATTATATTTGAATATTGTCAACAATATTGATTTCATTCTGGCTCCATCATATTCTATAGAGATCTCTTTATTTTCATGGCTTTCAGGTACATGAGTTTCCTTTGAAACTAAAACATTAGTTATTGTTGAGGACTCTTTTAGAGTTACCTCTGGTAACTCTTCTAGAACTATCTTATCCTCGATTTGATCATCTTTGATTCTTAGCTCATTTTCTTTTCGAGGACTTTATTTTTGGAACTAGTGTGTTTACCACTCTTTTGTAGTTGTACTTTGATTGGAGAAGTAGCAGTTGATACACATAATTTTAGTCACTCTTACTAGTCAGGCAATGCGTCTGGCAGTTTGCACAAATGAATTATCATATGAACTTTTAGTCCATATTTGCTTTGCATGAGGACCAAGGTGATAATTCATTATGAATACTCTCCTTTTCCAACTGCTTATTCTCTCCCTCCTAATGTTGGAATAAATGATTTATTAAAAATACAAGTGACGAACCAAGCCATAAATAAATATCATTTTAGTGATTCAATATATTTCACTGTGGAGATCCATATCCAACATATGTTCTTAACCTCCATTAAGGTCCCATCTTAGTACATTATGGTGGAGCAATTAACAACTTATTTAAAATTTCATAGATAGGATATACTTGGCTCATGACTATAAATCAATTATAAGAGGGGTTTTAGATAACTTGTTGGCATGATGCGAATCAATGCTATAACATGAATAATCACATATTCCCAAATCAATTTTGGAAGTTTAGATTTCATAAGTAATAGTCTTGCAATTAATTTTAGGCTCTTACAAATCCATTTATGTATTCCAATAATCAACTTAAAGAGTGAATTCACTAGCATTAACTAGGTCTATTGCTTAACTAGATATAATTAAGGCATTATGCTCTTAATTCAATCCATTGAACAAATAATCTCATAAATTTCAGATTATGAGTTAACCCAAATATGTAATCATTTAGTTGATGCATCGATTGAAATTAAGAAGTATCTAAATGATTCACTTGGTAAGTCTATATGCCCACAAATATTTTCACCTCGTGTACATTCTAAAAAATGAGGGATTCACTCTCACTTTTGCTAATACAAATAAATTTTCTTTGGGAACAAATACCATATGAGAAGCTAAGTGTTTCAATTGAAGAATCTTCTGGTTCTTCAATGAAAGTCCACATGTTTTCAATTACTTTCACATCATTGTTGACTCGGGATGGCTCAACCAGTCATGCCAAACAATAAACTTACTTTGACTTGTAAACTTATGGTTTACAACAATATATGTGTTTCAATTGTACTAATATCATATAGTACAAATTAGAGGAAAACACAGATAATTTCTTAATGCAAACATTAACTAGCTCTTCAGGAGAGTTTAATCATCATTTTCATTTCTCCAGCTCTTCAAGAGTCCTCAATTATTTTTGTACTACTAAGTATATTTGTAACATTATCTTTGTACAATAGAAATAATATAACATCGTATAATATGTGAAATTGATAAAGCTTAAACTAGAGGGCAAATAACTTAAAATTATTAAAAGTATGTTAAATAAATAAACTACAACAATAATTTCTTATGTATACTCTCATCACCTTCGAGAAAAATAAATTTGGCACATTTAATTGTCATATAAACATGGCCAAAGTCAAAAACATTATCTCATTGAGCAAAATTGTCTCAATAATTAATCTTTTTCTTTCATTGATGCTTAAAAAAACATTTAGAAGATGTTTAAATGTACAACAAGTACAAACTTAGTGGCCTTTACTTGCCAAAATAATAGTGGTTTTTTGAATATCCCTTTACCACTTTTCTTCATGGCTCTCCCACTTCTAGTGGATAGTATTATTACAAATACTATATTTGCCTAGTTATGACCATGTATGGCTCATATTTCTTGATAACTTCTCCATTCACTTCAAGGAATAGAGAAAAGTCATTTTGAGATAATGACTTATGATCTTTTAGAAAAATGATTTATTTTTCTTTACTGCAATATGATATTTCAAATACTACAAAATGAGAGAATATATCCAACAAAATAACAATAAATAATATTCATAAATTCCGTTTCCTTGAAGGCTGAGACTTAGGATGCATAACCAAATATATGTTACGTGGGGTCTAAACATAACATTTGCAAGACGACCTACACTTTTGAATATTTCAAATTAAGTGCATAATCTTTCCATAATTTAAAATAGTAAAACACGTAGATAATCTGAGAATAAATAGTCTCCAATAACACTAAAAAGTATTCAAACATTTCTCATAACAACATGTTAAAAGTATGACGAAGAAGCACTAAGAGTGAAGTTGATAAATTTGCAATTTCAACTAAAGTTTTTGAATCAAGGGCATAACAATAAACCAAATACCAACAAATGATTCAATATGATTTAACACATGCCCAAGGTATGGGTTACTCCATAAACCCCATACAATGTGAAGTATGCTCAAATAGCTAGCTCAAAGTACCATGGCATTGTACTAGAGGGCTTAATAAAGGAATAAGTTAATTTTTAAGCACCCAAGTAATATGCATTTACCAATGCAACTTATATAGTAAGCTAAATTGAATCTTATTTAATAAGATCACAAAATATAAAGAGCTTATAGTTATAACTCAATTTCAAGTAACTTTTATTAGATCTTTGGATAGCAAATTATTCCTTTCACTTGATTTGTAGAAAAATTAAATGCCACTAAAAATGATAGATATTTTCTCCAAAATTCAAAATCATTAAAAAAAACATATAATTTAAAACAAAGGTAAAATATTCACCCAAATACACTCTAACATTCATATGTCATATATAATCGACTAATTAATGGCATAATATCTTAATTTATGTTGTGTTAGAAGATGGGCACAATAAGTGAGATTATTATGACATAAATAGAAGATAAAATTGATGAATATCACTTGCTTTGTTTTTGTATAATATGAAAACTTAGATAGGTGTAACTTTGATTCTTTTAAACCATGCTTACAATTATCAAAGAAAATTCAGCTATCATTCTTTATCCATATATGACAACAATTACTATTACTACAAGAAGATCAATAAGTATACTTGCAAAAATTACTACGTATAAGCATAATTCAATATATTGGCTATAGTACCAAAGAAATAAAAATACACTAGAACTAAAAGGGAATAAAGAAACATTTCACCTATTGGTTTTATTGAATAAGTAATTGACCAATGGCTTATAAAACATTAATAGAGTTGTGGTGCATTGGTCGTGCGTCTGACATTAGGTCAAAGGCTCGTGGGTTTGATATCCACTTCGGTCATGCAATTTTATTTTTGGTTTATGCCCTATGGTGGGTGCCAGGTTATGCCTGGATAGAGTTCAAAAGAAAAGGGGAAAGAAAAAGAAAAAAACCAAAAATTGCACTTTGAGATTAAGAGGAAAAAGGAGATAGAAAAGATAAAAGGGCAAAAGAAAATAAAAATATGCATGATTATAATCTATACATTAATTTGAGTATAGATAACTTCAAGATCTATTTTGAGTGTAGATAATTTCAAGATCTACTGTTTTGCACATTAATTCTGTGAATAACTTCAGGATCCACTCTATATCAAATTTGTTGATGATAATAAAATTTCTCATACTTTCGGATGAGAGTGTATCAAATGAATTAAATTGCCTCATACTTTTGGAGGAGGCAAATCAAAAGAATTAAATCATTTCATACTTTTGGATGAGAAGTATAAAAGAAATTAAATTGTTCTCATAAGACACAAATTAATTGCCTTCTTACTTCAAGATGAGGCATATTAAATAATAAATAGATTAAATAGTCTACATACTTAATGTGCAACATCTCTTTCAATTTTTTTTTTTAAAAAAAAAAACATGTAATTTTTCCCAAATAAAGCAACTGGTTCAATGAATAATAAATAGTAAAGGTTGAAAAACATACGTTTAGATTGACGCAAAAGGTAGGTGATGACTTTGTTTGTCTTTTAGTGATGGCCTTGTTTGTCTTTTAGTGACGGCCTTGTTTGAAGTTGAAGATTAAAGGCTGAGGTTGTGTTGTTGTGAGGGCAAAGCGGAAAATGGTGGTAGAAGTAAAACATCGTGCTGATAACGTGTTGTGAAAAAGTAAATACAAGAAATGAAATAGAGAGAGTTGAGAGATGAGAAAGTATAGTGCCTCCAAAAAGAGCAACATTTATTCATCCACCAAGAGGATATATATGCACAATGAAAGTGAAACCCTAGCCTTAAAAGGATACTGTTTATTTAATAAATTATAAATAAGTAAATGCTGAGTCAACTCTAAGGAATATTTCATTAAATGAGCATCCAAATATCAAAATATTTATAATAGATCCCTAGTTTTTACATTAGATCTAGGCAACCCAAGACTGGCCTGCAACCCAGGTTTCATCAACCCAATTTGCTGCTTTTTTAATTAAAAGAGGTGTAATATGGGTTCATGAGAAGCTCCTTTGTCGCTGTCCTGATTATTTTTTTTTTTAAAAAAAGAAATATACTAGAAGTGAAAAGGACGAGTGGGATGTATAAAGTAATAAGGGGGTGTTGAAAATATGTAGAAAAGAAAGAAGGTGGTGTGTAAAAATAAAAAAAATAAAGGTGTAAAAAGTAATATTTTATTAAAAATTTCTTGTCGAGACGGGACAAATATATATGCCTATTGGGATAATTTTGGGGGTGAAATAGAACATATTTATATAAGTGTTGGGACTAGACTAGGACAAGATTTTGCTCATTTCGGTTTTGTCTCGAAAATTAACTAAGCTGCAAAATTATATCTTGGTCCCATACCAAATCTAAATTGTCCTGAATTTTTCGGGTTGGACGAAATACCGGAATGTCCCATCTCGTACCCACTCCCTAATTCTAAGAAGAGGTGGACACGGGACGAGTATTTGGCTGTTCCGATCCTGTCTTAAAAATTCTTGAAACCAAAATTTTTTGTCCCATTTTAATTTATTAAGTGTTGTTTTAGTTCTGTCTCGATTATGTCTCAATTTTCATTCTTGTCTCGATTGACTTTTTTTTTTTAAAAAAAAGGAAAAGTCAAGTTGTCATGAAATGAAGGATGGTGGAGTGTATAAAGTAGTAATGGGGTGTAGAAAATAATATTTTTATTTGAAGAGTCAATTGTCTTGCAAATAGAAGAAGGGCGGTAATTAAAAAAAATAGAAGATAAAATGTGTGAAGAATAAATATTTTATTTAAAACTTTACCAAGAATGTAAAAAAATATTCGACAGGACACATTTATACTTATTGAGATAATTTCAAGATAAAATATATTGATATGGGTTGGATGGGTCTTGGCTCAAGAGTTTATTTTGAGATATACGTGACAAGAAAGGAAATGGATTGGTGCAAAGCTTTTAACTCCTAAGTCAGTGTAACAATTTTTTGCTAAAAGTTAATAAAATTTCTACGGTCATTTTTAGTTTTTTAGTTACGTAACTCATTAAAAAGAGTTTTTATTTATAGTACTTTGATTATAAAATTTCTTGGTAATTTGTTCAGATCTTGTAGATTACCAAATAGGGCCTTGGCCTTAATTTTTTATTCATACTGCGTAAGCTGAGCATGATAATTTTAACCTATATCAATAGCCAATCATACTGTGCAAGAAAATGAAATAAAATGCATGGGTTATCTTTACCAAATGGAATTTGGTGCAGAAATAATAACATTTTGCAGGCGGAGGTATTTTATTATTTAAAAAATAATTATGCTATAATAGTGCCCTTAATAGGGGTTGGTTCACTAATCTCACAATTCCACTTCATTTACTCAAGTGTTTAAGGATAAGTCAAAATAGAACGAAGCACTCAAGTTATGAAAGAATAGAGAGATTACCATAAACTTTATGTTCTATCAAATCTCTACCACTAAATGAAAGTTTATAACATAAATCAAAATTGGCATTTTTTTAACATCATTTCAACATCATTTTTTTCGTTCATTTTTCTTTTCTCTTTTTTGAACTTTTTTTGACTTCCCTTCATCAATCATACTTAACAAGATAGCCCATTTTTGACAATTCAATCTTATTCTACGTAAGCATGGGAAGTGAAATTGGCTTGAGTTGTAAGAGTGTATTTGAAAGAAAACAAATGCCTAGGTTTAAACAGGTTAATTAAATTGTGAAACAAGACAAAGGGTAGGCTGTATGGTCTAAAATAAAGAAAAAATATTGTCTCATTTTAGTGTTAATGTGTTATCTCATTTATGATAATTAATCTAAAATTATAAAATCAGAAAATCTTGAATAAAAATCGATTTTCACAAAAAAAAAAATAAAAATAAAAAATTGAATCAGGCACCGATGCTCATGGTTGCAAAAGCAAACCTGCAAAGAGAATCGCAATGCCATGGATCCGAAAAGGATCGTGAATGGATCCGAAAGCGGAGAGAAATGGAGAAAAAGAAGCTAAGAGAAACGGAAAGTGATTATTGAATATAGATGTAGGATAATTAAAATAGAAAAAATGGTTAAAAATAATAAATTAAAGTAAAATTAAATATTAAAGATAAATAAAGCGAGATAACATGTGTAGCCCATTTTAGATATTTTGAAAAATTGTACCACTAGAAAGATTGGTACCTTAAATGGTATAAAGTAAGAATAAATGATATGCCATAATGACACCCAAAGAATAAAAAAAATTAAGTGAAGCTATCAAAGCCAACCATTATAGTTTAACTAATACTATTAAAAAATATTCTCTTTAGATTTTTTTTTTCTTTTAAAAAGTTTTGACAAATAAACTTAAATAATAAAATTTCCTATAAATAAATAACTTACTTTATTTTCTTCTACGTCTTATAATAAATAAATTTATTTATATTTCACAGTCCATATAAAATTTTTAAAATAAATATTTATTTTAATTTGAAATTATTTTTAAAATAAAAATTATTTATATAAAAAGTAAAATTTAAAAACATGATTATTTATTTAATTAAATTATATCATTAATATATTTATCTCTTATTTTGAACTAAAATAATATGTAAAATTATTTGTGTTTCATAAATTATTGTTGAATCAAGGATAATTATTTTTAAAAAATAAAAAAAATATACCCTATAGTTTTAATTAGAAACTCTACACAATATCTAACTTCGTATCTAAATTTGATTTGAGTTAAACCAACGATTGAGACTTAGCCTCTTGTTGTATATTGTTTATTTATCTTTAGTTGTTATTTTTTTTAATTTCACTTTTATCTAGCATATGTAATAAATACCTTTAATACAATATGTTATTAACCAAACTAATCAATTTATTGGATTAAGGCCCATTAAAGGGCCCATTGCCTTTTAATTACAAAAATGCTACCCTAGTTACTAGTATAAATAACCCTCACCATTGATCAGCCAAGGCTGCACTTTCTATCCTACTATTTACTCTTCTATAGTTGCTAACTTAGCATGTCGGAGCCTTCCCCTCTGACCTCACCCCTGCATACTTCCTCCCAAGATCTTCATCACTCTAATTTGGACTATCCCCTCACAACAGTTGGTGCTGTGAGCGTGGATTGAATACTCAACCTTCGAATTTGCAAAACTAGTGCGCAAAAAACTCTATTATTTCTATTCCTATCCATCTATCAAATACTACTTCGCCGCTAGGTATGGGACATCTTCCCCTTTAGATCTGCAAAAGCAATGCACCTAGAATCTAATATTGAATCTTTCCTTCATCTTTCTCTATTATGCCCCTTCAAAGCTCAACTTTGCCTATTGTCGTTGATGTTTTGTAAACTTGGAAACCATTAGATGAAAGCGACTATTTCTTTGAAGGTTTTCAAAAATAAAAAAAGAAAAAAGAAAAAGCATTAGAAACACTTGCACAATGTTATCTATTTATGGACTGTTGTTGTGGATAAATGATCTCACAAAATATTTGCACATTTTTGCATGGAGTATATTTATATTTTATACAGTGCTCTTATTTATAGGTTAGATAGGCTCTAATCTTGCATTTTGATGTGTAGATTTTATTGTTAATTTTCCTTTAATTTAGCGGCTAAATATACTTAAGTTTTGAGCATTTTAACCATCAAAATCTAATAAGTCTCTTGCCCGACCTAATAAGGTCTTCATTTCAAACTTCAAGTTTTAATTTTAGACCTAGTAAGTCTCTTGTCCGACCTAATAGGTCTCCTATCTAACTAATAAAGTCTTCATTTCAAACTTCAAGTTTTCATTTCAGACCAAACAGGTCTCCTATCCAACCTAATAAGGTCTTCATTTCAAACTTTAAGTTTTCATTTCAAACCTAATAGGTCTCTTGTCCAACCTAATTAGGTCTTCATTTCAAACTTCAAGTTTTCATTTTAGACCTAATAAGTCTCTTGTCCGACCTAACAGGTCTTCTATCCGACCTAATAAGGTCTTCATTTCAAACTTCAAGTTTTCATTTCAGACCTAACAGGTTTCCTGTCCGATCTAACAGGTCTCCTGTCCAATCTAACAGGTCTCCTATCTGACCTAATAAGGTCTTCATTTCAAACTTTAAGTCTTCATTTCAAATTAATAGTCTCCTGTCCGACCTAATAGGTCTCCTATCCGACCTAATAAGGTCTTCATTTCAAACTTCAAGTTTTCATTTTAGACCTAACAGGTCTTCTATCCGACCTAATAAGGTCTTCATTTCAAACTTAAAGTTTTTATTTTAGACCTAATAGGTTTCTTATTCGACCTAATAAAGTCTTCATTTCAAACTTCAAGTTTTCATTTCAGACCTAATAAGTCTCTTGTCTGACTTAACAGGTCCCCTATCCGACCTAATAAAGTCGTCATTTCAAACTTCAAGTTTTCGTTTCAGACCTAATAGATCTCCTATCTGACCTAACAGGTCTCCCATTTTGATTTAACAGTTATACAGTTCAGACTTTCAAGTTTCCTGCCCGACCTAATAGGTCTTCCATTCCGACTTATCAGGTCTTCATTTTAACCTTTAGGTCTCCATTCCAACCTTTTAAATCCTTATTCAGACCTTCAAGTCTTCATGCTAATCAACTAACCTCAGCCTATAATCTCACCAATAGAATTTGGTAACAAAACCAAATCTCAATTAAGGAATTAGAAGCCCACATCGGCCTAAGTGTAGCATGACTAAAACCCAATGTTGAGACTAGAGCTATGCAATTTGGACATTTATAGAGACCAAAAAAGTGCAAAATTTTACTTATCCACTCACATCTCAATAAAGCAACTTAGCATTATTCTATAGCAAAAACACAGAAATCTTGCTTAGATTGCTATCCACACACCAGGTATTAACTAAAATATTATTTGTCACACATTATCTTTTGTATTAGGAATTTACTTTGTACTAGGTATTTACTTTGTACCAAGAACTTACTTTACAGCTCAAAGAAACATACTACTCGAACTTGAGCGCCAAGCTATCGTTAAAGAAGAATACTTGGCAATACTATCAAGCCTTGCGACACCCCAACTTGTGGACATGCTTTATCTAGTCTTGCGACACCCCAGCTTAGGGACACACTTTATCTATACCTATGGGTCTGTGACTAGATTGATAGCTCAAAACTCATACATGAGCACTTTAACGTGTAAACTCCTACAACGACATCCTTGCTTAGGGACATGCTCTACTTATACGTATTGGTCTATGACTAGGTCATTAGCTCGATACCCATTCGAATGCATCAAATTAAAATGTCACGTCACCATCAATAATTATACATAAATAAACATGGTAAGACAAACTTTTTAGTTCGAAAGCTCAACTCGTTGACCTTCCAAACTGGGGGGCATAGGTTATTAACCAAACTAGTCAATTCATTGGATTAAGGCCCATTAAAGGGCCCATTGCCTTTTAATTACGAAAATGCTACCCTAGTTACTAGTATAAATAACCCCCACCATTGATGAGCCAGTGCGACACTTTCTATCCTACTCTTTACTCTTCTACAGCTGCTAACTTAGTGCGTCAGAGCCTTCCCCTCCGACCTCACCCTTACCTACTTCTTCGCAGGATCTTCATCACTCTAATTTGGGCTATCCCCTCACAACACAATCCAAACAAATAAAAGATATTAAATTTGTAACATTTTTTAGCATTTAATTTAAAAGACTGGTTGGCGATGTGTTTCATAAGTGTTTTTTTTTAAAATTTTTTTTTTATTGCATTCTAGTAGACAGTAGAAAATATAATATATAACATTCATACAAATAAATATTTTTTGAAATACGATAAAGATTTTAAGATAATACTTAAAAAAATTGTGATTAGTGTCTTAGTTAGTGTAATTATTATGCTCCCTCTAGTCTTAAATATAGGGTGGTTTTTAAAAGAAAATTTTGGTCCATTTTATAAGTTGGTATGTTGGAAGAATGAAAACGTTTTCATATATGCCTTTTGCATTAATTGTTTCATATGGGGAATAAGCATAGTGGAGTATGAGAAATATGCAATATGGAAACTCCATTATTTCTTATTGGTAGAAAGAGATTGAAATACGTTATTTAATTATTATAATAAACGAAGGTAAATTTAAAAAATATATGTTTTTTTTTTTTTTTTGTGAAAATTAAGCATAAAAGAAATTTTTTTTTAATATGCATGAATTAGTTATGTATGTCCTATATTTAGGACTCAAGGGAGTAGAATAGATTTAAGTATTGTGTCTTTTCTACTACAGGAGAGGTGCATGTAGATTTTAAAAATAAGAGGAGGTAAGTGAAAAATAAAGAAACTATGAGAGGGGTCAAATTTATTAATTATTAAGGATATTTATGATATTTTAGTTTCATTAACTATTGATTAACACATTCTTTAGTCAACTATTAGAAATTAAACTTAAATGAAGCGTCTTTTCAAACTATAGGAGAGGTATGTTGGTGATAAATAAATTCTATCTATGAAGTAAAAATATTCATAAAAAACAACTATAAATTAATCACGTTATTATACTAGACAATAGCATTCTCAAAGGATGAAAAGAATAGACTAAAATGGTTAGAATTACAAAAGTGAATTCTCAATTATCTTGCTATGGTTCTTCCAAACATAACTCATTTGGATTATTCTCTTATATGCCATGATATTTCTAGACTCATGATAAAATTTTATAAAATCCATGCTATAGCTCTTCAGGGTACAAATGCTTATTTGTATAAATTTATACTATGGCACTTCAAGGCTCAGATTATTTAGCCAATGATGCATGCACTTGGCTCCACAATATATAATATAATGGTCTAACATTAACCAAAAAGAGGCAAAAGATGATTTATAGGAATTGGACAAAATAACATTTAAAGCAATAGACTAATTTGATTAAAGCAATAATTAAAATAATAATACCATACAAGAATAAAATAATCAAATAAAATGAGAATCATATTTCAAGAAATTATATTGTAGGAATTGATGCTAATAAAAGAATACAAAAAATTGAAGAATATTTCAGCTGTTGGTATAGTTGAGTGTGGAAGGTACACAACTTGTCATGAGAACTCAAAAGTAAAATGAAATTGTCAATTGTGTGGCATTGAGTGGTAAAAGAGTAGAGTTTTATGTTGATAACATGTTATGAAAATAATGTAAATAGAGAGTAGAGAGAACACAAAAGCATAGAGAATAGGGGAGTTTTTTTTTTTTCATGTGTGCATTTCAATACAGATGAGGTGCTCTCTTTATAAGCACAAGTTTGTAACTCATCCATCATGCTATATAATAAATAATGAATACTCATTACATAGAGGAGAGTAAAGGAATTATAAAGTATAACATAATAAATAATATTATATAAAACTAGTAAAAATTATAACCACTATAAAAATAAGTGTCCATAAATATAGATATCCAACCATGCATGTGATATATAATAGAAAAGATTTTTGTTGCGCCCTTCAGCTTTTAGTTTTTAAAAATGTTAAAATAGTTTAATTGAAGAGAGGTGACGTGGATAGCTTGAACTCAAAGAGGTTTTGTGATAATTATATCTATATAAATAGATAACATGCGTTAAAGTAATAAAATTTTGACAAAATTTATTAATATATTTTTACGATAATTAGAAAATAAGAATGATGATTAGGAAATAAAAGGATTACTCCAAAGTCAAATTTTGGTAAATTTTGAAAAAAATAATAATAGAATAAATTATTATAGGGATCAAGAAATATGATAGAGGATTAGAAAATAGAAAAATCAATTAATATATTTTATGTGGATTAAGAAAATCATTGAATAAATATTATATAATTAATTGATATTTTTTTGATGATTAGGAAATAAGGATGGGAATTAGGAAATAAAATTTTGGTAAAATCAAAGAAAAATATCAATAATTTTTTTTTGTATAAAAAAAAAAAGCTAGGGAAGTAGGAGATAAAATAAAAAGAAAAATCATTTAGATATTCTACTAACATAATATGTGATAGATAATAAGATTTTGAGTCAAAAAATCAATTAATATTTTTTAAGAGATTAAGAAAATCAATTATAAAGTATTATAAAAATAATTAATATATTATTTTGGTGATTAGAAAATAAGAAAGAGGGTTAGGAAACAATAAGATTCTTCTTATAAAGGAACAAGAGGGAGGATTCTGAATGAAAACAAAAATAATTAATATATTCTCCTTGAATCAAATGTGGTAAGTAAAATTTTTTTTGGTAAAATCAATTAAAATATTCTTACAATAAGTGTAAAATAAGAATGAGGATTAGGAAATAAAAAGGTTACTAGGTATGAATAATAGGGTAAAATCTGAAAGAAATAAGAAAATCAATTAATATATGACTAAGAAATAAGAGGGAGGAATAGAAAATAAAATAAAAATCAATTAATATATGATTAGGAAATGAGAAGGAGGATTAGGAAATAAGAGATACCTCTTATATATATGATTGATAGATTGATTTAATTCTCAGCGTAAATTAAACTTATTATGAAATAAATGAAATAACATTAAAATCTTAAAGATTTGCTTCGTTCAACTAACTCAAAAATGAAAGTACTATTTCGACAATCCCCAAAATGTCATCATATTCGCTTTTGCATATCAATTAAAATTATATTGTGAAATGACAAGTCATCTATACTTTTAAAGGTTTTCGTTTTATTTATGCTATAATTCTTCTTTACTTATAACTAATATATATTTATGTTATGTTTTTTCCAAACACATAGTTAGGAATCATTAAAAAATGTTGAATGCAGAAATTAATTTTAAGATGAAGATACGAAATAAATTCATAGTAGTTAACAAAATGACTATTAACCAATATAATAGAATTAATTAGCAGCCCTCCTGTATGATCAAACTGAAACGCTAACTGAATCAAAAGAAATGACAGAAACTAAATCCTAAATTAAAAGAAATGCTAGATCTTTTGGAGAAAAATCTGAGAGACTTGTTTTCTATATATAAGTTTTCTACATTGATTTCTTTTTTTCTTTTGGTAAGATCCTTTGATTCTCGGCCTAAATTGTACTGACTATGAAATAAATAAATAAAATTGAAAGGTTTAAAGATTTCCTTTGATCATGTCACTGATTTGAAAATTTAAAATATCCTTAAATTTTTTATTTTTTACTTTAATAAAAATGATTCAAATATGGTGTTAAGATATCAAGTACCCTACTCACCAAAAAAAAAAAAAAAATTCTAGTAATGTAATTTGTATATATGGATAAAGCTGTTCTATCCAATGAATATTATAAAAATATATGGGAGGTAAATATCTCCTTTTATTCATGCCTAAAATTATGCTAATTCACATACCACTCTACTTCGTGCAAAATGAAAATAAAATAAAGTATCTGTACATCTGAATGGACAAATATATAAATCAAAGGATTATTTCTATAATCCCAAAATCAAATCAATTCGTCTCCCAGTATCAACTATAATTATATTTTGAAATTAACATGTCATCTAAACATTTGAAAGATTTCTTTCTATTTTTATTCTGATTTTCAGAATTCAAAGAATCAAAAGTTAATCCCTTGAACGGAGCAGTCCTATCCTCGATGCTACCTCTATATAAAGTCCCAAAAACAAATGAAAAACACCAAACCCTTATACCCAGAATTAGGTATAGCCAAGAAGAGAGAAAACCCCAGAGAATAAAGAAAGAAAAAAATGGTTACTAAGAGAGTACTAGCTGTGGTGTTCGTCGTGATGATGATGATGTTCTCATGTGCAGATTTAGGGAAAGGTTCCAGAGCTGTCAAGACTGAAACCCAATCAGCTTTTCCAGACAGTGAAGAGAGTTGTTTTAACGAATGCATGGGAAAATGCCCTGGAATGCAAGATATATGCAAGCCACTGTGTAATGTTTGCAGTGCGAATCATAGAAAGGATTGTGTTCCTTGAATCTGGTTGAAGCCATGATATTGGCAGTGATACTCAATTAGTCTATGTTCCTTATTGTTATGTTTTCTATTGGCTACCAAGGTTATGTCTTGTCTTAAATAAAGCTAAGAATTATAATTGCAAGTTTGCCTCTTCTCTTGCTTCTGGCAATTAGTTTTCCATCGATTTTTTGTTTTAGCTTCTGTCTTTATTTTCCATGCTTGCTTCTCGTTTAGAAATATCTATACATGATATTGCAATGGCTATTGGTATTAACAAAATTTTGAAGTGATGCAAACCACACGTTGATCCACACTAATGTTCAGCTTTTTCTCCCTTTGGAAGGGTCTGTCTAATGCGAATGAATCTGAACCAGTTTTGTTTTGTTTTTCTTTTTACCAGAGATCAACGGTAAATGACAATCTATGGTGATTTACCACAAATGGTAAGAGAAACTTCTAGTTTTTTTTTTTTTTTTTAAATAGTATTATCAATTGATCCTCTTAAATAATTTAAATAAATTTTTAGAGTCTTATTTTCAAAACTTAGACAGTTAAAAAAATATAACATTTAAATCTAACTTATAACAATTGCACCGATGACAATACTAATTATATATGTTTTTTTTTTTAAGTTGTATCTTAAAACTTTTATCATATTTTAGAGTATATATATATATATGTGTGTGTGTGTGTGTGTGTGTGTGTGTGTTGTTTGTCTTGTATGAATGCTATATTATAAAATCTATTTTTTTACAATGTGGGTAATGAAAATTTCACTTGTTAAATATTTAAATTAAATACTAAAAATTTAAGAAATTAAGTGTTTTTTATTTATTTTATTGTCTTAAAAGCGTCCATTTTTTTTTCAAGATAAAACTGATGATTACGAAAAAATGAGAAAAGAAAAATAAAGATATATGAACCATCCATCCATAAAAGGCTAAACCTTAATGACTAGTTCAACTCAAATAAAATTTGCATAAATATATATATATGATTTCTTATAAAAATGTTATATTTTTGTTTAAAAAATTAATTTTTCCCTCACTTCGACCACGATTTTATATCACACAAATAATTTTATAAATTATTTTAGTTCAAAATAAAACACGATAACGTATAATTAAATTAATAATAACAGTAATATTTTTCAAATTTTATATTTATCTATATTTTTTATTTTAAAAATTTATATGGATTATTATAAAATAATTTCGATTTCAATTTCATATTCACATTAACATTTATTTTAAAAATATTATTTGAATTATGGAGTATAAATAAGTGAATAAATAAATAAATAATTTTATTAGGGGAGAGGTAGATAAAAATAAAGTGAATTATTTATAAGTAATTTTGTAATTTAAGCTTATTTGTCATATGTTGTTAGAAAAAAAATTAAAGAAAATATTCCTTAATAATGTTTTATCTGAGTGGAGATTTTAAAAATAAAATAGAGGTGAATGAAAAACAAACTAATTACAAATAAGGTTGGTGTAATTTACGCTCTTTTTTACACCCTTTCTGTGGTAGATGCTGTCAAGACAATTTAACTAACTAAATCGAATTAATTTTGATTGGTTGAACTGGAAAGTCAAATTCGAGTCAAATTTTAAATTCAATCAATGAATCAATTTATTTATTTTTATTGCTCCTTCTTATATAATAAATACATCCCATTAATACTCTTCAGTAATTAATGTTCGTATTAATACATCTATTAATATATCTTATAGGGTTGGGCCTAGCAAAAAAGGGGTGACTAAGGAAAATATCAAAAAATGACTCACCATGTAGTATATATATTTCGCCATAAATTAGGAAAGATTTTTCATTGTTTTGATCCACAACAATGATTTGGGGTGTTAGAGGGTCCCCTTCCAACCTCATCTCTTCATTTTTGGGTTTCAGGACCTGTGGCGCACCACCCAACTCGACCTAAGCTAGCCCAAGCTGTTAGATCCACTCATGACAATTTTTAAAAAAAATGTAAAAAATGTTATAAAAATGATGTAAATGGAGACGAGAGAACACAAAGGCATAGAGAATTAGAAAACTTTTTTTTGTTTGGTGTATTACAATACAAATGAGGTGCTTTATTTATAGGCACAAGTTTATAACTCATCCATCATGTTATATAATGTATAATAAATACTCATTACATAGATGAAAGTAAAGGTCTTGTAAGGTATAACATAAGGAATAATGTTACATAAAACCAGTGAGAGTTATAACCACTATGAGAAATAAATGTTCATGAATGTGGACATCCAACCATGCATATAATACATAACACTCCTCCCTTGGATGTCCATCACTTAAGAATATGCCTCGTTAAAATTTTTATAAGAAAAAACTCTGTGGGACAAAAACCTAATGAAAGAAAAAGAGTACATCATTCTTTCATATGCTTTGGGTTGTTGTCTCATTAAAAACTTACTTAGAAAAAAATTCATGGTGAAGGGAAAAAGAGTACAACATGTATGATCATATCAATTAATATCTTTTAGTAGACGAACCCCAATGTTGTGGACAAGCTTTTCAAATGTTGAAGTAAGAAGTGTCTTGGTAAACAAATATGCTAGATTATCACATGAATGAGCTTGTTGAATTTTATTTCACCATTTTTCTAAAGATCATGAGTGAAAAAAAACTTTAGTGAAATATGCTTAGTTCTATCACCTTTAATGTACCATTCTTTTACTTGAGTAATACATGCAGTATTATCTCCATATAAGATTGTTGGAATTTATTTTCTTCAAGATAAACCACAAGCCTCTCGTATATGATGGATCACATATCTCAACCACACACATTCTTGGCTAGCTTCACGCAATGCTAAAATTTTTACATGATTAGGTGATGTGGTTGTTATTGTTTGTTTCATAAACCATCATAAGATAGCTATACCACCACATGTAAACAAATAGTCTATCTGTGATATACCATTATGTGGATTAGATAAATATCCTGCATCTGCATAACCTATAAAGTCACATTGGGGTACATTTGAATAAAACAAATCCATATCCGTTGTACCTTTAAGATAGTGAAGTATATGCTTCACTTCATACTAGTGCCTTTGAGTGGGTGAAGAACAATATCTTGCTAACAAATTGACAACAAAAGAAATACCAAGTCATGTGTGACCAACAAGATACATTAGTGCCTTGAATGCACTAAACTATGGTACTTCAGGACCAAGTACATCTTCACCATCTTCTCAAGGTCTAAAAGGGTCTTTGTTCACATCTAAAGACCTTACTACCATTGGAATGGTTAATGGATGTGATTTGTCCATATAGAACCAATTTAGCACCTTTGAAATATAAGCTCCTGGTGCACAAAAATTCTATTCTTTAAAAACTTTGTCCTTCATAAATCTTTCATTTCAATTTTTTCTTCAAGCAATTAAAAGCCTTTTTGGAGCTTTTCAGGAGTTCCAATAATATTCAAATTGTCAACATAGGTAGCAATTATGACAAACTCATTTCCAACCCTTCGAATGAAGATACTTGGGCAAATAGAGTCATTTTTGTATCCTTCCTTTATCAGATATTCACTAAGGTGATTATATCACATATGACCAGATTTTTTCAATTCATAAAGGGATTTATTCAATTTAATTGAATAATGTTCTCAAGAACCAAGATTATTTGCTTCAGGCAAATGAAATCCTTCAAGGAGTTTAATATAAATATCAATATCAATATCAAGTGACCTATACAAGTAGGTTGTAACATCCATAAGACACAAATGAAGTTTTCATGCATTGCCAGACTAATTATGTAGCAAAAAGTAATTGCATCCACCATAGGTGAATAAGTTTCATCAAAGTCAATGCCAAGTTTTTATGAAAATTCTTTAGCAACAAGTTGTGCTTTATATCTCATAGTATCGGCTTTCTAATTTTGTTTTCACATAAATACCTATTTGTATCCAACTAGCTTTACACCTTTAGGTGTACGGACTACAAGTCTGAAAAACTTTTCATATTGTAAGGGCATTTAATTCTACCTCTATTGTGTCTTTCCATTTTGGCCAATCTTTCCTTTCTTTGCATTTTGAACAGATTTTGGTTCATGATCCTCATAATCTTTTACTATATCAAGCACTATATTATATATAAAAGCTTGGGATGTAAATTAGCTAGCATTATCAAGGTGTATTTTCTTGATTAGATAATTAGGAAAATGTACTCTTTATCTAATTAATTGAGCAAGTAATCTCGCAAACGCCTAGCTGCAAGTTGATAGCAAACAAACATGTGATGATTTAGTTGATGCATTGATTAATACTATAAAATACCTAAATGGTCCATATAGTGGGCGTATCAACCCACATATATCGCCTTGTATACGCTCTAAAAATGTGAGAAACTCACTTTCAACTTTTACCGATGATGGTAGAATAATCAACTTTCCTTATGAACAAGTAGCACATGAAAAGTCACTAGATTGAAGAATCTTTTGATTCTTCATTGTATGTCCATGAGAATTTTCAATAATTTTTTGTATCATTATTGAACCTAGATGCCCAACCAGTTATACCAAACAATAAATTGATTATAATCTGTAAAGTTGTAGTTTATAGTAGCATGTGTCTTAATTGTACCTAATATATATAATACAATCCAGAAGAAAATGCAAGTAATTTTTTCAATACACACTTTCTATTTGAGATAATACTTGTAATATAAAGATATTCAATATTTTCCTCATTTGTTGTTTCAATATGGGTATCGATTCCTGCGGATATTTTTAAAACTTATTAAATTTCTATGAGATTTGTGAGAATATAAAGCATTATCAATATGTAACTTTGTTTCTTCTGATAATAACACATTGGCTCTTCCAAAGCCTTCAATTATTCTTATACTACCTGATATAGTACTAATAATGGCTCTTGCATTACCAAAACATAAAAATATTTTTTATTCTTGAGAATTGTATGAGTAGTTGTACTATCATTAAGACACAAATCCTTATTGCCAATACCCATAGATGGGTGTAGGCATTATTCAAAAAAACATAATAAGAAGTGTAAATAATTTGTATAAGTGAATTCTTTACTGCTTAAAACAAATGAAGTGTAAAAGAAAATATGCTTAAAAAATAACATTACAAGTACATTTTTTTCATTACTTAATGTAAAGGAAAAATTCATATAAATAAGCTTCAACAATAAGTTTATTTTTGAACAGTCTCATCACTAATTAGGTGATCTATTTTTTCATCTGGGTTAACAAAGAAGTAGCAACATCCAAGTGCTAGGCATCAATGTTCTCATCATCAGAATCATCTTCAAAGGCAAAATTTGTCTCAACTTTTTGTCTTTATTTTTAAGTGATTCTTGGTACAAATAAACAAGATGCTTTGGTGTACGACAAGTACGAGACCAATGGCCTTTACCACCATAACTATAGCATATGTTTTCTACATGCTTGCTACTTTGCCCAACCTTCTCCTTTTTATTTTTTTGCTTTTGAGGAAAAAATTGTGCTCTTAGTACCACCATTTCGATGACCACGATCATGAGTTTGCCCATAATTATAGTGGTCATGTGCCGCTACATTCACTTCAGCGAATAGATTAGTACCAGTCGAATGGGACTCATGATTTTTCATAAGAAGCTCATTATTTTGTTTTGTGATATGACATAAAGTCAATTCAAAATATTTTTTAAAGCCTTTTTTATGGTATTGTTGCTGCAAGAGCATATTAGATCCATGGAAAGTGGAAAATGCTTTTTTTTTTTTTTTTTCTAACTTATCTTCATCAATGATCTTTTCTCTACACAATATCAGTTGAAAACTAATTCTAAATAATGAAGAATTATACTCACTTACAATTTTAAAATCATGTAAGGTAAATGCATCCAATCATAAACAAGCTTTAAGAAGTATTACAGTTTTCTGGTGGTTATACATTTCCTTCAATTTGTTCCAAAGGACAAGTGAGTCTTTTACTATTAGGTATTCAGTTTTTAACCCTTCATGAAGGTGGTAGTGAAGAAATATCATAGTCTTTGTTTTATCTTGATTAGATGCTTTATTGCCTTCTTTAATAGTGTCTCTAAACCCTTTTGCATCTAAGTGAATTTTAGTATCTACCCATGACAAATAATTCTTTCCAATAATGTCAAGAGCTACAAATCCAAGTTTTGCAAGATTTGACATATTTGAAACTATTATAAAATTACAAGACAACATTAGAAAATAAATGAGATAAATATCATTTACAAAAACAAATAATCCAATGAGGTAAAGATGATAAATAAATTCTATCCATGAAGTAAAAATATTCATAAAGAACAACTTAAAATTAATCACGTTATTATACTAGACAATAATATTATCAAAGGATGAAAAGAATAGACTAAAATGGTTAGAATTACAAAAGTGAATTCTCAATTATCTTGCTATGGTTCTTCCAAACATAGCTCATTTGAATTATTCTCTTATATGTCATGGTATTTCTAGACTCGTGATAAAGTTTTATAAAATCCATGCTATAGCTCTTTAGAGCACAAAGACTTATTTGTATAAATTTATGTTGTGGCACTTCAAGGCTCAGATTTATTTAGCCAATGATACATACACTTGGCTCCACAATATATAATTATAATGGTCTAACATTAACCAAAAAGAGGCAAAAGATGATTTATAGGAATTGGACAAAATAACATGTAAAGCAATAGACTAATTTGATAAAAACAATAATTAAAATAATAATACCATACAAGAATAAAATAATCAAATAAAATGAGAATCATATTGTAGGAATTGATGCTGATAAAAGAATACAAAAAATTGAAGAATATTTCAGCTGTTGGTAGATAGTTAAGCGTGAAAGATACACACCTTGTCACAAGAACTCAAAAGCAAAATGAAATTGTCAACTATGTGGCAAAGAGTGGTGAAAGAGTAGAGTTTCATGCTAATAACATGTTATGAAAATAATGTAAATGAAGAGTAGAGAGAACACAAAGGCAGAATAAGGGATTTTTTTTCTTGTGTGCATTTTAATACAGATGAGGTGCTCTATTTATAAGCATAAGTTTGTAACTCATCTATCATACTACATAATAAATAATGAATACCCATTACATAGAAGAAAGTAAAGGTCTTATAAAGTATAATCTAATAAATAAAATTACACAAAACCAGTAAAAGTTATAACCATTATAAAAAATAAGTGTCCATAAATATAGATATCCAACCATGCATGTGATATATAAAAAAGATTTTTGTCGCCGCTCTTCAGCTTATAGTTTTTAAAAATGTTAAAATAATTTAATTGAAGAGAGGTGACGTGGATAGCTTGAACTCAAATAGGTTTTGTGATAATTATATCTATATAAATAGATAAAATGCTTTATAGTACTAAAATTTTGACAAAATTTATTAATATATTTTTACAATAATTAGAAAATAAGAATGATGATTAGGAAATAAAAAGATTACTCCGAAGTAAAATTTTGGTAAATTTTGAAAAAAATAATAAAATAAATTAATATAGGGATTAAGAAATATGATAGAGGATTAGAAAATAGAAAAAATCAATTAATATATTTTATAAGGATTAAGAAAATCATTGAATAAATATTATATAATTAATTGATGTATTTTTTGATGATTAGAAAATAAGTATGGGAATTAGGAAATAAAATTTTGGTAAAATCAAAGAAAATATCAATAATTTTTTTTGGTATAAAAAAAAATAACAGGGGAGGGGATTAGGAGATAAAGTAAAAAGAAAATTCATTTAGATATTCTACTAATATAATATATGATAGATAATAAGATTTTGAGTCAAAAAATCAATTAATATTTTTTAAGAGATTAAGAAAATCAATGATAAAGTATTATAAAACTAATTAATATATTATTTTGGTGATTAGGAAATAAGAAAGTGGGTTAGGAAACAATAAGATTCCTCTTATAAAGGAATAAGAGGGAGGATTCTGAATGAAAACAAAAATAATTAATATTTGCTACTTGAATCAAATGTGGTAAGTAGAAAAAAAAATTGGTAAAATCAATTAAAATATTCTTACAATAATTGTAAAATAAGAATGAGGATTAGGAAATAAAAAGGTTACTAGGTATGAATAATTGGGTAAAATCTGAAAGAAATAAGAAAATCAATTAATATATGACTAAGAAATAAGAGGGAGGAATAGAAAATAAAATAAAAATCAATTAATATATAATATATATAAAGTATTATAAAATCAATTAAATATTCATCTATGATTAGGAAATGAGAAGGAGGATTAGGAAATAAGAGATAACTCATATATATGATTGATAGATTGATTTAATTCTCAGCGTACATTAAACTTATTATGACATAAATGAAATAACATTAAAATCTTAAAGATTTGCTTCGATAAACTAACTCATAAATCAAAGTATTATTTCGACAATCCCCAAAATGTCATCATATTCGCTTTTGCATATCAATTAAAATTATATTGTGAAATGACAAGTCATCTGTACTTTGAAAGGTTTTCATTTTATTCATGCTATAATTCTTCTTAACTTATAACTAATATATATTTATGTTAGTTTTTTTTCTAAACACATAGTTAGGAATCATTAAAAAATGTTGAATGCAGAAATTAATTTTAAGATGAAGATACGAAAAAAATTCATAGTAGTTAACAAAATGACTATTAACCAATATAATAGAATTAATTAGCAGCCCTCCTGTATGATCAAACTGCAACGCTAACTGAATCAAAAGAAATGACAGAAACTAAATCCTAAATTAAAAGAAATGCTAGGTCTTTTGGAGAAAAATCCGAGAGACTTGTTTTCTGTATATAAGTTTGCTACATTGATTTCTTTTTTTTGGTAAGATCCTTTGATTCTCGGCCTAAATTGTACTGATTATGAAATAAATAAATAAATGTAAAGGTTTAAAGATTTCCGTTGATCATGTCACTGATATGAAAATTTAAAATACCCTTAAATTTTTTTATTTTTACTTTCATAAAAGTGATTCAAATATGGTGTTAAGATATCAAGTAACCTACTCGCCAAAAAATAAAAAAATAAAAAAAAATCAAGTAACGTAATTTGTATATATGGATAAAGCTGTTCTATCCAATGAATATTATAAAAATATATGGGAGGTAAATATCTCCTTTTATTCATGCCTAAAATTATGCCAATTCACTTATCCACTCTACTTCATACAAAATGAAAATAAAATAAAGTGTCCAGACATCCGAATGGACAAATATATAAATCAAAGGATTATTTCTATAATCCCAAAATCAAATCAAATTCGTCTCCCAGTATCAACTATAATTATATTTTGAAATTAACACGTCATCGAAACATTTGAAAGATTTCTTTCTATTTTTATTCTGATTTTCAGAATTCAAAGAATCAAAAGTTAATCCCTTGAACGGAGCAGTCCTATCCTCGATGCTACCTCTATATAAAGTCCCAAAACCAAATGAAAAACACCAAATCCATACACCCAGAGTTAGGTTACATAGCCAAGAAGAGAGAAAACCTGAGAGAGAAAAAATGGCTACTAAGAGAGTACTAGCTGTGGTGTTTGTCGTGATGATGATATTCTCATGTGCAGATTTAGGGAAAGGTTCCAGAGCTGTCAAGACTGTAACCCAATCAGCTTTTTCAGATAATGAAGAGAGTTGTTTTGACGAATGCATGGGAAAATGCCCTGGACTGCCAGATGCATGCAAGCCACTGTGTAATGTTTGCTGTGCGAATCATAGAAAGGATTGTGTTCCTTGAATCTGGTTGAAGTCATGATATTGGCAGTGATATTCAATTAGTCTATGTTCCTTATTCTTATGCTTTCTATTATCATGACGATGTCTTGTCTTAAATAATCCTTTGTGATTGGTTATAATTGCTATTTGCCTATTCTCTTGCTACTGGAAATTAGTTTTCAATCATCTTTTAGTTTGAACTTCTGTTTTCATTTTGCGCTTTAGAAATATCTACAGATGATATTGCAATGGCTATTGGTATTAACAAAATTATGAAGTGATGCAAAACCACACGTTGATCCACACAAATTTCCAGCTTTTTCTCCATCTGGAAGGGTCTGTCTAATGCGAATGAATCTGATCCAGTTTTTTTTTAACACAAGAGATCAACGGTATATGACAATCTATGGTAATTTACCAAAAATCGTAAAAAAACTTCTAGTTTTTGATAGTATGATCAATTGATCCTCTTGAATAATTTAAAGAAACTTTGAGTCTTGCAACATTAATTATATATATTTCTTTTAAGTTGTATCTTTGATATATATATATATATATATATATATATATATATATATATATATATATATTATCTTGTATGAATGCTATATTATATAATCTATTTTCTTACAATGTCATGAAAATTTCACTTGTTAAATATTTAAATTGAATATTAAAAAAATTTAAGAAATTAAGTATTTTTATTGTTTTAAAGGAGTCCAATTTTTTCAAGATAAAATTGTTAATTACAGAAAAATGAAAAAGAAAAAATAAAGATATATGAACCATCGAAAAGAGGCTAGACCTTAATGACTATTGAACGTGCTACTCGTGAGGTCTTTGAAGTCCAAACTACAGACTTCTTCGTCGTCTATACTGGAGTCTTGTTGTAAGGCGGCAATGTACTCAATCCTTTCATTTTTCCTAGCGACTATTAGGTCCCTTGCATAGTCGGATTTCCCTTTTACAATAGGACCACCCTATTCTCTAACCAGACCTGACATAATTTTTATGATAGACCAGTAACGTATTAAGAATGAAAAGATAAAACTATGCTACCCCCAAGAGGAAAGAATAACCAACTTGAAAAGGAAGCCATATATTGACAATCTAAGGAAAGGGTGAGACACACAAGGGAAGCAAGAATGAGGATTCAAAACACTCCTCTTTATAAGTTACTTGCCTCAAAGATCAAGGTCTACAGTAAGCTATCAAAGAAACAATCCGGGTTATCTCGGAATACGAAAGGCCAGGCCAAACATGGTAATGATTGTGCCAAAAAAGCAACCGACTAACATTTAAATGCACTGACAACGTGTTCAACATGTCTTCCTAACATCAAACTTTGCAATGACAAAACAATATGAATATAATAAAGAATCACCGTCCATGTAAATCCAATGTATAATTCGCAAAATTTCAATTTGGAGACCTAGCTAACCAAATTTTTAATTCAAAAGACTTATGATATAAACTATTATTAAAAATGGCCTAGTTCTTTTTTATAGGGCTGGGCCCAACAGAAAAAGCCGTGACTAAGGAAATTATCAAAAAAACCACTCACCATATAGTGTATATTTCACCACAAATTAGTAAAGATTTTTCATTGTTTTGATCCACAACATTGATTTGGGGGTCGGAGGGTTCCCTTCTAACCTCGTCTCTTCATTTTTGGTTTTTAGGACATGTGATGCACAACCCGAACCAACCTAAGCTAGCCTAAGCCGTTAGGTCAGCTCACGACAATTTTATTAAGAATATAAAAATGTGGAAAACGTTTTTGTTGCCGCCCTTCAATTTATAGTTTTTAAAAATTTTAAAATAATTTAATTGAAAAGAGGTGAAGTGGATAGCTTAAACTCAAAGAGTTTTTCTAATAATTATATCTATATAAATAGATAAGATGCAAGTAATCAAATTTTGACGAAATTTATTAATATATTCTTACGATAATTAGGAAATAAAAGGGTTATCCGAAGTAAAATTTTGGTAAATTTTGAAAAAGATAATAAAATAAATTAATATAGGGATTAAATTATAGAATAGAGGATTATAAAATAGAAAATCAATTATATATTTTATGTGGATTAAGAATATAATTGAATAAGCATTATATAATTAATTAATATATTTTTTGATGATTGGGAAATAAGGATGAGAATTAGGATATAAAATTTTGGTAAAATCAAAGAAAAATATCAATAAAATTTTTTGTATAAAAAAACAAGGGTGGGGATTAGGAAATAAAGTAAAAAAAAAAAAAAAACATTTAGATATTCTACTAACATAATATGTGATAGGTGATAAAATTTTGAGTTAAAAATCAAATAATATTTTTTAAGAGATTAATAAAGTCGTGATAAAGTATTATAAAATCAATTAATATATTATTTTGGTGATTAGGAAATAGGAAAGAGGATTAGGAGACAATAAGATTCTTCTTATAAAGAAACAAAAGGGAGGATTCTGAATGAAAATAAAAATAATTAATATATTCTACTTGAATCAAATGTGGTAAGTAAAAAAAATTTGGTAAAATCAATCAAAATATTCTTACAATAATTGTAAAATAAGAATGAGGATTAGGAAATAACAAGGTTACTAGGTATTCATAATTCCGTAAAATCTGAAAGAAATAAGAAAATCAATTCATATATGACTAAGAAATGAGAGGGAGGAATAGAAAATAAAATAAAAGTCCATTAATATATTTTATAGATAAAGTGTTATAAAATCAATTAAATATTCATTGTATGATTAGGAAATGAGAAGGAGCATTGGGAAATAAGAGATATCTCCTATATATGATTGACAGATTGATTTAATTCTTGGTGTAAAATAAACTTATTATGAAACGAATGAAATAACATTAAAATCTTAAAGATTTGCTTCGATCAACTAACCCATATAAATCAAAGTATTAATTTTATAATCCCAAAAATGCCATCATATTCATTTTCGCATATCAATTAAAATTATATTGTGAAATGACAAGTCATCTTTACTTTTGAAGGATTTCATTTTATTTAGCTATTGTTCTTCTTAACTTATAACTAATATACATTTACACTATGTTTATTCTAAACTCATAGCTAGGGATCATTAAAAAATGTTGAATGCACAGATCAGTTTTATTTATTTATTTATAATAACTAAATAAATAAAAAATGTTAAGATGAAGATACGAAATAAATTCACAATAATTAACAAAATGACTATTGACTAATATAATAAAATTAATTAGAAGCGCTCCTGTATGATCAAGCTGAAACGCTACCTGAATCAAAAGAAATGACAGAATCTAAATCCTCAATAAAAAGAAATGCTAGATCTTTTGGAGAAAAATCTGAGAGACTTGTTTCCTATATGTAAGTTTGCTACATTGATTTCTTTTTTGGTATAAGATCCATAGATTTATTTGATTCTCGGCCTAAATTGAACTGATTATGAAACAAATAAATAAAATTGAAAGTTTTAAAGATTTCCTTTGATCATGTCACTGATTCCAAAATCTGAAATACCCTTAAATAGTTTTAAATTAAAGTAAGATAATATCTTTTTTATTTTTAAAGTGATTCAAATATGGTGTTAAGATATTAAGTAATGTTCTCACCCAAAAAAAAAAAAATCAAGTAATGTGATTTTTATATATGCATAAAACTTTTCTATCTATAAATTGTATAAAAATATATGCGAGGTAAATATCACTTTTTATTTATGCTTAAAATTATGCCAATTCACATACCCGCTCGAATTCATACAGAATGAAAAAAAAAGCAGGTGTCTAGACATCTAAATGGACAAATATTTAAATGAAGGGATTATTTCTATAATCCCAAAATCCAATCAAATTTGTTTCCAGTATCAACTAGAATTATATTATGAAATTAACATGTCATCTAGACATTTGAAAGATTTCCTTCTATTTTTAGTCTGATTTTCAGAATTCAAAGATTCAAAAGTTAATCGCTTGAATGAAGCGGCCTATCCCGATGTTACCTCTATATAAAGTCCCAAAACCAAATGAAAAGCACCAAACCCATATACCCAGAATTAGGTTACATAGCAAAGAAGAGAGAAAACCTGAGAGAGAAAAAAATGGCTACTAAGAGAGTACTAGCTGCGGTGTTTGTCGTGATGATGATGTTCTCATTTGCAGATTTAGGGAAAGGTTCCAGAGCTTTCAAGACTGAAAGCCAACCAGCTTTTCCAGACAGTGAAGAGAGTTGTTTTAACGAATGCATGGGAAAATGCCCTGGAATGCAAGATATATGCAAGCCACTGTGTAATGTTTGCTGTGCGAATCATAGAAAGGATTGTGTTCCTTGAATCTGGTTGGAGCCATGATATTGGCAGTGATACCCAATTAGTCTATGTTCCTTATTCTTATGTTTTCTATTAGCTACCAAGGTTATGTCTTGTCTTAAATAAAGCTACAAATTATAATTGCAAGTTTTCCTTTTCTCTTGCTTCTGGCAATTAGTTTTCCATCGAATTTTATGTTTTAACGTCTTTCTTTATTTTGCATGCTTGCTTCTCGTTTAGAAATATCTATACATGATATTGCAATGTTACTGTACAAAATTTAAACCCTTACTTCTTCTATTATATCATTCTGCATATCACAAGGAATTTGGTGTATATTTACGCCATGTTTTTTTCTAAACTCACAGCTAGTGATCAGTAAAGAATGTTAAATGTACAAATTATTATTTTTATTTATTTATAATAACGAAATAAATTTACGGTAATTAACAAAATGACTATTAACCAATATAATAAGAATAACCAAAATTAAACGTATATCAATTATTTTTCTTGGTAAAGCTACTTGAAGTGACATATCTTAAAGGGATATATCATCTTTATGCTTAAAGCATTTGTATAATTTTTAAATTGTTTCATACCACATTCAGGGATTGTTGTAAGATCGACTTCGTAATATATTATTATTGGTGAAAAAAAACAAGACTTTTAAAATTCTGTAAAAGTGACTTATAAAATTGATTTTTATACTAATGTAGAATCTGAAAAAAGATTGAGGAACTTTTAACTTCGGTTGTTAGACTAACCGATTTTAAAAGTCTCACATTCTATCTTTATTTGTTTTTTAAAAAGAAATACACTTCTAAATTGGTTATTCTAACAACAGATGTTGACATTCTATTTAAAAGAAAATAATGACTTTTTAAAATTGGTTAGTCTAAGAACTGATTTTGAAAGTATTTTTTAATAAAATTAATTTTTTGTATACAGACTTCATGATATACATTGTTCCAGATACAGGTATAGGAACTGAAACAATCATATATTCAAAATCATAGTAAAATAAAAAAAAATTATAATTTTTCATTCATTAATAAAAATAAACTACAATTATCTGGTCCATAAATGGATAGTTGGATTACAAAATATTATTAAACCTAGGAAGATTAACGAAAAACTCACAAGCTAACAAAAAATCACAAGTTGGCAACGCCAATACATATTACTAACGATTCAGCACTAAATAAATCAGGTTTGAGTTGTTGCTTGTCAATGATAACACAGGTTCCTCACACTACTGTCAGAAGCAAGATTGGCGATCCAGCCAATAAGCCAACACCAGTTGTAGCATACGTTTGTGCAGTCTCCTTATTACCTGATAGTAAATTAAAAAGAATCATACAAACGATTAGTGAAAGAGTACTTAGAGATCAGTTTCTATTTTACCAGTAATCCCTTAATTTATCGTGGTGATAGGAGCATATATCCATTGCACATATCTAAACACTTTCAAAATAATTAATTAAGGAATTAGATCGTTGAATGCAGATTATAGGAACAAAAGCTTGCAATCTCCTGGCTTCCCTTATCCTTTGTATCTATATATATGTATATATAATTGCTCAATTTCATAGGATTAATTAGCAGCCCTCCTGTATGATCAAACTGAAACGCTAACTGAATCAAAAGAAATGACAGAAAGTATATCCTGAATTAAAAGAAATCTAGATCTTTTGGAGAAAAATCTATTTCTTTTTTGGTACAAGATTCTTAGATTGATTTGATTCTCGGCCTAAATTGAACTGATTATGAAACAAATAAATAAAATTGAAAGTTGTAAAGATTTCCTTTGATATGTCACTGATTCCAAAATCTAAAATACCCTTAAATAGTTTTAAATTAAATTTAGATAGCATTTTATTTTATTTTGTACTTTGATAAAGTGATCCAAATATGGTGTTAAGATATCAAGTAACGTACTCACCAAAAAAAATATCAAGTAATGTGATTTGTATATATAGAGAAAGTTTTTTTCTTGTCCCATAAATCTTATATATGCAAGCTAAATATCTCCTTTTAATTATGGTTTAAATTATGTCAATTTACTTACCTGTTCAAGTTCATATAGAATGAAAATAAAATCGGGTGTCTAAACATCTAAATGGACAAATATATAAATCAAAGGATTATTTCTATAATCCCAAAATCGAATCAAATTCGTTTCCGGCATCAACTAGAATTATATTATGAAATTAACATGTCATCTAGACATTTGAAAGATTTCCTTCTATTTTTTGTCTGATTTTCAGAATTCAAAGATTCAAAAGTGAATCCCTTGAATGATTTGGTCCTATCCTCGATGCTACCTCTATATAAAGTCCCAAAACCAAATGAAAAACTCCAAACCCATACACTCAGAATTAGGGTACATAGCCAATAAGAGAGAAAACCTGAGAGAAAAAATGGCTACTAAGAGAGTACTAGCTGCGGTGTTTGTCGTGATGATGATGTTCTCATGTGCAGATTTAGGGAATGGCTCCAGAGCTGTCAAGACTGAAAGCCAGTCAGCTTTTCCAGACAGTGAAGAGAGTTTGTTTTAACGAATGCATGGGAAAATGCCCTGGACTGCCAGACATGTGCAAGCCACTGTGTAATGTTTGTTGTGCGAATCATAGAAAGGATTGTGTTCCTTGAATCTGGTTGAAGCCATGATATTGGCAGTGATATTCAATTAGTCTATGTTCCTTATTGTTATGTTTTCTGTTAGCTACCAAGGTTATGTCTTGTCTTAAATAAAGGTCCTAGTTATAATTGCAAGTTTGCCTTTTCTCATGCTTCTGGCAATTAGTTTTCCATCGATTTTTTGTTTTAACTTCTGTCTTTATTTTGCATGCTTGCTTCTCGTTTAGAAATATCTATACATGATATCGCAATGTTAATGTACAAGATTGAAACCCTTACTTCTTCTATTATATAATTCTGTATATCACAAGGAATTTGGTATTAATAAAACCAAACGTTGATCCACAATTTTCCTGCTTTTTCTTCTCTAATTCAAAATATGGGAATTACATTGAATTTCGCAAGATATTGACTCGATCACCACCGACTTTTCCGCAACCAAGAATATCTGGGATGAACTAACTGTTCTTCAATATCTTCCTGTCTGTTCATGTTGTGCTGCTAACAATTCTTTTAGTTCTTAATGGGACTTAATGAATTAACTGGTCTTGATGATGCATCCTTTCCTACAATCAATCAGGCCTGTGGTATTCTGATTAATGAGAAAACTCAAGGAAATTTCTACTCCCACTGTACTTTTTTCACCTACTCTGCTTCCATGAATGTCCATACTTCTAACAGTTTTGCGTCTGATTCCTCTAAGAAGTCTCCGATCACATGCAACTGCGTATGGGCCATACGCCCTTGCACTAATTCTCGCATTTACCAGTAGATGTTCCAAAAGTCAATAAACATTCTAATACTTTTTTCACTTGCTTAATTTGGTCTCAATCTCGACAAACTAAACTTTCTTTTTCTTTACGCACTTCTCTTACTGCTGCTCCTTTTGAATTAGTTCATATGGATGTTTGGGACCTTATTAGGTTCCCACATATAATGGGAATCGATATTTCATCCCCATTGTTAATGATAATACTAGAAATACCTGGGTTCACCTCATCCCTTCTAAATCCTTTGCCTTTTCTGTTCTAATATCTTTTGTTCAACTAGTACGAACTTAGTTTCACACAACCATCAAAGTTATTCGTACTAACAATACACTTGAACTTGGTAACCATCATGATGGGTAGACATTTTTTTTTCTTCCCTAGGAATTATATAGCAAACTTCTTGTCCACATAACAAAATGGGATTGTCGAAAGTAAACACAGACATTTGTTTTAGAGACTACTCGGGCTCTATTTTTTCAATCTGGCTTACTTTCCCAATTTTGGGGTGACTGTGTTCTCACAGCAACATACCTCATTAGTAGAATGCCTCTCAAAGTTCTTCATTGCCAAACACATTTTAAAGCCTTATTCAACCAACAACCTTCCTTGACTCACCTCAAACCTTTTGTTTGTCTTTGTCTTGTTTCTACCACCTCTCATGGCAGGGACACATTCCAACGTAGTGCTTTTCCTGGAAATTTTTCTTGGTTATCCCTTTGGCAAGAAAGCCTATAATAAATTAAGCCTTCATAACCATTGAATAGTCCACTCTTGACATGTTATCTTTCATGAATCAATTTTTCCATTTCAGTCGTACGTCATGCATTCCTCAGCCTTATTTAGATACTAACAACAATTCCCTTGCCTCCCACAAAGGTGTCCTCAGGTGCTCCTTCCTATAATCTTCAACAGCGTGTGCCATTTGACATTCAATCTCTTTCTCCCTGCCCCAATCAGCCCCCTAATACATCTCCCACTGCATTTCTTTCATCTTCTGATTTATTTCAAAATCACCTTACACATGATAACTCTTCCATTCCTGTTGTTCTTATTGCTAATAATGATGGTTTACTTCCTATTAGACGTTCTAATAAAGCTGTATGGCCTCCAGCTCGCCTTCAAGATTATGTTTGTGGGGCTGCCACACAGGATATTCATATTATCTTGACCACTTGCTATCATACAGTTACAAATATCTATTTTACTCATAATTTCTTCAATTCTATTTCTTTAACTGCTTCAGATCAGAAGCTGGTCCAATCTATTAGCGATGATGTTGAGCCGCATTCTTACAAGGAAGCTGCTGGTAATCCTGTGTGGGAACAAGCCACGCAGTAGGAGTTTGATGCTTTGGCAGCAAATAATACACGCGAAATTGTTAAGTTAGCAACAGGGAAAAGACCCATTAGCTGCAAATGGGTATGCAAAATTAAGAGAAAAATCATATGGGAGCATAAAGAGGTAGAAGGCTCGTTTAGTAGTTTGAGGGTTTACACAGAAAGAAGGCATTGATTATGCAGAAACACTCTTCCCATTGGTTAAATTAACCACAATCCGCACTCTCATTGCTATGGCAGTTAAACTCAATGATCCCTTAACCAATTAGATGTGAATAACGCTATTTTACATAGAGACCTTCACGCGGAGATTTCCATGAAAAATTCACCAGGGATTATTGTGACAGATTCATCTATGGTCTGTAGACTAAATAAGTCTCTTTATGGCCTCAAACAGGCTTCTTGTCAATGCTAGGCCAAACTCTCTCATACTCTCAGATTATAATCCCTCTTCTTATGATGACTCCTTGTTTATCAAGAAGACCTCTCACTCTCTAGTAATAGTTGTTGTATATGTTGATGACTTATTGGTCACCGGTGATAATGTCTATGAGATATCTTCTCTCAAGCAACTCCTTGATGATACTTTCAAAATCAAAGATCTTGACACTCTTCATTATTTCCTTGAACTTGAATTTACAACACTTCCTCAAGGCCTCTTAGTAAGTGGAAATATACTCCGGACCTTCGTCAAGAATTCAATGTTCATTTACTTCCTCAGGCCTCCACACCTCTTGCAACCAATCTCAAATTACAGCCCAAAATGCCTAAACCTCTACCTATTGCTACTCTATATGGACAGTTGATGGGGAAATTGAATTTTCTTCTGCATGAACGACCTGACATTGCTTATGTTGTTCAGTACATCAGTCAATTCAATCAAACACCTTCTCAAGCTCACTTATCAGCAGCCGTTCATGTTCTTCAATATCTCCACTCTCATCCCATCCAGGGGTTACTTATGAACACTAATTCTTCTTTACTGCTTCTGGACTTTTGTGATTCTAATTGGGCAGCATGTCCTCTCTCACATAGATCCATCAGTGGATATTTCATCTTACTTGAAGGTGACATTTTTCGATGTAGGCCAAAACAATTTTTCAGGACCAATACCTGCTTGGATTGGAGGACTTTCAAACCTCGTGGTCCTTACTCTATAATTCAATTTGTCTTCTAGTATTTGCCATCCAATATATGTCAGCTTGCAAAAGTTCAACTCCTTGACCTTTCTTTCGATGATATCTAGGAATACCAAAATGCATAAACAATCTTTTCGCCTTGGTTGGTTAACTTAATTATACATTGAAGAAACAACAAATAGGCTACACAATTTAACGATGACATTAATTTTTTTAAAAAAACTAAATTTTTAAAAATACATTTTTTAAAAAATTGTCAAAATTTTACACTAGCAGTTTTTCCCCATATTTTCACCCCAAATGACACATTAAACAAATCAAAGGATGAAACCAATTTCAACACGAAAAGAAAAAAAACATGGGTTTTCTCCACAACCTTTTCTCTTGGTGAGAACTAGACTTTCTTTATATATATACATTTTAGGATGAAAGGATTGTATTCTAGTATAAGGGAGGGAAAGCCTCTGAGCTGTTCTTATGAGATACGAGAGCTTGAACTTACAATTTGAGTTTGGGAACTAGACTCAATTACTTTGATATAGGGATTTTTTACTATAGGTCTGTTTAGTTTGAAATTATTTATGCAAATAAGTCTTTTTCTTTATAAAATATTATCCTTCTATTTCATTTTATCTATCATTTTGGAAGAAAATTTTATTTTAATGTATATGTTATTTAAGAAGTTTAAGATAACATTAATTATTATTTAATTTTTTTTTTTGTTTTTCTTATTATGAATAATATAGAAATATGAACTTTTTAAGTTTAACTCAAGCATACGGAAAAAAAAAAAAAAACTTAAATTTAATCTAAAAGTTTGAGAATGCTAAAATTTTATCTTTTAGAGTTGTGTTACTATACTAAATTACTTTATCAACTTTAATTATTGCATACACTTACCGTAAACTTAAATAATACTAGAATAAATAAAGTAATATATATATATATATATATATATATATATATATATATATATTGGGAAGTTTTAGAAAATATTTAATACATTAATTATATTTTTTTTATACGGACTACCCTCAAACAAAAAAGAAAAAACAGATGGAGTTAGGAATAAGCACGGGTCGGGACGGCCCGGCCCGAAGGGTTCGGGACGAGACAAATTGGGACTCAGGACGGAACCAGAACGCAATTTTGTGTCCCGATGAATTTTTGAGACACGATCGGGACAAGCAAAATCCCATCCTGAATTTTATGTAAATATGTCCCATCCCGTCCCGTCCTAAAATTGTCCTGGTAAGTGTATATATTTGTCCCGCCTATTATTTTTTGCACCCCACTTTCTTCTTTTTCCTCCATTCTTTCAACACCCCTCTTATTACTTTATATACTTATTTTATTTTTATTTTTTTAAATTTTACTAGGACGGGACGGGACAAATGGATTGGGATGAGAATTGGGACGGAACCAAGACAAAGTTATATAAAATCAGGACGAGTCAGGACAAAAAAAAAATTCGAGATAGGACGAGACTAGACAAAAAATATTTTTTTTTTTGGGATGGGACCTAAACGGCCAATTCTTAGCCCATCCCGGCTTGTGCCCAACCCTATATGGAGTATTATTTTTATCTTGAAATTTAAATATTATTGACCTTTTTTAATTTTAAACCAAGTACTGTTGGCGTTTTGACCAGGGTATTGTCGTAATAAAGTCTCGAAGACTTTGCTAATATTCTAACCACCCTAACAAATGAATTTATTTCCATCATTCAAACAAATATATAATTGCTCTAAATAAGTCTTGAAGACTTTGATGACATTCCAACCAACCCAACGAAAAAATTTATTACGAACATATCATGAATATTTTTCTTTCTAAATTTGTCCATCGTCTTATTTTTTCAGAAATTAATTTATAAATATTCTAAAGCAAAAATTACATATGAAAAGTTACGATCATACGTCTTATTAAGAGACTATCTAAAACTCTAATTATTTTGACACCAACAATAAAAAATACAATAAATAACTTAAAAATAATATACATTTACTAAATTGCTTTATTAACATATATTCTTGTGATTACTTTTAACTATTTAAAAACTACATACTCTCTCTCTTTGTTTTAAATTTTTATTTTTTAAAGTTGTTACACATAAATTAAGAAATTATTAATTTATATATTATATTAATTACAATTAGGGGTAAGCATCTGTCTCAAAAAATTGGCCAAGATAAAAATTCTTGTCATAAACACCCTATTCGTCCCATCCCTACCTGTTTTGAAATGCTTTTTTTTTAAAAAAATAATAATTTCATAGCTCATTCAAGTTTTGATACATTTCTATATAATGAATTAAATTTATTAAAACTAGTATACAATGTTTATAAGTTTATAACCAAACTAAAATCAATAAACTAAGACATATATACATATATATGTATATATATATATATATGTATATATATATATATATATATATATATATATGAGACTTATGTAAAAGAGTTTTTATTATTCCTTTCTATTCACTCCAAAATTAGTAAACTAAAAAGAACATAGAAAAAAAAACTAGCTATAAAAAAATTAAATGTATTATGGTCAAAAATTAAATAAAAAAACTAAGGTAGGACAAAGTATGTACATTTCAAGGCATAATCGGGATGCAACCAAAATCAAACAAGAATATACACATTTTGGGACCAGATAGGGACCGGTCTTGTCTTGTGCCTAGGTTTGTCTCGTTTCAAACTTGTTGGGCCGAGACGGAACACTAAGACATTTTCTCCTGTGCTCACCCGTAACTACAATACTCCCATTTAACTTTCTCTATTGATAAGTAATTAAGAGAGAGAATAAGTGGATTATTATTAATTATGTAAAGTTATAGAAGAAAAAAATAAGTTTGACATAATTTTAAAATTCTAAAAATGCAATACTTTCGAGACAATAAAATTTTTTCAAAACAACAAAAGATACAGAACAGAGGGAGTAACAATTACTTGGTAAGAATAGACTTAGAAGGAAAATGACGTTTAATTGTGTATTGTTATTACGAAAGGACAATCAAAATAGAATATTCTTTTTGTTCCATTTCTTTTACTGTTATAGAGATTTCTTTTAGAATTTCAAGGTTTTATTAAATTTATATTTTTGTATTCACATTTATTTGATTAAAGATAATTCACTCATTTTCTCTTAATTATACCTAAAATAAGAGTAGTTTAGTTAATGTACTATGTTGATTAAGGTTTGTTTGATTTGCTAAAAAACAAATGATAATACAGCACAAATTTTTTTGTCAATTGTTTGATTTTTTAAAAGACGTAAGTATTAGACAAAAGTTTATTCATGGTGTTGGATAAATTCTTAAAATTTTGTTACTCGCTAAACCATCAAACAAGCATTTTTTTAGAGTACTAGACAAAATTTTTAACTTTGTTATCTTTCAAGCCATCCTATAATCCCCTATATATTGACTTATTAAATCAATAGTGGTAAGTCTTAACAATAACCATCAATTGGCAAAGTATTGGCAATGGCTAGCGACCGACAACTTTTTTTTTTAAATTTTATATTTTTATAGATTATTTTAATTGTTATAAAATATCAAAATCTTATTATACATTTTTTTAGAAAACAACATAGTACATAATATTATCGTAAATTAAAAACAAATAGTATAAATCTTTTATCTAGTGTATTGAGCAATAAATAGTGTACGTTAGTATTGTAACTCAACTTTGTACTATATTATTTTAGTTGTGCTATCCAATATTGTATATTAAATCCATCCTTAATAATTTTGTAATCTATGTGCAACAATTTTATACTGCAAAAGATATGGGAGGGAGTACTAAACATTTTACTAGAAGACAATTAAAAGGGAACTTAGGGAGCTTTTGAGGTTGGTTATAATTTTAATTGTACATTTAAGATGAAGTGCACACTTATAATTTATATTAGGGTAAAAGTTAAAAAAAAAATACAAAAAATTAAACGATTCACCACTATTTCACGATATCCCATAGTTTTTGTCATGTTAGTGATAGTTAATACTGGGTTAGCAATCAAGTTGGCAATCCCCAAAAACTTTAGAAGGGCGCCGGTTCATGCCCTTTAACCATTCAAAAACACACGTTTATTACTTGTAATTACTTGGTAAAAGTATAAGTAGAGTAAGAATATCTAATTGTGCATGGGTATTGTAAAATGACAATCAAAATGGAACAATAAACATTTTGCTAAAACACAAGTAAAAGGGAACTAAGGGTGTTTATTCATTTTCTTTGGTATTTTTTCGGTCAACCCGGTTGGCGCCCGTACGCCCTTAACCAGTTTTAGAAGGAAAATCAAGAGTTCTATTTCATACTTGGCGTTTTGGCTACACAAAAAATTCTTCGTTGTTAACGTACTGTAAATATGGAAACAATATTGAAACTGAAATACATAGGATCTTCAATAACTCTTGTTGGGTCTTCTACTGAACCTGAGTGTCATTTCAATCTCAGTATTAGGCGCAAAAAGATCATGCATAAAAGATAAAGGAAGACCAAGTTATACACTAGCAACAACCAAACAAAACTAAAACACAAAGTAAAATGCATAAATGAATATGAAAAACTCGTAAAAGATTAATGTACACCGATTAAATAATTTTTAAAAATTATATATGAAACCACCAAAGCTTAAATATGGGCACTCATAGAAAATGATAAATGAAATAGAATTTGACTAAAATGGAAAAGTGATCAAAACATGCAATAGAATTTGTCTGAAATAAGATACCTTATAATTGATCTCTAAGTTGAAAACTAGCACCCTGCAAATTTTAATGTGATTAGAAGATGGCTCGACAGTCTCGATTTTTCCCAAAAAAATCCAGCAAGATGGTGAAATCGGACTTTAAAATATACAAAAATAAGATAGGTTTTGAAAAAATCAAAGTTTGAAACAAATTTCAACACAAAAAAAAAAAAAAAAATAACGAAAAAGTCTATGACGTCTATCAGTCACAAAAAAAGCAAAAGGTGCACTTGCAAGGAAATTGTGCAAAATTTGAACACTAGAAAGTCTTTGCAGTGTTGATTGGTTCCTAGTTCTCTTTTATAAATGAATATTCATATAATAGGTGACACACAAGTACTCTAGACACAGTTCTCACACATGGCTTTTGATATCTTTAGGTATACTTATATTATCCTTCTATTGTTGCCTTATGTCACTGCTCAAAATGATGGTAGCATAAGCATTGGTAGCACTCTTACTGCAGATAACAATGCTGCTAAATGGCTTTCTCCTTCTGGTGATTTCGCATTTGGGTTTCACGAACTTGAGAATGGCCAGTTCTTGCTTGCCATTTGGTATGAAAAGATACCTAGCGAGACTATAGTTTGTTATGCAAATGGAGACAACCCTGCTCCCAAAGGGTCAAAGTTGGAGCTAAATGACCGTGGGCTAGTGCTCAACACCCCTCAAAATAGAGAGTTGTGGCAATCAGACACTGTAACAAGCTCATTTCCTATGGTTTGATGAATGATACAGGCAACTTTCGGCTGCTCGGCCCAAATTCTGAGGTGCTGTGGGAGAGTTTCGGTCACCCTACAGATACCTTGCTGCCTGCGCAAATAATGGAGGTTGGAGAAACTCTTTCTTCTAGACAAACAGTAACCAACTTCTCAAGGGGAAGGTTCCAATTTCGTCTTCTTCCGGATGGTAATGCTGTGCTTAACCCTATAAATCTGCCAACCAACTATACTTATGATGCTTACTATATCAGTCATACTTATGATCCTGCCAATCAAACCAACTCTGGTTACCGTGTGATCTTTGATGAATCAGGCTTCCTATACATAATGAAAAGAAGCGGTGAGATGTTTAATATCACTGATCCAAATGCAGTGCTCTCAGATAGATTTTATAGAGCCACAATCAATTATGATGGAGTTTTCACCATATTGCATCACCCCAAAGATCAAAGTGCAGGCTGGACGGTTGAAAAGACAATACCAAATAATATATGTATGGCATTAAATGGACAAACTGGTGGTAGTGGAGTCTGTGGATTCAACAGTATCTGCACTCTCCAACCTGACCAAAGACCAAGATGTGAATGCCCGCAAGGGTTCTCTCCTCTTGATTCAACAGATACGTTTGGTAGCTGCAAGCCGAATTTTGAACTTGGTTGTAAAGAAGGTGAGCAGAGCATTCAAGAAGAGCAATACTTTATGAAGGAATTACCAAACACAGATTGGCCTTATTCAGATTATGAGCAATATTCTCCTTCCAACTCAGAGGACTGCGAAAATTCTTGCTTCAAAGATTGCCTATGTGCATTTTCTATATTTAGCAATAATAGCTGTTGGAAGAAGAAGTTGCCACTCTCAAATGGAAGAGAGGATAAATCAGTAACTGCAACAGCGTTCATCAAATTTCCGAAAGATAATGTCAACTCAGAAAGACCTCAAACTCCATTTCCAAATATGCAGAAATATAAGAAAGATCAAGGAACTTTGATCACAGTGATATCAGGCCTTCTTGGAAGCTCTGTCTTTGTTATTCTTATGTTGATTGCTGCAGTATGTTTTCTTTTCTTCTTTTACCGCCAGAAGAAGATTCGCTCAAACAAAATTGTTGCTGAGAATAATTTGCGCAGTTTTACCTTCAAAGAGCTTGTAGAAGCAACAAGTAACTTCAAAGATGAATTGGGAAGGGGATGTTGTAGCATCGTTTATAAAGGGTCAATAGAATTGACCCTCATTGCTGTCAAGAAATTGGACAAGGTTCTTCAAGACAGTGATAAGCAATTCAAGACTAAAGTGAATGTGATAGGCCAAACTCATCGCAAGAATCTGGTTCGCTTGATTGGCTATTGTGATGAGGGACAACATCTGACTTTACTCTATGAGTTCATGAGCAATGGCACTTTAGCAAGTTTCCTTTTTGGAAAATCGAAACCAAGTTGGAACCAAAGAGTTCACATTGCCTATGGGATTGCAAGAGGGCTTTTCTACTTGCACAAAAAATGTTGCACTCAAATCATCCATTGCAATATAAAACCTCAAAATATTCTTCTATATGAGTATTACAGTTCTAGAATATTCGATTTTGGGTTAGCAAAATTGTTATTGATAAATCAAGCTTACACTGAAACAGACATTAGAGGAACAAAAGGATATGTTGCATTAGAGTGGTTCAGGAGTGCACCAATTACAGCGAAAGTTGATGTTTATAGTTTTGGTGTGTTATTGTTAGAGATAATTTGCTGCAGAAGAAATGTAGATATGGAGATTGGTAGTGAAGAGAAGGCAATTTTAACTGATTGGGCATATGATTGCTTTAGGTTAGGAAGACTAGACATTTTGATTGGAAATGATGAGGCTATCAATGACATGAAGAGGCTGGTTGGGTTTCTGATGGTTGCTATTTGGTGCCTTCAAGAAGATCCCTCTGTTAGGCCAAGAATGAAGAAGGCTATGCTAATGCTAGATGGAATAGCTCATGTTACAAGTCCACCATGCCCATTTCCTTTTAGTTCCATTAGTTGCAGTTAAGATTTTGTAAATATATGTATTTGGTTTTGGCATTAGCTAGCTGTTGCTTCTCATCTACATTAATTCCTTGATGTTGGTAGTCATGTAAGTCTTTTTTTTTTTAATTCACTTATGTTCATGTAAGAACAATAGATTGGAAATTTATGTAAAAGTTTAGAATAGGTTGCAATATAAATATGTGACGTGAAAATAATTAATTTTATACTATCAAAATTATGTAATTTTATAAACACATGACAGTTGTACTTCCTATTGATATTTCTCTGGAAACTATATCTACCTTTTATCATCGGTAAAAGTACTACCATTTAGTGTTAGATAAGGGATATAATTTTGAACTTACAGTCCAAGTTTGACATACGGAAATTGTATTAATTTTTTGCAGCTTGACCAAAAGAATAAGATTGTTGCCATCAATAATATATTTTTTAATGCTTAATCAGATTTTTTTTTTTTTTATAAGAATTTGTAGATGTTATTATTATTTTTTGTTTGGACAGTACGGGTAACCCATAATTCTTTTCAATAACAGTGATTCTAAGTTTTGAACTCCAAATATTTAGCATGAAAGATGCAAAGACTCATGTGCTTTCACCAGGGTAACATCTTGTGTATTTAGTCATACATCTTATACTGCTTTATCTGTTATTGTCAATGTCAAGGCATAAGATAAGAGCTCTAATTCGAGATCATAATAGTTCTCTTTAGTTGACGTAAGTAAGAGTCATAGCATAACAAAATCCAGAACAATTCAATCAATCTCATAAGTTCTTTTCATATATACTTTTTTCTTAAGAAAAAATTTGCCTAATTTTGTAGTGTTAAATATACCCGTCACGTCAAAGTGAGATAAAAAATGATATTGAAAGTGATATAGAAAATGCTAATCCTTGAATGATATATATAAAAAACTTTTGAGTATGCAAGCATTTAACTTAGTGGTTGAGCCTGTTTTTAGTATCATTGAACTCTTAAGATCAAATCTCGTTTGCTAACACTTTACTCGTAAGCTAGGTTGAACATCCTCTTTAGTGTTTATTTACATTGTGTAAGTCTCTTCCAAGTTGGGTTTATACTCGAGTGTATTTTGCCTAACAGTCAAGGTTTCATTGAAAATCAAAACTTTCCAATTACCTAAAAAACATCTTTTTGTTGATTTCCTATTTCACTCTCTTTCTATTGGTAAAAACTATAAATATTAATATAAATATTGTTATTGTTAATTTATTAAATAAAATCTGACCAATAAAATATGACAAAATATAGGGGGAAAAAAATGTTATACCAATAGTTGCTGAAGAAAAAAAAAATTGGAAGACTTTACTGTCATTCCAGCCACCTCAACAAATTAATTTATGATTACTGACATATCCTGATTTTAATGTCAAAAAAATAAACAATTCCAGCAAAGTACACATGAAACCAATAATTGTTGCAAAAAAGTCTTGAAGACCTTTACGATATTCCAACCTCCCCAACAAATAAATTTATTACTAACATATCATACATAACTTTCAAACTAAAACCATCAATGCTTGTTCATCCATCGAATTCGAACTTCATAGATACGTTTTACATATACTCATCTGTGAATTCAATTAAAAACTGTTCTAGAATCAGTAAGTATACTAATGAAATAAGTAATATAGAGTGAGTAAGTATTGTTCCATGTAGATTGATGTTAACACACAATGTTTCACTACCTCAATAAGTTGGATACAATTAGGATAGAAGGCAGCTCTAAATTAAATAAGAAAGCTTAATTGAAATTTTTCCAAAGTTAAAAAAAGAAAAAAAGAGTTAAAGTTCAGCTATGCAAATGAAATGAATAATGCAAACAGAAAATACACATAGAGATCGGAAATTCTAAGGATTGAAAATCATGTAATGATGGTGCTAGGTCTTTGGTTTCATTTAATTATGGATCCAGATAATTCATAGACAAAATGCCCTTTGAATTTCCTCTAACTTTAGTTATTGTAATCCTCATTTCATTATTATTGGCAATTTCCCTTAATTAATACATGATATCCAATTTCTTGGTGAGTCAGTCCTCCTTAAGCCAATTAGTTTGCCTAATTCCTTAGCACAAACTATTTAAACCTAAGTGATAAAGCTCTATGGAAATCTATAAACCCACACAAACCAAGCTATTTATTCCTAGATTAACTTGCAATTCATGGTAGTTAATGCAATAAGCAAATCCATATTTCACTATTCCTAGCATAAACATGAACCCACAAAACAATTGAATGGTGGCCAATCATCAAAGCCATTAAGAATAGCAATAAACATATCAATAATAAAAATGGTTTATAGAATAATCCATCAAAGTCAAGACTTCCCCATGATCAAACTACATGCAAAGTCAAAGCTAATAGAAGTTTAGAGAGTCATTACAAGAGGAATGAAAAGTAAATTAAGAAATACAAACTCCCTAATCATTTTCTAACTAAAGAATGGTGTAGAGTGCAAGTTGTCTTTCAATTCCTTCTTCCTCTCAAGTCGGTTTCTCTCTCTAGGAGCTTTCTCTCTCCTTTCAGCTGCTACTGCCTCCTTCTCCCCTGTTCTATGCATTCTGCCCTCCAAAGTTAAGGTTAGATGACCTAATTATGACCCACAGGCCTTTAGGTGAATTTGATCTGATTCTGCATTTGTGAGTTCAGACTTAAAGTGTAGACTTAAATCCTTACAGTTAAAATTTTGCTTCAATTTTAGCTTTTATATTCTCTTCTTGGTTTATAGGCCATTGAAAGTATTCAAATTCATGGGTTCTTTGGCTTGGACTCCTTGATTCCTCATTTGGGCTTCAATAGAACCTAAGAACCTAGACAAAATATACATTCATTACAAGGAAAGTGGACCAAAAATAAAAAAAAAAAATCTATCAAGTTGACATTATGCTAGATCACCAATTATTGTATTAGAGACAAGCATTCCTTCTCACATTTGGAGGGTCAAAAGGTGTTAAATACAAGCACTTTTGGTGTTTGGGCCAAATATCAAGAATATTTATTAAGAGTTCAATTACTTGCATAATTTTAATTTTAAGCACTTCATATCAAATTACCATGTCACAAATTAAAATTCATGCGTTTCCAATTTGACTACATTATCTACAAGAAATGAGTAAATGCTATGAAAGACACAGTCAACAGTCAACAGCCATCGCTTTTTCCAAGTCTTTGAAGTATCATCTACGACATATATTGGTAAAGTTGGAAATCAACTCAACATATTTATGGATTGCTTTTTCCAAGTCTTTGAAGTATCGTCTACGACATATATTGGTAAAATTGGAAATCAACTCAATATATTTATGGATACGATTTAAATATGAAAGCAGAAAATAGTAAAGTGTTGTTAGTTTTTCTCTTTTTCCATGAATGGATCCAGGAAAATTTATGTCTTAATCATTGCCGTCCTTCCAATCTTTTCCTTTGCTCTTGTCAGTATCTCTTTCCATCCACTTGGACACCATTATTAGTTTTCGTCCATGAAACCTGTTTTCTTTTTTCTGAGTTTTCGGCGAGCGTTAGTAACACTATAGAAAAGTTAAGACTTAAGACTCTTAAACTTGAAACCACCATTACCTATAAGAAACGTGTTAATGCTATGAAAGGTAAGGATGAAAATAAGTAATTCAACTCATTAGCTCCCAAGTTAGTTCCCTTATATTATTAAATAATAATAATATATACACATATATAACTCTATTGAATATATTAATTAGAAGTTTGATATATAAATTAATATTATGTTTCTATATTAGTAAAGTTTTACATGCTATAAGATTAAGAAATAACAAGTATACTCATTAAATTTAGAATAAATATTTATTTTAGTTTCTCATATTTAAAACCCTTATTAATTTAATACTTCACATTTTAAGTTTATCAATTTAATCTATCACATTTCGTGTTTTTCAATTTGATTCTTTAAACTTAAAACTTTAATCAATTTAGTTCTTAAATCTGTCAAACTTATCGATTTAATCCTTCACATCTAAAAAATATTGATAAGTTTAAGAAATTAAATTGGTAAAAAATTTAAAGTGTGAAGGACTAAATTAATAAATTTAAAATATAAGAGATGAAACTAATTAGGATTTCAAATATGAGGGATAAAGTTGATAAACTTAAAATGTGAGAGGCTAAATTGATAAGAGTTTTAAATGTGAGGTACCAAAATTGATATTTACACTAAATATAACAATAAATAGGAAAGAGAGAATTAATATTGGAGAGACTATTAATTATATTGCTAAATCTTATTCTTAGCCCTAAGAGCTGAGTTTAACATAACCCTTTAATTAATTATTTTGTAATCCCGGTGCAAAAACCTTTAATAATTAAAGATGTGGCATGGTGGAGGTAAACAAACTAAGGGTATGTATGTCATTAAAAAGTTTAGAATATTTAATGAAACATTTAATTAGTGCTGATAATTGATGTAAAGTACTTAATTATTTGAATTTTGTAAAGAAATATCTGTGTCCTTTAAAGCTTAAGATTAGCCCTAAGGGTTGATATTAGCATCTTTCACGATAAAATACTGAGTACGTGATCACCCTTTGTTCTATTGAGACTATTTAAAAGTTTTAATCGAGCCAGCATTGTTAATGACTGGAAGGAACCTGGAAGGTTGCTTTCATTATTATTGGTTCAAACTCTCAAGGGAAACGAAATTCCCAACAGGTAACCTCTGATGCCAAGAGCTTGCATGCTTGCTAGCTTCTTTTTTTTCTGGGAATCTTCCTAAAGCGTCAAGAACACGATAATATGTAATATTGCATTGACTTGGCTTACAAATTGGTAAAACTGACAAAAGAAGTCATTGTTTATTTTAGGAGAAGCACAAACTATTAACTTCTGTAATTTTATAATGTCACACCTCAATTCATTTAACACTAATTTGTGGAAAGTATTCTTTGGATTCTCTTTTTAAGGCTTTCCTAGCTATCTGAACCAAAAGGAATATTGCTTTGACAAAAAACGAAAAAAAAAAATCAAGAAAAGATAAGTTAATCTAACTATTATATATTATCTTGAGAATAAGTGAAAAATGCAGCATTTTATTAATTTATTTGAAAATTTATTATTCTTTTGAATAATTGGCAGATTAGTTGTTCCCTTTCTTTCAACATCGTTTTTCTTTCTCTTGTTCTCAACACTAAAATAAAAATAGCTTTAGTTTTCTTTTTCAAAATAGATTGTGAATCTTTAAAAAGAAGTTTTATGTACTCTCCAAGTTCCCACGTAGTGAATTCCTTAAAAATAGAATACTCCTGAGTGTTTTCGTTCCTATGACTATATGCTTGATGCACTCTTTCTCTGTAACTCAATTTCTTGTCAGCAATTAAGTTGAGTTTAAACTATAATTTTTCATCTTTTCAACCTCACAACAATCAATGCTAGCTATGACTTTTGCCAGAGTTATGCCTGTACTGTTTTGGCTCTTGGTGTGTCTATCAAATTCAAAGGTTTGGGATTCAAAGCAGAGGTTGGATATGGTGATAACTCTTATTTATATAGATATATTAACCTCCATTTCTTGAGAATTGCAGCTGTGATTTCAGTATTGAGATGAATTCTATGGCTTTTGTAAGTCAAGGAAATTGAGAATGAATTGCACAAAAGAAATTTTTTATGACCAAAAAGGCTAGTGAATGAATGCATGATTGAAGAGGATTCAATTGCAGCTGCAAAATGTTAGCTCAAGGTTTACTTTTAGTCAACCTTTTTTATTGATTTTGATGAAGAAAATATTTTTGAGCATGCTTCTTACTTTTGAAAAATTTTATACATATATTATTTTATTTTTGAAAATGATTCTTACTTTAGAAAAATGATATATATATATTATTTTTGGTAGAATTATTTTATCAAGAAAAATTTATTTTTTGACTTTAAACAATTTTTTTAAGTCACTTGGAATTTTTTTTTTCTCCTCCATCTCCAGAATATTTTTTGTGCTGTAAAGCAAACATCTCTTTTTCTCTTTTGGTAATAAAATGGTTTTCCCTCCTTGCCATTCATTGTCACATCCATCTTGGTCTCCAAGTTTTTGAACTTTGGAGCAAAAGTGTGCTCCAAAAGTTAACTTAGTACTATGATAGCAGTATGGCAGCTGTAGTGTGCAGAGAGTTGTCCTTTGTGCACAGAAAAAAATAGTCACATGTATGGGTCACATGTTTGGACCATTGGTCAATAACCAAGACAAGCTATTTCTGAAACATTAAAAGAGTGCAGAATGGGCCTGTCATTTCAGCAGACCTAAAACATTCTTCTTTTATACAAAAAAAAATGAAATCTCGTTTATTAAGCATAAGGTCAGAAGCTGGTTTTAGTATTTCATGCAGCCAGTCCATGATGGCCTCCAAAGCAGAAAGGCTTATGGTTATCACTCACAAAGACCAACATGCAACAAGGAACAAAGTAACATCAACCACTTTTATCCCTTGGACAAAAGCTTCGCACAAGCAACTTAGTACATCTAGAGAAGAGAGACTTTCAACAACATTAATGGTGCCCCAACAGTCCTATTTCTGAAGCCTATATAAGAGAAGGGGAGCCTCAAAGCAAAGAACAAGATAGAGAGATTACAAAAGGTTCATTTGCATACACTCTCAAGAAGCGCTCAAGTTTTCATCATCTTCTCTTCATTTTCGTGCACCAATACTCTCATCTGGTATATGATTCTGGTGTACTGGAATTTACTGGGAAATCTGTTGAAGAAGCAACACACTCTGTACTTCATTTGTTCATCTCCTCAAAACTCCGTGTAAAGGCTGTCATGTCTTATTCTCTGTGTTGTAACCCTGGGAAAGGGGTAGACATAGTCTAAACAGTAAAGGTTTTTAGTTCATCTTGGAAAACCAAGCATAAGCAGTATTGCTGAACTGTTGTGTAGTTGTAAGAGATAGCTGGAATACTATAGACCAGTGGAGATAGTGAAGATAACTCTCTTAAAGGATTTTGAGAGGAGTGGACATAGATCTTTGTTATTACCAAACCACTATAAATAACTGAAAAATTTCTCTTCCCTAAACTCTTTATTTTCAGCATATATTTACTTCCAGCATAGTATTTGAGCTTAAAGTTTTACTCTGTTTTATCACGCTTTAAAACTGTGAAGTTTTTGTAGTCGAGCTTAAACTATTTGAAACCAAGGTTTTTATATCATGCTTGATTCTAGAAATTGACCGTTTATTCCGCAAATTTTTTATTTGTCCTATTCACCTCCTCTAGGACATATTTACTTGCTCTTTCATTTGGTATAAGAGCCTTGGGCTCTGTAAATTGAATTAACACCCTTGAGTTGAGATCCTAGGTGGTGCAAGATAATGGAAGATTTCAAAGTAGGAAACTCTTGTAACAAACCGCCATACTTTGATGGAACATTCTACAGCCATTGGAGAAATCGTATGGAAATGTTTTTGGGTTCAAAACATTTTGAACTCTTGAGCATTGTAAGGAATGGTAATGTGGAACAAACTAAAGAAGTTGATGGAGTAAGAGTCCCCAAAGAACTAGATGACTACACGAAAGAAGAAAAGAAACGTTTTTCATTACACTTGATAGCTAAATATATACTTTCTAATGCTGTTTGTTCGAAAGAATATGAAGTTATTTCAGCATGCAACACAACAAAAGAAATGTGGGATCAATTGCAAAGCATACATGAAGGAACGTCTGTGGTCAAGGAATCAAGGATAGATGTATATGCTTGTGAATATGAACTGTTTCACATGGAAGATGGAGAATCTATAGAAAAATATTTTACAAGATTTCTCCACATTGTTAACAAGCTCAAGTTACTCAGTAGAAGCCTTATACAAAAGGAGCAAATGAAGAAGCTTCTTAAAAGTCTCTAAAATAAATGGGACACAAAGGGATACATACTCAAACAAACTACGAGGGCATCAAATATGATAGTTTATGAACTTCATAGAGAGCTGGAAGATGAAGAAATCACAATGAGGAAGAAGGAGATTAGAGCGGCCGAAAGGAAGAAAAAAGAGAAAGATATTGCCCTTGCTGCCACATCTTCATTTTCGGATGATAACAATGATGGTGAGGTAGCACTTCTATCTAGGAGAGTCGCCAAACTGTTGCAGAAAAAGAAATTCAGGAAACAAGCTTCATCTAGCAAACCTGGTTTCAAAGCCAAGCATAGCAAGGATGACAACAAGCATAAGTCCAAGAAGGAATGAGACAAAGATTAAATAACCTGCTATACTTGTGGCAAACCTAGACAGAAAGCACCTGAATGTCCAAAAAAGAAGAAGAACTTTAAGAAGAATAACAAAAAGGATATGTCACATGGAGTGATAAAGACTCCTCATCGAGTGATGAAGAAGAAATTTGCCTCATGGCCATGCCAAATAATAGTGACCATATGATGAACTTGCTGAAATTGTAGAAAAGTGTCTTTCTACTCTTTCTTCTAGAAAAGAAAAAAAAAGGCTCTTGAAAAAGAACTTAATTAAATTCGTGTTATTTATGAGAAAGAGAAAGTGCTTATCGAGGATTTACAACAAAAAAGAAAAGGTTTATGAGAAACTACTTTTAGAAAATGAAGCTTTAAAAACTAAGTTTGCTGAGCTTTCAAATGATTTAGCTAGTTTTGTAAAAGGCAAGCAAAATCTAGATAAGCTAGTAGGTATGTAGAAGCATAACTTACAGAGATATTTATGGAAAGATGGCCTAGGATATAAAAATCCAATTTTAAAAATCAAGGTTTCACGAACTACTTGTAATTATTGCAATAAGGCTGGGCACCTTGCCTATTAGTGCAATTACAAGAAGAATGTGAAAAGATACAAACATATTTGGGTTCCAAAGAATATTTCTGTCACTAACCATCAAGGACCCAAGTAAGCATGGGTACCTAAGCTTAATTGTTTGCATGACAAAAATAGCTTAAGTCAAGGAAAGGAAGTTGGTACCTTGACAGCGGCTATTCACACCACATGACTTGCGACAAAGAAATTTTCGTAGAACTCCAAGAACAAGACATGGGAAATGTGCGGTTTGGAGATAATAGCAAAAGGAGAATACTTGGCATAGGAAAAATCAAGCTCACTCCTAATCTTATTGTGAAGGATGTCTACTATGTGAAAGGCTTAAAGCACAACTTAATAAGTATAAGCCAACTTTGTGATCTTAGTTACAAGGTATGTTTTGAAGCCTCCAAATGCACTATCTATGACCTAAATGGAAGGGATACCCTCTTTGAAGGTCATAGACATTCAAATGTTTACAAAGTATCCAACAATGATTTCTCTTTCAAAAATGAAATTTGTCTAGTTTCCCAAGTTGAAAATGTTTCTTTATGGCATAGACGACTTGGTCATGCCCATATGCAGCTTATTTCAAAACTGTCCAAAAATAACGTTATTTCTGGACTGCCTGAGCTTCATTTTGAAAAAGACACTATTTGTGCTGCATGTCAAATGGGAAAACAGACAAAGTCATCTTTTAAAAACAAGAAGGAGCTTTCTACCAAAAGGACACTTTTACTCCTTTATATGGATTTGTTTGGACCTATGTCAACTTTGAGCATAGGAGGAAAAAGATATGGCTTTGTTATTATTGATGATTACTCTAGATTTACATGAGTATATGTTAGGTCTCATTTTAGTCACAATTTAACCCCATATTTTCTTGGTTTAGTGACACATTCTTAGAATATTTCATTAGATTTAAATCACTTTTGAGATTCTTGAATTCATATGGATGATAATATAAATTGAGCTTAATTGCATATTTTTAACTAATATTTGTATTTTCAAAAGTGATTAATTTCCAAGCATTGAAGAGCCAATCTGAAAAGAAGCAGAATGGCAATTCTGCCTTAGCTTGTCGTGGCGAGCTACCCTCCTCGCCGTGGTGAGGTGAACCCGAGACTATGCTGTGAATTCTGCTAGAGCTCACCGTGGTGAGCTATCCACTTCGCTGTGGCGAGCTGGATGACCTCTGGAGCTGTTTTGAAGAGTCCTAAGCCAATTCAACTATCGGGAAGCATTATCATCCAAGGATTGAGACTCCTAAGCTTGGAAGACTCTATGGAATCATAGTTCAAGTGGAATTCAAGTCTTGAAGAAATATATCCACTTAATGTCCTAGTTAGAGTATGATTAGGAATGACTTGTACTTGGAATTATAATTTAATTAAGAGTCCTATGTTAAGTAGAACTAGGATTAGATATATTAAATAACCAAGTAGAGCTGAAAAGATAGAAGGAGAATCCTAAGCCAACTCCAATGCCAAGAGAATTAATTTCCTTGTCAAAATAGGACTTATCAAGTGGCTAAGAAGAGGAGTTGGAGTTGGAAAAGAATTATGTTTTCCCATTGCTGGAAGAGGCCAAGGCTGAATAGGATTAGGATTTAATTCTGGATATATACTTCAAGGGGTCAGATCTGGAAAGACACCATGCCACCACCCATCCACGCAACACAACACTGCTGAAGACGCCAAACATCAAGAGCTGAAGTCATCCTTTGCCGCTTGTCCCTTTTGCCGAATCTAGTATTTTCTCTTTTGTCTATTTTTGTTCAAGCGACCATGCTTTCAGTCCAAAATTTTGCTGGATCTGTTAGTATGGTAGCTTAATTTCTTTTATGCTTAGCTAGACATTTTTAAGCCATGATACCAAATTTGTGAGACAAGATTATGATTTTAATGTTAGATAAATTGATTTGAGTATTCTGAAATTATTTGACATCATTGTTATTGAATCTATTTGGATTTGTTTGGAATGATCAACCAACCTATTTGAATGATTTATATTGTTAGCCAATTAAGTAAGTCTGGAACCTTAATTAATTAGCACAAGTAACAACTAGTTAATCCTAGAATTGGAATAGTTAAAATAATTTCAGATCTAAATTACATAGAGCCACTGGTGGACCTTTATGGTTTAGGTTAGATGATGTTTTCTATAGATCTTAATGCTCCAAGTTCGGTTAAATCTCATGCGCTAGTGTATTGAGGTTATTGGACTTGGTAGGTTTTGAGCTCTGACGTTCTAGTTTCAAAACAAACGGTAAGGGAAAAATAGGGAATTTTGTTGTACAAAGTTCTACAGTCTAGCTATTCAAAATTAATTTACTTATGTGTTAATGATCGAATTTGTGTTATCATGGTGAGGATATGTCGATGCTAAGCATGCCTTATTAATTCTGTTACTAAATCTACTCAATTCACTTGCTCTACTTCTCTTTATTCTCTTTTATTAACTTCTAAATCTGCCCAGAATTTTTAGTAGTAGTTTATAATCAAAACCCCCCCTTTCGTGTGTTTAGTTCTTAGGTAATTCGTCTTAATAGTTTATTTTTCTGTTATTTCCTATCTCTTTAATCAATCTTATTAGATTAAATACACGATTCCTCGTGGGATCGATCATACTTGCCCTATATTATATTATATTTTAAGGGAGTAGTGAATTAATTTGTGAGGCTACGACACCTCCCTACAAATTTTGGCGCTGTTGCGGGGAAAGCAAAAATTTAATCTTTTAGGATTGTTAGTATTTTATGTGTTTTCTTTGTTTTTGTTTTTATAGGTTTCATTGATTTATGTTCTTGAGATGTGGAAGAATAATTTCCAGCAGCCTGGTCCAAACAAAATTGGAAGAAAGGTTCAACATCAATCCTTTATTCGAACCTAACACTACATCTGAAAGGAAGATGGCAACCTTGAAACAGTTGGCAGAACCGGACTTAACAATTCAGCCATTGCAATCACATATCTTGCCCTTGCTATTCCTTTGAAGCTTAATTCGGGATTCACCAACTTGCTGCCCAAATTCCATGGAAGGCTAGGAGAGGATCTATACCATCATATCAATGAATTTATGATCACTTGCTCAACCATTCAGCAAGGAGTTACCGAAGATCAAGTGATGCTGAGAGCTTTCCCTTTCACATTGCAAGATGCTGCTAAAGATTGGTTGTACTACCTAATGCCTAGATCTATCACCTATTGGCAGCAACTTCACAAAATATTTTTGGAAAATTTTTTTCCAGCATCTCGCATTGGGTTAATTCGAAAAGAAATATGTGGAATCAAGCAAGCCGGTGGTGAAACTTTATATGAGTGTTGGGAGCACTTCAACAAATTGTGCGCCTCATGTCCGAAGCACCAAATTAGCGACCAACTTCTCATACAATATTTTTATGAGGGATTAACATCCCATGACCGAGGAATGATCAATGCTTCAAGTGGTGGAGCTCTCGTAGACAAAACACCTGCACAAGCCCGAGCTCTAATCAACAAGATGGCTCAAAGAACTCTCAACAATTTGGGGAAAGGAGTGGTTCTTTCTTGCACCCTCCTAATGCCGCAAGCAACCATAATGCACAAATTACCCAGCTGCAAGCTATAATAAATCAAATGATCAGTTCAACTACAACACCTGTTTGTGGTATATGCACAACTCAAGGACATGTGACTGATTCATGTCCTAATTTACAACAACCTGGAAAGGTAAATGCTATGTACAATAATAGAAGGTATGATCCCTTTGCTCCCACCTACAATGAGGGATGGAGAGATCACCCAAATCTCAGATACGAGCCACCAGGATTTGATCAAGTTCAATGCCCTCCACCACAAGTGCAAGCTGCTGACAAAACCCAGTTAATGCTCGAGCAACTAATAAAGAAAATGGACAAGAACTTCATTGATTTAAGGCGTGATTCAGAAAATACATTCTAAAATCTAGAAAGTCAAATCAAGCAACTACACACTCGCATCTCCAGCAATGAAGTAACTCTTGGAAACCTCCGAGCTCAAATGAATAACAGGCTGCCTTCCCAACCGTTTGCCAACCCGAAGGAAAGTCTGAATGCTATCATGACCACCGTGAAACCAAGAGAGAGGGAAGATGAAAATAGGTACATTCCGAAGCCTCTATTCCCTCAAAGGTTCATGACAAAGGAGCAACTACAACAACTGCTGCCAGCACCTGAACAGCAGCTGCAAAAAGCACCAAAATAGCTGCCAGGCTAGTTCTGGGCAGCTGCAAGAGCAATGCTGCCAGGCTAGTTCTGGACAGCAAAACAGCGAAAATAAGATGTCATTCCAGTAGCAGAAAAAGGAAGAAACAAAGCTGAAAAAATCTAGAGAAAGTAGGTACACTCCGAAGCCTCCATTCCCTCAAAGGTTCATGCAAAAGAAACACGAAGAGGCCAATCAAGAAATTCTGGAAACATTCCGAAAAGTGAAGGTAAATATTCCTCTGCTAGATGCTATCAAGCAAGTCCTAATGTATGCTAAATTTCTTAAAGAGCACTGCACTTCAAAAAGAAAATTAATTGGCAATGAGAAAATTAGTGTAGGGGGAAATGTTTCTGCTGTTTTTCAACAAAAAATTCCCACAAAATGCCAAGATCCAGGGATGTTCACTATACCCTGTAAAATTGGTAATACTTTTTGGAAAAGCTATATTAGACCTAGGAGCTTCAATTAATGTCATGCCTAGAAATATCTATGAAAAATTGAACCTAGGAAATTTGAAGGAGACTGGTTTAATAATTCAACTAGCTGATAGGAGTAATGTGTACCTAAGTGGAGTCATAGAAGATGTCCTTGTGTAAGTCAATGGATTAGTATTCCCTGCTGATTTGTATGTGCTTGATATGGGAGATGAGGGTAACTCAGGAAATATTCCATTGCTTCTAGGGAGACCATTCTTAAAAACTTCAAGGACTAAAAATTGATGTGCACAATGGTAGTTTAACAATGGAATTTGATGGTGAGGTTATTAAATTTAATATATTTGATGCCATTAGATATCTTGCTGATGTTAACTACTTATATGCATTGGATGTTGTTGATAAAATTTCCCAAAATGATTATGAATTGGAAAAATTTGATGCATTGGAAGCTATCAGTACTAAGAGCATGCTTAGCAAGGATTTAGCTGAAAATAATTTCATGTTGCATGATGCTTTGGTAGATAAAAATTCTGCATGGAACCCCTCAAATCAAGTGCATAATAAAAAAAAAATCATATTTATCCCTCTCTGCACAACATGTTAAAATTGTTTCATCGCATATTTCACCTCCTACACTAGGTTTAAAACCCTTGCCTGAAAATTTAAAGGAACATAAAGAAGCTATTTGGTGCACATTGTCTGACATAAAAGGTTTAAATCCTACATTAGGCACCCATAAGATAGCTCTAGAGCCTAATGCAAACCCCAAGCCCAAATCAAAAGCATTGCATGATGCTAAGTTAACTAGGAAAAAGTTTCATGTAGGCAAAAAAGTGCTGCTATATAAATCAAAATTGAAGTTATTTCCTGAGAAACATAAGTCAAGGTGGCTTGGCAATTTTGTTGTCCTCACGGGGCTATCGAGATTAGGAGCCTCAGTAGTAACAAAATTTTTAAAGCAAATAGGCACATGTTAAAGCATTTTTATGAAGGTGATGCTGCCAACATGGTGGAAGGAATTCGACTGGAGGATCCATGAGCATAAAGAAGGTTGAGCCAATGACATAAAACATAGGTGCTTCTTGGGAGGCAACCCAAGTTAATTTCAGGGTAGTTTGCATTTTTAATTCTGTCTATTTTTGTAATTTATTTTTGTCATGTTTTCTTATTTTTATTTTTGTGCATATTTTCCATTTTAGTATGGTTTTATTTTTTCCTTGCATTAGGGACAATGCAAAATTTAAGTGTGGGGGGAAGAATGCAAAATTCTGCATGTTTGCATGACTTAACTACTCTCTACATCTGAATTCTTGCATCCATCTTCAAAATTCTGCATTCAAGAGAAAACAAGAAAATCTCTTGAAAGTGTAGTTCTCATATCAAAATGAGTATAACCCATGGCATAAGTGAATATGGCTGAGTGGAGCCTAACTCAAAAGCTAAATTTCAAACCTATGCATTGTATAATGTGATTGATCATGAGATCCAAGTGAGCTATTTGAGCCAAATGAAAGGTTAGGACATTTATGCCAACTTGAGAGTTCATATATATATTTTTTATGTGTGTATTTTGTTCAATCTAGGGTATAGATCTCTGAAATTTGTTCTAAGCCTTGCCACATATTTAGAGTTATATCTACATGCTTGAAAGTGATGTTGGCACTTAGGCTTAACCAATTTAGCCTTTCACAGCCCACCTTGCACAATTACCACTAGTAGACCACTTTTGAGCCTTAGCCTTTCCTTTCTTTTAAGCACATTATAAGCCATATACCATTCCTTTAATTTATCCCCATATTTTGAACCCAACACTATGAAGGAATATGTGAATTTGAGACATCAAATTGATATCTAGTTAGTAACTAGGGAAGTGGAAAGAAAGAGCCTCAAAAGATGTGAAAATCTCCGAAAGCAAAGTGCAGAAAAAGTCCAGAAAAATAAAAGAAAAATATTCTGGAAACAAATACAATCTGGAAAAATTCTGCAAAGAAAAAAAATGATGAATGAAGCTGAAAAGAAAAAAAATTCTACAAGCAAAAGCAAAAGAATGAAAAAGAAGGGAGAAGCAAAATATGCAAATATGAGGCTTGATAGTGGAAAGAGAGTGAACTTGAAAAGTATGCTTTGAATTCACATAATCTCTTCTTGGTGTAGAGTAACCCTTGATTCCATATTCGATTTCTTACCTTACCAAAAGCCCCATTTCAACCAAGGAAAAGTCCTTTTGATTCAAGTATGCAATGTGCTCTAAGAGGTGAGGTAAGACTGAAAATCAAATTTTGGTAGTTCTTGCTTTATGATTATGAACTTGAGAGTAAACACTTTAAACCTAAACACTTGAGCATAAACGCATACATCCAGTGAGGATCATTCACATTGGGCATTGTAAAATCTGAGATAGAGTCTTTGCTTAATCACATATCTACTTATGTTTGTGGGGTGATGACTTGCTTGACATGGTGACTTACAATTTTCAGGAGAATTTTCTTTGTTTTGTTCTTAATTTGATAGAGGACGATCAAGAGTTTACGTGTGGGGGAATTTGTTAGGTCTTATTTTAGTCACAATTCAACCCCATATTTTCTTGGTTTAGTGACACATTCTTAGAATATTTCATTAGATTTAAATCACTTTTGAGATTCTTGAATTCATATGGATGATAATATAAATTGAGCTTAATTGCATATTTTTAACTAACATTTGTATTTTCAAAAGTGATTAATTTCCAAGCATTGAAGAGCCAAGCTGAAAAGAAGCAAAATGGCAATTCTACCTTAGCTCGCCATGGCGAGCTACCCTCCTCACCGTGGTGAAGTGAACCCGAGACTATGCTGCCAATTCAGCTAGAGCTCGCCGTGGCGAGTTGAATGACCTCTAGAGCTGTTTTGAAGAGTCCTAAGCAAATTCAACTATCGGGAAGCATTATCATCCAAGGATTGGGACTCCTAAGCTTGGAAGACTCTATGGAATCATAGTTCAAGTGGAATTAAAGTCTTGAAGAAATATATCCACTTAATGTCCTAGTTAGAGTATGATTAGGAATGACTTGTACTTGGAATTATAATTTAATTAAGAGTCCTATGTTAAGTAGAACTACGATTAGATACATTAAATAACCAAGTAGAGCTGAAAAGATGGAAGGAGAATCCTAAGCCAGCCAACTTCAATACCAAGAGAATTAATTTGCTTGTCAAAATAGGACTTATCAAATGGCTAAGAAGAGGAGTTGGAGTTGGAAAAGAATTATGTTTTCCCATTACTGGAAGAGGCCAAGGCTGAATAGGATTAGGATTTAATTCTGGATATATACTTCAAGGGGGCAGATCTGGAAAACACCACGCCACCACCCATCCACGCAACACAACACTGCTGAAGACACCACACATCAAGAGCTGAAGTCATCCTTTGCCAGTTATCCCTTTTACTGAATCTAGTATTTTCTCTTTTGTTTATTTTTGTTCAAGCGACCATGCTTTCAATCCAAAATTTTGCTGGATCTGTTAGTATAGTAGCTTAATTTCTTTTATGCTTAGCTAGACATATTTAAGCTATGATACCAAATTTGTGAGACAAGATTATGATTTTAATGTTAGATAAATTGATTTGAGTATTCTGAAATTATTTGACAGCATTGTTATTGAATCTATTTGGATTTGTTTGGAGTGATCAACTAACCTATTTGAATGATTCATATTGTTAGCCAATTAAGTAAGTCTGGAACCTTAATTAATTAGCACAAGTAATAACTAGTTAATCCTAGAATTGGATTAGTTAGAATAATTTCATATCTGAATTACATAGAGCCGCTAGTGGACCTTTATGGTTTAGGTTAGATGATGTTTTTCATAGATCTTAATGCTCCAAGTTCGGTTAAATCTCATGCGCTGGTGTATTGAGGTTATTGGACTTGGTAGGTTTTGAGCTCAGACGTTCTAGTTACAAAACAAACAGTAAGGGAAAAATAGGGAATTTTGTCGTACAAAGTTCTACAGTCTAGCTATTAGAAATTAATTTACCTATGTGTCAATGATCGAATTTGTGTTATCATGGTGAGGATATGTCGATGCTAAGCATGCCTTATTAATTCTGTTACTAAATCTACTCAATTCACTTACTCTATTTCTCTTTATTCTCTTTTATTAACTTCTAAATCTACCCAGAATTTTTAGTTGTAGTTTATAATCAAAACCCCTCATTTCGTGTGTTTAGTTCTTAGGTAATTCGTCTTAATAGTTTATTTTTCTGTTATTTCCTTTCTCTTAAAGCAATCTTATTAGATTAAATACACGCTTCCTCGTGGGATCGATCCTACTTGCCCTATATTATATTATATTTTAAGGGAGTAGTGAATTAATTTGTGAGGCTACGACACCTCTCTACAGTATACTTCTTGGCTCATAAGGAAGAAACTTTTAGTGTTTTCAAAAAGTTGAAAATGAAACCAATTTGAAAATTTGTTCTATTTGGAATGATCATGGTGGTGAATTTGAAAATCAAGCTTTTAGAGATTTTTGAGAAAATCATGGAATCCACCACAATTTCTCCTCTCCTAGAACACCTCAACAAAATGCGGTTGTTGAAAGAAAAAATAGAACATTGGTTGAAAGGCAAGAACCATGCTTTGTGAAAATAATGTTGCAAAACATTTTTAGGCTGAAGCTGTAAATATAGCTTGTTACATCGTAAACAGATGCTTGATTAGGCCCATTCTAAAGAAAACACCGTATGAGCTATGGAAAGGAAAAAAGCCTAATGTAAGTTATTTTCGTACTTTTGGATGCTTTTTCTTTATTCATAACAATGGTAAAAATGCTTTGGGCAAATTTGATGCCAAATCAGATGAAGGCATATTTTTAGGCTACTCGTTGACTAGTAAAGCTTATAGGGTTTATAATAAGCGAACTAGATCAGTAGAGGAAAGCATGCATGTTGTATTTGATGAATCTAATAGTGTTCCCTTAAGCAAAGTTGCTTTTGAGGAAATTCAAGATTTTTAGGAACCAAGCATACTTGATTAGAATCAAGCTTTAAATGATATACCTGATTCAAATCAGAACATTATATCTAATTAAGTCTCTGAACAACCATCAAGTAGAGACAATGTCACACATAAGCAACAAGTACAGCGAGACCACAGGCTTGATGATGTGATTGGAGATATAAATGAAAGAATGAAGACTAGAGCCTCAATCAGAAATCAAGTCACAGACTCATGTTTCATTTCACTAGTTGAACCTAACAAGATTGATGAAGCCCTTGACGATGAATCGTGGATCATGGCTATGCAAGAGGATCTTAATCAATTTGAAAGAAATGAAGTTTGGAAGCTTGTTCCACCACCCAAGCATCAAGATGTCTTTAGAACAAAATGGTTGTTCCGAAACAAGCTAGATGAACAAGGCAAAGTGGTAAGAAACAAAGCTAGACTGGTAGCTCAAGGGTATAGTCAACAAGAAGGTATTGATTTCGATGAAACCTTTGCTCCAGTAGCTAGACTTGAAGCTATTTGCATAATGCTTGCTTTTGCATGTTATAAAAATTTCAAAGTTTTTCAAATGGATGTGAAAAGTGGTTTCTTGAATGGTTTTATTAATGAGGAAGTCTATGTTAGGCAACCTCCGGGCTTTGAAAATGAGGATTTTCCAAACCATGTTTACAAATTGTCCAAAGCACTTTATGGTCTTAAACAAGTTCCAAGAGCTTGGTATGAAAAGCTAAGCACATTCCTATTGAAAAATGGCTTTTCAAAAGGGAAAGTTGACACCACTCTTTTTACTAGATCTTTTGATGATGATATTTTAATAGTGCAAATTTATGTTGATGATATTATTTTTAGAGCTACTAATGAGTTTTTATGCAAGGATTTTGAAAGGCTAATGAGAGGTGAGTTTGAAATGAGCATGATGGGAGAATTAACATTCTTCCTTGGGCTTCAAATCAAGAAACTCTTAAATGGCATCTTCATCCATCAATCAAAGTACACCAAAGAGCTTATCAAAAAGTATGGAATGGAAAAGGCAAAAGGAATGCCAACACCCATGGCAACAACAACCAAGCTTACATTAGAAGATGCAGCAAAAGTTGTTGATCAGAAGTTGTACAGAGGCATAATAGGATCATTGCTTTATTTCACTGCAAGTAAACTAGATATTTTATACAACATATGTTGTTGTGCTAGATTTCAGGTTAAGCCAAAAGAACCTCATCTACAAGCAGTCAAGAGAATAATCAGATATTTGGCTAAAACTGAAGATGTTGGATTATGGTATCCGAAGAACAATTATTTCAACTTGGTTGCCTATACAGATTCAAATCTTACAGGTTGCTTGATTGACCAGAAGAGCACTAGTGATGGATGCCAGTTTCTGGGTAACTCCTTGGTAACCTGGCAGTATAAAAAGTAATCAAGCGTATCAATATCTACTGCTGAATATGAGTATATCGCAGCCGGTCAATGTTGTGCACAAGTTCTATAGATGAAACAACAACTAAGAGACTATGGAATCATCCAAGAATGCACTCCAATTATGTGTGATAATACAAGCACTATCAACATTGCCAAAAATCTAGTACAAAATGCCAGAACCAAGCACATAGACATCAAGCACCATTTTCTGAGAGATCATGTACTAAAGAGGTATGTGGAGCTTCACTTCATAAGCACCAATGAACAAATTGCGGACATCTTCACCAAACGATTGGTTGAAGAGAGACTTTGCATCCTAAGAAGCAAGTTGAGTATGATTTCTTCACCTTCAAGTACTTAGATATTTTTATGCTTGATTACTACTGTGACAATTCTGGATCAGTTAGATGTCCCCCTCTCTTTTTGCTGTGACAAAGGGGGGGAAGACTTGATATTTGCCATAATGGTTTATTATGATTATGGTTATATGGCATACCAATCTATGCTTGATTGACTGCATTAGCTGGATTATGCTTGATTGTTGTTGTTGCTTGTTTTCAAAAATCAAACTAGATTAGTTTGAGGGGGAGCTTTTTGAAAATTTTATCATGCTTTTACATACACACACACACATATATAAGCTTTTCTTGAAAATTATTTTTAGAAAAGCATGCTTTTAGGGGGAGATTATTTTAAGAAAATCTCAAAAATATTTGTCATCATAAAAAATGGGGAGATTGTTAGCTGAAGGTTTATTTTTAGTCAACCTTTTTTATTGATTTTGATGAAGAAAATATTTTTGAGCATGCTTCTTACTTTTGAAAAATTTTATACATATATTATTTTATTTTTGAAAATGATTCCTACTTTAAAAAAAAAATATAGATATATATATATATATATATATATATTATTTTTGGTAGAATTATTTTATCAAGAAAATTTTATTTTTGACTTTAAACAATTTTTTTAAGTCACTTGGAATTTTTTTTTTCTCCTCCATCTCCAGAATATTTTTTGTGCTGTAAAGCAAACATCTTTTTCTCTCTTGATAATAAAAATGGTTTTCCCTCCTTGCCGTTGCTTGTCACATCCATCTTAGTCTCCAAGTTTTTGAACTTTTTAGCAAAAGTATGCTCCAAAAGTCAACCTAGTGCTATGATAGCAGTATGGCAGTTGCAATGTGCAGAGAGCTATCCTTTGTGCACAGAAAAAATAGTCACATGTATGTGTCACATGTTTGGACTATTGGTCAATAACCAAGACAAGTTATTTCTAGAACATTAAAAGAGTGCAAAATGGGTCTGTCACTTCAGCAGACCTAAAATATTCCTCTTTTGTACAAAAAGCTGAAACTCGTATATTAAGCATAAGGTTATAAGCTAGTTTTAGTATTTCGTGCAGCCAGTCCATGATGGCCTCCAAAGCAAAAAGGCTGATGGTTATCACTCACAAAGACCAACGTGCAACAAGGAACATAGTAATAGCAACCACTTTCATCCCTTAGACAAAAGCTTGGCACAAGCAACCTTGTACATCTAGAGAAGAGAGACTTTCAGCAGCATTAATGGTGCCCCAACAGTCATATTTCTGAAGCTTATATAAGAGAGGGGGAGCCTCAAAGCAAAGAACAAGATAGAGAGATTGCAAAAGGTTCATTTCATACACTCTCAAGAAGCTATCAAATTTTCATCATCTTCTCTTCATTTTCGTGCACCAATACTCTCATATGGTATATTATTCTGGTGTACTGGGATTTACTGGGAAATCTGTTGAAGAAGCAACACACTCTATACTTCATTTCTTTATCTCCTCAAAACTCTGTGTAAAGGTTGTTGTGCCTTATTCTCTGTGTTGTAACCCTGGGAAAGGGGTAGACATAGTCTTTTAGAGACATATTTAAACTGTAAAGGTTTTTAGTTCATCTTGGAAAACCAAGCGTAGGAAGTATTGTTGAACTGCTGTGTAGCTATAAAAGGTAGCTGGAATCTTGTAAACTAGTAGAGATAGTGAAGATAACTCTCTCAAAGGATTTTGAGAAGACTGGATGTAGGTCTTTGTTATTATCGAACCACTATAAATAGCTGAGCAATTTCTCTTCCCTACACTCTTTATTTTTAGCAAATATTTACTTTCAGCATAGTATTTGAGCTTAAAGTTTTACTCTGATTTATCACACTTTAAAACTATGAACTTTTATAGTCAAGCTTAAACTAAGTTTTTTATATCGTGCTTGATTCTGGAAATTGATAGTTTATTCTGCAAAATTTTTATTTGTCCTATTCACCCTCTCTAGTACATATTTACTTGCACTTTCTCAAAACACACAAGCAAATAAGGAGATAGCCAAACTACAGCTTGGAATCCACACTACAACATGGAGGAGCAAAAGAGGAAAGGTAGAATGCTTATGCTATGCTACGGTGTGGGGATGTTTTGAAAGCGACGCAAAGAAGGTGACATCCATGCTACAGCATCAGAATGCGAGAAAAGTGTAGTTAGAGAAGCTGTTTTCCACGCTCCAGTGTGGGAACTCATGTTATAGCATGAAATTCCACACAATTTCAGATTTTGGGCCCATTTAGGTTGTTTTGAGTGGTTTTGGACTCTTAAAATCTAATTATAAATAGACGTTTCTGAATTAGTTTTAGAATTTTTAACACTTTGATAACTAAAGCAAAGTATGTGAGATCTAGAGAGAAATCAAGTAGAAATTAAGAGCTTTTCTTCTACTCTTATCTCTTTTAGAATCTATGTTTGGTAGTTTTTATTTCTTGTTTCCCATGACTATGGCTTGTTTCCCAAGACTTGATGTATCAAATCCTTACATAAATCAATTTAGTTTTATTATATATAATTGAGTTCTATTTCTTTGCTTTTACTTTCATGTTGATATAACCAATTAGTAGGAAGATTTGTGAATGTTTATGAATTAGGAAGAAATTAAGTACTTAGACCACAAGAAATAGTTTTATAAAAGAGCTTAGGATAACGATATTCTAAGACCTTGTGTAACCATAAAAATAAAATTCATAGAATCTAACGTAACTTAGATTATTATGATTTACATGTGGATATGACTGAATTAGTAGTTTAAGTTAGGTTAATTAGACTGTAGGAGAGACTTGTTGACGCATTAAGAATCTTAGTTGGCAATTGATATAATTAACTGAATTGAGAAAATTAACTAATTCAATATAGATAGTTGAGGTGACATTAGAATCCTAGGCTTTTGCTTATTAATTTCTAATTACAATTTGTTTATCTCTTTTACTTGCTTTGAAATTCTTACCTATTAATTCACTAAAATTCAAATGCTTAAATAAGACTTGAAATTAATACTTCAGTAAACATTGAAGCAATTAATATGGGTATGGCAACCTTGAAATATCTTGTTGGCTATACATTGCTAGCTTAAATTCAAAATGATAAAACTAATTTAAGTCAAATAGAATTACAATAATGATAAAACTCCTTTTATCATACTTTTAATACAATTTTATCCTTAAAACTTAAATTTAAATTTTTTATTAAATTAAAACAACTCTTACTAATTGGTGGTTGCATTTTTAATTGTGTTTTGGTGTAAAGATAAATAGCAACAAATAAATATCTCACTATATGATTTTTTGAATATTATAATCATATAATTTTGAATAATTGCATTTAATCCCTTCATTTTTTTTTATATTTTTTAATGTGAATTTTGTTCCCTAGTTTTGTAGGTAAGCTTTGACGTCGTTTCAATTTTATTTTATTCAAAATTATTTTCAATTTCAATATTGTATTACAACCTCAGCGTCCAAATTACAAATATTGAATTCAGAATTGGACAAATCCATCTAAGTAGATTCTGAAGAGAGAAAGAATCCAAAGGCATCGTCCAGCCAATCCATCCATCAAAATTGGCGGAAACGCTACCAAAGACACAGTCAACAGTCAACAGCCAACAGCCATTGCTTTTTCCAAGTCTTTGAAGTGTCTCCTTCGACATATATTGGTAAAATTGGAAATCAATTCAGCATATTTATGGATATGATTTAAATATGAAAGCAGAAAAGTGAAGTCTTATTAGTTTTTCTCCTTTTCCTTGAATGGATCCAAGCAAGGGAAAAGTTATGTCTTTATTATTGCCGTCCTTACTATCTTTTCCTTTGCTCTTGTCACTTTCCCTTTGCATCCACTTGAATATTTTTTCTATTCTTTAGTCTTCGTCAAGCGTAAGCTTGCATGCATTTAATTGGGATAGAATTGGCAGAATGTACAGAAAAGATTTTACTCTTTTTTCATGTGTATCCAAACAAGGGAAGAGTCTCCCTTAATTGTTGCCCATGGGACAATATTTAAAATTTGTAACTTTTATGGTTGCATTCATCATTATTGTTTCAAAATAGAAAACAAAGAAGCTTCGAAAGTCTTTATAATATAAGAGAAAAAAAGCAGAGGAGATTTAATCTTTTTCCAAATAGGTGTAAACAAGGCATCGATAAAAGTCTCCCCTGGGGGCCTTTCATTTTTATTTTTATTTTTCTTTTGCTCTTAATACTATCTCCTTAACTCTTTGCTTCCACTTGAGTCTTCGCAACTATTTTTCTTTTTGAGTCTTCGTCAAGCGTCAAGGGCCCTAAATATATGCATTTACTTTGCATAAAATTGTCGGAATGGACAATAGAGGTCATTGTCAAATATAGGAGAAGAATGGATCCAACATCTTGTACTAGATACTTTCTATTGCGTATCTATTGAGCAATAGATAGATAGTCCAAATAAATGGATACAAATAAATAGGCTCGAATAATATACAGGATAACTGTTGAGCATCAAATGGACGATTGAGATATGCCAGAAGACACCAACCCAAACCACTAGAGAAGCATGTTCCAGAGTGGAACACACTTTCTTTCTTTTTTTTCATATTATGGTAAGAAGGATTCAATTCCAGCTTTTCGTGTCAAACATTACAATGATGACAAAAGGAAATTGTACAATATTTTAGCTCTAGGATGTCTTTGTACAGTTGACTGGTTCCCCTCCCATATATAAATTAATAGTTAAAGTGATAGCTGATACACAAGTATACTTTAGACACAGTTCTTGCAAATGGCTTTTGATATCTTTATCTATATTACCCTTCTATTGTTTCCCTTTGTCAATGCTCAAAATAATGGTGATGTAAGCATTGGAAGCACACTTACTGCAGATAACAATGCTGCTAAATGGCTTTCTCCTTCTGGTGATTTCGCATTTGGGTTTCACCAACTTGAGAATGCCCAATTCTTGCTTGCCATTTGGTATGAAAAGATACCTAGCAAGACCATTGTTTGGTATGCAAATGGAGACAATCCTGCTCCCAAAGGCTCAAAGTTAGAGCTATATGACGGTGGGCTAGTGCTCAGCAGCCCTAAAAATAGACAGTTATGGCAATCAGATTATACAACAGGCACGATTTCCTATGGCTTGATTAATGATACAGGCAACTTTCAACTGTTCAACACAAATTCTGAAGTGCTGTGGGAGAGTTTCAGTCAGCCTACTGATACCTTGCTGCCTACGCAAATACTTGAGATCGGAGGAGTTCTTTCTTCTAGAAAAACTGAAACTAATTTCTCAAGTGGAAGGTTCCAATTTCGTCTTTTCGAAGATGGTAATGCTGCGCTCCTCCCTATAAATTTGCCAACCAACACTACTCCTGACGTCACATTTGATGCTTCCTACGCATATAGTACTTTCTACGATAGTAATACAGGCGATGCTTCCAATTCCTTCAACTCCGGTTACCGTGTGATCTTTGATGAATCCGGCTTCTGATACTAATGAGAAGAAGTGGTAAGATGTTTAACATTACTAATCCAAATGCAGTGCGCTCAGACAGGTATTATTATAGAGCAACAATCAATTATGATGGAGTATTCACCATATTGCATCACCCCAAAGATCAAAGCACAGGCTGGACAGTTGGAAAGACAATACCAGAAAATATTTGCAGGGCTGCCTTTGGAACAACTGATGGTGGAGTCTGTGGATTGAATAGCATCTGCACTCTCCAAACTGACCAAAGACCAAGCTGTAAATGCCCACCAGGGTCTCTCTTCTTGATTCAACAAATAAGTTTGGTGGCTGCAAGCTGAATTTTGAACTTAGTTGTCAAGAAGGTGAGCAGAGCTTACAAGAAGATAAATATTTTATGAAGGAATTACCAAACACAGATTGGGGTTTTCCAGATTATGCAAAATATAGTTCTGTTAATTCAGAGGATTGCAAAATGTCTTGCTTTAAAGATTGCCTATGTGTGGTTGCTATATCTATAGGTGACAGATGTGCGAAGAAGCCGTTGCCACTCGCAAATGGAGCAGAAGATAAATCAGTAAACGGAGCAGCTTTCATCAAATTACTGAAAAGTAATATGAATGTAGAAACACCTCAAACTCCATTTCAAAATGTGCAGAAATATCAGAAACATCGAGATACTTTGATCACGGTTATATCAGTTCCTCTAGGAAGCTTTGTTTTAGTTGGTGTAGTGTGTACTGTTTTCTTCTTTTACCACCAGAAGAAGACTTGTGCAAATAAAACCGCTACAGACAATAATCTGCACAATTTTGCCTTCAAAGAGCTTGCAGAAGCAACAAGTAACTTCAAAGATGAATTGGGAAGGGGATCTTGTGGCATAGTTTATAAGGGGTCAATAGAATTGACACTAATTGCTGTTAAGAAGTTGGACAAGTTGTTTGAGGAAAGTGATAAGGAATTTAAGACTGAAGTGAATGTGATAGGCCAAACTCATCACAAGAACTTGGTTCGCTTAATTGGCTACTACGATGAGGGACAACATCGGATTTTAGTATATGAATTCATGAGCAATGGCACTTTAGCAAGTTTTCTTTTTGGAGAATTGAAACCAAGTTGGAATCAAAGAGTTCAAATCGCCATTGGAATTGCAAGAGGGCTCTTTTACTTGCATGAGGAATGTCACACCCAGATCATCCATTGTGACGTAAAACTTCAAAATACTTCTAGATGAAAATTACAATGCAAGAATATCAGATTTTGGGTTAGCAAAACTGTTATTGATGAATCAAAGTCACACTGAAACAGGCATTAGAGGAACAAAAGGGTATGTTGCACCAAAGTGGTTCAAGAGTGCACTGATCACTACGAAAGTTGATGTTTATAGTTTTGGTGTGCTGCTGCTGGAGATTATTTGTTGCAGGAAAAATGTAGATATGGGGATTGGTAATGAAGAGGAGGCAATTTTAACTGATTGGGCATATGATTGTTTTAGGTCTGACAGAGTAGACATTCTGGTTGGAAATGATTATGAGGCTATCAATGACATGAAGATGCTGGAGAGGTTTGGGAAAGCTGTTATTTGGTTGCCAACGATGAAGCAGGCTATGCTGATGCTTGAAGGAATAACTCAAGTTCCACGTCCACAAAGCCCCACTCCCTTTTAGTTCCACTAGTTTCAGTTGAAATTTCTTTAATACAGGGTTTCATGTCTTGTATATTTGTTTTGGCATTAGCCGTTGCTTGATGTTATTTCATGGCGCTTAAAGTAAAAGTTCTTGTTCTAGATCGCATTATCCCTATTTTCTGAACAACTAAGAATAAGAGTTTGAGAGTACTCAGAGCAATGCAGATATTCATACAATATCATTCTATGCTATTTTTGTACATGCATAATTGTGAAGTTGATATGACAATTACTCCACAATGGACGAATTCAACATCCTTTTACTAAATTTTGAAAATAGATCATAATTAAGAATCGTCAAAAAATGCTTGAAGAAAAAGGCAAGAGTTGTATGAAGAAAGTAGCCATTTAAAAGAGTCTGCAATTGCTAGCTAAATTTGGGTATAAATTCCTCGTAGTTAATTTTAGCATTTTCTTTCGTTTGTAAGTGCAAAATTCTTGAAAGTAATTATTATATGTGGCTATACCCAAATATTCTTTAGACAAAATTGTGCAAAACCTTAGCATGCAGTAGAATTTATTTCTAAGAGGCCCTTTGACAAATTAAAGTGTTAGGGAAAATTACAGAAAAAAAAAAAACTAGAAGTTATACTAACTTATATACGGTCTAAAAAGGAGCAACACTTTTATAAATGTTGACTTATATAGGAAACATCACTTTTAAATCAAATTGATGTGCAGGCAAAATGAAGATTTCTCATTATGTACACAATCATGCTAGTGTTTGAAGTTGACTTGTTATGAAGTTATTCTACCAACATCATAAATGTTGATACTACGCATATATAAGTAGCAATTTCAGCTCACAGTGAAACTTGTGAGGGATTAATTTTTGTAAAAGAAAAAAGTATATATAAGTAAATTTAGAGATTTGAGATATTATCAAAATAAAGAGGAATAGGGTATATGTAGCAAGGACATTAGGTTACAAAAGTAATATAGAGTGAATAACCAAGTACCAAATTCCTTCTCAAGTTACTATTTAGATTAACAATCAAACGGAAGATAATAATCAACTAAAACTAAATATAAAAAGAAATAATAACAATGAAAAATATCTATGTTCAAGATTTCGCCATAGACAATGTATGTGAACATGAGAATGTCATGATTTATTGCTATTTATTATGTAATAACTACTCATGAATGAGAGGGGAACAAAAAAAAAAAAAAAAAGCTTTACGGAAGAGGTAAGGTGACAATGATATAGAGTAGTAAGCACGGCGCTCTCTTTTACAAATGTTGATTTTCTAACCTCTTTTAATTTTTTAATATAAAGGTAAACTCAGTTGAACAATACCCAACAAAAGAACTTATTACTAACATGACCAATTTCATCTTTGTCCATCGTCTTATTTCTTGTAAATTAATTTATTTATACAGCTTTCAATAACTATTAATTTTAGTTCACTAATTCGAACTTCATATAAACATTTTACATATACTAATGTATTAATTCAATTAAGAATACTTAAGAATTCCATTGCCTTCATAATTTTAATTGTACTGGTGGTCATTTTTTTCTTTTACTTGAAATGTCAAAAAATGCATTTCATATCAAATTATAATCCCAGAAATCAAAATCAATGAATATAAAAAAAAAAATGGAAATTAAAATCAAAGCATTTCCTGCTTGACTGCTACTATAAGTAATAAGCAAATGCCATGAAAGAGATAGTCAACCACCATCGCATTGTCCAAGTCTTAATTTGAAGTTTTTCCCACGGTATTATTAATAAACTGAAAAGAAAATATTAGACCAAATTGCCCTTGTAATTAGTTTACTTTTCACTTATTTTCATTCTATTTATAAATTTAATTTTCTGCAATATATTAAAATGCAAAGAAAAACTTACTTGCTAAATATGATTATCATGTTTATTATCAAGTTTTTTAAAGCACAACTAATTTGATTCCCAAAAACATTTTCTGCATATATATGGGTTCAAACTTAGATCAACATACTTAAGCAGTCTTAACTTCTTATCACTAAAATTAATGCATGTTGATAATAGATTACTTTCTTTTAACATTTTTATTGTAGGGTGTAAACATTGATAGAATATTTCCTCCAGCTCTATCCATTTTGCATTGGATTTAAACACAACAATTTAAAGATAAAACATAAGTGATTAATCACTATTTGTTCTCGTCCGACAGTAGTTTTTTTTAATCAAGCCACGGATGTTGACGATTTCAAGGACTATGAATACATTGAATAATTATTTTCATGTGAGCAGAGAAATTACTCCCTGTGAAAGACTTTTATGGAAAAAGCAATTGAATAAAGAGGAAAAATTCTTAAGGGAAACTGACAGGAAACAAAAACAAAAGAAAATGAAGCTTCGTGGAAATATTGCATCCTCTTAGCTTTATCTTTCTTGGAGTCTTCGTCAAGCATCCACGACACCTAAATATGAAAGGCCGCATTGATCTAGTATACAAATTAGTGAAATGAACACGAAAAGTCAATGTAAATGTAATGGTACGTTGCACATAGGGCTTAGGGCTGATTTTAAGCATCAATGTTGCACTAAATTTGTAACGAAATTCCAATAATTTGGTACCTTCCATTAACTCACAATATTAGCTTGTTGCTTGATTCAATGTTTTATAAGTTTGCCATAACATTTATACCTTTATTTTGTTTAATTTTAACTTTTAAGGAGTAGAGTTTAGGGTCTAAGATGTAGTATTTAGGGTTTAAAATTCAGAATTAAAGGTTTAGAGTTTACTGTTTAATGTTTTGAGAGTTTTATGATTTAGGGTTTAGTGTTAAATTTTAAATTTTTAGGGTTAGTACCGCGGGATTAGGGTTTATTCAAACAAAATAGAGGTACAGAAACCAAAACAAAAATGTGAAAACATTTAAGAAAACAATGAATTAGTCCGGTGAGTTCATGCATTATTTGAATTTTGTTGTGAATTATGTCTAGCATTAGTGCTTAAAATTAGCCCTAATGTTGAATGTTAGGTAGACCCATTCTTTGGATTCTTTTGTTAATGTTTTCTTAACAAAATGAAAAATGAATACGATTTCGGCAAATAAAAACAAGGAAAATTGAAGAAAAATGTTAACCTAACTAGTTTACATTTTATTAAGAATAAATGGAAAAGTATCTGCAAAAAAAAAAGTGAAAATGAACTATTTTAAGTTTATAGTTCTTCTTTCTCATATCTTTAGTACTTGAATTATTTATTATAAGACCTAACTTAGATTTTTAAGTTAAATTAGTTCTTGATATGATATGATGCTTTCACACTTCAAACTTGAAGAACTTTCGTGTGTTATTATTATTTTTTTTTTTTAGAAGAATAACAAGTGTACTTTGAAAAAGTTTTAGTCTCTTAGTTTTGAGTTCCCCATATAAAGGAATGCTCCTCCTGAGGGTCATAATTCGAATGAGTGTTGCATCTCTTACTCTGTAACTCAAGTTCTTGTCATCCATTAAGTTGAGTTCGAACCATAATTTATTGTGCTTTTGAGCCTTGCAACGTACAAATATCAAGGCCAGATATGAGTTCTCTCAGAGTTGTTGGTGCATTGCTTGTACTGTTTGTTTGTTTAATAAATTCAATAGCCATGGGATTTGATACGGAGGTTGGCAATGACAATTGATAAACACTTTTTAGTATTTATTTGTGTACTCTTATACTTACTTATAGCATTTCAAATTTACATTTAATTATTTAATTAGCATTTATTTTTATCATTGAGGTCTAATTGAAATTTATTATATTTCATATTAATTTTTCCACTTTAAAGTCCAATTTTACTTGATAGGGATTTTTAATTTCAAGATTAGACCTGGGAGGCCTCATAACCTATTGGGATTTTCATGAAACAAGGGCACACATGATATTTTCTCAACTTAAAAAGGGCGAAATAAGCTTTTGGCAACTTAAGGAGGGGTAATTTTATAATTTGGACCTCATTAATGACAATTATGTAATATAGGGCTCATTAATGGCATTTTCATAATTTCCTTACACTGAGACCTAGGTAAATTCAGCTAGCTAGCTAACCTAGCCGCCACTTTCATTTTCCTCTCTAGGTTTCTTCTTCTCCTCTCCTCCCATAGCCACCTCCATGAAAATGGAAGGCTAGACGCTTCTATAATCGACCTGGGATGACTTGAAGACTATCGGTTTGATTCTTGAGAGTAGTATTGTGTTTATTTTGAATTTAATGAAAGTTAGCTTCTCTACTTCTCATTTATCTCTCTGTGATTGTGTATGATAATTTTTTTGCATGATTTATGCATGGGTTTGTGGGATTTCTAGGTCTGATCTCCCTAGGAGTAATTTCCACGGAGTAGAACTTGATTTGGTTGGATGAAAATTCAAAATTTAGGTCTTGGATGCTTTAATCCCTTGCTGCGATGTTGGTTGGGTTGGGTTTGGTTTGGTTCCAACAACCATAATCTATGCAATTGTGTAGTATGAATTACCGAGCTAGGTGCAGAGATACCAGCTTAGCTAGGGTTCAACCAGATTAATTGATTAGGTAGGTTAATCTTGAGATTTCAGGGTTAATCTAGTTAATTCGCATAACTGGAATTAAATTTTATCTTTAGGTCAAGGATAGAATCATCGTTGTCTAATAGTTCCCTAGTTGATTGCATTACCATCATCTATTCACTTTTATTTTACTATTTATCGAGTTCATTTACTATTGATTTGCTGAAAACCCCCCATTTCCTTTGCCTATGTTGACTGAAACCTGTACTAGTGATTCTTTAAGAACACGAACTTGGTTGAAAACTTGAACTTGGATTTTTAATTTGACCACAACCTATAGTAGCGACGCTATAAGGCGTGCGTCAGCAATACTTCTTTCGTTTAATGCAAAGAGCGGGAGAGACAAGCTTTGCTTACTCTCAAACAATGACTCAGGGATAAATGTGGTCTTCTAACTTCATAGGGAAGTACTGGAGGGATAAGTGCAGTCTTTTAACTTCGTAGGGAAGTAATGGAGAAAAACATGACGACTGTTGCAAATGGGAAGCCGTTCATTGTAACCACAAAATAGGTCATGTGGTTATGCTTAATATTCATAGTAGGCCAGACTATGCCTCCTACTATTTGGAAGGTACTGTTAATTCCTCATTGATTGAGTTAAGTTATCTGAGTTATTTGGACTTCAGTTTCATTTCTTTTGATAGGGATATTCCCAAATTCATACGTTCTTTAACTCATTTGAAATACCTCAATTTGGCATATTCTTTCTATGGGGAAAATGGAATACCATTTGAATTGGGGAACCTTCTCCACTTACAATATCTTGATCTTCAAGCCAATTGGCTTGGTGGAGAATTCCCAACTCACTTTTTAAATCTTTCCTGATTAGTACACCTTGATCTTGCTGGTGGGGGAGATACCCGAAATCTTTGCCAATATCTCTTCCTTGGTGTATCTTCATCTTAGTTGGAATTTCTTCACTGGAACAATTCCTCATAGTCTTGGAAATCTTCTCCAGCTAAACTACCTTGATCTCAATTCCAGTTCTTCAACATCAAATTTAGATTGGTTGTTTGACCTTACATCCATAAAAACTCTTAAACTTGCACATGTTAACCTTGGCACTGTAATTAATTGGCAACAAAGACTTAGTAAACTTTCTCACCTGCAAGAATTGGACTTGAGTGGCTATAATCTATTGTCTTCAAAATTCTCGTGGTTGTTCAATCACAGTGCTAATCTTGCCATTCTTCAACTCTCTGGCAATCATCTTATTGGGTCCATACCCAAATCTTTGTTGGATATTTGTAGTTTAAGTGTACATGATCTATCTAACAACGTGACTGGGTGGTTTGATGACTTTGTTTCAACATCAACTAATTGTGCTAATAAATCATTGCAACATTTGCTCTTGAAAGAAAACCAAATGATAGGGACAGTACCTGTTCTTTCTCAATTTTCTTTTCTACAAGAACTGGATATGGTCTCATACCCAAATCCATGTTCGACATATGTAGTCTAAGTGTACTTAATCTAGGTGACAACAACTTGAATGGACCGCTAGATGACATCATACCAACATCAACTGATTGTGCTTATAATGTAATTTTAATTTTATAATTTAGACTTCTTTATAAATGAAAATTTATTTATTTTCCTTTCTCTGACTTTCTTTCGAATTTGAAAGTAAAAGTTATAACCTCCAAGTGATAGAAAGTCGTATCCTGAGAGAATATTTTTTCTTTACCTTAAAGCTATTAAATAGTGCAAAACGAGATAAAGTAAAGCGCATTCCTTTCCTTTCTTGCATGCCAAAAGGGCCCTAAGTTTTGTGATTGGCTTTACAATTTTAAAATAAGGTTAGCAAAGATGGTAAATTATTACCTTATAGTTTAGACTTTGAGAGATTAAAAAAAAAAAAGTCACCATAGTTGAGACTTTGGTAAAGAAACATACATATAAAAGAATAGAAAAAGTTGGCACAACAGAATAGGAGAGACAGGGGTACTGCCCCACAGCCTAAAATTTTTAGATCGCCGATTACATTAATATGTCTAACTCATCTACGTTTTTCTTCTAAACTAAGAAATTTATCCAAAGATATTTATTGAGGACTTGAAGCGTTCAACGAGTGCAGTTGATTTTGATATTGGTTCCACCCCTTTCCTCACATGGCAACAAATTTTTCTATCAACTAAGATAAAAAAGAGACGTTTTTTCAGTTGTGTACATATGCTTTCTGTGTAACTATATATACTGTTTGGATGGCTAGGAATGTTATATATTATCTTTCAGTAAGATTCTTCAACTACTGCTTTTTTTTGCTATATAGTTTTGAATGACTTGAAAATTAGATAGAGGTCTTTGATATTTACAAAATCTAGAGGAGAGAACCTTAATATTTTTTAATCTCCATGGAGGGTGTAGACACCATATTTATCCAAATTTTATTTTATTTTATTTAATCAATTACTTACTTTGTTTTCTTTCTTCATTTTCATTTTATTTTTATTTTTATTTTTACTTTCTTGAATATTTTTAAAAAAAAAAAAAAGGGAAGAAAGAAAACACGTCAGTCTAAAAAAAAAGAAGAAAAAGAAAAGAAAAGCAGATCAGCAATGCAAGAGAGAAAAGAAGAAAGGAAAAAACAAAAGAGGGGTGGAAAAATAGAAGAAAAAGGAAAAAGAAAAAAAAAAAGAAAGAAAGAAAAAGAAAAAGGAAGAATCGAGAAAAAGGATGGGAAAAGAAGCGGAGAAAGAGTTTGTTGAGGCAAGTGGGAGGCGAACGAAAAGCGGATTTCGCGGAGAAAAAGAAAGAATGAGATCGCGAAGGGAAACATATAGAAATGGCAAGAGAAGAGAGTAGAGTAAAAAGAGTGGGAGCTCGTTAGAGAGAGCAGAGAGAGTGAGAGCTAGAGAGCGAACGAAGAACAATAGTGGAGTGAGGGAAGCGAAGAAAATTGAGAAATAGTGAGAGAAACGGGGATGATTTTGAGAGTCTGAGCTGCCATAGGAGGAGATTGAGAAGGGGAATTCAAAAGGGAGAAATCCTGAGCTTCGAACAAGAATTGAGCGCCGATTCCTAGATTCATTGGAGGTTATTGAAAGTTCGTTCACCAGTACTAGCCTTGTTTTCATCAAGTTAAATCTGGATGTAAGGCATTGTTGAATTTATGCATTTTTCTTAATTTGGTGGTTCTTAATGTACATTGCTGGGTTTGAAGAATACCATAAATTATTTCTTTCTTCAGCTTCTGCCACTGTGTCATTTGGTTATCTACATTTTCACGTTTGAATGAGATTGGATATGGGATGGGATTTGGCCTTGGCGATTGATTTGTGGCTTTGATTCTGATTGGCATTTGCTAGGAAAATATATTTTTGTATTGTGTATTCTCTGCATTTGATTTTGATTCTTTGGAAAAGTGGGATGAACACTTGTGTTGAATATGTTCTGCATATGTTTAATTTCAGAGGCTCTATTTTGCTTATTCTTTGGTGTTCTGGTTCGTTTTAATCTGTTAGATCTGTTTCTATACATGTTTTTGGGTTGTGTCTTCTGTGTCCTTGCTGAAATTTCTATTAGTAAATGAATGTCGGGTCAAGTTTGAATAGTCAAAAATTATTTCTCAGTTATTATTCCGTTACAGTTTACTGTGATAAATTCTTGGTGATATTTCTTGCACATTATGTGTTCTGTCCTGGAATACCTCTGTAGTGGTTCCATGTGAGCGATTGTTGGGTTTTTTTCCCTTTTCACTTCGTTTCATGCAGTTAGTTCATATATATTCTGTGATGTTTTATAGTTTGCTGGTATTTTGTGATGATTTAGGCTTTGTATAAATAACTGTTCATTGATTTATCCTTGTTGATATTATGATGAATAGGATTTTTAGTCTCTGAATTGGGTGAAAAAAAAATGAGATTATGAGTATATATTTTGATATGTGGTTTCGATTCTTTGTGATGTATTATTGTTGTTACTAGTGACTACTTGTACTGATTATGTAGCGTTTGAATTTTTCGGGATTCTCAGTTAAATGATAAAGTGCACCATGTAAATATAGAAAGCAATTAAGGGAATAACTGGCTAAGCAAGTGTGATATAAAAATGTTGCTTCTAGTTAATCAGGATTGCATAGGAGCTTGATTATGGGTTCTTCTCGCGCAAATCAGGCGTTATGGGGTACTAAAATGGCTGTAAACAGAAATCGGTGGGCTGTGGCAAGAAAAGAATTGGTTCGGGATCAGGTAAAAAAAGAAACAAGGTACATTGGTCAAGCCCAATGGGCTTCAGGGTACTAAAACGGGAGTAAGTAGGATTTGTGGGAATGTGAAAAGAAAAGGGTGGGTTCAAAATAGGTTTCTAGATGAAGAGGGTGTAAAAAGAAATTTTGGGGGAGTGGAAAGAAAGGCACTGGTTCGGAATAGGGGAAAAAGGTGTAAATAGAAATCACAGGGGTGTCGAGAGAAAAGCATGTGTAGGAACGGTGTAACTAGAAATTATGAGGGTGTGGAAAGAAAAAGAATTTTCAGAATGGGTGTAATTAGGAATTGTGGGGGTGTGGATAGAAATCTGAGAGAAGGAGTATGAATCGAAATTGTGGGGGTGTGAAAGAAAGGAGTGTGAGAAGGAAAAATGTACAATAATTTTTATTTCATGCTATTTTTCTCTCGTAATTTTAAATGTATCTCGCTCTCAAATTTTAAATTGTAATTAATATGTATACACTTTAAAATATATTTAAATTTTTGCAGATCTCAAAGCCCCTCACTTATAATGGAAGAGTAGGTAGTTCGGTCTTTTATAAGACTAAGCTTACAATATCTAACCTAGGTGGGGATAAGCGTCATCTAAAGGGATAATTTATCTGTCTTGACAAATGGAAGACCCCTAAATTTACTTAAAAAATTCATACATACATGTTTATTTTTCAGTCATATTTCCCTCATAATTCTCTCAAACTCTAAATGGTAATTAACATGCACCCATTTAATAACGTATTTGAATTTTTAGAATCCTAAGGCCCTTCACATTTCATGGAAAGATAGGTAGGCCGGTCTTTTATAAGACTGAGCATATCATATCTAACCTAGGTGAGAATAAGCGCCATCTGGAAGGACTATTTATTTGTTTTGAATGATGGAAGGACTCTAGGTTCGTCTAGAATATTCATGCATGCATATTTTATTTTTCTGCCCTTATTTTAAGGGTTGTAATACTTATTTTTGCAAAGAATAAAATACAGTTTCTGGTCATATCTTATCTTGCATAACCAATTTGGGTAATTATTTTTGACAAATGCTGTGAGGTGCCTAATACCTTCCTCACACATAACTGACTCTCGAACTCATATATGGTTTGCATTTCCGTGTCTTTCCCAAAAAAATAAAATAAAATAAATACATAAATTTTGAAATAAATAGGGTTTCTAATTATACCCTACTTCTTAAACAATTGGTGGCAACTCCAAAATTAATTTTTCTTAAAAAAACAAATCGTTTCATTGTTTGTCGTAGCATTTTTACCCCCAAAGGGTATGTTCTTGGCGACTCCACCGGGGACTGTTCAAGAGTCAAGCCCAATAAATTGATTTTGTAAAATCTGATATGGCCTATAAATTGTGTTTTATTAGTTGCTTGTATAATTTCTGTTTATAATATTTTGTTTCATGGTTGTATATATTTGTTGCATATTTTTTTTTGTAGGTTGGGTTGAGTAGTTTAAGAATAAAGTTTGTTTGCTCTTGCCACACACGAGCACAGACACTTTCCCTGCACACACTTTTGGCTTTATACCCGAGCCACCTGAAACCTAGGGTTAGTAGGAGGCCTAGTGTTATTACCGGAGGTTTATCCTTTGGTGGTCTACACGAAAGCCTTCGCTTGAACTGTGGTGATCATTTTACTCATTTGGATTTGTGAAAGGATTATTCGTTTGCAGACCCAAATTTATAAAATGTGAACTCTACCAAGTTGGTGGGGGCAGTTCAAGGACCTGATACTGTTAGGACATTAGCCTGTTTTACCAAGCTGTGCACTTAGTGCAACTGTAATGTTGCCCAAATTAGGTTAGAATTTGGCTTGTAGTTATAAATTTCTCTTGCCAAACTTAAACTTTTCATGCCAAAAGAAGTCTTTGTCGAAAACATTCGACTCATTTTGAATTTCTCTTGCCAAACCTAAATTTTCATGCCAAAATGAGTTTTTGTCCAAAGGACATTCTCGCCGACAACCTTCGGCTCATTTAAACTTTTTTACCAAACCTAAATTTTTATGCCAAAATGAGTTTTTTTTTTTTGTTCAAAGGATATCTTTGTCGAAAACACTTGACTCATTTAAATTTCTCTTGCCAAACCTAAATTTCTTTTATCAAACTTAAATTTTTCTTGTCAAACCTAAGTTTTCATGCAAAACAATTTTTTGTGTAAAGAACATCTTTGTCGAAAACACTCAACTTATTTGAATTTCTCTTGCCAAACCTAAATTTTCTTGCTAAACCTAATTTTCTCTTGCCAAACCTAAATTTCTTTTGCCAAACCTAAGTTTCATGTTAAATTGAGTTTTTTTTTTTTTTTTAATCCAAAGGACATTTTGTCAAAAACATTCAACTCATTTGAATTTCTCTTGTCAAACCTAAATTTTATTTGCCAAATATAAATTTTCCTTGTCAAAAATAAATTTTTGTCCAAAGGATATTCTCGTCGAAAGCATTTGACTCATTTGAAATCCTCTTGCCAAACCTTTACCAAAAACAGTTTCTTGTCCAAAGGACATTTTTGTCGACAACATTCAGCTCATTCACATTTCTCTTGCCAAACCTAAATTTTTCTTTGCCAAAAATAAATTTTCCTTGCCAAAATTAGTTTATGGTCCAAAGGACATCTTTGACGAAAACATTTGACAAAATTTGAAATTCTCTTGCCAAACATAAATTTTCCTTACTAAAAATAGATTTTCATGCCAAAATAATTTTTTTGTCCAAAGAACATCTTTATCAAAAACATTCGACTCATTTGAACTTCTCTATGCAAACCTAAATTTTCCTTGCCACACCTATATTTTCATGCCAAAAGGAGTATTTGTTAAAAACATTTGGCTCATTTGAATTTCTCTTGCCAAACATAAATTTTTCCTTAAAAAAAAAAAAAGATTTTCCTGACCAAAAAACCAAGTATTTTTTCAAAAAACATTCTCGCCAAAGCATACAACTCATTTAAATCCCTTATGCGAAAATGAATTTTTCCTACAAAAAATAAAAAATAAAAAATAGATTTTCATGCCAAAAATCAGATTTTGCCTAAAGGACATCCTTGTTAATGATGTTTGGCCATTCAAATTTATCTTGCCAAACATGAATTTTCTTTGCAAAAAAATAAGTTTTGTGCCAAGAATGAAATTCTTATCCACAGGACATTTTCGATCACAATGTCCAACTCATTTAATTTTCTCTTGCCAAAAGTATTTTTATGCATAAAAAAAAAGGTCTCGCCCATTTACTATTTGTTATTTTTTTATAAAAAACAAAAAATAATAATAATAATAAAAAAGAACAGAGAGATTTCTTGTCAAAAATATTTTTTCATGCCAAAAGCTCATTCGCTTTCTTGCTAAAGAAATATTTTTCATGCAAAAAAAAAAAAAGAAAGATATATTTTTCATGAAAAAAAAAACAAAAACAAAAAAGGAAGAAAAGAAGAAATTCAAAAATAAAAAATTTCTTTGTCTCAAAGTCTTTCTCTTTTCTCTTCTCACTATTTTTAATTATAAGTTAAGTTATGATGGCTCATTCCAAAAAGTCCAAGCTCAACATGGAGGCTGAAGTGGATGAGTTGAAGTCAAAGATGAATGAAATGATGGAATTGTTGGGAGGAACTTCAAAATGCCTTGGTTCTCGACTTAATCTTGACGTTGAGATTGACGATTTGACGTTTAGGGTCAATGATATAGCAAAGTTGTTAAAAGAGAACTCGAAATTGAAGGGGCTGATGGAAAAAGTGGATGCGCTTACACAGAACATGACCTCTTTTGCAGAAAAACCTATTATTTTGACTTCTTTTGGTGAGGTAAATGTTGAGGTGTTTCCTCAAACCATACCATTAAATGCAAACTTCTCTTGTCAAGCAGGGTCTAGCTCAATGTTGCTATGTGTTCAAAAGGCCCCTAGAGGAGGGGTAATCAATGTGTTGCCTAATTCAAGCAAGATTCTTTTGAATTACCAAGTATCACTTTATCTTCCTCATCCCAATTCACTAAATTTCATCCCACCACCTCAAGCCTACTATCCAAACTCATCAAATCCTACTCCTTTCATCCAAGCACATCTAGCAAATCCTCACACCCATTTTGCTCTTAGACCTTGTTTAGCCCTGATTACCAAAATAAACATGACAAGAATGCACCTTACCCAAATATTCCCACTCCAAAGTTAGAATTGTTTAGGCAATTATGTGATGTGGGTGTTATGACTCCTAGACATATTCAGCCCCAACGACCACCATTCCCTCACTGGTACAATCAAAACCTCAAATGTGAATACCACTGGGGAACTATTGGACGTTCCATTGAAACTTGCCCCACTTTTAAGGAAATTGCGATATGTCTGTTAGGGTAAAGGAAAATTGTAATCGATGGAATGGGAAGAAGAGTGATCATCAATACCAACTCTGTGCCCAATTAAGCATGAAGTAAAAAGTGGAAGACCATTCAAAAGATGAGGCATGCTTGCTTGCTATAAAACATCTTTGAAGAAAATTCAAGCGAGTAGAGATTAATCAGCTGGAATATGGAATCATTACATAATTTGAATTATTTTAAGAAATGTTTGCTTTTGCTGTTAATTTTTGAATTACTTGCATTTTGCTTAACTGTCATCAAAGAAGAAATTTTCATGGGGATGGTTTATTTTTATTTTCCTTCATGCCAAATTTGCATCATTATTCCATTTTCTATTCATTGTTTATTGACCTCCATTTATGTTCTTGCAAAATTCTCCTCAGGAGTCTTGATAACATGAATTTTTTGCCTTCTGTTAGTGATTTTAGATATCGAATAGTTGATTCTCATTTGGGCTTGAAAAGGGATGCATGCTAATATGGAGAAAATATAGACCTTGGATCACTTTTGGTTGACTTTCACAAGCCTACTCATAGAGATCCTTGAATCAAGATAGGATGGATATTGCAACCCTACACAAGCATGAAATATTCAACTAGGACAACATTGAGCCATGGACAATTCAGTGTGGTTGAAGGAGAAAAGACTAATTGAGCAACTTCTCAAGAGCAAGCTCATAGAACACTCGATCAAAGATTTGAACATGCTAATGTTCAACTATGAAAGTATCATTTTTCAGACGTGAGTTTTCCACGAATAGTGAGGTCAAGAACTGTCAAGATCCATTACCTCACAAAAAAACAAAAAGAGAAAAGAAAAGAAGAAGAAACAAACAAACAAAAAGAAAAATGAGAAGAAAAAAGGCCCGCTAGGCCAAAAACTTAAATAGAGTGGTCTAGGCAAAAAGTTAAGGCATTCAAAAAACCAAAAAAAAAAAAAAAGGAAAAAGAAACAAGCGGGGTTGCAAATTTGAAAGCTCAATATGGACATATTGATCTAAAGTCATAGGCAAAATCTAAGTGTTCTAAATTTTGTTGCTCAGCACAAGAAAAGGGGATGTTTTGAAATTTGTTTGATAGCAAAAGAAGATGAAGCGATCGCTTTGTCAACCCAAGAAAGAGATGGATTGTGAAACATATTCATGAATAGGAAGATGTGTTTTCTCATTTAGTTGCCAATGCAAGAAGATGTTGTGTTTTCTCAAATATTTGTCAATCCATCACAAAGAAGTCCCATCAAGGCAAAGTGAGAATCAATATGTTTGGCTATGTTAAAATTGTAAACTAGGGCAAATTTCCAACTTGCAAATTTTTCATAAATTCATGTTGGCTCCTACAACAATTAATTCGAATTACGTGGGCTTTGATTCCTATTCGAGGATATGTATTCAATAGCGCAAGTCCAATTTAGTAAAATTCACAGAGTGGGGTAAGCCATCATTTCAAAAAGCTTTGTCATCTTATCCTTCCCAATTTTGTCATGTCCCACACTGGGGCAAATCATCATTCAAAATTTTCTTAAATTTCTTGGTTTCATAAAATAAAAGGGGTTAGCTATTTGAGTTAACTTCTCTCATTCAAACATTTCAAAAGGGGATTAATTATTTGAATTAATTTCCTTCCCTCATGCAATCGTCTTAATGTTAATTATAATTTAGATGCTGTGAATAAAGTGCAATGTAATTTTAATTTAAAATCAAATTCGTGCATTGCTTGAAGGAATCATTTTGATAATAGTCTCTAGATTTCTGGAACATCCCTAGCCCAAGGGCAAAGTGCAATTCAAAATGCCAAGGCAACATGAAGTTGAAAATAGTGGAGTAAATGGAAATGTAAAATACAAGGGCAAAACGAAGTTAACAATATGGGGACAATGTGAAGTTTAAGTGGAGGTGCAAATTGAAGGATGAAGAAAACAATGAATAAAATGGAGATTCAAAGCCAAGCAGTTTTATATATCTAAGCAAACTATTGGATTAGAGCGTTATTGATTGAGCTGGATACTTCTAACAAAGGGGTTCATTCTGACTCATCCCATAAAAAAAGAAAATTACATGATTTCAAAATGGAAGAAAAAGAGAAAGAATTTGCAAAGTTATTTTCGTCACAAAAAAGGGGAAAAAAGAAAAAGAAAAAGAATTTATTTTTCATCCATTGCATGTCTACATTTTAAGGTTTCAAATAATTACATAAACAAAATATGAGTCTTTCATCTTTACATGTATCTTATATCAGGTACTTTCCAAGCCAAGCTTATCTCGTCCCCTTATAAGATACATGTAAAGAGAGGCAAATGAGACATCATATTTTGTTTGAGATTTTCAACTTAAAGAAAATGAATCAATAAATTATTTTCTTATTGACAGGGCTTAATCATTCAATTAAAAAATTTATTTTTCAAAACTATTTTCTTGCCAGCAAGGCCCAACCATTCAATTCAAAGTCAAACCAAGAGTTTATTTTTCTGCCATCAAATTTCTCAAAATTCTTTCCTTGCCATTAATTTTTAAGTTTGATCAATTTTAAGTTTTATCCTTTGATTTGTATCATTTTAAATTTCTTGCCGTTAATTTTCATTTGTTACAGTTTTCTCGCCATCAAGTTTTTTGCTATTAATTTTTAGCTATCAAATTTATTGTCATCAATTTTCAGCCATAAGATTTCTTGCCGTCAACTTTCAGCAATTAGATTTCTTGCCATCAACTTTCAGCTATAAAATTTTTTGCCGTCAATTTTTAGCCATCAAATTTCCAACCATCAACTTTTAGCCATTAGATTTCTTGCTGTCAACTTTCAGCCATTAGATTTCTTTTCGTCAACTTTTAGCATCAAATTTCTTGCCGTCAATTTTCATGGGAAAAAAAGCGGAGAAAGAGTTTGTTGAGGCAAGTGGGAGGCAAACGAAAAGCGGATTTCTCGGAGAAAAAGAATGAGATCGCGAAGGGAAACATATAGAAATGGCAAGAGAAGAGAGTAGAGTAAAAAGAGTGGGAGCTTGTTAGAAAGAGCAGAGAGAGTGAGAGCTAGAGAGTGAACGAAGAACAATAGTGGAGTGAGATCGAGAGCTTGAGGGAAGCGAAGAAAATTGAGAAATAGTGAGAGAAACGGGGATGATTTTGAGAGTCTGAGCTGCCATAGGAGGAGACTGAGAAGGGGAATTCAAAAGGAAGAAGTCCTGAGCTTCAAACAAGAATTGACCGCCGATTCCTAGATTCATTGGAGGTTATTGTAAGTTCGTTCACCAATACTAGCCTTCTTTTCATCGAGTTAAATCTGGGTGTAAGGCATTGTTGAATTTATGCATTTTTATTAATTTGGTGGTTCTTATACATTGTTGGGATTGAAGAATACCATAATTTCTTTCTTTCTTTAGCTTCTGCCGCTGTGTCATTTGGTTATCTCCATTTTCACGTTTGAATGAGATTGAAATTGGAATGGGATTTGGCCTTGGCGATTGATTTGTGGCTTTGATTCTTATTGGCATTTGCTAGGAAAATATATTTTTGTATTGTGTATTTTCTGCATTTGATTTTGATTCTTAGGAAAAGTGGGATGAACACTTGTGTTGAATATGTTCTGCATATATTTAATTTCAGAGGCTCTATTTTGCTTATTCTTTGGTGTTCTGGTTCGTTTTAATCTGTTGGATCTGTTTCTGTACATGTTTTTGGGTTGTGTCTTCTATGTCCTTTCTAAAATTTCTGTTAGTAAATGAATGTCGGGTCAGAGTCAAAAATTATTTCTTAGTTATTGTTCCTTTACAGTTTACTGTTATAAATTCCTGGTGATATTTCTTGCACATTCGTGTTATCTTCTGGAATACCTATGTAGTGGTTCTTGTGGATTATCATTGATGGGTGGTTCCATGTGAGCTGTTGGTTTTTTTTTTTTTTTTTTTCCCCTTTTCACTTCGTTTCATGCTATTAGTTCATATATATTTTGTGAATAACTGTTCATTGATTTATCCTTGTTGATATTATGATGAATAGGATTTTTAGTCTCTAAATTGGGTGAAAAAAAAAATGAGATGATGAGTTTATATTTTGATATGTGGTTTTGATTCTTTGTAATGTATTGTTGTTACTGGTGACTGCTCTTACTGATTATGTAGCGTTTGAATTTTTGGGGATTCTCAGTTAAATGATAAAGTTTACTATGTAAATATAGAAAGCAATTAAGGGAATAACTGGCTAAGCAAGTGTGATATAAAAATGTTGCTTCTGGTTGTCGGAAATATGGGTACTAAAAGGGGTGTAAACAGAAATTAGTGGGGTGTGGCAAGAAAAGAATGGGTTCGGGTTAAGATAAAAAAGGAACAAGGTACATAGGTCAGGCCCAATGGGCTTCAGAGTACTGAAACGTGTGTAAATAGGATTTGTGGGAATGTGAAAAGAAAAGGATGGATTGTAGAGGATGAGGGTGTAAATAGAAATTCTGGGGGCGTGGAAAGAAAGACATTAATAGTGGCGCAGAAGGTATAAGGATGGGCGTAAATAGGAATTGCGGGGGTGTGGAAAGAAAAGAGTTGAAGACTGGGGTGTAATTAAGAATTGTGGGGGTTGTGGATAGAAATCTGCGAAAGGAGTATGAATAGAAAATATGGGGGTGTGAAAGAAAAGAGTGTGAGAAGGAAAAATGTACAGTAATTTTTATTTCATGCTATGTTTCTCTCATAATGTTAAATGTATCTCACTCCCAAACTCTAAATTGTAATTAACATACATATACTTTAATATACATTTGAATTTTTGGAGATCTCAAAGCCACTCATTTATAATGGAAAGGTAGGTAGTTCGGTCTTTTATAAGACTGAGCATACAATATCTAACTTAGGTGGGGATAAGTATCATCTGGAGGGACAGTTTATTTATCTTGAAAGATGGAAGACCCCTAAATTCATTTAAAAAATTCATACATACATGTTTATTTTTCAATCATATTTCCCATATAATTTTGGATGTATCGCGCTCCCAAACTCTAAATGGTAATTAACATGCACCCATTTTATGACGTATTTAAATTTTTAGGATCCTAAGGCCCCTCACTTATCATGAAATGATAGGTAGTCCGGTCTTTTATAAGACTGAGCTTACCATATCTAACATAGGTGAGGATAAGCACCATTTGGAGGGACTGTTTATTTATCTTGAAGGATGTAAGGGCCCTAGGTACGTCTAGAATATTCATGCATGAATATTTTATTTTTCTGCCCTTATTTTAAGGATTGTAATACTTATTTTTGCAAAGAATAAAATACAATTTCGGGTCATATCTTATCTTGCACAATCAATTTGGGTAATTATTTTTGACAAATGATGTGAAATGCTTAATACCTTTCTCACACATAACTGACTATCGAACTCATATATGATTTGCATTTCAGTGTCTTTTTAAAAAAATAAAATAAAATAAATACATAAATTTTAATATAAATAGAGTTTCTAATTGTATCATAATTCTTAAACAATTTGTGGCGATTCCAAAACTAATTTTTCTTAAAAAAAAAGTCATTCTATTGTTTGTCATAGTATTTTTACTCCAAAGAGTACGTTATGACAGAGGGTATGCTCCAATAAAGATGTGTACAGTTGATTTTAGAATGATATTATTCATCTTCTTTCAAAACTAAAAGGATACGTGAAAACTAAAGACAAAGCATGCCTTATAATTTGATGTTTAATAACACAAATAGGACTAAAATGCACTCATGTAAGATAAATTGAAATATGGAAAACAGAAAAGAGTCCACATAATTGAACAAGGGAGGTAACTTCACGTTACAATACATAGTAAAAATTACATATACATAACAAAGAGATGCACACATAATCTGGCATTTGAGAGTGGCATGTTACACAAAACTCAGGCGTGCAGCAGCTCCTGTAAGAAGTGCATAATTTAAGGAACATTTGTTAGTTCACTTCTTTTCTATCCAAAACTCAGTTTTGCCGTTTCAACAATAATTGAAACCATCTAATACTGCATTTTAATTGATATAGGATCTGCATTGTAGCATAGGAATCTATAAAATAGCATAATCTAGAAATTTAACTGAACCAATGACATTTTAATTCGTTTTGGTTCACATTCCTTGAAATTTGCTATAAGAAATTCTTGTGCGTGTATATATATATATATATATATATATATATATATATATATATATATATATATATATATATATATATATATATTGTCACTCACACCAAAGATCTTTACTGATACGTTGATATTTGTGTACTTCCTAGATAACTTTTCTATAAATATTAATACGAGATACCTTTATAAGTTTGCATAGAAAGTGAAAATAATAATTTAAAGGAAGGCCACAAAATTGGTTAATTACCTTCAGGTTGACCCTCTAGTCCAGCTCTGGAATTTTGCTTCGATTATTGCTACTATCACATACAACTTCTTGTAAACATCATTTAAGAAATTGAAATAAGCATATCTCCAAGACTTGTTCAAGAATAATGAGCAGCAAACTCCCCAGAATCCCACACCAAATCCAATTGCCATGCTTATGTAGAATCCTTGCATAAAAAGTGGCTCATCTTCTTCATGGTTTTTGCTTTTTTGAGTATCATCAATTTGATTAATTAGGCATCTTTGGAGTGGAATGCCACAAAGTTCAAGATTTCCCATATAGGCGGAAGCTTCAAATTTTTGGAATACGGTGGCAATTGGGATTTCCCCCGACAAGTTGTTGTACGATAAATTCAGTACTCCCAGAAGACCTAATTGAGAAATTTGAGAAGGAATCCTTCCACACAAACAATTCCATGATAAGTCAAGGACATCCAATGACTTTAATTTTCCGATAGTTGCTGGAATTTCTCCACTAATCATGTTTCTTGAAAAATTTAAAGCTATCAATCCAATAAGATCCATAATCTCTTTTGGAATTTCTCCACTGATTTTGTTACTAGAGAGATCAATAATTTTCACCAATCCCAATGTATTTTTGAATCTTGACTCCTTCCTTTTCCACAAGATTGAAGTACTATAATACTTCATTCGTTCAATTCCAATCCCAATACCTAAACTGTCATAGACAGAATAAGAGATTGTTGGAGTTGAATCGGCTTGATTAGCCATGGCAGTAAGATTGTTGAGGCATTTTGGTATGCTTCCAGAGATGTTATTGAAAGAGAGGTCTAAGAGTTGAACTTTTGCAAGCTGACATATATTGGATGGCAAGCTTCCAGAAAACAAATTGAATCGTAAAATAAGGATGACAAGCTTTGGAAGTTCTCCAATCCAAGTTGGTATTGGTCCAGAAAAATTATTTTGGGATGCATCAAAAATTATCAGCTCTTTGCAATTTTTCAAAGGAAAGGGTATTTCTCCTGTAAAATTATTCTTTTGTACATTGATTGCCACAATATTTCTCAATGAACCCATAGATTTTGGCATTTTACCCAAAAGAGCGTTGTTTGTCAAATCTAAATAGGTTAATGACTCAAAATGTGCCCAACATTCAGGAAGCTTTCCAGATAATTGATTGTTTGACAAATCCAAGTACCTTACATTCTTGGTGATGTTTGCACATAAGAATGAATCAACTTTTGAAAACTTATTATTGGACAAATCTAACTTACCCATCATAGATAAAAATGATGGGATTGGGCCTTGAAGTATATTGGAGCTCAAATTCATTTCAGAAAATTCACTGAACTCAATATATAAATTCAGAATTTTCCCATAAATCTTGTTGTTGGAAAGGTCTAATTTCTCTATCGAAACAGAAAGATCCCAAAACCAATTTGGAAGGGTATCAGAAATTCCAGTACTTGAAATATTCAGCGAACTATAGTTTTTCTGGGTTTGAATCCATTTTGGAAAGGAAGAGCCTAAATTGCATGATGCTAACATTATGTGTTCCAATTGAAATGGAGGAACCCACTCATCATCGATGTTAAAAACCAATGTATTAGAAGATAGATCCAAATACTTGAGTTTAGAAAGCTTGGAGAAATGAGTTTCAGAGATCACACCTTGCAAAAAATTGTGGCCAAGACTTAGCTTCTCCAAGTTTAGCAGCTGCCCAATGCTTTCAGTGACAGTTCCATTTAATCTATTATCACCAAGATCCAATGTCTGTAGAGAAGAAAATCGATAAAGATGAGGCACTGATCCTGTAAACTGGTTCCCGCTCAAGAACAAATGTTGCAATGATTTATTAGCACACTTAGTGGATGTTGAAACAAAATCAGCTAGCGGTCCACCCAAGTTGTTCTGTTGAAGATCTAGAACACTTAAACTACAGGATATGGCAATGGACCCATTTAGATTATTCTCAGAGAGTTGAAGAATGGCAAGACTAGCACTATAATTGAATTGCCCGGGTAATATTGGAGAAACTAGATTGCTCCTTCTCAAGTCCAATTCTTGCAGGTGAGACAGGTTACTGAGTTGCTGTTGCCAATTATTTGCAGTGCTGAGGTCAACCGCACGAAGTCTAAGAGTTTTCAAGGATGTTAGATGTGATACCCACTCTAAATCTGATCTGAGAGACTGAAACCTATAATTACCAGTATTGTCACTGAGATCAAGGTATTTTATATGGAAAAGATTCCTAAAACTATGAGGAATTGTTCCGATGAACATATTCTGACTAAGATCAAGATACTCCAAGGAAGACATGTTGGCAAAGAAATGGGATATTTCCCCCCTTAGCGCATTGGCACTAAGATCAAGATGTACTAAGCGGGAAAAATTCTGAAAGTGAGTTTGATACTCTCCACCAAACCAATTACCTCCAAGATCAAGATATTGTAAGCGGAATAAGTTGCCCAATTCAAATGGTATTCCAATTTCATTGTTATAGAAAGAATAGGACAAATTGAGGTATTTCAAATGGGTTAAAGAACATATGAATTTGGGAAAATTTCCATCAAAATGATGTACACTAAGGTCCAAATGACTTAGATGATGCAAATCGGCCAATGAGGAATTGATGGTACCATGAAAACAACGGATGGAAAAGTCTGTATTACGAAGATCAATCATAACCACATGACCTGTTTTGCTGCTACAACGAACACCTTCCCATTTGCAACATTCTCTCTGGTTTTCTTCAGTTCCCCACGAAGGCAAGAGATCGCAGTAATCCTGTAATCCCTGTTTGAAAGTAAGCAATGCTTGCCTCTCCCTTTCTATGCACTTAAAAGAAGAAGCATTGCCATCGCCAACCTCTGGAATGAATCCCATAGCAGATGAGTTTGATAAACAAACCAAGAGTACAAGCAATGCACCCACATCTGTGAGAAAACTCATTTCTGGCACTGAAGGTTGTATGTTGCAAGGATCTAAAGCAGAATAAGTTGCGGAGAAAGAAATGCAGCACTGATCAATGAGTAATCAGAAGCAAATGCTCGTTGGAAGCATGACCCTCGGGTGCATTTCTTTATATAGAAATCCACTACGCTGGAACTTACAGACTGTATAAAACTTCCTTTTCAATTATATATATATATATATATATATATATATAATTTGGTGATGAAGATAAGAGAAAGGAAAACCGTGTAGATGGAAACTGACTACAGCTAATCTGCAAATTATTCAAAAGAATATAAATTTTCAAATAATTTAGTAAATAATGCATTTTGTACTGTTTCAAAAGATACTGCACACACCAAGTAAGTGTTGGTTTTAGACTTTAGTAAGGAGTTAGTGCCAATTAAGTAGAGTGATTAAGTTTGGGTAAAGTCCTGCTCTTATTTAGTTCTCCAGTTAATTGTGAGTTGAGAAATTTATTGACAAGTTTATACTCTACAAATTCTAGTGGTTAAACCCAAAAAAAGTACTACACACTTTTTTTTTTTTTTTTTTTTTTCATTTTATGCAAATTTCCATTTTAATCAAAGAAATATTCATTAGTGAAAAACCCGGACTTGGTCAACTTTTACTTCAAAAAATTAACAACGATTTTTATTGTCCATTCCGTTTCACCAAGCCGACAGGTAGTAGAAACAAAAGGAAAGGAAACTTCCTTGAAATAACGTAGACATACAAATTTTAATGTCATGGTCAGTTTTGTATCTTCCCAGCTTTATTTGTATGGTTGCATTGCATTGACTTGCCGTGCAAATTGGGGAAATGAACTGGAAAAGTTGCCAAATTTAGAAGTAGTACACACTACTAAACTCTATTTTTGTATAATTTGCCAATTAAGGGTAATGACAAAACTAATTTCAAAACTCAGTCCTGGCTTTAATGTCAAACAATTGACAATTCTAAGAAGCCACTCGTCCAAGGTATTTTTACTGCAAAATGGTTCTGAAGCTAAGATTAAATATAACATATTACATTATATCCATTTTCTTCTTTGTCCCTCATCTTATTCTTTAAAGATTAATGGCACTACATAATTTTCAGTAACTATTAATTGCTGTTCATCAATGTCCATAATTATTGCATATATATATATATATATATATATATATCTATATAGCTTATATTGGTTAATCAGATGCTCGTCACTTAATACAATTTATTTTGTATTTATTGGAGGCTAAAGAAATTTATGGCATATTTCCTTCTAAAATCCAGCTCTACCCGTGTTGAATTGGATTTAAACTCGGCACTTTTACTATAAAATACAAAGTACTTAATCACTATTTGTTCAAATGCTCAATATAGAAATTTTTATATAATCTTTCCAAATAAGAATAGTCAAAATTCAAATGCTTTCAAGATACATATAAACACTGACCAATGCATTTCCTATTGACTGTCATTATCTATAACAAATGATCGTAAATGCTAGGAAAGACATATAGACAACGGGTCAACTACCACTTGCTTTTTCAAGTCTTTCAAGTAACCACTACGTCAGCATTTACGAATATATTTTAAATATGAACACAGAAAATATTCTTAAGGGAAGCCGACTGGTAATAAAAACAAAAGGAGAGGAAGTTTCCCGGAAATATTGTATATATATACTCCTTTAGTTTAAAATTAGGGTCCACTAAATGACAGCCTTACTAATGATGAGAGAAATTTAAAAATTTATTCTATTATTCATTATGTACTATATTAATTATAACTTTTATTTATATTTTATATTTTTAATATTACTTTCATACCACTATTCTCATTTATAAAATTCTAAACCCTAAAAATATAAATCCTAAACCTTACACAAAACTTTTAAACTGTAAAATATAAACTCTAAACTCTAAACATAAACCATAAACTCTAAAGCATAAATCCTAAACCCTAAAATATAAACTCTATCCTCAAAACATAAACCCTAAAATCTTTAAGGTTTAGAGATTCATAAAAAATGAGAGTATATATGTAATAAACAAAATAAAAGACATTAATAAAGTTAGTAATTAATAATTGCATTTAATAAAAATTACATCTTTATTTAAATTTTTGGCAATTAATATAGCTACATTTAAGGCTTGGTTAACAAATTCTTTAAAATTATAAATAAAGTACTATTTGAAAAGTTTCATATTTAAAAGTATAAGGTATTTTTTTTTTTAATTTTAAAGAGTATTTAATGATATTTAAAAAAAATGCTCTCACTTAAAATTTTGTTTTGATAATTTTTCAATCATTTAACTTAAGAGGCAAAATATTAAATATGAATACTATGGGAAGAATGTATTATTTTTCAATTATCAAACTATATTCTTTATGGTGTAAAGTAGATAATAATACTTTATAATTTTAAAATAAGTATTTATTTTGCTTGTAAATAAACGGAGGAGACCAAAAGTTACAAACTGAAAGAGGAGGGGAAATTTAAACCCAGATGCCAAGCAACAAAGTTGAGAGTGCTGCCATTTCAACAAAACCCCACCGGCAAATATTGTAGATATATGCATACAAATTTTAATGTCATTGTCAGTCTTGCATCTTTCCAGCGTTATTTTTCTGGAGGTTGCATTGCATTGACTTGGTGTACAAATGTACAGTAAAAGTTGGCATGGGTTTGGTTTTTTATTGGGTTAGGTCGATGTTGAGCATATTTAAATTATTTATTATTTATCCAATAGATATTTAGTATAGTAATTGGGTTATTTTATTTAATTTGAGTAATTTATCTCTTACTTAATAAGTGTTTAGTAGCAAAAATTTACCCAAAAAACTAAATCTAGTTGGCAATTTTAGATGTGGTAGACACTATTAACACCTGTCTACTTTTGTATAATTTGCCAATTAAGGCTAATGCTACTCCATAGGACATATTTGAAGCTCAATAATGTGATAGCACATTATAAGCATGTAATAATAAGTTGTGCTTTATTCATTATGAGAATGATAGGTGTTTTGAAAAGACAATGTTTAAAAGTTCATTTTCTTTAGCACTTATTTAGTTAAATTTATAACATTATTTTTTGATAAATTTAAATTAACATTAGAAGCTTTCAAAAAGAAAAAAAAAAAAAAAAAACTTACAAATGTTACTACTTCAATAAAAATAAATAAATAACTACCCAATACATATATACTGCAGTTAATTTTTTCTATGTAAGTTTACACTATTATTGTGGGTATTTTTAATTCTGTTGAAAATTATTTTCTCTTCAAAATTATTTTCTATCTGTATATTACATTGAAAAATACTATTGGGATTTCGAAATTCCAACAGTGGCTTCTGTGATGGGCTGGTTTCTGTTAAAATCATGAAATTTCCATATTAAAAAACTATAAATTTCCAACGAAAATGTCCCGTTTAAACTGTATGTTTTTCTTGTAGTGAAAGACAGTAAACCAACATTGCGTTTTCCAGGATTAAACTATATATATAAAATTTATTTTCCCAATTTTTGTGAAGTATCTCTTACAGCATTAAGGATGAATTAGAAAATAATCAAGCTTTGTCAGATATACCATTTTCCCATATAAATCCAAACAATAGAAAAGATTCCCATAATTATTACTCTTGTCGCTGTCTCTTGGACCAGAGGTGGTCGCGGTACCATTTGGTGCCAATTTTGATAAAATTGTGAATCAAACTATTCAGTAATTTGTGGAGTGATTTGGTTCGAATTCTTAAAATTTTAAAATAAAAATTAAACTAAATCAAACTACTTAATTGTGGTTTGATTCGATCGATTTGAGTAGATTATGAAATCACTAAATTATTTGATAAACAAAAAATTTGATAATCATCCAAATCACAAAGCGATAGCAAAATAATGATTTAAAGAATAATTTATCATCCAAAAGTCACAAACATCTAAGTGTATCTATATGAAGCGTCAAGATCAACGTATTTAAATCATGTTTCAAAAATAGTAATTCATCATAAAGTCCGAAAATATTAGACAAAGAAAGTTACATTATATCTATATCAAGTATTTTAACACTTGTACTTAAGTTTTCTTTAGTTGTGGGTGGTAGGGTTATAGATTTGGTAAATAAATTCATTTTCGTTTGTAAATCTTTTAATTTTTTTATATGTAATTATGCATATAAAAATTAATATACATATAATTATATATGTAAAAATTTAAAAAATATATGTATGCGATGCAGTTCGATTTTTCTAGATTTAGATTTTGAAAAGGTCAAATCACAAACCGAACTGCAATTTGTAATTTAAAAATTTTAAAATCCAAACTAAACCAAATATAGTTATATTAGTTTATAGATTTAATGCAATTCGATTTGATTCAAGCAATTTGAACGGATTGGTTCAAAATAATGCGCACGCCTATCTTAGACCATGTGAACATCATTATTAATCTTGCATCCTTGCAGCTTCTTTTCTTTTCTTTTTTTTTTTTTTTTTTTTTTTTTTTTTTTTTTTTTTTATGTCTTCGTCAATATCATGAATGTATATGCTGGGGTTTACTTGGCATCCAATTGGAGAGCTGCACAATGGATGTCAGTCGTTAAATGTAGTAGTGTACTAGTACAAAATTCATCAATTAAAGTTTTAAATCCTCATTATAAAGAATTGTTCGAAAGAAAATTTGGCTTGTTCATCCAAAGGCAAAATAGCGAACCAGCAGTAAAGCCATGAAATTATTGGATCAAAATTGATGAAGCGAGTAATATATCTAATCTATAAAATCCCTCTAATTGAGGGAGATTTTCTGGCCATCCAAAGGCCAACGCTAAAGCTATAAAGTATCGTTCTCTAATTAGTTGATTTTGTAGCATTAGCATCAATCATGACCGATGCCACATTGTTTTTTTAAAAAATGCGATGGCCAATACTAATTGTGCCCTAAATACAATCTTTCACCTCTTTCTTGTTATTTTCCTCCCTTTTAGTTCTTTCTTCCTCTCGGTTCTCCCTTTATCTCTCGCTTCAAACTCTATTTTTTTTTTTTTTTTGCATTTGAGCCTCTAATTGCATTCTTAGAGTTGTAACTAACTCCTTATTGCATTAGCTTCAATTTAATTGGTGAGTTTCTTTTCTTGTTTGGTTATTTTTGTTATATTTTGAATTTTCTTTATCTAATACGGTTAGTTTTGCTTTCAGTTATCTAATTCATTCTCTTTATGTATTTCAAATATCTTTTGCGAAACTAGCACTGTCTGATTGTCTAGATGTGTCTAAATTCATTGGCTATGTTTACGTGGGAATCCTGTTTTGTTATTTTGAAATGAATTTTGTATTAGATCTTCTAATATTGTATATGTCAGAATCCAGTAGCTTAACCTTTCATTAATTATTTTTCAAAAAAAAAAATCTCAAGTAATTTCATATATTGCAAGTCATTATCGTAAAGATAAAATATTATTAAGGCAGACTTGACCCAATAAACATGATTACCATATATTAAAAGTTGTATGCTGTGGATAACTCACAGAGTATGTTGAAGACTTGTTGTGGTGATGTCACTACAGAAGCTTTGGTTACAGTATGTCGTGCTATATCTCAACTAGTAAAAATGGTTACAATACGTCAGAGAGTTGTTGAGATACAGCATGACATACTGTAACCAAAGCTTCTGTAGCAACATCGCCACAACAACTCTCCTATATACTGTGAGTCATCCATAGTAATCATAGCTTGCAATGTATGGTAATCGCATTTTTTAGGTATGGAGCCTTAGCATCAACTAAGCCCACACCAACACTACATAACATCGGCCACATAGATGGCGATCATTGACAGTAGTGTTCAACTTGCATCGGATTAGATGATGCTAATTAGCATGGGCTTCTTAAAAGTAGACACTATTTTTAGTGTCGATTGTTTTAGTGTTGGCTTGAGGCCAACACTAATTCTCCCATTAGCGTCAGCTTTTTCTGGCACAACGTGGGCTTATGGCAGACACTAACAGTGGTTTTTCTTGTAGTGTCCATGGGAACAAATAGAGTTCCTAAAAAGCTAGTCATTGACTAGGGCTACCTCTCCCCACATCAGAAAAACTAGAAATCTCAAGAATCATCCAACACTACTCAAGGCAAGTAGACATTTCTTTTGCCAAAAAACCTAGAGTCACTATCCCAAGAGAGAATTGGGAACAAGGTTTTGATAAAAAGAAGCATGCTGAGATTAGAAAATCCTAGGCATTCTTCAGCATTTACTTCTTTTGTAACTGCAGATTTAGGAGTCTAGGAAGATCTTTCTCATTTTCAAATCTAAAAGGTTTAGATAATTCACCTATAATATCTAAACTGATCTACCAACACAAAGACCAACTAGAAGAAAGGGAAGAAATGAGATTTGCCAAAGAAGATTCCATGCATGACTCCACAACTTCTCCCCCAAAATCACTTTATACTTTCCTTCCATATCATACTCTTTTTCGAAAATATTTATGGGATGTGAGTTTAGAAAGAAGAGATCAGGAGCACAAGGGAAATAGGTTACATATTCTTGTACCCGTTTTCCTTCTTCTCCTCCACATGTTTAGCAATCATAGAAGGTTGCGATTTTTCTCATATTAGAAAAACAACTGACACAAAAATCTGAAAAACTATTAGTTGATGTTTAATTAGACTAATAGAGATCTTGTTAGCCAACTTAGAGATCCCCTGCAAGGAATTGGAGTCCCATGACTAGGGCCAAGACAAAGAAGGTAAAACAAGCATTACAAGGCCTAATTATGGAGATCCAAGAGAAAAAAGTCTAGCATGGAGTAAAGGCTGCACCAAAATGGGTCAATTTCCTACAACTTGAAGAAGAGGATTTGAGCCCAAACTAAGAATGTGGATAGAAATGCAAAAATGAGAGAGTGCTTGAGATAAAAGAAAAATTGTTACATGAGTGCACAAGAAAAAGTGAGGATAAGAGTGTGAGTTTTTCTTATGATTTCATGATTACATCTCCTAACTCTTGTTCTAGTGATGTTTCTTTCTTGCAGAATTTTCATAGAGATTTCTCAAAGGAATTGCCTAGTGGGTCATCATGTGTTATAAAGGTGAGAACTCCAAACGATCGTAGAGGTAAATCTAAATTGATTGAGCAATTTGAATATTTGTTTGAGTATGATCCTAATATTGTCATTATGATTAATGTTTGTGGTTGATTAGCTCATAAAAACTTCTACATAGGTGATTTTAATCTACTCTCGTAGTAGAGCAAAATCTTTAGGACTTGAGCATGTTAATACATTGTATGAAGATCATGTTACTTGTTCTAACATGTTGAATGCAATTAGAACTAGTAAACATAAATATGTCAATAGGCATGTTAATTCCTTGATTTGGGAGCATGAAACTCATATGCATGAAGGTCACATATGAAAATCCTATTGTCATGAAAAGGAGTGATGAATTTTTCTTGTCTTGTGCTATTGATTCCTGGCTACACTTTAAGGATAATATGGTTCTTGATTCTTCATGTCAAAGAAAAGTATCAATCCTTAATGCAAAGATGTTGGAATTTGACTACTATGCTTTTATGTCTTTTGGCATGATTTTAAAAGTCATTTCATTCTTGATTCAATATCACCAAGGAATGTACTTGTCTTTGCAATTAATTTGAATTCATTGGAATTGGATTTCATTAAAGCTTCAAGTACTGCTAAGCTGAACTGTTTTCATGTCTTTAATGGATGTGGACTTACATTGGACAAGCTTGATAGACATGATGGTCTTTTCTTAAAAGGAAATCTATTGTGTGTGATTCATAGTTTCTTTTGTGCATTTTTGTGTAATTTTTCTGTTGAATATTTTGGAGATGCTTTGGTCTATAATGGGAATTTCATTGGATATCTTGAGCATTTGCAAAATGTGTTAACTGATTTGAGAAAAAGAAATTTGAAGAAATGGCATGAGAGGTGGCTTGAATTCATGGAGCCCTTGCTATATGTGATCAAATGCAAGCCTGAAAAGGAAATGCAGGTGTTGAAACTCTTCCTTTAAGGTACATTCTTATTCCTATTTCATGTGAAGTGTCATCGGGATGTAAGTCCAATAGAAGATTACATGTTGTTGATCTTGATTTTCAAAAAAAGCCTAATGCTTGTTTGGCAAATGTTTTTATTCAAATCCATGAATATATGAAATTTTGGAGAAATCAATTCTGTGAGGCCAAAATGATTTAGCTGAATAATGTGCATGAAAGAGTTTTTAATGCTTTCAAGGAGCTTTCTAATGTATCATTGTTGTGTTTGCTACTGCATAGAGAATTTAAGTGTGATAAATTTGTTATTCTAAAACTTCATATTCTCTTTTTGCAAGATTGTGTGGTGATGCAAGTATTCATAAGAGTGCTCATGTTTATGACACTATGAATCCTAATTTGGTTTATATTCCTTCAATAAGGGATATTTCTGATCCAATTTGGGATAAAGAGTTATTAGAATATAAGTATTTTGGAGAGTCTTGTGTTCTTAGCAATCCTTGTAACATGTTTAGTACTTGCTTAGAGATTCAATTTTCAAAATTCTTTGAGTATTTTACTTCCTTACTTGAAGAAGACAACAAGTTTGTGCTTGAAAATTCTTTGTGTGATTGGGAAGAAAATATCATAGGATCAGTAGATTTTATCATTCCTAGTATGACATGGTTTGGTGATCTTATGGCATATGAAGTGAAATTTAAATGGCCCATAAATGGAAAAGTTTTTGTGTTGATTACTGATATGTTGTTATTTCACTTTGGTTATAATTTATTAACCCACATGAATCGATTACTATAACATGTTGATAAGTATACTAGCTTAAGTGGGAAAGTGAAAGTTTTCTTTGTGGTAAAATTGCATGAGAAAGTTCAACATAATGCTGTCCAAAGGATAATATTTGACCCTGGAGGATTATTACACAAGAGAAAGAAGAAACATATGTTTCCAATAAGATTTCAGTTGAAAACAATAGAAGAAGATTTGATCCAAGTTTTTGAATATATCAATACTAAAGTTGATATATTAGAGCTTCAAGGTAAGTATAATTTGGGTAATGTAACTCTTGTTTCTAATATCTTCTCTTTTTGTTATGTAGACTTTGAAGATTCGAGGACGAATCCTTTCAAAAAGGGAGGGAATGATAGAGATCCAGCTAGCCAACTTAAAAATCCCCTACAAGGAATTGGAGGTCCCATGACTAGAGCCAAGACAAAGAAGGTGAAGCAAGCATTACAAGCTTTAATTATGGAGATCCAAGAGAAATAAGTCTAGCATGAGTAGAGGCTACACCAAAATGGGTCAATTTACTACAACTTGAAAAAGAGGATTTAAGCCCAAACTAAGGAGCAATTTGGAAGATCCCAATCAGCATGTCCAAGATGCATTTATGGGCTACACTTGTGAAGATTAAAAGCCCATTATAGTTGGATCAAGCTAGCTATTGAATAAAATCCAACTTTTTTATTTTTCTATCTATTTTCATAGGTAATTTTGGGGTTAATTTTCAAATGACATTTTTAATTCCCCAAATTATGTTTACAATGTCTTTTAGTTCCCCAAGTATAGTGATAATTAATTGTGGGTTATTTCTTTCCAAGCTTCTTTCTGTTTTTAGGGAAATAAATGCATTTATCAGCTCATTGGTAACGGCATAATAGTAGAAGTCTATTAGGGTTTCAAGAGGATGTTTCAGCCCTAGTAGTCTAAATAGGACCATTTGTAATTCAGAAAATAACAAGACTTTTTTGAATGATAATTTGAGTTTTCTCATAGTGAGAGCTTCCCTTTGTTCTTGGGTAAATAACTATACCTTATAGTGTTGGTTCTACCGATAGGTCGCGGTTAGGGTCACTCTTCTTTGATAGCTTTGGTTCCAACGACAGGTCACGTTTTGGGTCAAGCTCCTTTATTTATTAACCTATTTCAAGACGGTTCGAGCGTTGGATTGAGTATTAGTTTCGCCCAACTGGGAAAAACCTATAAGAAATCCATCATAGACCTAAATAGCCAAGTTCGCCTATCAAACCTAAACAAGCTAGTAAACCAGACTGTAAGTTTTCTTTTGCCTATGTTGGCAAGTAGGCTAAGTTGGAGCCAATAGTTTAGTACACGGGCTTAGCCTTGTCTAGCATTTCCATCCGATTATGACTCCCAAGAATTTCTTTTTTTAAGAAAAAAATGGCTTCAGAATTATGCATATACCAACAATACTTCCACGAGGCTTCCTTCCCAAAAGATTTTTTTTTTTCTTTTTTCCTTTTCTTCTGACAGTTTTTGCCATCCTTCAAATGATGGACTTCCTCCACTCAGTATTAGGATGGTTGTCAAGTTTGAAACAATAATGATGAAAGCAACCTTACAGGCCCTTCAAATTGTCAACATTGATGGCTTGACAAAAAAATTTGAATATTAATTGTCCCATGTGAACCAACAGTGATGTGTAGTTGTTATCTTATCATAAAATTCAATGATTTAGAGTGAAATTTTTGAAAAAAATGTCCCGGGCCCAACAAAAAAAAATAATAATAATACAATTTTGTCGTTTTGAAATTTGTTTCATCCTTTGACTTATCAAAATGTATCTTAAGGGGGCAAGGGATAATAGAAATAGACTCTCTAGTGCTACAAATTTGCAGAATTTATTCTGGTTTTATTTCAAATAAACAAATACATACTGAAGTAAGAAAAAAAAAAAAAAAAAACCACACAACAAGGAAATGCTTGCAGTAACTAGAAGGAAGTCTTGCCAAAATTTAGCTAGTATTTGCAGTCTCTTTCACTTGTTAACAGAAAATGTATCCTAATCTATTGATGATGACCTCCAATGTCCGTTAAATGTAAGCTTATTTATAGTTCATTGACGATTGGCGAAGACTCCTGAAAAAAGAAGAAAAAAAAAAAAAAAGAAGTTGCAAGGACACAAGATTAACAATGGAGATCAAGTGAATCTTTATGGGGGTAAAAATAATGTTAAGAAAGCTTCGTTCATATTTAAGATCTATTAATGAATATGCTGAGTTGATTTCCAATTTATCAATATATGCCGTAGGAGATACTTACGAAAAGGCAATGGTTGTTGATTATGTCTTTTATAGCATTTACTCATTTCTTATAGAATATGATAACATGCATTATATGCATGTATTTTGTGTCATTTTTCTTATGTTTCAATGGATAAAATGCTTGTGATTATGGGCTTATGGTTGCATTTTGTGACTTGTAGGATAAATTGAAGTTTAGAGCCGAAACAAGCCCAATGGAGAAGCTTTAGCAAGTATGCATAAGAAGTCTGAGTTTAAGCTGTGCCCACGCCTTACAGGAGCTCGACCAAAATTTTAGAAGCTGACAAGAGGACTTGGGCTTTCATCTAAACCTGGCCCATTATTCTCAGACGAAAAGATGATGTTGACGGGATCAATTTCATTTTTAGGAGATTTATTTTAAAAAAAGGATATCTCAAATTTTTTTTTTGGAATTATCTCCTCTCTTTTTGGATATTTACAAATTTTATTTCTTTTTCTTATATGAGGAGATCTTTTAGGTTTAGTTTTCTATCTCTTTTCTAGTTTTTACAAAAAGACTTTTGGGAAGGAGAATTTATTTTATTCTATTTTTTTCCATGGAGGCTACTTCTTCTATCTTTTTATCTGCTCTTTCTACGGAAATTTGTAACTAAACTCCTTTTCTAGTTCAAGAATAATCGAAGTTTGATTCTTCAATAATTGTGAGATGTAATCAATTTTCATGTTCTTTATTCATTGGTTGGTATTATATATTCTTTGTGCTTAATCATCTATTATTGATTTGTTGGTTGATGCAAATAACTTAGTGGTGAAATAACTTAGGTTATGTGGTGAAAATAACATACAACCAGTTAGAACGTTAGATCTGTAATTGTCTAATTGTTCTAATACTTAGTGGTGAAATAACTTAGGTTATGTGGGTATATAATCTAGTTTAAATTGTTAGCTAGAATTGGGTCTCTCTAATTCTTAATTCTATTCGTAATCTAGAATTGGGTATATAATTCTTAATTCTAAGACCTTGTTTAGTGTTGGTTAACGAGTAAGGTTTAATTATAAAACACTTTATGGTTAAACTACACTTAAGGAGAGATTGGTTATTAGAGTTTGTTAATAACTATAACCAGTTTATCAAGAGAATAAAAGAAATTATCTTTGCATCAGTGATCAATTCCATAAAACAAGAGTGAGATTAACCCTTGAGCTAGATGTTATTTGACATTGAAGTCTTGATTATTCACTAGTTTAGTTTAAGTTTAATTCCATTTCTACAAACCCCCCTTTTTATTTATTTTCTTGCATGTTTTCAATAGAGATAAGCTTTACCAATCTCTGTGGATTTGATCCTACTCCTCATTATATATAAGTTTATTTGTGTTAGAGGGGTAGGATTAAATTTGTTGGATTCAACACCCATCAGATAATGATAGTCAAATAGGAAAAACATTGATTTTGAATTTTTCATTATAAACTAATGGTATCCAATATCATATCAAGCTCCAATTAATCTAGTTCAAGATGGGTAGGACCATAAAGACGGTAAAATTTTCTCTACCATGCCTTAACGTAGCTACATCCTCACAACTTGAACCCAAAATCTCCAAATTAAGTTATATAACAATGCCTTGATTTTGATTTGTGAGACAATAAGTTGACATGAAAGGCATTTGTTTTTTAGCCATCACTATCTCTATCTCACATCAAATTGGAGGTGAGACTAATCTTTGGAGAGTAAGAGCATTTATGGTTACTTTTCCTACCACCTCACAATCCTTGGGCTCAACTTGCTAACTAATTGAGTCACCCCTTATTTAATATGAAAGGCATTTGGCCATTTCAAGTGAAAGAGAAAATGGGCACCCATAAAATTAAAATCATGAAAGGAATAGTATTCTTAAGTTATCGTAATTGAATTCTTAAATATTCCGACAAAATTATAAGCAAAATGTTTCCATGAAGTTCAAATTGGGTGAACAAGAATTAATAGTTACTGAAAGCTATATAGTTTAATTAATTTATAAAATCATTTGAAAGAACTGTGTACAGATGGAGATTTGAACGCCTCACTACTTGCAGATATACTACACAAAGTCCTTACTCTTGATCACATGCACCCACTAACTTTATTTGTATTTTAGCACAATAAATACAAACTAAGGCAAAATAACCAAGATATAACCATATTCAAAGTTTTAATAATTATAGAGATCCATCATGTGCATAAAAAAGTATATGCTAGAAGTAATGACAAGGAATTTCTACCAAATTCTTGATTGGTGGTTCTTTATCATGGGAAAAAAAAAATGGAAGAAAGTATATTAAACAGAAAAACAATAATGACCTTGAAGCTCAATTTGGGTGATATAGAATTTCCACTCATGAAAGACATGAACCAAATCTTTATCTCATTTCTTATCTCAAACCATATTCCACAGTCTTATGACTGGTTAAAACATAATAAAATAATGCTATACACTGCCACTTAAACAACAAAAGCCCTCTGCTGCGACTTGCAAGAAATCTTCCTCTTCGCTTCATTTTGTTGTCAATATTGTCTTCAATCATTGTTTTTCACTGGCAGGATACTTTCTACAGCATCGTTGGTGGTTGAAACATCAAAAGTAGAAGTTATGTACATTTTCTGCCTTCTAATTAGGTATTATTTTTATTTCTTTTCTTTCTTTTTCCTTTTCACTCGAGCATATAGTGTATTTAATGGGCATCTGTTTTGAGAATTTGGTTTAGAATTTACTACTGTTATTTTTATGGCATTGATTTTTTAGTGGAAGATTTGACATTATTTATGAAATTGTGAGACCGTTTATGGCATTGTTCATGTATCATATTTGCTTCCTTTGGGTTAGAATATGGCAGAAGAAATATATTTCTATAATAGATGGTTTTGTTATATTTTGATTGATTATGTGTGAAGCGCGCCCTATAGCATCGCTACTATAGGTTGCGGTCAAAATAAAAATTCCAAGTTCAAGTTTCAAACTATGGTCGTGTTCTTAGAGAGTCACTAGTACAAGTTTCAGTCAATTAGACTAAATAATGGGGTTTTCAGCAATTCAACAGTGAATAAATGCGATAAACAGTAAAATAGAATGATGAAAATGCAATCAACCCAGGGAACTATCAGACAATGGTGATTCTATCCTCAACCTAAAGATAAATTTAATTTCAGTTATGCCAATTAACTAAATTAACCCTAAAATCTCAAGATTAATCTACCTAATTAATTAATTTGGTTGAACCCTCACTAAGCCGGTATCCCTACACCTAGTTCGGCAATTCCTATTACATAGTCGCACAGGTTATGGTCATTGGAACCAAACCCAATCCTAACCAACATCACCGCAAGGGATTAGAGCATCCAAGACCTAAATTCCAAAATTCTATCTAACCAAATCAAGTTCTACTCTGTGGAAATTACTCTTAGGGTGATCAGGCCTAGAAATCCCATAAACTCATCCAGCAATCATGCATAAAAATCATTATACACAATCATAGAGAAAGAAATAGGGAGTAGAGAAGCATAAGTATCATTAAATTCAAAATAAACATAATACAGGTCTCAAGAATCAAACCGACAGTCTTCAAGTTATCCCAGATTGACTACAAATGCGCCTAGCCTTCCATTTTCATGGAGGCAGCCATGGGAGAAGAAGAAAAATGAAGAAAACCAAGGAAGATGATGAAGTGGCAACTAGGAATGGGAGAGCAATGTGCCTAGCCGAAAATGCTAGGTTAAAATGTGGAAAAATTACGAAACTGCCATTAATGAGGCCTAAATTACATAGTTACCATTAATGAGCCCAAATTATAAAAATGCCCCTCTTATGTTGCCAAAAGCCTATTTCTCTCTTTTTGAGTTGAGAAAATATCCTTTATGTCATTGTTTCATGAATTAATGAAAATTATTGCTCTAATTCCAAGCTCAAACAAAAATCCCAACAGGTTTTGAGGCCTCCCAGGTTCAGTCTTGAAATTAAAAATTCCTAATAAGTAAAATTGGATCTTAAAGTGGAAAAATTAATATGAAATACAATAAATTCTAATTAAGTCTCAATGATTAAAAAAAAATGCTAATTAAAAAATTAAATACAAATTGAAAATACTAGAAGTAAGTATAAGAGTACATAGATAAACACTAAAAAGTGTTTATCAATGTGTTATGGGCATTTAGAGTTGTGAATATAATCTTATGGATTGTGTCTTCATTTGTGATTTTTTTGTTATTCATGGACTGCATGCTACCGTTGCTAAAGCTGATATGAGTGACTTAGAAAGTATCATTAGAGAATATTAGAGTTAGTAGTAATTCAAACATAGATAAAAAAAAAATACAAAAGAATTAATTTGGGTACTGTAGTGCTAATTTTATTGTGTTCATTTGTGATTTTATTATTATTCATGAACCGCTATTGTTGCTAAGGCTAATAAGAGTGCTTAGAGAATATATATTTAGTAGTAATTCAAACATAAGAAAAAAACAAGAAGAAAAGGATTTCAGTATATTAGTTTTTTTTTTTTTTCCTCACTTTGTATTTAAGTATAGTGCTGGTTTTACTTTGTGTTCTAAAATATCTGTTTGAAAATTTCTTATCTTACAGGTAAAATGTATACCCCCCTGGGGAATAACTTAGTTCTTCTTCTAGCTAGAAAATAAACATGGAGGATGGGAAATAAATAAATCAAAAAAGGTGATTCAGGTATTTAATAAATGGGAAAGATTGTAATTGGCTTGGAATACATATGGTCTTCCAATTGGCTCTAACAAAAAAAAAAAATATAAATCATCAGTTACATTGGCTTCATTACAAGATAGACGGCGTTCATTGCTTTCAAGACTTGGGATGAGGTCCCACAGTCCATGAAGGAGCATATTTGGTCATATGTTAAGATAACATTTTATCTAGTTTTCATTTAGTTTGATGTATTAATTAGTTGCTAAAATATTATAGTTAATCATCTAATTTGTATTTGTTTTATAGGAGCATTTTCTCAAAGATGACAACCACAAAAATTTCATACTGATGGAAGTTAGTAAGCTTCTAAGGAATTGAAGGGCAAACCTTAACAGAAAATATGTGAGGGATAAGGATGACAAACCGGTTTGGAGCCCCCCTCAAAATATTCCTCCTTGATCAATGAGGATGATTGGAGAATATTTGTGGGCCACTACATAGGTGATAATTTCTAAGTAATGTTTGTTTATCCCATGCATATCATTGATAATTGTTTTTTAAATAACTCTCACTAATATAAGTGTGCATTATTTTCTTAGAAAATGGAAGAGAAAATTGGCAGCATGCTCGCAACATACCTTACCCCTATAGAGCATCAAGGAAGGGGTATGCACATCTCCAATAAGTCTTGTAGCAGAAGACGAGATCAAATATATCTTGTCACATAGTTTGGAATGAGTCTAGGATCAACAAAGACTGTTGACCCTTCCATTCAAAAAGTGGTAGATGAATGTGTAATTATCAAGTATCTTTAGCTTGAGCATTTTCATATTAACTATGGATTAATATAATCTATACCAAGAGGCTCTGTCATAGATTTCTTCGGAGGAGGAATAATAGAAATCCAGCAGGATGGACGTTTTGGGCTAAGTATTGGGTGTCCTTGAACACCTTGGACGTGTCAAGGGTGTTAGGTTTGGGGTACCTCAAAAAAGGTATTTTCCAAAAAGTAACGGCGCCTTAGAAGAGTAATGAAATGAGGGCTGTTTGTTAGCAGTTGAAGTACCTAACAAAAAATAAAAAATAAAAAATAAACTTACAAATGGAGCGCTTGCTTGTGGAGAAGGATAATCTGGCACCTCAAGATGATCAAAGGATAGTTCTCAGCCCTAGCTAGAAGGAAAGCTGCACGCTTGGTTCTAATACAATTCCTAAGATGCACTTAAGCACTTTCTCATTATATATATATTTTTTACTTAATGAATTACTTCTAAATGACTTTCTAACGCAATGTATGATTTTCTTAGGGTAAATTTGCAGTTGTCTTATCTTTGCCAAAGCCTCACCACCTGGTTACTTAGGCGGAAACATTCAACGGACCTTGAGCATAGATTTACTCACACAGTAGAGTTGTTCCCAATTTTACATAATATTGTTACTGAAGTTTCATTATATGAGCTCCCGTAATTATTGCCCTCTTTCCGTCCTTCTCAGTGCTCTAATTACTCCAAAACAAAATTAGCAAATATTTATGTTGATCTAAGAAAAAATAGCATATATTGTTCAATGAGATGCTTGTCACTTCTAAAAATTAATTGTATCAATTGATTTTTGTAGCAAAGATCACGATTTCATTTAACGTTGTACTTGTTTTCTTTTTTGGTGCAAGGAGTAATTGATTAAAACGAAATTAGGAGGTACATCGTCTTGGGGTATAGTTCCCATAGCATCAGCAATACAAATAAGATTAATAGTGTTTTTTTTTTGTCTTTTTTTTTTTTTTCTATAGATGTTGGAGGCTAAGTTGTATGGGAATTAGATTTGAATCTAAGTCTTATGATATAATACTAATACTTAATCACCACTATTATTTCAAATTTGGTAACCATCCATGTTACAGTGTGTTAAGACTCATTTTAATTATATTTCAGCCTCATATTTTCTTGGTTTATTGACACAATCTTAGTCTATTTTATTAGATTTAGAGTTACTTTTCAGATTCTTGAGTTCATATGAGTGAAAATATAAATGAAGCCTAATTGCATGTTTTTAGTTGAAATTTGTATTTTCACGAGTAATTAATTTCCTTGCCAAAAACAAGCACTGAAGAAGCCAAGCTGAAGAAAAATGGAGAATGGCATTCTGCCATTGGTTGTCGTGGTGCCCATGCCCCAGCGTCTTGGCGCTGCCTTCCTGAGAGCAATGCTGCCAATGCTGGCCATGGCGCCCAGAACCTGTACCGGTGCTATTTTGAAGAGTTCAAAGTCAAGTAAACTTCCAAGAATCCTTGTCATGCAAGGATTAGGATTCCTAAGCCTAGAAGACTCTCTGGAATCATGGTTCAAGTGGAATTAAAGTCTTGGAAGCATAGAACTACTTGGTGTCCTAGTTAGAGTATGATTAGGAATGACTTTGTAATTAAAGTTATAATTCATCTAAGAGTCCTATGTTAAATAGAACTAGGATTAGATATATTATAAACAACCAAGCAGGGCTAGACTCAAAGAGGGGGATTACCCATACATACACAACTGCTGCCAGAATTGGATACACATACGTTACTGCTGGAGATCAACACACCACACTTCACTTGTCCCTTTTGCCGAAACTCTAATATTCTTTTCTTTTGTTTATTTTCATTCAAGATGACTATGTTTTTATTCCAGAATTTTACTGGATCTTTTATTATGGTAGCTTAATTTCTTATATGCTTAGCTAGACTTATCTAAGCCATGGTGCCAAATTTGTGAGACAAGATTATGGTTTAAATGTTAGATAAATTATTTTGAGTATTCTGAAATTATTTGTTAGCATTGTCATTGAATCTGTTTGGATTTATTGGAGTAGCTAACCAACATCTTCAACTGATTCTTAGTGTTAGCCAATTAGTTAAGACTAGATCCTTAATTAGTTTAGCACAAGTAACAACTAGTTAATCTTGGAATTGGATTAATTAGAATAATTTCAGATGTAAATTACATAAAACTGCTGGTGGATCTTTATGGTTCAAGTTAGATGATGTTTTCCATGGATCTTAATGCTTTGAGTTTAATTAAATTTCATGCGCTGGTGTATTGAAGTTATTGAACCCAATAGGTTTTGTTCTCAGACGTTCTAGTTACAAAACAAACGGTAAGGGAAGATAGAGAATTTTGTCGTACAAAGTTCTGCAGTCTAGCTATTCAAAATTGATTTACCTATTTGTGTTAATGATCAAATTTGTGTCATCATGGCAAAGATATGTCGATGCTAAGCATACTTCATTAATTTGTTCACTTATTTACTTTTTTTTTTTTTATTTTGGTTACAAACTGCCTAGAATTTTAATATCATTCAGCAAATATTTACAAACCCCCCCTTTTTTATTTTTGTGTGCTTAGGTATAGTAAAAAGTAGGTTAGTTAGTCATTAGGTAATTCTTATAGTTAGTAGTTTATTTTTCTGTTATTTCCATTCGTAGTTTACTTTCCTTAAAAGCAATCCTAATAGATTAGATTAAGTCTTCCTTGTGAGAACGATCCTACTTGCCTTGTATTATATTTCTGTTAAGGAAGTAATAATTTAATTTGTGAGGCTACGACACCTCTTACACATTGTATGGCCACAAATTCTTAAGAGAAGTCAACAAGTAGCAGAAACAAAAGGAAAGAAAGGTCATGGTTCCTTAAAGTCTCTAATTAGTTCCTAGGGGTTTTCACTGCTCTGGGCTCTTGTTAAACATTATTTATATAAATGAGTTCATTTAAAATGATTTACGAAATTGGGTCACTTTTTCATAAAGTAATTTTTTTTTTTCTTAATTTCATGTTCACCAAAACGCCAAAGTAACTCTCAAAAAGCCATCACTACAGAAAGCCATAAATTAGCTACGGAGGCCGATGCTAATTTCATTGGTTAAGCCCACACTAATTCACAGCAAAGTAAAATAATTATAACGAAGCTTTAGCATCGGCTATGCCCATGCTAAGTCTATATGTTTATTACATCAACCAAGTTGACATAAAAAGTAAATATTGTTAGTCAAAGTAAGTTGATCGGTGATATCTTGTGTCGGATTAGTGACGCTAATGCTGCAATATATCGCTCTCTCAATGGTTGATTTTGTGGCATAGCCAATGCTAATTGTGCACTATATTCTTTGCCACGCTAGTTTCTATTTATTTTCCTCTATTTCCTTCTTGCTTCCTCTTAATTCTCCCTCTATCTCTTGCCCTAAACTTTATTTTCTTGTACATTTGAGCCTCTCATTGCATTCTTGGAGTTGTAATCAACTCCCCATTGCATTAGCTTTAATTTAATCGATAAGCTTTTTTTTTTTTGTTTGGTTATTTTTCTTATATTTTGAATTTTCTTTATCTAACAAAGTTAATCTTACTTTCAGTTAGCTAATTCATTCTCTTTACATTTTTCAAGTACTTTTAGTGAAACTAGTACTCTCTGATTGTCTAGGTATGTCCAAATTCCTTGGCTGTGCTTATCTTTTTGTGTTGTACTAATTAATTGGTTGTATGTTTGGTCTGTTATATTGGTTGTAAATTTAGTATGTTTAATTTAAATTTTGCGTTCAATATGATTATTGAATATGTTTAAATTAAATTAAAATTTTAATGAATAATTAATATGTATGACATGTAATTTTAGTATATTTTATTTTTGTTATGTTACTGTTTGATTGCTTGACATGTATGAAATGTTTATGATATATCTGTTGATATGTTAGAAATTTCTAAATTATATCTCTCATTAGTGGAGAGCATGGCTTAATAGGTTTGTTTGGATATTACGTAAGAATCATGTTTAGTGACGCAAGTCTTATAGCGTTGTTACTATAGGTGGCAATCAAATTAAAATCCAAGTTTGAGTTTTCAACCGAGAGTCGTATTCTTAGAGAATCACTAGTACAAGTTTCAATCAAATTAGTAGAAGGGAATGTGGTTTTCAGTGGAACTAGAATCAACATAGTAATTAACAGTAAGCAACACAATAAATGGGTAAAACCGAATCAACTGATGATGGAAATGCAACCAACCTATAGAAACTATTTGACTCCTAGTGATTCTATCCTCGACCCAAAGATAAAATTTAATTCTAGTTATGTCAATTAACTAGATTAACTCTAAAATCTCGAGATTAACCTACCTAATTAATTAATCTTGTTGAACCATAACTAAGTTGAGATCCCTGCACTTAGCTCGGCAATTCCTACTACACAATTGCATAAGTTATAGCCATTGGAACTAAACTCAACCCCAACCATAATCACAACATGAGATTAGAGCATCCAAGACCTAAAATCTGAATTTTTATCCAACCAAATTGAGTTCTCTTTTGTGGAATTTACTCCTAGGGTGATCAGACTTAGAAAAATCCACAAGCCCACCCAAGAATCATGCATAAAAATCATCATACATAATTCTCGAGAGAGAAACAAGGAGTAAAGAAGCATAACCTTCATTAAATCCAAAATAAATATATTATTAGTCTCAAGGATCAAATTAGAAGTCTTCAAGTCATGTTAGGTTGATTACAAACGCTCCTAGCCTTCTATTTTCATGGAGGCAGCCATGGAAGAGAAGAAAAGAGGCTAAACCTAGAGTGAGAGTGTGTTAGGCGTGAATGATAGGGATGATGAAGGGGCTAGCCGAAAATATCTTTTAGGAAGAGAGAAATTACAAAAATACCATTAATGAGGCCAAATGACAACCTTACCCCTCATTTAAGTTGCCAAATGCCTATTTTGCCTTTTGGAGTTGAGAAATTCCCATTTATGACCTCACTTCATAAATTTATATGAAGATTTGTTGTTTCAATCATAAGGTTGGACATAAATCCCAATATGTTCTGAGCTCTCTTATGTCTAGTCTTGAAATTAAAAATTCCTAATAAGTAAAAGCGGACCTTAAAGTGAGAAAGTTTCTCACCTATCTCTCATAAACAATTCAATTTGATCAAATCAAATGGATTCCATATGTCATTCACTTCTTACAACTGAGAAGATTCTAAATGTATAGCACACACTTTTGGAAAACATGCATCAGGATCAAAAGAGAGTGACTCGTTATGAAGCAAAGATAAAAATTATTGTGTCAAGTTCTTATAGGACAATTTTTTCCAATAATCAAGAGATGTCACCTTCATTGATTAATCTTGGTTTGAAGGGACCTTTAAATGAGATGAGTAACACAGGGAATATTGGTGATTTATTTAATCTTAGAGAATGAGGTTTTAAGTTTTAACACAGAGGACAACGAGAATGAGGTTAGAATGCAAATAATGGACAGAGGAAAAAGAGATTAGCTGAGTCATTAAGATATAAAAAAGTTAAATTCACCTCAGTTAAAAAAACTTTTAACAGTGTTATGACGAAAAGATTATTTTGTTATCATTTAAATTTAAAAAAAATTATTTTGTAAGGACTATTGTTTTTTAACCAAGCCATAGGCGCCTAATAGGTCTCTAAGCCAGACGAGCCAGACGGTACAACACCACTCAAATTCCCTGTTTTTTTATTTTTACTTTTTCAAAATAAGACCGTTCGGCCAACCTAAACCAAATCTTTCTCTCTCTCTTTTTTTTTTTTTCACAAAAAATTACTTTCATGTTAATTAATGAATATTTATTAATAAATTAATTAAAAATTAATTTAATTTAATTTAATTAATAAGTAAATTTTAATTAATTATAGATAGACCAGACATAATTTAAAATATAGATTGAAATATTTTTTTTTTCTTTTTATTCTAATCCAATACCATAAGCCCCAACCTTCGCATCTCTCTCTTTTTCTTTTTCTTTTTTATCACGTTAAAAGGTCAAACAATGTTACCGTATCAAAAAGTAAACTTGGTCTGCCCATCGTAAAAAATTGAAATAATTAGCATTTTCTAACTTTATTTACACACTCCTCCATTTGTACTACCAAATAACACAATTACTCCCCAACGAGAGAGTACTTCAGTAACTCCCTTAAGAGAATCAATTAAAAAGAAAATGTCTAACAATCTTTGAACCATGCCTAACCAGAATTACCAGAACCTAAAAATTGCCACATTAGTAAAACAAAACATTATTCACTAAAAACTCACAAAAATATGGATCTGCAATTTTATATGAAATTTAACAATTTTGATGCCTAGGCAAAATGCTTAACAAGTCTGAATAATATGTTAAATAATGGCAAAAGCAAAGGCATGCAAATGAAAGCCAAAGTTGGGTAAATGACAATTGAAAAAGACTAAGGTTAAAGGAATCAAACAATCATCTAAACAAATTCTTGTGCACTAACTAAATTTCATGGGATTAAAGCTACTTTACCACTTGCACAACACCAACAAAATACAATTTACTTCCAAGTTGTCTCTTGATCTCACAATCAATTTTCTTTTTCTTAATCACTCAAGCACTTTCTTTTCTTCTTTTGGGCTCTCGTTTATATCTTACCAATTGGCGTTATATCTTTGCAAAATCTTCCCAATTCCCCTCTCTCTTTTTTTTTTTCAAGAAAATACTCAATTGATCAAGAGCTCTTCAAAGCATAAACACTTTAAACCACTAATCAAACAGTTGACGTGCACTTGAAAATGACAAGAACAACCATGAATTTTTAATGAATTCTCATGCCAATCATTTAAGTATCACAGAATTTGCTAGGAGTTGTAAGGGGAAAGTGGCTGCTTGAAAGTTCCCTTGTTAATGAACACAAAGTGACTATGGTAAGAACACTAATAGATCAAGGAACAAGGCTGCAGCCACACAAACAAATTTCAAGCAACAATCGCACTAACCAAAGCAAGTTTTCAATGCAAGTGACACAATGATATGATTCAGTTAGGACAGAACAAGGGTATTTTTAATTTGTGGTGATAAAACTTCCTAAAATGGTATTTTTAGTGACCAAACAATGGAAAGAGACAGCATAGTACCAGCCACTTTTTGTCAATGAGTAAAGACAACATATCACCATCATATGTAAATTAGTCAATTGGATTTTAAGAAAAAAAATGTTAAGACTTATTCTGTCCAAGTTTGCTGAATTGATTCAATCTACGAATCTTTATATTAGCTTCTGTTTCATCGAAACAAGCAGCCAAAATAAGAAGAATCTGGCTGCAACATAGAGAAAAACAAATTAATACACAACAAGTTATTCGGCTGAAGGAAATTCCTTTATCTACCTATATATATGTCAACTGCATACTTGTCTTACCTCAGGAAACTTTTAATTTGATAACAATAATTCCCATTTCCTAACTTGCAACTAGGAAAATGGGTACTCTTCAAGTTTCTCTTCTCAACTTGGTTGTTTTACTCTTTTTAGTGCATTGCGCAAGAAGTGCTCTGATACCAGAGGACCCAACCATTGGTTTCACTGATCTGCCAGTAAACTCCTCCAATTTTTATCATGATCATCCTTATGATTTGCCAGTAAGCAAACGCTATAGTTTTGTGGATGGAATACACAAACTGTGGGTATATTCCAAAGATAAGCCTCTGTCCAAGGATAGCCCAACCAGACCTCGATCTGAAATCCGCATCACAGTAAGTAACATGGATGTTCAATTATATTATTCTCCAAGCTCTCATTGTGTAAAACTATAGGGACCAACAATATAATTATTTTTTTTTTTCCTCCATCTTATGCTGCCCATTTGGGTGGTGTAGGGGTGACAAGTTATAAAAAATTCATCAATTCCAAAAGCTTAAATTATTAAATAAAAAATCTAAAATAAGTTTATAATACACGCCCTTCCACAAGCAAGCCGTTTGGGTTTAAAGTATGAAAGGAGCACAGGCTTACCTATATACTATGTATTGAAATTATATTTAATTATAATTTATAAAAAAAGTGTTAGCAAGGTATTTAAACTTTTAATCGTAAGGCTATAGAGGCTTTGATATCATTTTATACCTAAATTAAGTTTATAAAATTTCATTTTGTAGGTATAGAGTATTTTATTGTATGCCTGTTGACGTGTACCAACAAGTAGGTCAAAGTGTGGAACCACTCCAATATTCATGAGAAACCGCATTAACTTTGGATTTCAAATTTATCAAGAAATAAATTTTCATTGAGCAATTTATAATAAATAAATCCTACATATTTGAAGATTTGCAAATCAAATACGTTCTAACCATTTGTGAACCTAATTATATTTTAGGGTTATGATTATTCTTCTGGAGTCTGGCAATTTGAAGGACGGGGGTACGTGCCCCATGGTACATCTGGTGTGTGCATCATGCAAGTGTTTGGAGCAGAACATCATGCAACAACTCAAATGATTCGGATATACAACAATTCACTAACATACTACAAGGGCCCAGTTTTGGTTCCAAACATCTGGGATAGATGGTTCAAACTAAATGTGATACATGATGTAGAAGCTTCCAATGTCAAAACTTATGTTGATGGGGTTTTGGTTCATGAGGCTCAAGGCCATGGCGGTAACAATCATTATTTCAAGTTTGGAGTTTATACACAAGATAACCCTTCTAACTGTATGGAGTCCCGTTGGAAGGGAATCAGAGTTCTTAATAAAAGAAGTCACTGAGCTGGCTAAGATCTTTACCCGAAAGAAAGGGCTAGTTATATTCTACAATAAAGTATGCTATTATTTTGTATTAATAATAAGGTACAATTATTTATAGATTATATAAAAATTGGCCCTAGATTTTATTATCATTTTCCACTGTCGGACTCAAGTTAATTGGATAAATGTTCATCTAAGTGGATACTTTCCTTCGATTTGAGCCTTGATTTATGTAAGAGATCCTATCTTCTCTGATAGTCTGTAATAAATTGAAATCATGAACCACTATCTATATTATAAAAATAACAATAACAAACACTCCTTGGACGGGTTTGACTTCTCTACTAAGTTGCTTTTGTTGTCCTTATATTATGTAGTAGATGAATGGCCATGATTTGCTTTCATAAAACATTATTACAGAACATACTATAAAATGAATTGTCGTCATTCATTTACTTCCTAGCATAAGGACAACAGAGAAGCCAGATTGCCCACTCCCAAACACCACCACAAACAAGATATCTAGAATAATCAATAGCAATATATATATAATTGCTTTTATTTGAAATTCTTAGGAGTGAATCCCCTCAACGATATTTTTCTATTTTTGGATCATTGGACAAAGGTTTATTCAAGTTAACTTAAGCTTAGGGGAAAATTTTGTACGATTTGAACTATGTAAAGCGTTAATAAACTTATCACATGTTCATATATAGTCAAGCCAAATTAATGAGGCTAAACCCTAAAATAACTAATGTTCTACCATCCTACCTTCCAAATCAATGATGAACGATCATCCCTAACATTTCTTCCCTCGGGATTATATTTTAGTAGCATTTAGCAACAATGTTAACTTTCAATGCTGAATCAAATGATTCAAATCCCTTCCATATGTAATTCAATGCTCTCTGCTGGGTTTTTTCCTGGACAGTAGATAGACGGCCTAAATGAATGACTATAAACAAAGTGACTCAATCTCTATAAAAAGCATCTCATAGGGTAGAAAATGGATAGATAAGATGTGTCCAACAACAGCCCAGCTCAGCAGAGGAGCTTGTTATGTCCATACATACTTTGAGACATTTATGAAGCATCTCATATTTTGATTAATGGTGTAAAATGTGGTAAGGCCTTTGTACTAAAGACACCGTTGTTAGCAGCTCAATTGTAAAGCAAAAAGAGGATACTGACAGATTTGGTGCTAATTCTTTTCTTGTTCACAGTGATCCCTATGAAAAAAATTTAAATAATATGTAAAGCTATAAAAGGTCTGAATCAGATCATCCAGGTTCTTCTGGTCTTTCACAAATCATGAATATTTCGTTTTTATAGTCATGTCTATATGTTAGTTGAATTCTTGAAATGAAAGAGGAAGTGTAGCATATTAAACTTGTACTGCATAGGATACAGGGATTCCTATATTTGGAGAGATTCTACTGCAAGTTATGAATAATTTAATTGTTTTTGGAGAGTTTCATCATTGTTGGCTTCCTAATTCTAAAGAACATCTCGAGGAATTCATGATTGTGATTGATTTTTCAGAGACTTTGTAGGTTACCTAAATTGTAACCATTGAAATATAAATAATGCTCTACCCCAGGGTCTTCTAAGTGTAAATGCGTAAGAGCGGGTTTTGATCGTATTCTTCTTCTAACCTTTTCCACAAGTGAGATCTCGTGCTTCTTGTAGAAGTAGGCCTAGCTTGGGATGAGCAACGTGTGCCCATTTTCTTTTCGGTTTATGTTGTTTTAACAAGTTTTCCTCTTACAATTGGTACTAGAGCTTGGCATAGATGCTGGTATTTTTGGATGTTTCTTCACATTTTCCTTTGCAACTTAACATTCATCCATAGCATAATGGACCATACCTAACATTTTCTTCGTTCTATGAGAATTCTAAACCATTGTTTTGTGATAAATTGCACAACAGAAGTTGAATATACAACAAAGATGATACAGTTATCTATATTCCTAGTAGCGTTGGCCGAGGAACAGTATTTTTAATTTGTCAAGATATCACTTCCTACAAGACACAGCATATTTCCAGCCAACTTATGTGAAAGAAAAGAGACAACATATTACGGGCTAATATATGTCAAAAAATTGGTAGAGTCCGTTTATCCAAGTTTAAAGAATTGACTCATTCTACCAAACCTTATGTGAGCTTCTATTTCATCGAAACAATTAGTGAAAACAGAAAGATGCTGGCGGCTACTTAGAAAAACACAAACAGATATATAATAAGCTATCTGGCCGAAGGAAATTCCTCTCTCCAAATATATATATATATCAATTGACCACTAAGTACATATATCAATTGGTACAAGCTTGTTCTAACTTAACTACAGAAGTCTCAAGTTCAAACTCTAAGAATATAACTGCTTTAAAATTTAAAGGGAGAACTTCGTATTTTTATAATCCTTACCCAGCTCAACAGAATAGCTACAGTCAAGACTATATATATATGTATATGTGTGTCAATTGCAAACTTGTCTGCATAACTTGAGAAACTTTTAAATTTGATAATGATCTCCATTGCCCACTAGCAACTGGGTAAATGGGTATTCTACAAATTTCTCTTCTCAACTTGATTGTATATTTTTTCTTGGTGCATTGCAAAAGTTGTGCTCCGGTAGCAGAGGACCCAACCCTTGGTTTCACTGATCCGCCACTGGACTTGTCCAACTTTCATCATGACTATCCATATGATTTGCCACTAAGTGAACGGTACAGTTTTGTCGATGGAATACATAGACTGTGGGTATATGCCACAGACAAGCCTCTGTCCCAGAATAGCACAACCAATCCTCGATCTGAAATCCACATTAGTGTAAGTAATCTGGTTGTTCATTATTATTCTCCTTGGATTCGCCCATGATCATATGTCCACTTAGGAGTGGGCACAAGCTGGGACGGGCTGGGTTTTGGACTGTCCCGGTCCTATCCCGATTTATCAAGCTGCCCCGACCCATCCCGTCCCATTTATAAATATGCTTGTCCAGGTTCCGTTACGATTATGTCTCGAGTCCCATCCCGATTTGTCCCAGGTCATGTCCCGAATGTGTCCTGTCCTAAGTTGTTTCGGGTCATGTCCCGATTATGTTATTAGGAGAAAAATGTTGATAACTTTTCAGACAAGGATGCTTGTTTAAGAAGGTATAAGAATGAATTCTAAAGGCGAGTGAATTTATATGACAATGCAGCAGGGTGCTAGAGGCACCAGGCAAAGCAATGGCTAAAAGTAAAAGTTGACTTCTGTGACTTAAGCTTCGTCTGGAATTGCATGCGCTGAAATTTATGGTCTTTTATGTCTGTTCATTCCAAGGTTTAAGAAGATATCATTTTCACTTCACATGTGTGATCAGTCTTGTTACTAAACCACCTTTATCTTAACTTGATGGCATAGAGATCCAAACATCAATGGAAACAACAGCAGAACTTGCAACAAGCAGAAAGAAATAAATATTTTTAACATACCCCAAAAACAACGTGCTTGTTGTCAAGCCAGTCACATTTTGCGCAGGTGATAAAGAAGTATAGACAAGAAAAGAGAAATTAATCAGTAAAAAAAGAAGCTTTGTGAATTTGACATTCTGAGGCTGTAGAGAAGAAAGGGGAAGAGAAAGGGAACTGACTATCGTTAATTTACCTGACAACCATTTGTATTCTGTCCACTATTTGCCTGCACAATAGATGAAGAGGGTTTAGGCCTTCTTAAAATTATGAAACTAAATTCCAGGTAAGATTTCTAAAGCTCTCAGAAATTTATCATCAACAATATATCAGTTGGTAGTGAATAAATTTATCCAAACAATTAAATGATTATTACCATGCCAAAAACATGTCATGAACATATCTTTCACACACAATCGAAAATTTAGGTTATTGGAAGTATTGGACAAATGGACAGAATCTTCTTCCACTGATTAAACATGTAAAATGGCAGTAAACATGTTTAACACTCCAATCATCAACATTAAATGTCACTCAACGAAAAATGTCTCACTTTGATTATCTTACCCCATAGAATAACTTAACAGCTTCTGCCATTCCACCATTTTATTAAAACCCAGTACTAAGAATAAAAACTGCGACAGCATTTTATATTGATGACAGAAAGAACATTTTCTTCACCGATCTCAACCAATGATAGTGTTGGCACTTCCACGAATTCATTTTCCAATGAACCATTCAAATCTGTCAAGTCTTTGTATTCTTTACGGCCAACTCAAGCATTAAAAGTATGCTTTCAAAGAGATCTAACTCTACGCAAGTCTTAAGGCAGCTGAATCTTCATGCAAAGCAAGTACATGACACGCAAACAAAGAGATAGAAACTTATCATATGTTTCACGCACGTCACTTTTAAATAGGGAGAACACACAAGATCTAATCAGATGACATCTGAGTTGATCTAATCAGAACACTACCTTCACGAAGTCACCAGCCTGAATCATAAATTCCTTCATTACCATATGAAATTGGCAGCCTTTATAACCAATAGTTAGTCCAGCTTTCCTGCCAGTGCAATCAGATCATAAGTGTAGTGGTTTAAACTGTCTTACCAAGAATGAGATTCTAAACCATGCCCACATGCCTGTATTCAGAAATTAATATTAGTAGTATGAACTAACACTCAACCCACTTCAATGAGGAAGAGGAATGGGAAAATGAACACACAAAAGATCATAGTCACTGACCAATAATATGAATAACAATTTCATGAAAAAGATTAATACGAATTAAAATGCTAAATTGAACAGATAACAAAAATATCAATTTCTTTCACATCACCAACATTGTCCGAAAATTATCATCATTATCTTGACAACCAAAATCCACTTTAAACTTTTGGAAACCATTTCAATCAAAACAAACAGAGCCTATGAGATGAAAGCATCAAAAAGCAATGCAGAACACCTCAACAGGACTTACATGAACCTTCCTTAGCTGCCCCAAAAGTAAATAAATAACACACAAATATAACAAATGTCAGAGATTGTTTTCTTACCTGTACTCTCCTGTGCAGAACTGCCTGCCAAACAAAAGAAGAAAAATCAATCAATAGGAAGGAAATTGCCAGAAAGGAGCATGAGCTATGCAGTCACAAACATAGACTACAAATACCCAACAAAAACAATAATACAAAGAACACAGGTAACAGAATATATTAAAGCACAAAAAAAATTAGAAGTAGCTTCCATGAGCAACCGCTATGCAAAAAATTTCCCTTCGGAAATAATCATGTAGGCCACTCACGAGCTTTCTTAATTTTTTTTTTTTTTTAAATTCAACAGTATGAATGATCGGTATCACCGTTTCAATTTTGAAGGTCTATAACAGCTCATTTATTCAAAAAATGAAGAAATTCCTTTTTCTTTCCACTTTCTTAGAAAACAAACATAATACGGAGAACCTATTATTAAAAAAAAAAAAAGTACCTGAAATTTTTCGGCGATATTAGGGGCAATATTAGCGAAGAGCTCCATCTTGATTCTATCGGCAAGAATGTTACCGATGGTGATGTCAAAGAATACAATTGGGCTTTTAGGGTTAGGCGGGCGCACGTGCCATTCTACCTTATCCAGACGCCATGGGAGTTGGAGACTGAAGTATACAGAATAAGGAGAGGTCAGGATGAGGAAGGGGACGGGGTCGGGACACTTATGTTGGGCATGCGGGACTGCATACAGGATGGGCTGGGACACCAACAAAATATGATAGATCGGGCTGAGCTGGACGGAATTAAACATGTCTCGGTAACGTCCAAAAATTGTCAAGACACTAAAATTTTGTGTTGATTCTATTTCGAGTCTCAATTTGTTTCGTTTTGATTGTGTCTCAAATTTTTTAGGTCAGATCAAAACACTAAGACATTTCATCTTGTGCCCACCCCTATGTCTATTTGCCCAAACTTATATATTCATCGAAAATAGTGATTTCCTCATTGTTAGAAGAATAGTGTTATATTTAAACTTATATTTTTATATTTTTTTTGTATCTCTTATCCTTTGTTTATTTTTATTTTTTTACTTATAATTTTTCTCTTATATAGAAAGTGTAGAAAAAGATATATATATATATATATATATATATATATATATATATATATATATATATATATATATATATATATATATATATATAAATAGATGTAAGAATAGAATTTTTCTTGTTAGAAAGGAATTGCTTCACTACTACCCTTTATATATAGACAATTTATTAGTACAACACTTACTAGAGGATGAAAATCTGTTATTTAAAATATCTTATATCCTATCTCAAATTATTCTATTAATCAATCTATTATAGAATAGTGTGTATTTAATATTTATATTATTATTTTATTATTTTTTTACTAATAATATATTTTAAGAGAAACTGTAATACAATTTTTAAATTTGGTTATTTGAATAGGTCTTATTAGGACCTACTACTTTTAGCGACAATGAAAGTAAAAAGAAAAAAATAAGTAAAACTAGAAGTCATTGACTCATTTGGCATATGAAAAACATATTCTTTTGAAATGCAAGAATGGGACGAAGTCGATATAGAAAATTTGTATTAATTCATATTTTCTGAAATTGATGTTTGGGATGTTTTCTTATACAATGCCGTTCTTGCAATTAAACGAAATAGTAAAGAAAGCATATCAAAAAAAGATAACCTTTTGTTTTAACAATAAAATATAGCACATATTAAATGAATTACTGTTTTGATATCTTCATGATAATATGAAAATCAGTAATTAATTATGCCGCAAACACTTTTTTTTTTCCCCATCTTACCACCCAAATGGGTAGGATAGCGTTACAAGCCTATAAAATTTTATATTGTAGTTAATGATTTATTGATCTGGTGGTACTTCCTTTAATCTTAAGTACTAAAAGGTTGAATTCGATATCTCAAGTTCTTTTCTCTTCCTCCTCTCCCCTTTCTCCAGCGCCTTGCCCTCCTTATATAACCAAAAAACAATTCATATTCCAAGTGTATTTTATACATTGTATGCATGTTGACGTGTTCCAATAATTAAGGCACCTTTTTATGAACAGGTGTATTGTGATGTGTTGAACTACGCAAATGTGATAAACTATATTTTAACTTTAAAATTCTAATTTATGTAGAAATAATTTTTCACTCAGTAATGGATAATCTTCTCGTTTTCTATTAAAATATGTTCTAATCATTTATCAACTAAATTATGTTTTAGGGTTATAATTGTTCTTCTGGAGTGTGGCAATTCGAAGGACATGGGTACGTGCCAAATGGTACATCTGGTGTGTGCATCATGCAAGTCTTTGGGGCATAACCTCCTGTTAACACAACGCAAATGATTCGAACATATAACAACTCACTAACATCCTACAAGGACCCAGTTTTGGTTCAAGATATTTGGGATAGATGGTTCCAACTAAATGTGGTCCACGATGTAGAAGCTTCAAATCTGAAAACTTATATTGATGGGGTTTTGGTTCATGAGGCGCAAGGCCATGGTGGTAACAACCATTACTTCAAATTTGGAGTTTATGCACAAGATAACCCTTCTAACTATATGGAGTCCCGTTGGAAGGGAATTAGAGTTCTTAATAAAAGAAGTTATTGAGCATGCTAGTATGTTTAGCCTAAAGAAAGGCTAGTTAGGGGTGGAAGGTGCAGATTGAGCAAAACAATGCATCGAAATAATATAAGTAGTTTGAGAAAATACAAATTGATGTTGCTTTTGATAGTTTAAGAGTTGAGACAATTTTGAACAATTTGATGCAGTTTGAGTAAACAAAAACTCACATAATAAAACATATGCAATTAAAAGTAAATATTTACCAAAAAAAAAAATTAAAAATTCAAATAAAGAACGCATAAAAACACCAAAATCAAATATACTTGTTAAATTCAAACATTGAAAAGACTAACTATGTTAAATTTTACAACAATCAGTATGCCAGTAATATTGGTCATTAAAAGAGGAAGAATAAGAAATAGAGTTAAAAGATATCTACCATTCAATATATATATATATATATATATATAATATTATCGGTCAATTTAAAATATTTTAAAACAATTTAAGACTACAGTTTGGTTTGATAGGCGGTTTGCTTACGCCCCTAAGGCTAGTGAAGTTCTACAATAAAGAATGTTATTATTTCGTATTTACAATAAATAATGGATTTTGGTATTATTGCCAACTAGAGGACTCAAGTTCATTGGATAAATGTTCATACAAGTGGATCCTCGCCCTACAATTTGAGCCATGATTTATGTAAGACATCGTATTTTCTCTGACAGTTTGTAATAAAATCAAATCAAGTATCAATGTCTACGTTATAAGAATAACAAAGACTGCCAAAGAAACTCATCTATAATCGAATCCCAACGACACTTGTATTTTTGTATTTTGTTCTGAGGTTTCTACAGTTTAGCTTAGGGAAAATTGTTCTACTGAACTACGCAGAGTGTTAATAAGCTCATTGCATGCTTATAAAAGGTTTGAATCATATCACCGGGTTCTTCTACTTTTCAGAATTTTTCTGGTACTTCATATAAATATATCTCCTTTGTTTTGTCATGTGTATGTTGGTAGAGTTTTTTATATGAAAGAAGCCGTATAGCATATGGGCTTGGATCTCTAATAATTACTGTTTAGCAATAGTTATCTTTTAGCTATTAGATAACATTGCAACTGCAGTGACAACTTCTTCAACAGTTGAAAAGTGAATATTGTTAGAAAATAACTACTGGAATTAAGGTTTTCTCAAAATTGTTGCAAGAAAACAATCACAATATAATAAAAAGGCATAGATATTGTTTGAGGGAGAGATCCTAATTTTGGCCAATTACCAACCGTAGGCCACAATTAATAGAAATCTTCAAACCTAGGCCACAAATGTAAGATACATCACAAACTGATTCGTTAACACAATTATCATCTCAACATATTGCGTTATTATAATTTATTGCGAATTCCAGTATGGTAAATTTTCTAATTCAAGCAACTATTTTTTGAAAACTTTGATACCCTTCCATTGAGATTCCATGTAATTGGAAGGATCATTCTGTTCATAAACTCCAAATTTGAAGTAGTGAGTGGCATCTCCACGGTCAGCTCCTTGATACTTGAGTTCTCCGTCAATATAAACCGTGATCGTGTTTGCACCTGCGTCATGAATCACATTTACCCTAAACCACCTATCGTAGATGTTTTGAACAAGCGTGGGGGACCTATAAGAAGTGAGTGCACCATTATAGACTCTAAGTTGCAGGCTTGTTGAAGAGAGGCTTCCACCAAACACTTGCATAATGCAGACCCCGGTTGAACCACTGGGCACATACCCATACCCTTCAAATTGCCATATGCCAGAAGTGTAGTCATACTGCTCAAAGCAAAATGGACAGAAATGATAAAATGTAACTGGAAAAGGAAATATTTGATAGGTGCATATGAAACTTCGTACCACTGACCAATGTTTCAAAATATTTTACCAAATAACTCGAGGGGATTTCTTTTTGTACGTTCCAAAATTTGCAAAACTTGAGAAGTTGGAGTTTTAAAATGTATGCCATGTTTCCATTTATAAGATATTTTTTAGAACTTCCACTTTATGATTTGTCACTTTCCTTCTTTTCACACCCCTAACCCCCTATCAAAAGGGTGAGGCTGTGAAAAGAAACCGACAAAATCTCAGTTAGCCTTTTATTTCTTATTTCATTGGATTTTAATTAATCAATCATACATATAACTGCGGGGTTTAAATATTATTTTATAATACCAATACTAATTAAAATTAATGGAACATTAAACGATTGAGTAGATTTCCCCTCAGAAAGAAATCACTTTGGTGATGAATGCTTTGCTTACCAAGATACGAATCTCTGAACGTGGAGCTGTATTGCTGGTAGACATAAAAGGCTTGTCTGTAGAGTATACCCAGAATTTATGAACTCCATTTTTGAAGCTGTATCGCTGATCTTGAGGAAGATCATAGGGCGTTTGGATCTGAAAGTATGAACTGTCTAATGGAAGAGGAGTGAATCCTACAGTAGGATCAATGGATAGAGTTGTAGTTTGAAGACTAATGAATAGCAATAAGGTAAGATTCACAACTGGAAGGAGTGCCATTGCTGGAGATATCAGAAATGCCTGAAGAAGAATGATGATGGGGGTGAAGGCTGAATTTTCCCCTTTAATTACAGAAATATATGTAGTGATCTAGAGTCAGATGGTTGACAACAAAGAGGGGTAATTCGGTAAATATCGTACGCTTCGTATGTTTCGTGGAATTTCTGTTCAACATTTTTGTGCCTAATTTACTGAAAATATAAATGAAAATATCTATGCCTTACTATCAAGATGGAGATAGTCGCCCGACTAGAAATTTGTCGTTTTGTGCTTGCTTCTGACTTCAACTTAACCAGTGACTTGATGAAAATGATAGAAAACAGGGAAAAAAAATTTGTTAAAATACTGGGCAGTGCCTTAAGGGCATTGAACAATTAATTAAACCATAAATATAATATTCGTACGGCTGTAATTCTGAATAAAAGTTCCATTTGGCGTATCAAAGACAAAGACGACAAGAAAATATGAATTAAACCGAAATCTCCTGCTAAAAAATACAGATAAAACATTATGAACCATTTTAATGAATGAAAAATCTTTTTTAAAAGAAAATTGTTTAACTTTTTCCTAAATTATTTACCTAATACACTTTTTTAAGGTCATTTTTACACTGGTAGTTTATCTATATGTAACTTTGATATCATCTTTCATTTTGTAATTCAATATAACATAAGAAATTTTTTAAAAAAACAATTAATAACTTTTGTGAATATTAATTTTTCATGATATATATTATTCGCGTGCATATAAAATTCAACGTTATGTATCTTATTTTATAAAAAAATAATGATTACTGCTTTCAATTAAAATAACTTTTAGTTTTGGATCAGCCAGAAAAGATCAATATATATGTTTGAACGTTTCTTTAATGAAAATTCATATTATACTCTTAGGTACATTCCCTTGTTTAATTCGTGCTTCATATGATGTTAAATATGTTCGTGAAGCTTCGCTTCATATATATTATACCAAAAATGAATAACAGACAACGCTGTCAAACGGACAAACAATTGGAAACCATTTTGGAAAGTCAGAAAACAAGAGGTTTTTCTCCGATGGCTATCTTACGAATTTTGTAAAAAAGGTATTGTCCATATGTATGAATCATTTTACAAAGTCAAGACGGCTGCTTTCTAGAATTCTCTGAAGCTGCCTTTCGAAATTGACGGTGACTTGAGGGAAAATAAAAAATGATGGTACTATTCAATAAAAAGAGGTTAAGAATTTGTGACAGAGATGGGTATTTATATTTTTTTTTCCCTTTAAATTTTGTGTTTTTTCAACATACATCTTCGCACAGAATTTAATATAAGTGGTTGTCTGACAAAGATGGGTACGAATTTCTACTGTTCTGTTAGAAATTGTTTTTAGTTAAAACGTTCATTGTTTATTAAATAAAATATGTTTTTCAGACATCATTTCCATTTTTATTGGAAATGAAAATAAAAAACAGTTAAGCAACATGCCCTAGTTTTCCAAAAACGACAATAGTATATTACGTCCATAGAATCTACGTACAGAAAAACTTCAGTATTGGCAATGATGAATCTTTTCAAAAAGTTGAAATACTAATCATCGGTTCATGTCTTCAAGAGTACCTAACTCCAATTAGGGTTGAGAAAAATTGGAATCAAACCACCTAAACCTCAGGAACCAAATGAGCCTATCTGCAAAGGAACCAAACCAATGATCCTTGTGGTGTCGTTGGGTAACAATACTGTAATTATTGAATTTATTCAATGGTAGTTTAGACTTTATGTTTCTCAGTCTGTTTGGCTGGTTAATTAGTCTGAATGTATATAAATTTCCCCTTCTTGCTTGTACAGAGTTAGTTAATTCAATAACTAAAGTTCTCTCATTTTCTTCAAAATTTTTCCGGCTTTCTACAATACCCTAACTCCTTGATTCTATGGATTTCGTATGTTCTTCATCTAAAGGAATGGCTTCAATCTATCCTTCCAGCCCTTTCTTCTTACATTCATCTGATCATCCTGTTTCACTACTTGTCTCTGAGAAATTAAATGGAAGTGGCTTTGATAAATACTTTTTAGTGTTTATCTGTGTACTCTTATACTTATTTTTAACATTTCAAACTTGCATTTAATTGTTTAATTAGTATTTATTTTTATCATTAAAGTTTAATTAGAATTTATTATATTTCATAGTTTACTTGTTAGGGATTTTTAATTTTAGAACTAGACTTAGAAGACTTCAGAACCTGTTGAGATTTATATCCGTGATTCATTAATTCATGAAGCAAGGGCATAAAAGATATTTTATTAACTCAAAAAGGGCGAAATAGACTTTTGGCAATTTAAGGAGTGGCATTTTTGTAATTTAGGCTTCATTAATGACATTTTTTTAATTAGGGCCCCATTAATGGCAATTTCATAATTCTTGCCAACTTAAACCTAGGAAATTCAACTAGCATGAGGCATTAGCCATTCCTAGCCGCTACTTCACTTTTCTCTTTAGTTTTCTTCATTTTTCTTCTTCTTCCATGGCTACCTCCATGAAAATGGAAGGCTAGGTGCATTTATAGTTCATCTGGGATGACTTGAAGACTGTTGATTTGATTCTTAAGACCTGTATTATTTTTATTTTGAATTTAATAATAGTTATGCTTTTCTATTCCTAATTTCTTTCTCTGTGATTGTGTATAATAATTTTTATGCATGATTGCTAGATGGGTTTGTAGGATTTCTAGGCTTGATCACCGTAAGAGTAATTTCCACGGAGTAGAACTTGATTTGGTTGGATAGAAATTCGAAATTTAGGTCTTGGGTGCTCTCATCCTTTGCTGTGATATTGGTTAGGGTTAGATTTGGTTCCAATGACTATAATCTATGCGATTGTATAGTAGAAATTGTCGAACTAGGTGCAGGAATATTGGTTTAGTTAGGGTTCAATCAAATTAATTAATTAAGTAGGTTAATCTTCAGATTTCGGGATTAATCTAGTTAATTAGCATAACGGAATTAAATTTATCTTTAGGTCGAGGATAGAATCACCGTTGTTGATAGTTCCCTAGGTTGATTACATTTCCATCATCTGTTACTCCTATTTTATTGTTTATCGCATTTACTTACTGTTGAATTGTTGAAAACCTCCCATTTTCTTAGCCTATTCCGAATTTCTAGGCTTGATCACCCTAGGAGTAATTTCCACGGAGTATAACTTGATTTGGTTGGACAGAAATTCGGAATTTAGGTCTTGGGTGCTCTCATCCTTTGCTGTGATGTTGGTTAGGGTTAGATTTGGTTCCAATGACCATAATCTATGTGATTTATAGTAGGAATTGCCAAATTAGGTGCAGAAATATTGGTTTAATTAGGGTTCAATCAAATTAATTAATTAGGTAGGTTAATCTTCAAATTTCGGGATTAATCTAGTTAATTAGCATAACGGAATTAAATTTATCTTTAGGTCAAGGATAGAATCATCGTTGGGTGATAGTTCCCTAGGTTTATTACATTTTCATCATCTGTTACTCCTATTTTACTGTTTATCGCATTTACTTACTGTTGAATTGCTAAAAACCTCCTATTTTCTTAGCCTATTTTGACTGAAACTTGTACTAGTAGTTCTCTAAGAACATGACCTTAGTTGAAAACGCAAACTTTGAATTTTTAATTTGACCACAACTTATAATAGTGACGCTATAGGGTGCGCATCAGGCTTCAATTCTTGGAATTGAAGTGAGCAATCGTGATTGCTTTGTCGGCAAAGAACAAACTCGATTTTATTAATGGTACAATTTAGAAACCTAGCCCTAATTCTTCGTTCTTTAATGCTTGGAGTCACTATAATTACACGGTGGTAAGCTAGTTATTGAATGCATTAATAAAGAAATAGTTGAGAGTGTTATTTTTTTGGTCCACCGCTGAAGAAATCTGGTGTGAGCTTAATCAAAGGCTTAAAAGAGCCATTGGTGCTCAAATATATCAAGTCCAAGCAAGAACTTTATTCGATTACTCAAGAAGCTAATTCTGTGTCTTCGTATTTTACCAAAATTAAAAGAATTTAGGATGAATTGGACATGTTACAAGTTATTCCTGATTGTAGTAGTGCTAAAATTCTAGCCAAGTTTTTGGAAGACCGTAAGCATTTTTAGTTCCTCATGGGACTTAATGACTCTCTTTCTACTTTGAGAGGGCATATTTCTATGATGTCACCTTTACCAAATCTAAATCAACCATATTCAATGCTTGTCTAGGAAGAAACTTAGAGACAAACCTCTTTCTACTATTATTGCTTTATCTGATAATATGGTTGCAATGAATATAAAGCCTGGTTTTTCTTTAAATTCTGATCAGCCACGGAAAGCTGCAATAATTTTCAATTATTGCAAGAAACAAGGACATACCAAGGAAAGATGTTATCGCTTACACTCTTATCCACGCGATTTTAAGTTTACAAAGGGCAAGAAGTTCCGAGGATCAGTTCAAACATCTGCTTTCACTGTTATTCAATCCTTTGTTCGTTTAGTTCAAATTAACTCAATTTCACATTACTTTCATGATCATAAATCTGATAATGATTATCAACTTGGCAGTACTTCACAGGGCTAAACATTCTTCTTCCCTAGGAATTATCCACCAAATTTCCTGTGTACACACACCTCAACAAAATGGTGTGTGATGGATTTTTGATAGGTTTTCCCTAAGTGGGAGAAACTGATACTCAATCCAACACTCGGACCGTCTTGAAACATGTTAACAAATAAAGGAGCTTGACCCCAAACGCAACCTGCCGTTAGAACCAAAGCTATTAAAGAAGTGTGGCCCTAACCGGGACCTGCCGATAGAACCAAAACTATAAGTTGTAGTTCTTTACCCAAGAACAAAGAGAAGCTCTTACTATGAGAAAACTCAAATTATCATTCATAAAAGTCTTGTCATTTCTAAATTACAATAGTCCTATTTATAATACTAGGGGCTGAATCATCCCCTTGAAACCCTAATAGACTTCTACAATAATAAGACTTTTACCATAATAAAACTTCTACTATTGTGCAATTATCAATGAGTTGATAAATGCATTTATTTCCCTAAAAATAAGATAGATGCTTAAAAAGAAATAACCCACAAGCAATTATCACTACTTAGGGAACTAAAAGACATTGTAAACATGACTTGAGAAATTAAAAAGGTTAGCTGAAAATTAAGCCCAAAAATACCTACAAAAATAGATGAAAAAATAAGGAAGTTGGACTTTATTTACTAGCTAACTTTGTCCAACTATAATGGGCTTCTAATCTAAACAAGTGTAGCTCATGAATGCATCTTAGATATGCTGATTGGGCTCTTCCAAATTGCTCCTTAGTTTAGGCTCAAGTCTTCTTCTTCAAGTTGTAGGAAATTGACCCATTTGTGTGCAGCCTCTACTCTATGCTGGACTTCTTTCTCTTGAATCTCCATAATTAGGCTTTGTAATGCTTGCTTCACCCTTTGTCTTGGCTCTAGTCATGAGACCTCCAATTCCTCGCAGGAAATCTTTAAGTTGGCTAGCTAGATCTCTATCAGTGTGGGAGAGAGAAAACACAAGCATGTTCTTGAAATTTCTCATGCTCTACTACACAAATCTGGCCTAACCAAAATATATTGGGGTGATTGCATTCTCATTGCAGCTTATCTCATTAATACAATTCCCTCCAAAACTCTTCACAACAACACTCCATATGAAGCACTCTTTCAGAAATCACCTCCATTGAGTCACCTAAAACCTTTTGAATATCTTTGTTTTGTCACAATTGTACCAAGAAACAATAATAAGTTGAGTTCTTGATCATATCCTGCTATCTACTTGGGATATCCCTTTGGTAAAAAGACATATAAAGTCCTTAACCTCCTTACCAACCAAATCAGTCTCTCGTGATGTCATATTTCTTGAGAGGATTTTTCCATTCTATACTACTTCTAATGAATCTCCTTTACCTCTCCGTTTTCTCATCCTAGATGATAATTTAAGTGTTCCTTGCAGCAGTCATCCTCAACCTGTCATGTCTCCCATTTCTGATTCTTCTCTTGTCTCATCTCCTTTGAATATTCTAGCTTCACCTTCCAATTCTCCCAATAACAATGAACTTTCTCCAACACATCATACTAGTCCTCCTCAAGATTTCCAGGAACCTCGATTTAACAATAACACAGAACCTTTATGAAGATCAAGTAGAGTCACCTTCCATTTCCAATTCTTCTCCTGTCAAAGGAATTTGAGGCCTTAGAGGCAAATAGAACTTGGAATCTTGTTAATCTGTGTAAAGGGAAATGCCCTATTAGTTGTAAGTGGTGTACAAAATAAAAAGGAGATCAGATGGATCAGTGGAAATGTATAAGGCTAGATTGGTGGTAAGGGGATTCGCACAAAATGAAGACATTGATTTTTCAGAGACCTTTTCCAGTTGTTAAATTTCTACTATTAGATCCAATGTTGCTGTATCCATTAAACACAATGGTCACTCTTTCAGTTTGACATGAATAATGCTTTCTTGCATAGTGATCTACATGAAGAAATTTATATGAAACCTCCTCTCGGACTTGCACCGTCTGATCCTTCTTTGGTTTGACGTTTAAAGAAATCACTTTATGGCTTGAAACAAAAAAATAGTGGTAAGCCATGATTATTCTTTATTCATCAGAAAATCTAATTCTTCAATGACTATAGTGGCAGTTTATGTTCATGACTTGCTTGTTAGTGGGGATGGTGAATCGGAAATACAATCCTTAAAGGCCTTCCTTCATGATACTTTTCGAATTAAAGATTTAGGTAACTTACACCATTTCCTTGGTCTGGAATTTTGTAAATCTGGTCAAGCGTTGTTGATTACATAGAAGAAATACACCTCAGACTTATGCAAGGAATTTCAAATTGATGAAATGCCACAAGTGGCCACACCTTCCTCCAACTCTCTTACATTGGTGGCTGACAAGCCAAATCCATTACCTGATCAAACTGTTTATAGAAGGCTAATTGGAAAGCTCAATCTTTTGCTCCATACAAGGCCAGATATTGCCTTTACTGTCCAACACTTTTGAGTCAGTTCAATCAAAGGCATTGTGAAGCTCATTTCAAGGCTGCTTTACACGTGGTACAGTACTTGCATTCACATCCCACTCAAGGATTACTTATGAACAACAAACCATATTTCACTTTACAAGCCTTTTATGATTCAGACTGGGCTTCTTGTACAATGACCAGGCAGTTTGGACAATTTCTATTCTGGTATTCTGGTAAAACTATATCGAACCTCACATTTAATGTGTGTGTGTGTGTGTATATATATATATATATTTATTTATTTATTTATTTTCTTATTATAATAAGAAATATATTATTTGTATGGACAATCACTTAAATGACAACTAATATACAAAACAACACAAGCACAATTTGTCGCTTAGCTTGCAAGTGTCGCATTGTGTCTCTCTCCGTCGTTTGTCAACTCTCTTTGGCGTTGGTAAGTCAGGTGAATATGACCTTCCACTCTACTGTCTTTGTTAGTATGTCATTAGTAACGTTTGTAAGGGGGCTGTGCTTAGAGTTTACAATCTTGGCGTTTAGTTCCTTAAAATTGGAAAAGCTAAGCCTTTAAAAGAGGATTAGGAGAAAGTTGTAGAAAATCTAAAAACAACTATTAAAAATTCTCTCAACGTGTGTTAAGAGGTCAGTTTTTCTTTTTTTCTCTAAATCTTTTATTGGACCAATAAATCACTCAAACTGGCCAAACCAAACCAAATGGTTTGGTTCAGTTTTTTCTTTTTCTTTTTTTTTTTTGAAATTTCAGGATTCCAACCAAACTGCACTACAAATATTTAAGTATTTTTATTGAGATTTCTTAAAAACTGCACTGCGATTATCTCTAGCTCCAGAGGCAAAACCTTCGAGAAGCCGAAGAGCTTTGTAATAGTAATGCTGTTGAGTGTTGAGTCTCACCTATATGTGTATACAAAATAGAAATATCCACAATTTATTACCACCATGGCCACTTCTTTAGTCTGTAGCTTACTACTTAGATGTAACTAGTCCTTTTAGTGTAGTGAATGGTAAGAATTTCTCATTCTAAAACAACATGTGTTTAATTTGGAATTCCATATGATGGGTTCAATTTCTTTATTAGCTAAACATTACAAATACAAGTGAAGGCTGCATGGTGGACCATTCATCTGTTGATCAATAGAGGATCAACAGAAAAGGCTTAACAGAGAAGCCAAATCAGTCAGCGGCCACAGTAGCTTTCGCAAATGCATGGGCCTCATGACTCTAGTTTGCAGTAGCGTCTCCCCACAATGTATGAAACTTTGTAAACTTTGCTATACAATTTTACTAAGCTACATTGACTAAAGTGAAAAATATACTTTCATGGGTTTCATTAACCTGAATGATATGATTCAAACCTTCTATAGCTTGACGTATTATTTACTTTCATTATTTAGAGACCACTGGAAACAAGAAAAGAAACAGCCCCAAGTCTCTCAGCAGCCACTGCTTGCTCTATAATAGTGCTACTAATAACCGGGTCTGTAGTACAAAGGCCCCTACCACTTTTTCACTTTTTTCTTTTTTATTTTTTTATTGAAAGGCCACAACCACATTTTAAAGCATTATATATGGGATATTTCACAAGGGTCTCAAAAATGTCTATAGACTCACCCATTGAGCTGTATGCCTAATAATTGATGAATTAAATGGAAGGGATTTATTCAATACAGCAGTGAAAGTTCACATATTTGCTAATATATAGTCCTAACGGAAGAATTATTAGGGATGAACGTTCATCATTGATTTGGAAGGTAGGACAGAAAAAATTAATTATTTTAGTGTTTAGCCTCAACAATTTTGCTTGATCATAAGCACACGCAGAGTTTATTAGCGCACTACATAGTTCAACTTCTAGAAAAATTTACCCTAAGCTAAAGTTAACCTGACCTGCGGACTGAAGATGCCTTTATGCAGTGAGCCGAAAATAGGGAAAAAAAAAAAAAAAAAGAAGTGTTGATGGGATTCCAGAGAATTTCAATTAAAAGCGATTACATAGATATTGATTCATGATTTGATTGTATTACAAATTAGAGAATAGGATCTGTTACATGAATCAAGCTTAAATCAATATGAAGAGTATCCACTTGTATGAACATTTATCCAATGAACATGAGTCCTATAGTTGACAATGTTACTAAAATCCATGGCTAGATTTTAATTCACCTATAAATAGTTGTATCTTATTATTAATACAAAAAATACCATAATTTATTGCAGAACATAACTAGCCCTTTCTTTAAATACCTTAGCCAACTCAGTAACTTCTTTTATTAAGAACTCTAATTCCCTTCCAACTGGACTCCATATAGTTAGAAGAGTTATCTTGTGTATAAACTCCAAATTTGAAATAATGATTTTTACCGCCACGGCCTTGAGCCTCATGAACCAAAACCCCGTCGATGTAAGTTTTCACATTGGAAGCTTCAACATCATGGATCACATTTAGTTGGAACCATCTATCCCAGATGTTTGGAACCAAAACTAGAGCCTTGTAGTTGTTAGTGAATTGTTGTACGTCCGAATCATTTGAGTTGAGGCAAAAGGAGAATGTGCTCCAAACACTTGCATGATGCACACACCAGTTGTACCATGGGGCACGTACCCATGTCCTTCGAATTGCCAGACTTCAGAGGAGGTATAATCATAACCCTAAAACATAATTTAGTACATATATGGTTAGAACACATTTTAAAAGAAATCAAGATCTTTTGCAAATCTTACAATATATGTAGGATTTATGTCTATTATCAATTGTTGAATGAAAACCATTTAGTCTTATTCCCAATGTGAAAATAGAATACTTGTGGATAAAACAAAAAAAAAAGAAAAAAAATATAATGAATGTTGGACCACTATATCGCCTACAAAGGCTAGTGTAGTTTAGCAAATCCTTTAACAAATTAACGAGTATATGGGAAAAGCTCTGTGCATAATTGGTTTTGCACACGTCTTCATACACTTTTGATTTTGTAGTTATTTACAAAAGTAAAATTGTAAACAAAAATGTATAAAGAATAAAAAATAAAAAATAAAAAGAAAAGGGAAGTGTAAAAAATAGGTGTACACCTAACCCTACTCTTGAGTATATCACCATTCCCAACATATATCAGCATGGACATGAGAAGAATCCAAAGAGAATAACAATTGAACAAAACTAGATTACTTACACTAATGCGGATTTCTGATCGAGGTTTGGTTGGGCTATGTTAGATATTATCTGTTGGAGTATTTTTAGGAGTTTGTTATTGTCATACACGTTAGTCTACATTATCTTTAAGAAAAAGTCAATCAGTTGTGGAGTTGTAAACTGCTGCAACATTTTAGGAGTTTTAGTTGAAACTGGAGTTTATTTAAATTGCATTCAGGTGTATTTGATAATGAATAAGAGAAACCTACGTTTTTCCCTTTTACTTTCTATTCCCTTTTGTCTACAAGTGGTATCCGAGCCTTGTTCCTAAAAAACCCTTTCCATACTTGTTCAAATGGCCATGAATGATAATTTTGTTCAGCCTTCAATCCCTCGCTTTTATGGACATCATTATGATCATTGGAGTATGCTAATGGAGAATTTCTTGAGATCCAAAGAGTACTGGATTGTTGTGGAATCAGGAATTTTTGAGCTAGCTGCAGGTGCAACTGACGCACAAAAAACTGAAGCAGACAACTTGAAGTTGAAGGATTTAAAGGCTAAAAATTATCTCTTCCAAGCAGTTGACAGAGCTGTGCTTGAGACTATCTTGCACAAGGAGACATCAAAGCAGATTTGGGAGTCTCTGAAGAAGAAGTACCAAGGGAAAGCTAGAGCCAAGAGGCAGCAACTACAAAGTCTCAGGGCTGAATTCGAGACGTTGCAGATGAAATCAGAAGAAGCGGTTTCGGAATACTTCTCCAGAACTATGGCGATTACAAATAAGCTCAGAATTCATGGTGATAAAATTGAAGATATCACTATCATTGAGAAGGTGCTAAGATCTTTGACAACAAAATTCAACTTTGTTGTTACAGCTATAGAAGAGTCTCATGATTTGGATGAGATGACTATTGATGAGCTGCAAAACTCATTACAGATTCATGAGTAGAAGATTAAAAGGCAGGAGAAGGAGGAGCAATTGCTGCAGGCTCAAACACAGGCTTTGCAAGCTTCAACAAAGCCAAGTGTGTTGAATAAGGGCAAGGGTACATGGAAAGGGAAAGGCAACAAAGAAGTTAAAGAGAATCAGAAAGGATGGTCAGGAGAAAAGCAAAAAGAAGCAACCAGCAAATGGAAAAGCAAAGCACATATTGAGTGCTTTTGGTGTCATAAATTTGGCCATTACAAATCAGAATGCAGAACCAATTTGAGGAGAGGAGAGAAATCCAACTATGCTGAACAACAAGAGAAGGAAGCTGAGATTTCTTTAATATGCTTCTCACCATATCAAGCAATGTTCTGTTCTTCCTCTCACTAACTCCATTCTGTTGAGGTGTATAAGGGGCTGTACGCTGCCTTTCGATGCCATTTTCTTCACAAAATTTTGTGAATTGAAAAGAATTAAATTCTCCGCCTCTATCAGATCGCAGCATTTTAATGGAGCTGTTGGATTCTTTTTCAGCCAGCATTTTGAACCAATTATTCTGCAAAAAATAGCACCAAGTCTTTTGACTAAAGTCATCAATAAATGTTATAAAATACTATTTACCTCCATTAGATACATGAGTAATTGGTCCACAAAGATTTGTATGAACCAATTCTAGTACATGCTGAGCTCTACGAGCTTTCCCCTTTGGAAATGCATCTCTATGTTGCTTACTGAGAATGCATTCTTCACAGACTCCATAAGGCAATTCAAATTTAGGAAGCCCTCTAACCATCTTCTTTTGTTGTAATTGTTGTAGGCCTCCAAAATATAAATGACCATATCGATTGTGCCAAAGCCAAGCCAAGCTATTTTTTTCTACTACCAAGTAATTAAGCTTTGAATTCTGCAGATATATAGGAAACATCCTATTTCTGGTCATTTTTGCTTGTAAAATCAATCCTAGCTCAGCATCTTTCACCTGACATACTCCATTTTTTATCACAATTTCATAGCCCTTCTCTTGTAATTGTCCAATACTCAGTAAGTTAGTTTTCAAATTAGGCACATACAAGACATTTAGAATAGATTGTACCTGACCTGATTTTGTTTGAATACTAACTTTACCTCTTCCTCTAACCTCCACAGTTGAATGATCACCAAACTTTACTATGTCATTGAAAGTTTCATCAAGCTCAGCAAAAGTCTCCTTGTCCCCGGACATGTGATTGCTGCAACCGGAATCTAAATACCATATATTCTTGGTATTTTCTTCTCCAGCATGATAAACCATCAATAAAGAAATCTCAGCTTCCTTCTCTTGTTGTTCAGCATAGTTGGATTTCTCTCCTCTCCTCAAATTGGTATTTTCTTATACTCCTCAACAGAATGGAGTTAGTGAGAGGAAGAACAGAACATTGCTTGATATGGTGAGAAGCATATTAAAGAAATCTGGTCTACCAAAAACGTTTTGGCCAGAAGCTGTTACATGGAGCAATCATGTGCTGAATAGGTGTCCATCCAGCTCACTTAATAGGACTCCTGAAGAAGCATGGAGTGGAATCTAACCAGCTATGCACTATTTCAGAATTTTTGGCTGCTTAGCATATGCACACATACCAGACCAGCATCGAACCAAGCTAGAAGACAAGGGTGTCAAGTGTGTTTTCTTGGGAGTAAGTGAAGAATCTAAGGCTTACAAGCTGTATAATCCTGTGACAAAGAAGCTTATTATCAGCAGAGATGTGGTATTTAATGAGAATGAATTTTGGCCATGGGATTCACCAAAAGAGCTGTCAAACACAGAAGTTATTCCTGATGATGTTAAACATGCTGCAACTCAACAGCAAGTGCAACAAGAAACTAGAGATTCTTCAAGGCCCCAACGCACTAGAAGAAGGCCCACTTGGATGCAAGATTATGAGGTAACAAGTGTTCCTAATGTAGATTCTGAGCATTTCTCACAATTTGCCTTGTTTGCACACTGTGATCCAGTCTTATTTGAAGAAGCAAATGTGATCCCCCAATTAGTTGGACATCTCCCAGGCCTAACAAGTGGTATCAGAGCCGGAGTTCGGCTTTGGGGCAAAGATGAGCGATGGAGTCCAAGAATGGACAAGTTGTGGGGTGAGTAGTAGATCCACCCAGTGATAGCCGCTCAAGGGGGAGATGGTCCAAAGGCCTAATGTGGGTGGAAGAGGCTCATACTTGAGGGGGAGATAGTTGAGAATTCAAGTGTGAGTAATGTCCCACATTGGATAAATTAAAGAGAGGTGAAGGACATAATAGAGAGACCCACACACCTAATAGCTTAAGCTTTTGGGTTGGAAGATGGTGTCAAGTCCATGAAGTATATCCTTTCATAAGTTTATGTCTCAGTGTGTTAGCTTCAGCAGAAGCAAATGTGATCCCCCAATTAGTTGAACATCTCCCAGGCCTAACAGGCTATTCTGGGACAGAGGCTTGTCCGTGGCATATACCCACAGTTTTTGTATTCCATCTACAAAACCGTACCGTTCGTTTATTGGCAAGTCATAAGGATGGTCATGGTGAAAATTGGAGAAGTTCAGTGGCAGATCAGTGAAACCAAAGGTTGGGTCCTCGGGTACCAGAGCACTAATTGTGCAGTGCATCAATAAAAAATAAACAACCAAGTTGAGAAGAGAAATCTGAAGAGCACCCATAACTGTAAGTGAGGAAATGGCTATTATTATTATTATGAAATTAAAACTTCCTCACGGTATGAAGAGAAGTATGCGATTGACATATATATATATATATATATTGTGTATCTATTGTGTTGTTCTAAGTAGCCGCCAGAATCTTCTTATGTTGGCTACTTGTTTCGATGAAACAGAAGCTTACATAAGGTTTGGTAGAATGAATTGATTCATTGAAATTGGATCAACAGCATAAGTCAACCCATTTCTTTTCCTTATATATTTGGATTCATTGACATATTTCTTCGGAAATCTGTAGATTAGCAAACCACCACCAAAATGTGGCTGGTAATATGCTGTCTCTTTACATTGTTTGGTCACTAAAGGTACTCTTGCAGAAAGTATCATCACGGCAAATTAAAAATACTCTTCCTCGGCCAACACTTTTGGGAGTTTAACTGTGTTGTCTTCTCTTGTACTGTTGGCTTTGATATGTTCGGCAATTTATCGAAAGTCAACATGCACTGGTTTAGCTTTTTATCGTGGAACAAAGAAAATATGGGGTCTATTCCATTAAGGTTCCGACAATGGATCTTCTCCAGTTGAAAATCTTAGTAGTAAGATCTAGACTGTCTACTGGGTTATTTTGTTCTTTTACTAGGCGTGGGATGAATAACTCAAAAATCTAACCAAACACCTTAATAATAAGAGATAGCCACAGAAAAAATTTAAGACACTCACGAAAAGTGGATCCCTAACTTTCGTATTCTTGTGATTTTCAACTGTAGATGATTCATGTCCATTAAGTCAAGATAACTGTTAGGTTAAAAGAAAAAGAAAAAGCATTGGGATGCATTAAAGGCATCCATGCGTATACCTGAAGTCTATTATTAATTATAGGCTTGTTGACATGGTTACGATGACAAGACTTTGTCACTAATGAGATTGGGGAAGCTAGAGTCGAAAGGTGCTCTATTTTGGAGAATGAGTTAAACACTTTTTTGGTTTCTTTAAGATTTAAAATTTTTTATTAATTAAGTCTTTTATGTTTCAAAATATCTTTTAATTTAGTTATTTAGTATTTCTAAGATGTTTAAATAATTAACAAAACTATAAAAGATGAAATTAATAATTTTAAAATATAATAGATTAAATTAATAAAAATTTTAAAATGAACGTAAAGAATTAAATTAATTAAACAAATTTAAGATTAAAATATTATTTTGAAGAAATGTGGCATAAAGAACTTCAAGACAGAGTGTATAAAATCCAAACATGGTTTAGATATCACTTTGATAGAGTTGTGGGCATCTATGATAGAGTAGAACGAAAGTCGAAGTGCTCCATCAAGAGGAGATTACGTGATAAAATTTAAGATGTTTCAAGAATAAATAAAAGTATTGAAATATTGTAACAATTTTATTCCAAATATTGAAATATTTCTATGTGCCTTTAATATTGGACATATATTATTTTTGTTTTGTGAATAATTAATTAGTAGTCATGCATTGGTTACTGTTGCACAATTTTTCTACGACTTGTCAATTAATGAGAGAGAAGTGGAATTTTTGTTACATTGAAGCTTAAGTATGATACCAAGTTTAGATGTATTAATTCTATGAAAAAAAAAAAGTACGGGTATATTAAAGTTTATACATATGTAGAGGCATGTTATAGTTTTGACCATCTTAATTAAATATATGGGATAAATTTTAATGATTGCCGAATATTTTAATTAAAGTTATTTAAGTTGGAAGGGTTTCATATCCATTGGTTGTTTGAGTCAAAAGGTGCTCCGTTTTGGAGAATTGGAGCATAGGGGAATTCAAGACATTGTATAAAATATAAACATTTTTAAGGATATCACTATCATAGGGTTGTGGGTATCATACGACAGATTGTGAGGAATGTTGAAGTTTGTGTGAGTACTAAGTGATAAAATCACAAGGGACTTCAACACTAAGTGTAAATTTTTGAGTGAAAACATTGTAACAATTTTATCACAACTTTTTTGTTGTGATTAGTTATTACAATTCATGCATTTGTTAGCTCTTATTCACCATTGCACAATTTTTTTCCACGACTTCTTAGTTAACAAAATTTAAGCGAAAATTTCGTCCATTTAATCTTAAATATGCTACTAAGCTTATTATGTTGTAGATTTGACAATGATAAATACTATAAAATTATGAAGGTATGTCTTGAACCCTCTTCTGATGCTACATCTAAAGTTATGTTCTTCTGGCTAAGTAAATTTGCACAAAAGTGTTTTTTTTTTTTTTCATAATTAGGATTTTTTTTATTAATTTAGGATATCTTTGACATATACATGAGATATTTTTCTGTATATTAGGATGATGTTAGACATTATATGGGGATATTTGCCTATTCTAAATTAGAAAGGTTTTTTGGAATTTTTTAGGATTTCCTAATTAAGATTGATTTTTTTAAAAAAGTTTGAGGTTTACCTAAATTGTAATTCTTGAACTGTAAATAAAGTCATATATTAAGAATCAGAGATTGTTGAATCTAAGTATGGAGAGTGTCTCACATGTAGGTTAGAGAGACTATTTTGTAGTAGAGTTTCTACAACTATAACTATGGTAGCAACTCTACATATGAGGCGACACTGTCAGTCTGACAGATCAGCATCAACATCTCTCAGAGAGAGCCATTTGCATGTGGGAGACTTCTGGTAAGAACAAGCAATCCTTGTGTAATGGATTCCAGGGCAGATCCTGCCCAAATGGGCCAGGCGAGTCATTAACACTATGCTCAGCTTGGTTTAGTGCAAATAATGGATCAGACAGGGTTATAACTCAAACAACTTATCTAAACCATTTGCACAAATGTTTCATATTCAAAATCCATTGGCGATGTCAATAAGAAAGAAGGAGTGAAGGCTCAAAGGGCACTCCATAGGTTCCGATTGGCTCGACCAGTGATGTCGTACGTTGACAGAGGACATGAGGCAAGAAGCAACAATGAAATGAAAAGTAAGGAGTACAATACAGTTCCTCTAGCGGCTAGGGTTATGGCAATAGTGAGGATATGTCTTGAATCTTCTTCTACCTCTAATGGATTAGGTTTAGGATTTGGGTAATTTTAGATTTTCCTATAGAATTAAGGTTCCTGATTTGGGATTATCTTAATAATTGTGAGGTTTCCTAGTGGCTATGGGTTTCATTATTGTAAAATGGATATCTTTAGGGATTGTGATAGTTCTCCTAGAGAGTTTATAGTTTACCTAGACTTCTAGGGCTATAGATAAAGCCCTACCCTAAAAAGTCTTGCGTGTGCAAACAATGAAGAGTTTAAAAACCAAACTAGAAAGCAAGAGTGTCATCAAGGAGAGGATTCTTTGTGTATTTATAAGGTTTGCATATGTGGGGTGAGGGCATGGGAGATTTTAGATTTACTTCTGGCCGTGGATGTTGCCTAAGTTTAGGGTGAATATGGCGCATTAGGGTGCCATGTGTCTAGGTTCCCTTGACAATTTAGAAATTCTAAAGATACTTACCTAGAAATAAATATAAATAAAGAAATAATAAAAGATGAATCACCATACTGTGCTGCCAACATTAGACGATTCTGTACTTGGTTATCTTAAAATCTGAATAATTAGAAAATAAAAATGGAAAAATGATCCATAATACTATGTGAACAACATTTCCTTATTTTTTAAAAAATAATCTCATTTAAGAAATAGAACACTTATAAATTTATTTTTTTTTAAATCTCAGTACAACATTTATTTTTCAGTTATATATGCAAATTAAACCTCAAAGCTCATATACTATGCATACCACGTCGGATCTCTTCAAATCTCTAGATTCAAGCATAATTGGACAAGAATAATTCCACTAAGATAAGTGATAAAAAAAAAACACATTTTACGATGTTCAAGGATATCCAAATCCGGAATCAATGGACCACGTTACGTGGGTACTGAACTGAAGAAAAAAATTATCCCATATTCTCGATTTTATTGAACAAATCACCCCAGTTTCCAAGTTGTAAATGGAAAGCAAATATACCCTTTTTTGTAAAAAAAACAAAAAAATTGTGTATGAAATAATTTGATTTTGAGTTTCGTAGAACTATAAAGATAACAAAATTCTTCCTATCAAGTTAAGTTTTAATATAATAAAGGTTAAATCTAAAACTTCTGATTAAACTATAATAATTCTATGTCAGTTGATATACATGTTTAATAGTAAACAAAATTTGTACTGAACACTTACAGACCAGGCATGTCTTATAATTTAATGTTTTCTAATACAAACAGAGATATATAACTTCGAAAATGTATTCATGAAAGATAAATTGAGGGTCCACCTAATTCAACAAGTTAGATAACTTCACATTACAATACATACATAGTAAAAATTAGATATCATTGACAAGTAAAGAAAGCCACTTTGACCAAAATCTAGCATTTGAGAGTGTCATGTTACACAAAACTTGGGCATGCGTTGGTTCCTGCAAGGATTGCATAGTTTAAAGAATATTTGTTAGTTCACTTTCGAAAGTCATGTGAAGCAGAGCAAGTGTACGTAAAATTTTCACCATTTAAGTTCTTAAGAGATCTTTTTTTTCAACTGCAGCGAAAATCAAAAAGATGAAAAAATGGATGGATTTCTATGCTGTTTCAACAATAATTTAAACATACTAATTAATACTACACTGCGTTGAAGCATTAGAATTGATGAGGAATCTAGAAAACAACATAAACTAAATTTCATTGAACTATTGTCATTTTAGTAAATTTTGCATCCTTAAAATTGGATGTGAGAATTTCTTGTATATATAGAATATTTTTACTCACACCAGTGATCCTTACCGAGTTGTGGTCTTACCAGATAACCTTTCAACCAAAACTAATATGAGCTATATACCTTTATAAGTCTGCATAGAAAGAGACATTATAATTTAAAGGAAGGCCAAACAGGTTAACTACCTTCGTGTTGACACTCTATTCCTCCTTTGCAATTTGGCCTCCATTATTGGTACTATTACAGACAACTTGTAGTAGACATCACTTAGAAGACTGAAATAAGCATTTCTCCATGCACTCTTAAAGAGGAACGAGCGGTAAACTCCTCAGAAAATCCCACACCAACCCAATTGCCATGCTTTTTATAGAATTCTTGGGTAAAAGATCGCTCACTGTCTTCATGATTTTCATAATTTTGTGTACCATCGATTTGACTAGTGAGGCATATTGGGAATGGAACGCGACAAAGTTTTGGATCCATATAGGCAGAAAGACTCAAAGGATTGGAGTTTAGTGGCAATTGGGATTTCTCCGTATAAGTTGTTGTATGATAAGTGCAATACACCAAGAAGATGGAAATTTGAAAAGGAATTCTGCCACACAAATGGTTTCTTCATAACTCAAGGAGATCTAATGACTTTAACTGTCCAATAGTTGCAGGAATTTCTCCACTATCATGTTCCTTGAAATGTTTAAGGATATCAGTCTAGTGAGATCTATGATCTCAATTGGAATTTCTCCACTGATTTTGTTGCTAGAGAGTTCTCAACAATCCCAATGTCTTGAATACTGACTCCTTCCTTTCTACAAGAGTGATGCACTATAATCCTCCATTCGTCGTTGTAGAGCCCCCTTTTCAGGCCTTTCAGAAACAACGTAAGAGACTGTTGGACTAGAATTGGCTTGACTAGCCAACGCAGTAAGATTGTTGGGGCATTTTGGTATGCTTCCGGAGATATTATTATTGAAAGATTGGTCTAAGAGTTGAACTTTTCCAAGTAGACATATATTGGATGGCAAGCTGCCAGAAAACAAATTAGACCGTAGACTAAGGATAACAAGCTCTGGAAGTCCGTCTCCAATCCATGATGGTATTGGTCCCGAAAATTTCTTTTGGCTTGCCTCAAAAAATGTCAACCCTACGTGTCTTCTCAAATAAGAAGGTATTTGTCATATGAAATTATTGCTTGGTACACAGAATGTGTGCATCTGTCTTAATGAACCCATGGACGCCGGCAATTTTCCTGAAAGATTGTTGTTTATCAAATCCCAGGTAGGTTCGTGGGTTGTTTCTTGGTTGGCCCCTGGGTACGGGGTCTCTAATTCTTATATGCTTCAGCGTGGGCCTGATAGATGCTACGTGTTGACGTTGGGCCGTATTGGGTCCACGTAGGGGGCTCTTAGGCATGCTTTGGGTGATTTGGGCTGGTTCATGTGAAGTAGGCCAATTGAGCCCATTTGATGAGCCCATATTGTAAAGTCCATATCAGTACCTAACATTCCGGAAGCTTTTTTTATAATTGATTGTTTGACAAATCTAGGTAGGCTATATTTTTTGTGGTATTTGCACATAAGAAAGAATTTATTTAGAAAACTTACTATGATGGATAAAAATGATGGGATTGACCCTTGAAACATGTTCAAGCTCAAATCCATTTTGGCAAAAATTTTGTTCTCAGTAGGTAAATTAGGATTTCATCACAAATTTGGTTGTTAGAAAGGTCGAAGACTTGTAATGAAAGAGAGAGGTCCCAAAACCAATTTGGAATGGTATCAGAAATTCCAGCACTTGAAATATTTAGGTGGAAAACCTTATTCTGGGTTCGAATCCATGTTGCAAAAGAGGGGCCCAATTTGCATGATGCCGACAACATGATGTCCAATTGAAATGGAGGAAACTAGTCTTTACCGATGTTGAAAACCAATGCATTAAATGATAGGCCCAAATTATCTAGTTTAGAAAGTTTGGAGAAATGAGCTTCTAATATCACACTTTGCAAATAATTGTAATTTAAATCTAGCATATGTAAGTGTTGTAGTTGCCCAATTATATCACTTACAGTTCCATCTAATCTATTATCATCAAGAGCAAGTTCCATCCAACTTAGAGATCATAGTATGGGTGGTGGCAGTAAGATGAAAGATTCCACATCTGAAAAAGAGTGAGCGGAGAAATAGCGTATTACTTGACTTAAACATCACATTAGAATGGGTAATGAGAACGTACCGATGATGTTTTTCCACCCCTCTTCCTTCCAGATTAACAATAACAGGATATATGGTAAATCATTCATCAATAAGATTCAAGCCAAACTGACGTACAAACTGAAAAAATTACTTGAGGGACGTTTTGTTTTTTTTAAAAAATTATACAATATTTTATATTATATTATACATCATTCATCTAAATTTTAGCTAGATAGATAACATCAAAAATGACAAATTCTCCTTATTAAATTTTAATTCATTAATTCTTGTATCATTATTTTAAACAAAGAATTATAGCTTTTCAATTTTTGCTATTTTTTTAACACTAAATTCAAAGTATGAAAAATAAAATAAAATAGAAAAAAATTTATAAATAAATAGAAGTTTTAATTTCAATAAAAAAAATGAAGAATTAATAGAAGTTGATAATAAGAAGAATTCATGCCAATATAATCTTCAGATAATTTTTACTGTAGTGGTAACAATTTAATATTAGAAACTTACCTTAAGAATTCACAGAAAGTCTGAAAAAAAATGCTTAAATTTTTGGGATAAATAAAAAAAAATTAAAACAAATAAATATTATTTGTTTTGGTAAAAAATTTATAGTAAATAATTAATTTTCGAATATATTATCTTTCAAACTTAATCATTAACAGCTCTTAATTAATATGGGGACTATGTAATAACATTTATAATTAATAATATCATTAAATAATAATATATAATATTTAACTATTTTTTAATACATACATTGTTAATAATTTCATATTAAGTATTTTTTGGGAGGGGGCCTAAGGCCAATGCCTTAGTTGCCTACCCCTTCCCACGGCCCTGGTATAACTCTTATGGAAGTCTTAACACTTCACAGAATACCCTTGAGCTCATTACACTGGATGGAAGGACTGTCATGATCCCACAGACAGATATGGTTAACCATGGTGTTGAGGTTGTTGTCCCCAATCTGCCTTTATGTTAAAATTGTGTAACCTCTATGAGTTGATTCTATGCAAGATTCGTGTTCATATCTTCATTTGTAATAGATAAATATTTTTATACTAGAAAAAAAAAAAAAACAAAACAAAACATCTTCCCACTTATGACTTATATTTTTAAAAAATTTTCAATAATAAAACCCCATGCATTGCACAGGTGTTATACTAGTTTTGGTCTAAACCTAAACTATTTAAAGAGTTAGAACTTTTTTTTTTATTTCAAAAATTTAATTTGATGGAAACCAAATTTTCATATTGAATTCATTTAATTTTAAAATTTGAAAGTGAAGTAAAATTTTGATTGTGAATTTAATTAAGGGTATAATAAATTCAAAGTGATTCAATTAATATGACACTCAAGTGAAATTAAATGAGGTAAATTTAGAATGTTAAATTTTTGAAAGATCAATAAATTAATTAATAGTAATTATTTTTTTAAACTGTTTGATTTAGTTAAAAGTATATCGTAATTTGAAGCAAAGGGAGTAATATGTAATATTATTAATCTTAATTGGCATTTCTTTAGATAAAAAAAAAAAAAAAAGGGTTAATAATGTGTGCCACTCTTTTATTAACATTAATACCACTATTGTGCATTTTGCCAATTTGTATGCCAAGTCAATGCAAAGTCACCCGTTAAATATTTTGTCCTTGGCGCTTGATGAAGGCTCTCATAAAATAGTTACAAAGATACAATACCGACAATGGTATTAGAGAGGAGCATATACGTATTCTTAAGTGTTTCCATGAAGCTTCGTTTTCTTTTTGTTTCTCCTTCCTTTCAGCTTCCTTTAAGAACTTTTTTCCTCTATATTTAATTGCTTTTTCCACATGAGTTACTTTACGCGAATAAATTGCTACAGAAGTTTCAAGCAATGATGAAGGCAACTCAAATAGTCAAGCTGGGTGGCCTAACTATTTAAAAATTAAGTTTCCCAAGATAACAATTTTGTTATTAAAATACTTTGTATTTTATTATTACAGATATTGAGTTTGAATCCCCATTAAAAAAAAGGGTGGAAAGAGAATTTAGAAGGAAACATATTAATCATGTAGTGTAGCCTGCAATAAAGAAATTTTCAAGTTGTTTGATCAAAGCTATCTAAAAATGTATTTAAATCTTCAAAAGGAATAAATAAAGTAAACATAACTAAGATCCTTTTATTTGCAAGTCTATATGGAAAAAGAGAGGGGAGAAAGATATACTAGTAAAAAAACATTTTTTACACCAGTTGTTTTGGATATTTTACATTGATTCTTATACTGGTATAGAAACAGCTCATATAATAATAATTGGGGATATTTTACACCGGACTTGAAACCGGCACCGATTATTTGAACTATTTTAAAATAGTTTTACATCGATTGTACAACTAGTTTAAAAAGTATTTTTGTTTTTTATTTATATAAAATAAGTTTATTACACTTATTTCCTAAGACTTAGTGTAATATCTTTAATATTATTTTTTATAATTTAAAATTAAATATTTTACATTGGTTGTTGTCTTTAACTGGTTTAAAAAGTGGACAATCTACAGCCAATGTAAAATCACCCTAGAGTTATATAGTCTAAATCTTAAATCTCAAAATCTCCCAATAGTGTTTTTTTTTTAAAAAAAAAAAAAAAAAAACCCATCCAATCGACCCAAAGGCTGTTCAATAAGACATTGACTAGAGACTACATTTCTGTCAAGTACCTTTGTCAACTTACCTAAACGAAAGCAACATATTTGAATATTCAATTTTGGCGTCTGCTAACAAAGATATATAAATAAAATGAATTTTTTAAGAACTTTTGACTTATCCAATAAAAATTTACTTAAAAGCAAAGACCCCAACAGGTAGGCCGTGGTCTATGATCCAATATATATATATGGTTCGGCCTAAAACATGAACCGAACCAAATTGGACAGTTTGAAAAATTATTAAACCAAAAATTGTTGCCGGTGGTTTTGGTTTGGATAATTTTCAAACCACAATAGGTGATTTGGGAAGTTTTAATTAAAACTGTTGGTTTACGACAATTTTCAGCCCTGCATTAATTAAACAAGGACATCTATTTCTAACAAACATGACCTTCATTATTTAATTGGTGCATAGTGCTTCATAGCTGAAGGAAGAAGGGGAATGCGATCTTTTCTTTAGTTAGGGATTTCAGCTTTGGCAGTTAGATAGTTGGATACTTGGAGTTAAATTGTGTCACTCATCATCAATAGTGTTCAAGCCAAACTGATGTCCAAACTCTATCTCTACATTTTGCAAGGAGTCTCCTTCAATTAGTTTTCTTAAAAAATATATATATAATTTATTATTTCATTTAGTGTTTTATTTTTTATTTTATTAATTATAAATCTATAAAATAATATTTTAAATTGTGTATAATTATCTGATTAAAATTTAATAAATAAAATATAAGACACTAAATTTTATCTCTGAAAATGACTTTGACAGACAAAAGCATCACACAAGATCAATGGGTCATGACAATGTAATGATGATGTTCTTCCACCACATCTTTTTCAGACTATGAATAACTAGGATGCTACTGTGTGATTGCGTGAATGACCCGAAAAGATAAACAGGAGAAAGGTCACAACGTGGGTGATGGGTCTAATGACTGCCACGTTGTCATATATGTGATAAATGATTTTATTTTTGCTATGTTTTCTTGTCCAGTTTCTTAACTTATGGATTGTGTTATTATGTAACCAAAAAATGAATGTTACTTTTCTTAATAATTGTATCTTTATTGTTTTGAAGTACTATTCAAAATTAAACTCTTTTTTCGGAGATCAATTTTTAAGATAATCCTAAAACTAAGGGCGTTAAGATTCAAACCGAATTCAACCGAACTAATTAAATCCAAATGGATCAAAACCAATCCTTTAAATCATTTAATTATATTTATTAGATAAAATTTCTAGAAAACCGATTGATTTGGCTTGGTTGTTGAATGACCATTCAAAAAAATTGATAAAACTAGACCAAAGCAGCTTCATAATAATACTATTAATAATACATGTTAGATTTGGTAATGTTGTATTGTGTTTAGTTGGATTTGTGTCTGAGAATTATGAATTATGAATGGGTTAATTATTATTGCTTTAAGTTACATGATTTTTTTTTTTCTTTTTAAATGTGAAAACCAATCAAACCAATTAGATCTAATATGGACTGGATTAGTTCGGCTAATGTCTATATAACCGGTTAGATTGGATGGGTTTTTCCATCAACCAATTAGATCTGTTCAGTTGACTAAATATGACCAACTGATCCAATCCAATCAGTTTTCACACCAACCTAAAACATACTCTGAGAGATTTGAAACTCAACTTGATTTAACCTCATAGTGCCTAGTGAGTGTATTTATTTTCAGTGAGGGATTAAATAAATTACTCTCTCTATTTAACCTGGATTTCTTTTTATGGAAATTGAACCTGGAATTAAACTTAGGAAGTTTCTATCTTACTTTAAACCTATATGATGTTTGTCACTTCTAATTCATTTATCTTGTTTCTATTTTATACTATATTATGCTAAAGAATGAGAGGTGTCTGTGTTCTTGGCTGGTTCCCCGTCCTATATATATTTTGTCTCTTGTTTAACAGAGTCCCAAGCCCAAAATTACACACCCGTCTCAATTGCTTTGCTCTCCTAGAAACTACAACAAAAAAGTGTTCTCCATTCCGCATGAAACTAAAATCATTGTTATATCTTCTCCCTATGATGAGGTATCTCCTTGTGATTCTATGCTTTTCTTCTTTGATGCATGCTGTTTCTGCTCTCAATTCTGATGGGATGAATTTGTTATCATTATCGAGTCACTGGACCTTTGTGCCTCCTACCACAGGCTCGAGCTGGAATGCCTCTGATTCTAGTCCATGCTCATGGCTAGGAGTCCAATGTGACCTTGCCCACAATGTAGTTTCCCTTAACCTCACTTCTTATTGGATTTCTGGTCAGTTGGAACCTGAAATTGGAAGTTTGAGTCACTTGCAGACCTTTGTGCTAGGGTCTGATGGGTTATTTGGGAAAATACCCCTAGAGTTGGGCAATCGTAGTTTGGTTTGGCATTTAGACCTTTTTTGGAAATAACTTTAGCGGACAAATACCAAATACCTGGAGAAATTTGCAACACTTACGGTATTTGGATTTTTCCTCTAATGTTCTCAGTGGAGAAGTTCCCCAATTGTTGTTTGGAATTCCTCTTCTAGAAAAGTTGTACCTGAACAACAACACTCTGAGTGGTTCCATCCCAACAAACATTGGCAACATGACTGAGCTTTCTGTCCTTGATCTATCTTATAATCAGTTGTCTGGGACAATTCCCTCATCCACTGGGAACTGCAGTAAATTGGTGGAATTGTCATTCGGTAACAACCAATTGCAATGAGGTATCCCCGAGAGTCTTGGTGTTCCAGAAAATCTTATTTATTTAAATAGTCTTAATGGTTCAATCCCATCTTCCTTAGGCCAACTACATTAGCTTTCTGTTCTCACCTTTTCTAATAACCATTATATATCTAGAAAAATATCCCCAGAACTAGGAAAGTTGAGAGAAATGTGGAAACTAGGTTTGAAAAACAACAATTTAACAGGAAATATACCTCAAGTATTAGGAAATTGCACATCCTTGGGAGTTTTAGATTTGAGTTCTAATAAACTTGAGGAAGAGATTCCAAGTGAACTGGGAAAGTTGAGTAGATTACAATAGCTTTATTTGTACATCAATAATTTTTCTAGAAAAATCCCTCGAGAAATTGGAAATTGCACATCTTTGCATGATTTAGATTTGAGGACCAATAGATTCGAGGAAAAGATCCCCGTTGAATTAGGAAACTTGAGCGAGTTACAATACCTTGCTTTGTCTCACCAAAATTTACCATGAAACATACCTCAAGAATTGGGAAACTGCAAGTCTTTGTATGACTTGGATTTGGGTGATAATAGACTTGAGGGAAAGATTCCAAAGGAATTGGGAAGGTTGAGCAAATTATGATACCTTTATTTGTATAATAATAGTTTATCTAGAAGCATACCACAAGAACTAGGAAACTGTATGTCTTTAGAAGATTTAATGTTGAGAACCAATAAATTTGAGGGAGAGATTCCAAGTGAATTGGGAAACTTAAGTAAACTAGTTCCTCTTGAATTGTTTTCCAACAATTTGACTGGGGAAATTCTAGTTAGGATTTGGAAAATTCAAACTCTTGGGATTATCCTTTTATATGACAACAATCTTTCAGGAGAACTTTCAATCAACCATATGAGCTCATCCATCCAATGTTCCCTGTATTATTTTGACCTTCAAAACAATAGATTTTTAGGAGAATTTCCGCATTTCTTGAAAAACTATGGTGACTTGATATCATCGGATCTTGGAGAAAATCAAATTTCTGGAAACATTCCATCATGGGTTGGAAATAAACTCTTGAATTTGAAGATTCTTCTTCGATCAAACAACTTTTTTGGTCAAATTCCAAATGAAATATGTGAGCTTAAATTTCTTCAATTTTTAGACCTTGCTCAAAATAATCTAATTGTCCACATACCACAATGTGTCAACCAATTCAGCGCTATGAAAGTGAAGAGCACTAGTTCAAAGCCATTCAACCCATGTAAAGATGTGATGCAACCATCTGTCCTAGTAAGTGTGTCACTTAAGGGAAGCAGTTATAACTATAGCGGTGCTATTCTTTGCTTGGTGAAAAGCATTGACCTTTCCAATAATAAATTACCAGGGGAGATACTTATTGAAGACAAAAATCTCATTGAGTTGGTGTCATTAAACTTGTCTAGGAATCTTTTGATGGGCCAAATTCCAAAAAGCATTGGTAATTTGAGATCATTAGAGTCCATTGATTTCTCAAGAAATCAACTTTTTGGTGAAATCCCTTCCAGTATAACAAGTTTGAACTTTCTAGGCACCTTAAACTTGTCTTACAAAAATTTGACAGGTAAAATCCCAACAAGCACTCAGATGCAAAGTTTTCCAGCATTTAACTTTGTTGACAACGACCTATGTGGTCCTCCACTACCCAACTGCACCACTCATATTGGAACTCATGACCATGCTGATGGTAATGACGAAGAAAGCGCGCATGGAGTAAATTGGTTTTTGATCAGCAAAGTATTAGGGTATGTTGTGGGATTGTTTGGCTTCTTGAGTCCTATTCTATAATGGTGTCGCAATGAAATACATGTGTTCAGCATAACCAATAAATATGCAATCGGAAGTTTTTGAACCCAATTATCTTTTCTTAGGTTCTGGCAGCACAACTTTTACAAGGCACCTCCACACTTTCAAATATTTCATATTAGGGGCATGATCCTTCCACAATTCATATAGTCTTGTTAGAATTCTTATAGGGAATCCTATTCTGAATATGACAAGCAGGTAGTATGGCTCTGCCCCAAAGGTTATCTGGAGAACAAGAACTAGGCTACATAATATTCATCATTTTCTTTAAGGACCTATTCTTGCTTTCTGCTAGCCCATTGGAATCGGGTGAGTTAAAAGAAGTAGTTTCATGAATGATACCTTCTTTTTCGCAAAATTCATTAAAAGTTTTATACCCTCCTCTTCTAATTGACCTAATCCTTTTAATCTTTCTACTTAGTTGATTTTCTACTTCAGCCTTGTATGGCAGGTCGGTATTAAAAGCCTCCTCTTTATTAGGCAAGTAAACTGATAGAGATCCAATTAGCCAAGAGCTTCCCTTTGTTCTTAGGTAAGGAAATAAACCTTGTAGCGTTGGTTCTCTCGGTAGGTTGCAATTAGGGTCATGCTTCTTTAATAGTTTTGGTTTCAACGACAAGTTATGTTCAGGGTCAAGCTCCTTTATCTATTAACTTGTTTCAAGACAGTCAAGTGTTGGTTTATCCCAACCAAGAAAATTCATCATAAACTTACATGTATCTAGAAACGTCATCAATAAAGGTTATGCAATTTTTCTTACCACCTCCAGTCATGGCTTGTTTTAAGTCTCCTAAGTCTGTGTGAATTAAACTAAGCAATTCAGTTTTTCTATGCACAAGATAACAAGTCTTTTTTAGTTTACTTAGATTCTACACACGTCTCTCATTTATTAGGGGTTAGGGGTCATATTTCCATTTCTAGAAATTAAACCAAGACTGTGCATTTTCTTAACATAGGAGAAATTAACATGACCTAATCTAGCATGCCACATATCAACAGAATCAATCAAGTAAGCAGAAGTGGATGCATTTTCATTCATGGAGGAAAAAACATTGAGTATGATATGCAAGTTAATTATATTTCTGGGGCGATAGTATCGAATCCTACTGTGAAATGAAAAGTCAGAGGGATAGATTTGTTTTGTCAGGTTTTGCATCCAACCCAAGAATAGAACGAGAGTGCTATGATGCAAACAGATCAAGGGAGAGTTCCTCAACGAGTTACCTCTCCACTCCATATTATTAGAGAGATTTCCCTCTAGTCTGTCAGATTGAAAGTCCTTTCTGATACGAGAGGTAATTCTTTATCACTGCTGATGTTTTAGGTATTGGCTTTTGCCATATTAAATCTAATTTAAAATATTTTAGAGCTTTTATGTTTAATTAAATTTGGTGCTCTAAACTTTTATATGGCTACTTTCTTCTTTCTACTCTCACATCATTCTTCTAGCATTATTTTAGTAATTGTTATATAAAAAATAGATGTTGAATTCGTCCATTGAGGAATATTTGTCTTTTGAAAACTGCTAATTATGCTTGTATAGAAATAGTATAAAAAGAAATTGTGAGATTTTTGAATAGCTTTGAGTTCTCTCAAGCTTTGATTCATAGTTATACTCTAGTAAATAGATAGTACGATCTAGTGTGTATATATATATATATATTATTGCCTGATGACATTGAAATAAGGTAGAATGAGATATATAGTAAAATCAATACCATTTCAAATTAAATCTTGAGTTACTCCATATTATTCAAAATGTGTAAGCATACCTTGGATAAATTGTTTACTAGTTCACGGAATTTCTCACAAATTTCTTTCAGATTTTGCTCTCGGTAAATTGTTATGATAAATCTGTGAAAAATTCCACATTTTTTTTTTTTTGGTGAAAGGTTTCATAAGAAAACCCATGTTTCCATTAGGCATGTAAGCATTAAGAGAATGTAACATTCATATAATAAATCTTATTCTACTAGTCAAGATGTGAATCTAGCTTTTCTACTAAACTCTCTCTATTAGGCACCTATTGAGCTAGAGATAAATGGCTCAAATTACATAAGAGAGCTTAATCACTTTACAAGACATTTGTTAAGCTGGTGATAGATGACTTAAATGTGTTCAATACTAACTAAGTCTAGTAGAGGAACCCGATCCATCAAGATGCTAATTAGCCTATTTCCCGGCTTGTGGACGGTCATAGAAATCCTAGCTTATGTTAAATTACAACACCAGAAGAACTTGTTAATATAAAGTAGAAATAGTACTGTTATACATCAATATACTAATATTAATAGGAAGTGCATAAAATTACTTAATTACGAATAGCATAATCAAGTTACAATGTCACTTGATTAACAAGGGTTGAATATAGCGGAAGAGGTTAATCCTCACAACGTGATGAACCCATGTTCAAATTCTTATTAGGAGAAGTGTTCACATTTAATATCCAACAATAATTCGAATAAGATTACTTTCAATTGAAAAACTCCTATATTAAGAAATGTAGACAAAAGGCAACACTTAATGCCAAAACCAAATAAACAAGACAAGAAATTCTATGTATTTTAAAATTTAACTGCAACTAATTGAAGTAAAAGGGAATGGACATGGTGGACTTGTAACTTGAGCTATTCCTTCTAGCATCAGCATAGCCTTCTTCATTGTTGGCCTAACAGAGGGATCTTCTTGAAGGCACCAAATAGCAACCATCACAAACCTCTCCAGACTCTTCATGTCATTAACAGCCTCATTGTCATTTCCAACCAGAATGTCTAGTCTGCCAGACCTAAAGCAATCATATGCCCAATCAGTTAAAATTGCCTTCTCATCACCAATCTCCATGTCTACATTTTTCCTGCAGCAAATGATCTCTAGCAGCAACACACCAAAACTATAAACATCAACCTTTGCGGTGATTGGCGCACTCCTAAACCACTCTGGTGCAACATACCCTTTTGTTCCTCTAATGCCTGTTTCGGTGTGACTTTGATTCATCAATAACAGCTTCGCTAGCCCAAAATCGGATATTCTTACATTGTAATACTCATCTAGAAGTATATTTTGAGGCTTTATATCACAATGGATAATTTGAGTGCAACATTCCTCGTGCAAGTAAAAGATCCCTCTTGCAATCCCAAAGGCAATGTTAACTCTTTGGTTCCAACTTGGTTTCAATTCTCCTAAAAGAAAACTTGATAAAGTGCCATTGCTCATGAACTCATATACTAACATCCGATGTTGTCCCTCGTCACAATAGCCAATCAAACGGACCAAGTTCTTATGATGAGTTTGGCCTATCACATTCACTTCAGTCTTAAATTCCTTATCATTGTCATGAAGTACGTTGTCCAATTTCTTGACAGCAATGAGGGTCAACTCCATTGACCCTTTATAAACTATGCCACATGAACCCCTTCCCACTTCATCTTTGAAGTTACTTGTTGCTTCTGCAAGCTCTTTGAAGGTGAGACAATGGAGATTATTCTCAGTGACTGTTTTCTTTGCATGAGTCTTCTTCCGGTGGTAGAAGGACAAACCAATACATACTGCACCAACCAGCACGAGATTAACAAAGACAGAACTTCCTAGAAGGGCCGATATCACTGTGATCAAAGTGTCTTGATCTTTCTGATATTTTTGTAGATTTGGCAACAGATCTTGAGATGTTCCTGGGTCGACATGATTTTTGAGTAATTTGATGAAAGCTGCTCCACCTACAGATTTATCCTCTCTCCCATTCGAGAGTGGCAACTTTTTCTTCCAGCAACTGCGATCTCTAAATTTAGAAACTGCGCATAGGCAATCATTCAAGCAAGAATTTTTGCAATCCTCTGATTTGGAAGGGCTATATAGCTCATAATCTGATAAGGGCCAATCTGTGTTTGGCAATTCCTTCATAATGTACTTTTCTTCTTGAAAGCTCTGCTCTCCTTCATTGCAACCAAGATCAAAATTTGGCTTGCAGCTACCAAATTTATCTGTTGAATCAAGAGGAGAGTACCCTTGTGGGCATCCGCAGTTTGGTCTCTGGTCAGTTTGGAGAGTGCAGATGCTATTGAACCCACAGACTCCACTACCAATTTCTCCTCTTAGAGCCGTGCATATATTTTCTGGTATTGCCTTTCCAAGTGTCCAGTTTGCACTTTGATCTTTGGGTTGATGCAATACGGTGAGAACTCCATCATAATTGATTATTGCTCTATAATATTTACCTGAGATCACTTCGTTTGGATTAGTGATGTTAAACATCTCGCCACTTCTTCTCCTTATGTATAGGAAGCCTGATTCATCAAAAATCACACGGTAGCCTGAGTTGGTGGAATTGGCACCATCATAAGTATGGCTGATATAGTAAGCGTCGTAAGCATGGTTGCTTGGCAAATTTATTGGGTTGAGCACTGCATTACCATCTTCAAGAAGACGAAATTGGAACCTTCCCCTCGAGAAGTTAGTCTCTGATTTTCTAGAGGAAAGAGTTCCTTTCACCTCCATTACTTGCGTAGGAAGCAAGGTATCAGTAGGGTGACTAAAACTCTCCCACAACACCTCAGAATTTGCGTCGAGTAGCTGAAAGTTGCCTGTGTCATTCATTAAACCATAGGATATCGTACCTGTTACAGAATCTGATGAAAGCAGATCGGTATTTTGAGGAGTGCTGAGAACCAGCCCACGGTCCGTTAGCTCTAACTTCGATCCTTTGGGAGCAGGGTTGTCTCCATTTGCATACCAAACAATATCCTTGCTTGGTATCTTTTCATACCATATGGCAAGCAAGAAATGGTCATTCTCAAGTTGGTGAAATCCAAATGCAAAATCACCCAAAGGAGAAAGCCATTTAGCAGCACTGTCCCCTGCGGTAAGCGTTCTACCAATGCTTAGTTTATCATTGTTTTGAGCAATGACATAAGGCAGCAATAGAAGGATAATATAAGTAAACATATCAAAAGCCATTTCTGAAAGCTGCCTTCACGGTAGTTGTGTATCGCCGATTATTAATACATATAAGAGCAGTAGGAAGAGTCAAATGTATCCTAGTCCAAACGCGGTGCTCTCAGATAGATATTAAAGACTTCTCTGCAGCACTCATCGGTTTCGATGTTTCTTGGAATTGTCTATTATTTGATTTCAAGTTTGCTAGTGAAGCTACGAGGAAGCTATGCTCTGCTGAATTTTCCCAGTGTTCAAATTAGAAAAGGTTTGAAATTAGACCATGGAAAAGTTGGAGTCGGCGTCTGTCCACACAAAGGTATCAACGTATTAATTACTACCCACTTTCATCTATGACTGTAACCAAATATAACCTACGCCATAACATGTGGTGTCACACTGGGGAATTTGAATTTGTCCTTGCTGGGTTGAATTTAGTATCAACTTTTTTTGTCTTGTAATGACAAATTTTGCATAATTTCTTTGCAAATGCGCCTTGACTGACGACTCAATTGTAAATCAGGGACTTTTTTGTATAAAATTTTCAAAATTTTAGATGTCAATCACAGAAAGATCTTTGACAAACACAATATATCAATCTGTCCTCATTCTATGGCATGTATATAATTCAAAACAAGAAAGTTACTAGGAACAAGCGAGGGATGAATCCTTGAACTGAGAGAGAAGTAGAATTCATATTTTGAATATAAGAAAAATAATGTTGCTGGAAAACAGCTCTTTTCTCTTCACCACAATATGTAAAATTTAAAAACGTGTTACTTAATTGGCCTAGCACGAATATACATAGGAGAAATCTGAACCCTTCATATTAGTTTTAACAGGTTATTGGATTAACTTATTAACACTTAATTGGCCTAGCACGAATATACATGACCGTATAAACATAATCCATTAAACAAAGAATTTATAATGTTAGGTTTAAGCCCAAAAAGAAATACATATTATACATATTAATAGTGAAGGTGACCATAATTGCCTTACTTTTTGAACAATGTTACTCTCACTTCTAATGTTCCCGGAAGATATTGATGGAAAAAAAATGCTACCTTAATCTTTATTTTATTAGAACTTAGGAATCCTACTTTCTAATCCAACAAAATAAAGCAATCCCAACTAACCGCACATGTCAAAAGTCATTAAGTTGCAAACAAAATAAAACACTAGGTTTAATTTAAAAGAGAAATGAAAAATATTAAAAAGAACTAAACATCGTACTTAGAGAAAATTAAAAAGTAACAGAATGCCATGTCCTCTTCTTCCACATCATATAATGATGTCTTTCGTTCCCAGAAGTTGTCTCACATCTATACCTCAAAGGAAAAGGGGTCAGCTATCAATGTAGCCTCTGCTCTATTTTGATAAGCTGTTTGCCACGTCGATCACGAACCGATATCTGACGTCAGAATTAGCAAGCCTCGCCATGGCTGTGTTGATTTGGTCCATCTTAATCAGCTCGATTTCTGCAGTTATATTGTGTTTCCCACAAAAGTCTAGCATCTCCTGTGTCTCTTTTATCCCTCCAAAGTCACTTCCTCCCACAAGCTTTCGTCCTGCAAGAAGGAAACATTGAAAGTGTCACAAATATTAAATGAGTAAAAAGTCATTTTAGTCCTTAAAGGCATTTAATTGACAATAGGCATCAAACACCATGGAGATTATTCTTGGCTTACCCTTAACAATAGAAAAGATAGGCAGCTCTAGGGGCTTTTCTGGTAAACCCACAGTGACCAACTTCCCGTTTAGCTTCAGTAGACCGAGCAGGGGAACAAGAGGGTGAACTGCAGAAACTGTGTCAATGATATAGTCCATAGTTCCAATTGCTGCCTGCATAATAGAGATATGGGAAAATTGGAAATGGATTAAGAAAATTAAATAAGCACGTTGTTCGTTCACAAGGGTTATTGTCAATTATTTTGACTTTCTCACATTATCGTCAATTTCAAGAAAGATCTTTACGTTTCAAACTGAACAAAATAAATCATCATATTTCAAGCTAAAAACAAAATCATTGTGAACGAACGGTGTGCTTTTTCTCTTGTCAATTATCATATTCATCAGTTAGGACCAATAACCTGTATATCCAAATGAGAGAGAAAGGGAAAGACTGCATCATATCAAGACACATTCAAGGCCTAGTATCAACTATATGCAAAGTCACGCCATATTCGAAACATATCCAAAATTGAAATGAAATGATATGCAAATCTGATCAAAGATATGTATTCGGATTTGCAAGACGTCAAATGGTACATGCAAATAGTTGTGTAAATGAATTGAATTCTTAAGTTAATATGGTTCCAAACATCTCGCTTTTCCCAGCTTACTCAGTATCACGTAGAAGAAATATGAAGCACCACTAAAAATCTCCCTATAACCAGAAGATCAAAGATGAAAGGATTCAAACTTTTCATAGCTTTAACTCTTGTTTACCTTCATTTTCTCAGGATCGCTAGAGACAAGGAAAAAATCAGCGCCAAGTTTGTTAATAGCCTCGGCTTGCTTTCTAGTCGAGCTGCTAATAACAGTGACTTTAAGGCCCAAGGCCTTCCCAAATTTTACAGCCATATGACCTAACCCGCCAAGGCCAGCCACTCCTAGATGTTTACCTGGCTGTGTCATACCATAATACATCATTGGACTGTATACAGTTATTCCAGCACAGAGAAGAGGAGCGCTCGCATCAAGGGGTAAGTTTTCCGGAATTTGGAGAACAAATTGCTGGTGAACAACCATAAAATCAGAATAGCCACCATAAGTTTTCGTCCCATCGAAGTTAGGTGAATTATAGGTGAATACAGCTTTAGGACAGTAATTCTGCAGGTCCTGCTGGCAATTCTCACAATTCTTACAGGAGTCCACAATGACACCCACTCCAACTTTGTCACCCACTTTGAATTTTTTCACATTACTTCCAATTTTAGTCACAAGGCCAACCATTTCATGCCTGCAATATGAAATCATAAAAATTTGAGCGCATAATAAATTCCAACATGTCCCAATGAGTTTATTTCTTAAAAAATTTGAGCGCATAATAGATTATCTCTAACAGATTGATTATAAAATGGAAGACAATGTATCAATATGCAAACCTCAATCAACGCTACAGAAAATCTAAAGTGAGAGAAAAAAATTCAGCAATAAGTACTACAAAAGGACAAGAGGAACATATAACAGCAAGGTTTGAAAAGAAAAAGTAGATCCCTTTCGCGTTAAAACTCTGAGATTTCGCAAGTTTTACATACCCTTAAAAACCAGACAGAAGGATAACCATATTTCACAATCATGTCCCTTTGAACATACTAGGTACCAAAGGCTCCTTGTGATTTAAGAAGTCACATGCATAAGCTCAGTAATAGAAACTCTGATTTGGAAGCACACAAACTTGCTTGGAATATACTTTCTGATCAATCAATGCATCCTATAGTTCATGATGCAATGATCAAATGGATTCTATTCTACTAGAGTTTTAGACCCAATTTTGCCAGCAAGCCAAACAGTACCGTAACAACTATTGTGTAACATCAAGAAACAAATATGTGAACAAGGAACCATACCCAGGAACAACAGGGTAAGTGGTGACACCCCAGTCATTCTTAACAATATGAAGATCAGAATGACAAACTCCACAATAGAGAATTTTCAGAGTAACATCATCGTTTCCATTTTCCCTGCAAAATTACGTTGTGGTTATATAAATTATAACTCAAATAAGTAGAGTCCTTAAAGGAAAGTATCTCACTGAAGTATTATTAGTATACATCAACTATGTTGAAAAAAAAAAATATGTAAATTCTATACAAAACAGTCAAACACTAAATCAGAACTCAGAAGAATAATTCTTTATTCACTTATGTTTTTGGGGGGAATTCCTTACTAGAATGATGAAAATGATCATAATCTACATCGACAACTACATTTGTGGCCACAATGTTGCAGTTCCAGAGACTACCATAATCGAGTGTTTTCCACTGTAGATGCACTTTTCCGCAATCCCCACATTGAAACCAAAATCATGACCATGGTTGAAACCATAAAGTAAAAGCCTGATCCGAATCCTCCCAAGAAACAAAATTTATTGCAAAATGCAGCACAATCCAAAATAGACCTCAAGCCTAGATGCAAATGAGGCCGAGATTGTCTCAACAGTAATTGCTCTAACCACGTAAGATGTAAATTAGAAGAAAACAAATAACTAGGCATTTTGTTTCAATATTCCATAGTTCACTTTATCTACGCAAATCAAAATTACCAATTTTAAATTCAATGTTTATCAGAAAGGTTACTGAATTATAAAATTCCTTCTTGTTGTCTCTGAAGTTTCCACATAAAAGACAGAAATTGGTACACAAGTACAACATAGAGGAGAAAATGGATAACCTTCGAGAAAAATCAAAGGGAGAGAGTATCCCAGAATTGTCTCTGGCTGCCCAACCAAATGCCTTTTGTGGGTGTTCATTTTCTGGTGATTTAGCCATTCTCTTCTCACTCTGAACTCTGAACTCTAGCTGCTTTGGTTTTGATATGGCAAGGGCTATAATGCACTGATCCAATATAAACGGTAACGAAATACCAAGAAAATAGTAACCTAGAAATTTCTATTTTTTTATTTTGGCGCGACAGAAATTCTTTTCTTTTGGGAAAAATTATCCCCAATATCTTAGGAGAAATGATTGTTTGAGTGCTAAATTAATAATAATTTATATTTAATAATCAACTTCCACTAAAGAAATTATATCAATTCCAATAAAAAGAAAAAAAGAAATTATAAGGCATATCATAAGATAATTAAAAATTAAGTTTAATCGAAGAAACATGGTTAAGACGCAACTTGAATGACAAAGCTCGCAAAATTATCAACCACATGATTTTAAAAAAAAAAAAAATTTGATATTTAATCAACCACGTGATGTATTTTTCTAGATCACACCTTAAAAATTCGGCTATCTAAACCACTTCATAAATCCATAATACTAGCCGCATCAATTATTAGTCTAGTAACTTAGCTAAAAATCACAGCTATTTTAACCACTGCATGACTCCACAATGTTATCTAGGATACTAGAATCATGCCAATATTTGTCAATTCCATTTCTGATGTTCAAAGGAAAAATGGTGATGATCTATATATCTACGGTTATTATTTATCAATAACAATTTTTAGTATTATTTCAATTATTATAGTCTTATGTAATAATTAAAAATTATTATTTTTAGATAGTAATTATATGATATGTACATACTTATTGTTTTACAGCTTACTTTACATTGTTGATTTTTAAGTTATTTATAAAAATAAAATTTTAAATAAAAATAAAAATAAAAAGATATAAAAATTAAGTATATAAAAATATGTATACATATAGCAATATTATTCACTTTTTTAATTATAGTGCAAAGTAAAACTATAAATAAAAAAAGTAATAGAAATAAAAAAAATAATATGCATAAAAAATAAATATACATGTTTAAAAGCAACAACTATTATGCTATTTGTGTGCATCACATTAAAGACACATGTTATCTAGACCCACATACCTAGTTATTTGTAAGTTTGGAATAACACTTGTTTCTCACATTTTGAAACATTTGTTATCTTATTATATTTTTATTAAATATTTTTAAAATAATTGTCTTTTTTTAAAAAAATTACTTTATTATAATTATCCATATACCAATCTAATGCAATATTAATTATTTATTTTCTCTTTACCCACAACATTTAATTAATTACCCCACGTGTTTCTCTCTCACCTTTCTACCATTCCATTTTTCTTAAAATAAATAAATAAGAACAGTAAAATTGTATAATTTGTTGATTTATTTATTATATTTTTTAATTGTTGTGCAAAAACTGTTTCATTTCCTAAAAGATAAAAGATAAAAGATAATATAATATAAAAAAATTTGTTCTTTATTTAATTTCTTAAAAAATTTTGGTATTGGATAAATTTTTAAAATTTTATTATTCATTACATGAGACAAGTATTAATCTAGAGTACTAAACAAAAATTTTAATTATACTATTTCTCTAATTATTTTTTAATCTTTTATATTTTAGCTCATTAAATTAATAATAACAAATATTAACAATGGCCGATGACCAACTAAATATCATCAATGGCCAATGACCAACAACCCTTTTCTAATTTTTATAAATTACTTTAATTATTATAAAATATCAAAATCTTTTTTTTATATTTTTCAAAAAATAATATAATACAAAATATCTTACCATAAATTCATCACAAATAATATAAAAAAAAAATCTCATATATTGAATAATAAATAATACATAATATCATACTATAATTTAACTTATTGTGTTATATTATTTTATTTATATTATCTAATATTATGTATTAAATATACTCTAAAAATAATTATTTTAAAACGGAGGAGTAGTACAATTGGATTAACAAGAAATTATCTGGTTTTCAACGAAGGATCAAGGATCATCTAGAATAGTGCAGAAGTGATTAGAAGAGCTCTCCTGAAAATCTGAGGGCCTATTTGGTTTACTCAATTCCTGTTTTCATTTTCTATCAAAATGTTAGCCCCAAAGCGCATTAGAATGGTTCTGCGTGAGGTCCCCGTGGCTAATAATGCTCACCTGTGGAAATGGCCCACAAGCCGAGACTAACGAAGAAAAGGTTGCACGAAATTTCAAAAATGCCACCGCTTGATGGTTGAAAACGCGGAAAACGTCAAAAGCAGACATTTTCAATCTGTAGAGTAATTTTAAAAAACATTTCCAATATTTTCAATGAAAACGTTTTCCACTTCAATAAACCAAACACATTTCCAATTTTATTATGAAAATAGGAAACCATGAAACCAAACAGCCGCTTAATTTCTCTATAAAATATTTCTTTGGTAGACTAGTGTCATGTATTTAAGGTCAATAAGTCATTTTTAGATGTCATTGCTAAAAAATAAAATTTTTTATTTCACTTTTTTATCTCATAAATTTTTATTTTATAATCATGTAATTAATAAAAAAAATAACTTATTAATTAATTTATTTATTATTAAATTAATTTTTATCAATTTATTAGTATATATTAACCAATTAATTTAAGTACGACACTTAAGAAATTTAATCGTGACTTCAAGATATGGGGTAGTCGGTCCATTGATAATTGGGCAAGAACCGACTCAGTGTCTTAACCATTTCTCTTCTCCCCACTTCAGATGGCAATAACATTGCATCGACATTATGTCATCACAAGGAAAGTTTGCTTTGGAAAATGCAATGCATACACCCTTGTCTACATATTTGTTATATATTTTGTATATGTAATTATTTTGTAAGAATAAAATTATAAATAATATAAAAAATTATTAAAAAATATATTTAATTTTAAGATTAAATTTATTGTCTTATATATGATTTATATATTATTTTACTGTAATAAATTAATTAAAACATACATAAAAGTGACCCAATAGCGTTAGAAATTAATTTGTTTATTTTTTTTAACTAATTATAAAGAGTAATACATATAATAAGATAGAAAAGTGAGGTATCTTATTTTAATTATTTGGTTTTAGCTACATTTTATATTGCATTGACACAACATTTGAAAGCATAGCATTCTCCCGTAAAAAATCTATGACAAAATTATTAATCTCATTACATGTGCTAAATCTATGTCATAGTTTTGAGATTGAACAAAATAATTTAATTAATCTAATTTAAAGCATTATTTTAAAAAAAATTATCAATCTTTGTACCAAGACACAAGATTCAATACATGAAATGTAATAGAGAATTTTGTTTTGACAAAACCACCTCAAATCAAATATTCTTATATTTCAAATTATAAGACCATTTTAACTAAATTACATAATTTAAGAAAAAATTTTGAATTAATTAAATTTTTAATTTTTTAAAAAATTACAATATTTTGAATTTATCTCTATTTAATATTAGATTTAGTGTGATATTATTAATTACTATAATAATGTATCAATTATCTACGCGTTAATGAAAATATAAGAGTCAAAAAATAAACAATGTTAATTAAGGTTAAAAATGGCAAAAAATTATAAAATTTTATAAAACCAAGAATCATAAAATGTTAGTTAAGGCCAAATATGAAGTAGATTATCTCATCCCAATCCTAATGCATCTCACATTTTCCAAAATAGCATAAAACCAAGAATCATAAATTTTGCTTTCATCCCAACTCATAGATATATATGCATGAATCAATCTAGAAAACATACCCTAACTCCTAACCCAATCTCTTGACTGCTCTGCTTCCCAAACTTATTGAAATTCAGAACAAAGGAAAAAGTCCAATTAGATTTTCAGTTAATAACTAGTCAAGTCAAGGGGCAGTTTTAGGCGAGAGAAGAAAGTATGTAGATATACCTCGAGTTGGTCAAGGGGCTAGTGGAAGAATTTAAAGAGAAAGAAATCGATCACATCCCAAGAAAGCAGAATACCTAAGCCGACCTGTTAGCCAAGTTGGCCGGCTCTAGATCAATGTATAACCATTGGTCGTTGATACAGGAAACTCTAGTGGCATCAAGTATATCAAGTAGAAATGATATAAATATGATGACAACACAAGAGGATCCAATTCATGATTGGAGAATGCCAGTAGAAAGGTATTTGCAAAATGGGGATCTGCCCCAAGAGCGAGCCGAAGCTAGTAGAATAGCCCGGATGTCTACATTTTATTGCATCTACAAAGGAAAGCTCTATAGAAGGGGTATTCCCAGCCCTTATTAAAGTGCATTAGTACCGACCAAGCACAATACATATTAAGGGAGTTACATGAAAGAATATGTGGCCATCACGTCGGAGCAAGGAGTTTGGTTTCCAAGGGAATGAGGTTGGGATACTTCTGGCCAATAATGAAAGAAGATGCTAAAATAATGGTAAAGGCGTGCCAAAGGTTCACAATGAACAGACTAGCCCTGGCAACCGAGCTCTACAATTTCATAAAACCTTAGCCTTTCTCCAAATGGGATATTGACATATTGGGGCCCTTCCCATCGGCGATGGGTTAAAGACACTTCATAGTTGTAGCAGTAGATTATTTTTCTGAATAGATTGAGGCACAAGCATTAGCTTCTATCACCTCTAACCACATGTAAAAATTTCTGATTAATCAAATTCTTTACAGGTTCGGTATCTCACACATAATAGTGGTAGACAATGACAGGTAGTTTGCGGATCGATGTTTTCAAAGTTTTTGTGCTGACCTTAACATTTGGCTAACTTTTGCATCAGTCGAATACCCCCAAGCAAATGACCAAGTGGCAGTCGCAAATAAAACCATTTTGAAAGGGCCAAAGAAGAGGCTGGAGGAAAAAAATGGGATGTGGGTGGAAGAATTGTCTTGGGTCTTGTGGTCATACCGAACCACGGCGCACACCACTGTTGGACAAACCTCCTTCAACTTGACTTACAGTGCCGAGGCCATGATACCGACAAAAGTGTGGGAGCCGACCTTGAGAAGAGAAACGTATAGTGAAGACAATACCAATATGGCAGAGAACTTAAACCTTTTGGAAGAAGAGAGGTTGAAAGCATATGAAAGGATGGTGGTGGCAAAAAGGGCTATAAAAAAAAAAGTCCAACTTAGGGGATTCCAAGAAGGTGACCTAGTGTTAAGGTTCGTTTAACCGACAAGAAGAAATCCGCGATGGGAAGTTGGCACCTACCTAGGAAGGACCATATGTTGTCATTGAAGTATTGGGCAAAGGAGCCTACTGGATTGCGATGATCCAAGGTCCGAATGCATGGCATATACCTAGGTTAAAAAAAATACTATCCTGACTTGTAAACTGGGCCAATGTACTTCTTATGCTTGAAAGCAAATGTGGCAATGTACTTGCAATTTTATGGGAAGCATTTCCCTGGTTTCTTTCTCTTTCCCCTATCAAACAATTTTCTCAGTTATTCCCTTGTCTTCTGTTATATACTTAGTTGAATCGTAAAGTACAAAAACAAGTGTAATAGAAGCAAAATAAAAAGTTGGGGCAATGAGAAGTATAAAATAATATGTTAAGGATGTCACCAATACAACGAGAAACAAACTAACCAAAAACCCTCCTCACCACCCGACCCGACATCTAAATCAGAAATTTTGAAAGAAAGATCAGGGTCGTTGTTGTCATCGGGTTCAATAATCACCCTGTCCTGAAACACCTTGAAGAAGTCTGTTGAAGTAGCAAGCTCGGCTTGGGAAAGCATCCCTTGACAAAGGGAAACCTGGTCCAAGCAGTTATCGAGGAGCTGCATAATTTTTTGGGACATTTTGGATATTATCGCAGGTTCATTAGTCAATATGGGAGCATTGCTAAGCCACTTATTGATTTATTAAGAAAGGGCAATACCTTTACTTGAACCATTGAAGTTGAAGCAGCATTCCAGAAGCTTCAAACAGCTTTGATGACTGCACTTGTTTATCTCTGCTTATATTTGATAAGCAATTCACAATCAAAATTGATGATTCTGCAATAGAGATTGGTGCGGTTCTCTCCCAAAATGGCCACCCTATAATGTTTATCAGCAAGCCAATGGAGGCCAAATACCAATTACTTTCTGCTTATGAAGAAGAATCCTTTGTTGTTCTGTTTGCAATCAAGAAATGGCAATTTTACCTCTTGGGAAACCACTTCATTATGGAAACAAATCAAAAGGCCTTGAAGCATTTACTAGAACAAACACCTACAACCCTCCTTCAAAATTGGAGTTCGGAAAAGCACATGGGGTTGCAATTTCAAATACGATACAAAAAGGTTATGAAAGCACAACTGTAAATGCCCCTTGAAGGACTAAGGGCACTTCAATGTTATTTTCAATATTTCAAATTGGTTCTGAATTGCTTCAGGAGGTTACGCCCATGATTCCAGGTTGCAGATGACCATTGATAAACTCCGCTTGGATGCATTGGCTCATAAACATTACAATTGAGACAATCAAACACTCAAAAGGAAAGGTAAAGCAGTGGTTGGCAATAATCCTTCCCTAAGAGATCATTTGCTTTCTTACTATCACTCTTCTGTTGTTGGTGGACACTCTGGTACGAAGAACACTTACAAGCATATTAAAGAATTTTTTTTATTGGTGAGGGGTTGCAAAAAGATGTTGCCACATTTGTCCAACAATGTGACACTTCCTAGTGTTTCAAACCCATTAAAATGCCTCCTCGAGGACTCTTGCAACCACTCCCTATTCCTTGGTTGATTCGACATTCTATCACCATGGACTCTTGAACCACGTTTGTCCTCATCTTGGTAATAATTGACCGATATACCAAATATGATCATTTTCTTCCTTTTCTCCTCCTTTATCTGCTAGCAAGGTTGCTTGAAGTTTATGGATCAAGTTGTTAAACTACATGGGTGGCCACAACAGATAATTTATGACCGTGACACCATTTTTATGAGCTCTTTTTGTAAAGAACTTTTCTAAATTAATGGCATAGAACTATTGAAATCCACTGCGTACCTCCTTGAGACTAATGGCCAATCTGAGGCTTTGAACAAAACTCTGGAGGCTTACCCCTGGTGTGTAACTAGAAACATTCTATCCAAATGGTCACAAGCACTTCCAATGGTTGAATATTAGTACAATACTAGTTTTCACTCTGCATCCCAACTAACCCCGTTTGAAGCCCTTTATGGGTACTCCCGTTCCAACTCATCCCTTGACTATGGGGGACTCTTCGGTTAGTGTGGTTGAAATAACAACCTGAACGAGGTAGCATATCACAGAGTTACTCAAAGAGAAAATGGCTAAAGCCCATGTGTAGATGAAATTTTATGCAGATAAATAGTGGAGGGACAAGGAGTATTAGTGTGGAGATTGGGTTTATCTAAAATTAAAACCCTATAAGTAGCATCCGCTCCTACACACTTCCTTCCACAAGCTCGTTGTTAGATACTTGGGGCCATTTCTGGTGATTGAGAGGATTGGCAATGTGGCTTACAAGCTTCAGCTACCGAAAGGGTCCAAACTCCATAATGTCTTTCACGTCTCCCTTTAGAAGCACCATGGCTCTCATCTTATTTCTACCACCTTACCTGAGTCTACTAAGGATGGTACGATTCCTTTATTACCCATTGTAATTCTGGGACACAGCGAATGGTGAAACAAAACAGCAGGGTTGTTACTCAAGTTCTAGTGCATTGGGCCATACCTCTCTGGAGGATGCCACATGGATGAGTTATAATGAATTTAAGAGGAAATTTCCCACTTTTGTTGATTCCTTGTTGCAGTTGACCATTGGGACTCATCCTTAAGGGCAAGGATGTTTGAAGGGGGAAATCTGTAATAAAGGGTGTCATGGATCAAACTAACAAGGTCCAAGCAAGCCCACAAATCTCATACCTCAAGCTCTATAAAGGAGAACATAGGGCTTGATAAGCGACTTCTCTCTGATTCTCATACTCCTCTCACAACAGTTAACCCTCACAACAAAGGAAATTGTAACGCAACATTTTTAAGGGTAATGGGATTAGTGAAACGGTGCTCTGATGTTCTATTAGCTGTAGCAAAACATGTTTTTGTAGGGTAGTTGAATTTTTATGAGAGTAAAAGATATAGAGAAGGAAAATGTGAGAGAAGAGGGAGATTTTGGTGAATCTATTGTATCTCCATTGTGGAGTTGCTTGTATCTCCGTTGTGGAGAGGTGATATTAATACATACACATACTCATTGAACTATAATCCCATTGTAGTTTGACAGCCTGTGATCTTCAACTAATTATGGGCTTCAATATAATTACTGGGAGTGAGGGCTATAGCTTGTTTCCAATACTAGCTTAAATTATAGGATCTAAGATTTAGGTTTTAAGATTTGGGGGTTCATATTTTATGATTAAAGCTAGAGTAAGGCTTAAGGTTTATTTAGGCTTCAGAATTTAAATGTTTTAAGATTTAGAATGCATAACTAATGCAATTAATAATAGAGATAAAGAAACTTTTAAAATGTAAAAGAAGCATTAAATAATGAGGTTTTTTATTATCTTCCATATTTTAATACTCTTATTTATTTCCTTTTTTCTTAAAAAACTCTAGTTGACTTTTTTTTTTTTTTTTTCCAAGCAGATTAGGCTGCAAGGAAAATCTGAAACACCAAAATCCCTATGGAATTTCTTTTAACACCCTCACGTTTTCTATTATAACCCCTTCCTTCTTTTTTTTTTTTTTTCTCTAAAATGTCAAAAATGCTCTTAGAGCCATAAAAACCCCTCTCTTCGCATCACCCATGGCTGTTTACGGAAATCTTTCCCACCCCCACCAATTAGTCTGAAGTTCCAGTTCCTCATCCCCACCCCAATCCAACCATCATCAACACAGTTCTCTCTCTTTCTCTATTGCTCTCTATATCAGCTCTGTTGGTTGAAAGCAGAAGCCTAAGAGTTGAAAGTAGAATAATGCAAAAGCCCTAAGAGCTCCATCGAATTATTTCTCAACTTTGTAGGTATGTGATTCATATTTCATTCAATGATTGAGATGTATATGGGATGTGATTTTGCAAGTGAATTTTAATTTGTTTCTCTAATTGCTTTCTAAATTTTGTGATTTGAGTAGATGTTCTACAAAGTTTGGACACGGGTTTTGTTGGTAGTTCTAGATTAGAAAAATTCAGTGTTCAATTTTTTTTACTATTTATAAATTATTAATAATCCGATATTATTATGAACTTCCAAAAACTCACTAGTTATATTATTATAGATTATAGATAATTCATAACAATAAACTCAATTAGCTTTAGATTATTAAAAAATTTAGAAATCAATTTATAATTACATATTATTTATATAATCCAGAACTTTATATATATCATGACTTTATAATTTGTTATCTCGTAGCCACAAAGGCACTTGAGGTTGCTGCTATGAAGAGCCCTATTGCTCAAGCTGCCCTCATAGAAACTAGAAAGCTTTTGGTTTCGGCAACCGAATATGCAAGCTGGTTCAACAAATCAATCAAGGGAAACAAAAAGAGCTCACAGTAGTTATTGCCTTACTCGACTTGTATGAAGTAATTTGAGAAGAAGGAGAGAGAGAATGAGAGGGTGGCAATGATTTTTTGACGGGTGAAGACGAAGTTGTGTGAGAGAGAGAGACCAAGTGTCGCTAGCGACGGTAGTTGAAGAACATTGGGTCCTTCTTCACTAGGGTATGTTTGTAATGTAATAATTGAATGAAATGAGATGGGGTTAGAATAAAAATGTTGGGGCACGACACTATGTATTTTCTAACTACACACCCCACGTATAAATAGGATTTTTGGTGCGTGAGATATAGGTGTGTGGTTAGAAATTATGTGGTCTACCCAAAGATATGAGCGACTATGCATGGATCATTTAACTAACATTAGGAATTAATATTGACCATTGTAATGTATTGTAATATCAACTATGCTGAACAGGTTTGGTTACTTCACAGAAGGGTTTGAGCACTTCTAGTTTGATAGAAGTACTTAAGGATTTCTCAATCAAAAATAAGTCAATAGGGGGGTGCAATTATAAAAGGGGGAAAAGAAATTACAAAGTATAAAAGTAAAACATTATGCAATTCTATATAAAATTTAGTAAATATCTCAAGAAAAAAAAAAAAAACCATTGATTAGTTTTACCAAGGCAAGGAGTTTGTCTTAAGGGCTATTAATTAGTTTTACAAAAATATGTCGCATCTCTATGAGAATCAATCCCATTTTTTTCACATCTGATTATTGAAAAAAAAACTATTTTTATATGAATCAACTCAACAAATGACATATTTCTATCAAATATAGAATTATATTTTTATCAGATAGTCTATTTTATTTAAATAATGCGTAAAACTGCTTCTTAACTTTAAAAAGGCGTCAACGATTCCACGAGATCATGTCTAATGAAATTTGTAAGCATCCAATTAATTATACCTTTAATAATAAGGCAATGGCAGAAAAGAAAATTGTCTTTAGTCATCACTCTTGGCAAAACTTGCCATTTTTTCACAATCAAGCTGCTGCTTGTCATGTAATAAAATAAAGGGACCATGTTGAAGCTTTAATATGCATGCGAGAATAGAGTTATGAAATGAAAAGAAATAGTGAAGAGTTGAGACAGTGAGAGTTGAAAGGAAAATGGGCTTTTGGAGAAAAGAAATTGGTGTTGAAGCAAAGAAGCAGCTGAGGCTAGCAGTTCCTATGATATTTGTGAGTTTCTTTCAATTCAGCTTGCAACTCATCTCTGTCATGTTCGTCGGTCACCTCGGCGAGTTGCCTCTTGCTGCTACTTCACTGGCTTCTTCTATTGCAAATGCCACTGGCTTCTTTGTATTGGTACTATACAATACAACCCTCTTCTCTCTTTCTTCTGATATTTTGTTCTCTAAAATGAAGAATAGTTAAATTCATAGATTCAGAAGAAAACATATCCCATGCTTATTTATTGAGAGTAATTTCAGGGGGAATTTTATTTCATGAGGAAATGTATTCAGAATGAAAGAAAGGAAAATACAGTATTAGGCATTTTGGAATTTCATGTTGGAATGTGTCATCCCACATTGCAATTCCTTCAGAAAGTGGTCCAAGTTCATCCCACGTTCTTCCCACTTCAAGCAACGTTCCCACGACCCATGAACCTAGCCACACGTCTCAACTCCTCTATGATAGGCAAAGGAGTATAAAAGGCATGTTGCTGCTCTCTGTTGGTCACCAAGCTTGCTCTTGACTTCAGAAGACAGCACCATCAGGTTGAGGGAGTGAAACTCTTGGAAGAGAAACAGAGACCCGAAGAACAGCGTACTTGCAATGGCTGGAGGTAGGCTTTCTTGATCTGCTTCCGCATTTTGTTTGAACATGTTTATTATGTTCATGAAACATGTTTGAATTATGAGTTTTACATTTGGTATCAGAGCCTTGTATGTTCTGCCTTGCATTTTCTCTTCACGGTTTGAAGTTAGGCACTAAGGTTTTGGTGTTTTTAATCACTGTATAGATTATCAATTAGTAGTAAATTGACTTTCTATGCTATAAAACATCAGTTTTAACGTGAAAAATGGCTAGAAAAAGTCAGGTTTTGGGTTCGGGTCCTCGGGTCACAATTGGGTCGAATTGACCTGGCTGGAGGTTGAAGACGACTCAAGCTACAAGTAGTTTTGGGGATGCCATAACGACATGTCGTTTTTCATTAAGTGAGCTCCCATGCGCATAAGTGAAACGACTTGTCATTTTTGTTGTTGCTAAACTACATTTCATTTTGGGTCTGTGAAATTAAAACAATTTTTTGTGGCTGCTGGGATTCAAACCCAGGTCTCCACGGCCACAACGTGGGCATTTGGCCAACTGAACAAAAGCACCCTGATGTCTTAGGAATTCAATTTCCACCCTTAAGTTTCAATTTTAGTTTATTTACATAAATTAAATTATTGCATGTTTACTAATTGTTAGTGAATCTTTATGTGATTCCTAATTTAGTTTATTCATTTGCATAAGTTAAATGGTCGTTTGTTTTTTCCAGATTTAATTTATTTATGTGTTTAAATTATTTATTTATTTTATTGAATTGTATGTTTTATTTTGGTGTTTAAGCATATAATTTTAAATTAAATAATTTTGCACATTGAAGTTTATACTTTTATGCAAATATTTAGTTATTTATTAAGAATTAATTAATGTTAGGTGATTAATATAATTTTAATTAATTAGGGAGTAGCCACAACATTTTTAATTAATTAGAATTATATAGTAAGGTTAAAGATCACATTAAAACATTAGTTGTAATTAATTATATGTGACATAATGAAATCTATCCACAGGAATTTTGTTATATTAGTATGGTTAATTAGGATAAAATATTAAATTATATTTCTTAATCTACTCACATGAATTAAGAAAAGGAACATAATTTGATAGTTTTATCATAAAGTTAGGAAATGAATCTAAGTGAGTAGAATTTTAGCCCACAAGCAAGTTTTATGTCACTAGATTCATGGATTAAAGCATGTTTTACATTGGTGAAACATGACATTTATTTTTATGGCCTCAAATTTTAGTTAATAAGCATGTATATTTGAAAATTTGTAGTTATTCAATCTGCGAACATTTCTGATATTAAGTGTGACATTCCCGAATTAAAGGGTGATAATTGTAAAGTGTGGAAAGAGAGAATCCTTCTCCATTACTATAACCAGCACTCCAGATGCTATTGATCTTTATGAAAAATGGGAGCAATCTAATTGCCTCTCAGTCATGTTCATAAAGACTAAGATACCAGATGGCATACGTCGTTCTGTCGAACAGCATGATAAGGTTAAAGACCTTCTAAAAGCTATCGACGAGCAATTCATAACATCTGACAAGGCTCTTGCTAGCACTTTAATCATGCAATTTACATACATAAAGCTCACCGGGATTAGAGACGTGTGTGATCATATCATACGCATGAGGGATATGGCGGCTCAACTCGAAACTTTAGAAGTTAAGATGTCAAAATCTTTCCTCGTTCATTTCATCTTGAACTCTCTGCCCCAACAATATAATCCCTTAAAAATATCTTACAACACACATAAAAATAAGTGGTCAATTAATGAACTTATGACCATGTGTGTCCAAGAAGAAGGGAGGTTGGAAATGGAAGAGGGTGAAAAGGTGAACTTGACTACCCAAGGAAAGAAAAGAAAGGATCAAGCCAAATATAAGGGAAATGGCAAGATTCCACCTCAGTCAAACATAAAGAAATAGTCAAAATGTTTCTTCTGCAAAAAAAAGGGGCACATGAAAAAAGACTGCTTAAAGCATAAGATCTGGCTCGAGAAAAAAGGTATTCAACTGTCATTTGTTTGTTATGAATCTAACATGGTTAGTGTTGATCATGACACATGGTGGATTGATTCTGGTGCTACAATCCATGTTTCTAATACCTTACAGGGTATGCAAAACCTACGGAAACCAGTGGGAAGTGAACAATACATCTATTCAGGCAACAAGATGTGTTCACGTGTAGAAGCCATTGGAAAATGCAGTTTGATTTTAAGTAGCAGTTTTGTATTGCGTTTGGAAAAGACTTTTTATGTTCCAAATTTATCTAGAAATTTGATTTCTTTTTCAAGACTTGTACCTTTAGGTTTTTCCTGTAACTTTTCGGATTATGATTTCAGTTTATCACATAAATCTGAAGTTATTGGTTATGGTACTTTGTCTAATGGTCTTTATTCTATTCAATTGCAAAATAATGCTGCTTATAATGCTATGCATATTACTACTGGGGTAAAACGGTGTGTTGTGAATGAGGAATCCTCTATGTTGTGGCATCGGAGATTAGCACACATCTCCATTAAAAGAATTAAAAGATTAGTAAATGAATGGGTACTTTGTATTGTGGATTTTGCTAATTTTGAGACTTATGTTGATTGCATTAAGAGTAAGCAAACCAACAAGTCTAAAAGAGGTGCAAAGAGAAGCACAAATGTATCTGCAAGAATCAACATTAAGGAGATTTACTAGAGTTAGGAAATCAGCTATACCTAGTGATTATGAAGTGTATCTGCAAGAATCGGACTACAACATTGGAGCCGAAAATGATCCTGAAACGTTTTCACAGGCTATGAGTTCTAAGGAATTGGACTTATGATACAATGCCATGAAAGATGAGATGGATTCTATGGCTTATAACAGGGTCTGGGATCTCATCAAGTTGCCTAATGGTGTAAAAGCCGTTGGATGTAAGTGGGTTTTTAAAAAAAAGAAAGACTCACGAGGCAACATTGAGAGACATAAAGTAAGACTCGTTGCTAAAGGATTCACTCAACAGGAAGGAATCGACTACATGGAGACATTTTCTCCTGTATCTAAGAAAGATTCTCTCTGAGTAACTATGGCATTTGTAGCTCATTTTGACTTTGAGTTACATCAAATGGATGTGAAAATGGCGTTCTTCAATGGTGACCTAGAGGAAGAGGTTTACATGAAACAACCAGAAAGATTCTCCTCTAGTGATGGTGAGCACTTAGTCTGCAAGCTTAATAAATCCATATATGGATTGAAACAGGCCTCCTGTCAATGGTATTTAAAATTCCATGAAGTCATCACTTCATTTAGTTTTGAAGAGAACATCATGGATCAGTGTACATACTAAAAGGTCAATGGGAGCAAGAATTGTTTCCTTGTACTATATGTGGATGATATTTTACTTGCAACCAATGATAAGGGTTTGCTATATGAGGTGAAACAATTCCTCTCAAAGAATTTTGATATAAAGAATATGGATGAGGCATCTTATGTCATTGACATTAAGATCCATAGAGAAAGATCTCGAGGCATTTTGGGTTTGTCTCAAGAGACCTATATCAACAAAGTTTTAGAGAGATTTCGGATGAAGGATTACTCACTGAGTGTAGCACCCATTGTGAAGGGTGATAAGTTCAATTTGAACCAATGCCCAAAGAATAATCTTGAGCGGGAACAAATGAAGAACATTCCTTAGGCTTCAGCTATTGGAAGCATGATTTATGCTCAGGTATGCACAAGACCTGATATTGCATTTGCTATTGGATTATTGGGAAGATATCAGAGTAATCCAGGTATAGACCACTAGAGAGCTGCAAAGACAGTTATGAGATACCTTCAAGGTACAAAATACTACATGCTTATGTACAGATGGACTGATAATCTAGAAGTGATTGGCTACTCCGATTCAGACTTTGTTGGCTGCATTGATTTACGAAAATCAACATCTAGTTACATTTTCATGCTAGCTGGTGGAGCTATATCTCGGAGAAGTGCAAAACAGACCTTGACTGCCACTTCCACTATGGAGGTCAAGTTTGTATCTTGTTTTGAGGCTACCTGGCATGGTGTATGGTTGAAGAGTTTCATGTCTGGGCTTAGAGTTGTGGACTCTATTTCTAAGCCATTGAGGTTGTACTGTGACAACTCAGCTGTGGTATTTATGGCTAAAAACAACAAAAGCGATAGTCGAAGTAAGCATATTGACATAAAGTATTTAGCCATGAGAGAACGTGTTAAGGAAAAGAAAGTGGTCATTGAGCACCCAGAAATTTTAAGGATCATGTAGTATGAATGGGACTTGGGTCCATGATGTAATTTTCGTTGTAAGAACGATGTTTGTAATGAAACTCTATTTATGATTTTTTTTTCTCATTTTGGTTTTGTGTACATGTTGACTTATTTATTTTGAGAAATATCATTTGGTTTGGACCTAGAATAAACATATGGTTAATTCATTAAGTTTGAGGGCTAGTGTTGAAAGACTTTATATATTGTAATGCATGGAAGATAATACTCACTATAAGAGAACTTATCGCCGTGATTCATATATTTTGTTTTTCTATATGGTGAATGTTGAATTATATGGACCAAGTAGGAGAATGTTGGAATTTCATGTTGGAACGTGTCATCCAACGTTGCAATTCCTTTAGAAAGTGGTCCAAGTTCATCCCACTTCAAGCAACGTTCCCACGACCCATGAACCTAGCCACACGTCTCAACTCCTCTATGATGGGCAGAGGAGTATAAAAGGCATGTTGCTGCTTTCTGTTGGTCACCAAGCTTGCTCCTGACTTCAGAAGACAGCACCATCGGGTTGAGGGAGTGAAACCTTGGAAGAGAAATAGAGACCTGAAGAACGGCGTACTTGCAATGGCTGGAGGTAGGCTTTCTTGATCCGCTTCCGCATTATGTTTGAACATATTTATTATGTTCATGAAACATGTTTAATTATGAGTTTTACAAGGCATTAGCTCTATTTTCTTCTTTGTCCCTGCCTCTCTCACAGGCCCTTCACTCTTTACCTCTAGTTTTTTTTCTATATTGGGTTTGAATATTTCCCTTTATGTAAAATGATAAATTTCCCACGAGTTGGTGGAATAGTCACTCTTCAAACAGAAATTTTCCGCGGTCAAAATTACAGCAGTAACTATCATAGCTCTATGAGAGCTGTTGGAGTCAAATCAACGACTAGAGATTTTGACTGCAGGGAAATAATTTTGAGCTAAGTGAGTTTGCAAATACTATGAATTGTGTTATATCTAGCATCTAATGCAATTCAAAATTGTGATTCAATTTTAGGTTGGAGTGTCATCCGCGCTAGACACACTGTGTGATCAATCATTTGGAGCAAAGCAGTATCATATGCTGGGGATACACATGCAGAGAGGCATGTTAGTCAGCTTAATTGCTACCATCCCAGCGGCCATTATTTGGATGAACTTAAGGCCTATTCTGGTTGCTCTTCATCAAGACCGCATGATAGCAAAAGAAGCCCAAGCTATGCGCGTTACTTGATCGCTAGCCTCCCTGCATATGGCATTCTTCAGTGTATAATCAAGTTTCTTCAAACCCAAAACATTGTAATTCCCATGGTGCTTGCCACTGGAATTTCCTGCTTATTGCATGTCTTTTACAATTGGGATTTTGTCCACAAATTTGGCCTCCATAGCTGAGGAGCTGCTGTTGCAAATTGTTTGTCTAATTGGATCAGTGTCATACAGTTAGCACTCTATGTCCAATTCTCTTCTGCTTGCAAGAGATCGTGGAATGGCTTTTCAACCCAATCCTTGCATAACATCCCCAAATTTCTTCGCCTAGCTGGTCCTTCAACATTTATGGTCTGGTATGAAATGATTATGACCTATTCATTGGAAGAGGAAAGCATTATTTGGTTCTTAAGAAAATCAAAATTGTCACTTTAATCCTTGATCATTTCTAGTGGGCGCTAATATTAGTCCTTGAATAATTAATATGTTTGTATATTAATCAATCCTTGAAAAAATTTTCAATATATCTTTTATATCTGTTTAAGGACTAATTTGGTGGACCGATTGATTACTCTAAGGTTCAAATGACACCAAGAATAAATTAGTGCCTAAAGTGACATTTGCAAAATTTTCAAGTACCTATAAATGATGTGTTACTCTCATAGAAAATTCTTCCTATAATTTCTTTTGTTTTGATTTCCAACAAAGTGAGTCACTCACCCTTTAGTATGCCAGCTATTCCATATCACTTGTTATTGTTTAACAGCATACAAACATGGATCTTTGAGATAGTGGTGCTCTTGGCTGGTTTTCTTCCTAATCCAAAATTGGAAAATTCAGTACTTTCTATATGGTTAGATTTTCTATGTTAATTTTATCTAATTTTGGATAACATTATTTTGCACCATTCTTGTTGACCAGAACCTCAATTTTTTTTCTTTTTTTTTTTTTTTCCATTCTCAGCCTTAATACAATTGGTATAGTTTGGATGATCCCCTTCGGAGTTAGTGCAGCTGCAAGGTCAGCATTTCTTGATAAATTCTGCTTCCTAGATCAGACAGTGATTAACTGGTATGAGCAATGCATAGAATTAGCATAAGGGCAAAAGATTTTATTTTACTTTTTTTTTTATCCTTCAGAATGATATTTTTTTTGGCTACTTTTTTTCCAGTAATTTTATGAAACCTTAGTCTAAATACTTTGAATGATAAATACTTATTATTATTATTATTATTTGGGAGCTTCTATTTTTACTACATATATGTTAAATTTCGAATTTACATATATAAGATTAGTAACCAAAACACTTCCGAGGATGAATTTGATGCCAATTTTGGCTTTAACATTCTTCATTTGTGTGTTTGCAATCGACAGTACAAGGCTCTCAAATGAACTGGGGGCTGACAATCCAAAAGCAGCATATTTAGCTGTTAAAGTTGTATTTCCCATGGCCATCACTGTGGGAATCTCAGAATATGCTATCCTATTGTTGATACGAAACATTTGGGGGTATGCTTTTACCAATATACCTGAAGTTATCAGTAATGTTGGATTTCTTATGCCAATTCTCGCAGCCATGGTCTTCCTCGATGCGATTCAAACCGCGCTCTCAGGTAAACATATACTCCACCATTGAGATCCAGATCCATAGGCAGAGACAATGATTTTTTTAAAATGAAAAATGGGAAGAAAGAAAAGCTATAGTATCATTTCAGGTAGCTAATTCCTTGTCTATACTTTGTGAGCATTAATTTTAAGGTATTGTCAAAGGATGTGGACGGCAGAAGTTTGGTGCTTTTGTCAATCTTGGCACTTATTTTGTTGGTGTTCCTCTTGCTGTAGCATTCACTTTCGTTCTTCATATGAAAGATAAAGTAAGCTCTTTCAATTTCTCTAATTCCTAGCTAGCTAGTTCAAGCTTTTCTTTAAGAAATTCATTTTTTTTTTTCATTTTTGGCTAAGATTCCAACCTATAAATCATGTTAGCGATGACCATATCGTAAGATTTGAATTCCTTGTCATAAAAAAAAAAAAATATAAACATATTCACAGTAAACATTGACATAGCATAATGTAGATTATTGGGTGGACTAATTGGTGCACTATACGATTAGTCTAACATTTCACACTGCACTTTGTCAGTCACTTTATGTTTTCTAATTACTGAGAATTCACTTCCAATAATTAGGTTTCACAAAATTCTTTAGTTGTAGGCTTGTTGCTATGCTCTCTTCAAATGATACTAATTTTTTGGACAATTAGGGGCTTTTGTCAGGGATTGCATGTGCACTTTCAGTGCAAGTGATATGTCTTTTTCTCATCACCCTATACACCAACTGGGAGAAAGAAGTAAGTCAGTCTATCTTCTTCCTCTATTTCTTTTGTCCATGGTTTATGTAAATGATATTCATATGTGAACTACAATATGTTTCATTGTTCAGGCAAAGAAGGCTGAGACAAGAGTACAAGACACTGAAGTATCAGTTGACACAGATAACTGGATATATATATATATATATATATATATATATATATATATATATATATATATATATATATATATATCCGTTGTTTAGGTACCTTTCACCTAGTTTTTGGGAAGTTTATGAAGTGTATATTAGGTTTATTCTCATGCTTTATGGTTATTTTCCACTAGACCAGAATTTTATTCTATTGTAGCTGAAGAATCTTATTCTAATTTTGGGAAAGAAAACGGTGGAGTGATTATAGAAAATTAGCTAAGGTACTATATTGACCAATATGCTGCACATAACCTTTTTGGCAACTCCAGTTCCCAACTGCTTCTTCTACATTATCAATTATTTGCATGGACTCCCAATTGATATGTATAGATAATATGGAAGAAGAATTAACTGCATGGGTGCCATATGTTGGGGTCTAGGACATTTAAGTTCCACACATTGGACCTGCCCATTCAGAGCTAATGACTATTCAACTTCTTCATTCATCCTAATTTTAAAGGAATAATAGGAGAATTATCACTGCTTGTATCTTGTTTTTTAATTTCCCTAAATATTAATTGAAGCAAAATAAAAAATAGAAACCAGCACAGCCCGTTCAGGGCATAAGCTTAGAAAATTAAGCCTATTTAGAACTGAACTTAAACAAATGGACCTAATTAAGGCGAAATCTATTTAAAATCGGTTAATATATTTTGACAATATCATATGTTAGGAGAGAATTTTTTATCCTAAATTTGTTTTATACTTTATCTCACGAATTAGTAATTAGTCAAAAAAATTAATTAAAACAAATTAAAAATATTATTTTATTATAATTTGACTAATCACTAACTTATTGAACAAACTATGGGATAACAAGTGAAGCAGAGAATTTTATAACATTTTAATTCTTGGACTTGCACCACTAAAGTCATCCCCTTTACGATGGATTAATAGGTGAATTACCACCACTAGTTTGTTGTTGCCTTGTTGGTCACCACCCAATTTTGCTCCATTTGCCCACCTATGTCTTGAGTTTTGGACTGTTATTGATGGGGCTTTTACTCCAAAAGTCAGGATTTTCTATATAATTGAAGGAGGGAAGCGTTCTAGGTCAGAAAGGAGGAGATTGAAGGTGATTTTGGGCTCCATCTTTATTCTTCTGAAGATCTCAAGGAGGACAGCTCAAGTTCAATTTGGGGCTATTGGCAATCAATTGAAGCAGCTTCTTGATGACCTGTTTTTCCTTCTATTCCTTTCTTTTCTTGTTAGATTATTGAATTATTATGAGTAAATTGGATTTTATGGATTGTTTTTTGAATATGTGTGAGTATTTTCCTTGTTCTAGGATTGGGGGTATCCAGTGCTAAACTGAACGATGGAATTTTGATTTTTTTTTATTTTTTGAGAATGCATATTTGTCTTCATTCAATTTATATTGGTTTTGATGCTTGAAAATTTATTAAGGTTCTGTATTTACATGATTTTAGATATTGAATAAAATATTAAAATTTAGAAAATAATGTTGAGAACTAAAATCACAAAAATAAATTAGTTTTTTTGAGAATTTATCTCGATTGTCACAAATTTTAATAGGTTTAAATTAATTTAATCACCATAAAAATAGAAAATTAGTTAATTTAGGCACGTTGTTGTATTTTTGGAAAAAACAAAAAAAATTAACTCAAGATAATTAGCCTTCAAGAGTAGGATTCACAATCTAAGGGGATTCATTAGGAGCTTATGGGTTTACATTTTGGTGAACTCCAAATCCTAGAAGCTTTTTGAATTGATATTTAGTATAAAATCATAAGTACAGTTCCTTAAGTTTTTTGAACATAATTTCTCTTTTTGCACAATTCTATCATTAGCAATCTATTTAGTCAATCAAAATTTGCAAGAAATTGATAGTCAACAACATAGTCTCCTTGGGAATGATATCTTTTTCTTATTAATTGACAAATCTGTACTCTTGCATTAGACATCAAAAGGAAAAGACAACCTTAAGATATTTTGTTAAAAATAAACTTAAAGTATTTCTATAGGTCATAATATTATTTTGACTCAAGCTCATATACTCTCTAAAATAAAAATATCCAATATTATATTGTGTTAATACCCTTTTTTTAATATTTATAAAATAAGATTGATATTAATTGAAGAATTATTAAATTTTTGATACCAACTAAGAATATTTTGACATTAAATAATCATCTCTAGTTTTAGGGAGAAAATGGAGCTGGAGTTGTGAGTTCCTCAGCCCTACAATATATCTAATGGTTAGAATGATGACACGTGGCTTTAATGATAAAGAAAACGTAAAAGCAGCGTTTTTTTGTTTTTTGTTTTTGTGTCATTTTGACTTCTTTTACAACAGTTTTTGGGAGATACTATTTTTTTTAAAGAAAAAACTTATAAGGTTAATATATTAAAATAATAAAATTATTTAAAAATATAAATTATTTTTTAATTTTAAAGAACAATTAATAATTTTTTAAAATAATATTTTTATTTAAAATATTATATCTAAGAAATAAAATATTAAATAAGAATATTATAAAAAATATTTTTAAACTAATTAATTATATTTATGAAGAATGTAAAATAAATAATAATGTCTTATAATTATAATTTTATTTAGAAAGAATATTATTATTTAAAAAATAAAAAAAGACGCACTTTAATTTCCTGCGACATACGTGAGCATAAATGGAGCTCTAAAGCTCTTCAAAACAGTATTACAAAGTATCATTCCTCTCCCTATCATTGTTATTTTTTAAATTATTTATAGAATTGAATATTAAAATTTTAGAAGGTTTTTCAGAATAATTTTACAAAATTGGACATATAAAATTCCATTTTGTACTATAAAAAAAAAAATCCATTCTTGTAACAATAAAAACAATTTTACAAATTGTAGACAATGCCAGTACCAATTTTAAATATTGAATGAGTTGGAATTTGATTATATACTTTTTGAGTTGGAATTTTTTACATTGAATGACAAGCAAACTTCTCCATCTAGAATAAATATTGTTTGTTTAGAAGGATTTCCATTCATTCGGGTCTTCCATTTTGGTTGAAGCTCATCTCTGTAGAAGAGTACCCATAGTATATAATCATCAATCTTTGTAATATTAAACCAGTTGGATCAAAATCCTTTAAACAGAATTTTACCCCTTGTGTCTTGGTAAGAATGATAGAAGATAAAAACCCAAAATAAATAAATAAATAAATAAATAAAACAAAGTCAAGCACCCCAAATTTAGAATAGCTCATGATGATATTCTCAATATTTCCAACTAAGCTATATTTTAGATGATTACATAGAAGACCATTCCCCAAAATTACATAAATCTATTACAAGGACAAATTGAAGCATTACAGAAGCATATTGAGTCTTTCCAGCACCATCAAGCAGCAACAAAATTACTCTCCTAATGAAAGGACACCAGAAAAATTTAATTATTATAGTGGTCATACTAGTACACTAAGAAAGGGAATAATAAATACATCATTCATGAAAGACAAGTGTGAACCAAATTATATTCTCAATGAATGTTGATCAAGGATTTATGCTCATATCATCTAATATTGAAGCATTGGTATCATCAATGGGTGCCTATGTAAACACAAAATAAAAAAATACCAACATTATGAGAATAAAAGGAAAACTCTTTTAAGAAAAATAAAATCAAGTAATCTTACCGTAAAAAATCTAGTGAAACTAAATTGGTTCACTAATGCTCTAGGGACTCATAAGCTGGAGATGCTGAATAAGATACTTCAACTTCCTCCCTTCATCAAGTTGCCAAAGTGTTTAATTCCATTTTGCATCAAGTGCCATGTGCATAAACCTTAGCAGGCATCACTTTAAAAATTGCTTTAGCCATTGCTTGGTCTTGATCAATGAAAATAGTCAAGGGCTTTTAATTTGGCTGTTGGAGGTCATCTCGGGATCATGTGGGTTCCGCTCCAAGCTTCCATGATACTAAGAGAAAATGGGTTGATCGGTTACATTTCGACGCTCAAGTCATAAAAGGTCCTTGCTCTCGAGGTGGAAACTTCTGTCCAAAAATCAAAGTAATGAAAGCTTGCCTTTCTTTTTCACACTTTTTCCTTCTTTTATAGCGTCCATTCCTTTTTGGTCTTTACCCTCTGTGAGCATTGGTTTAATGATGAGCTTTCCTTCTTTTTGAGCCTTAACCCATCTACTATGTGCGGGCCCCATTGGGCCTTGGTCCATATCATTGGCTATGTTCTTCCACGAAAGTCTCAAATAGCCATTGGAAAGATTCAGTTGTTTCGTCATACAACAATGCTACGTCAAAGATAGCAGTACTCCTATAGTGATTGAAACCCGAAAAGAATGCTCAGCCTATTTGACTGGTTTGTACATTAAGTAGTGTCCAAAGAAATTGTCAGAAAAGTGCCAATTCAGATGGCGCGTTGATGGAAGAATTGTAATAGAAGGGTGTTATTTTGACCAATACCCTTCAACTAAATCTAAAAAAAATTAAGGAACAGTTAAAAGGCACTTAACTTGCTCCACTTACAAGGCAAGTATTTTTTTCCTTTGTTTTAAATGCCTTTTATTAAATACAGAAAAAAAAAAAGAGTTAAGAGACAACTAACTTGTGTGAGTGATTATTCACCCTTAGATCTTGTGTGTGAGTGGTATTAAATCTTGAAATGCAGACTAATCATCAAAAGTAATTTTTGCTAATGTTTTATTAGAGATGCCAACCCAACTGGCATCTCTCTTAAAAATTTTGCTTTTATAAAGCACTATCTTGTTGGCGTTTTCAAACTATCTTTTTAATATAAGTATGCTATTATATTAAAAAATAATTGTGAGTTAGTAGTATTTTAATAATTAATTTTTATTTTTATTTTTTTATCTCTTCATGCCATTATATTTTACCTTGCATTTTTTTTTAGTGTGAAATAATTGAATGTGTCAGAATCCTTGCTAGAGCATTGTTTTAAAACTTTAAACATATCGACCAGTTCAATTGGCCGAACAAGTGACCGGTCTGGTTTATATCATTATACTTAATGCGATAGAGATTTAATTAGTCAACTTAAAGATCTCCTGCAAAGAATTAGATATTCCATGACTAAAGCCAAGACAAAGAGGATGAAGCAAGCATTACAAGGCTTAATTATGGAAATCTAAGGAAAAAAAAGTTTTGCTTGGAGTAGAGGTTGCACTAAAATGGGTCAATTTTTTACAACTTGAAAAAGAGAATTTGAGCTCAAACTAAGGAGCTATTTGGAAAAATTTAATCAGCATGTCCAAGATGTATTAATGGGCTACACTTGTTCAAATTAGAAGCCATTGTAGTTGGACTAAGTTAGTTATTAAATAAAATCAAACTTTTTATTTTTTTTTTATTTATTTTCGTAAGTATTTTTAGGTTTAATTTTCATATGACCTTTTTAATTTCCCAAGTTATGTTTACAATGTCTTTTAGTTCTCCAAGTAGTGATAATTGCTTGTGGGTTATTTCTTTCTAGGTGTCTTTCTTTTTTAGGAAAATAAATACATTTATCAACTTATTGGTAATTACACAATAATAGAAATCTTATTAGGGTAGAACTCTTATTATTATAGAAATCTATTAGGATTTTAAGGGGATGATTCAGCCTCTAGTATTATAAATAGAGCCATTGTAATTCAGAAATGACAAATGAATGATAATTTGAGTTTTCTTAAAAAAAAAAAATTACCTAATATTTTAAAATTTGAATTGGATATTAACGCAAAGAAGTCAATGATTTATTGGTCTAATTGTTGGAATACAATTCAACTGAAGAAATTCAAAAAAATTAAAAATATATATAATATAATTTTAAAATATACATAATATATAAATTTTGTTTAATGCATGAGAAATTCATCACCCATAAGTGATAATTCATGAAAATTAAAAAAGTTTAAATATATTATGTTAATTTTAATTTTTTTTTAAAAATATAGTTCAAGCATATCATCAAGTTTTATATATTTTATTGTATGTATTTAATATTTATAGTGACTTAATTGTTGATATCAATATTTTTGTAAATTAATTCAAGATTATATGTTATAGGTACATCAATACACTTGCTTTTAATTCAAGATAATGTAGTTAGAATTTAAAAAATGGAAATGTTTGCCTTAACATTATTTGGACGTACTCTTTAGTTAAGAATTATATCTAAAAAGTAATAATCATATTTCTATATTTTTAATCCTGACGAACATTATCTTAATTAAAAGAAGTGCAGTGATGTACCTACAATATATAATCTTCAATTAATTTATAAAAATATTAATATCAACAATTAAGTCACTTAAATAGTAAACACATGCAATAAAATATATAAAACTTGATTATATACTTGAACTATATTTTGAAAAAATCTAAATTAACATAATATATTTATACTATTTTAATTTTCTTGGATTGTTAGTTATGAGTCATCAGTTTTTCATATTTTAAACTAAATTTATATATTTTTTAAAATTATATTATATATACATTTTGTTATATGTTCTTAATTAAATTCATATTATATATTTTTAAAATTTTAAATTTCTCCAATTGAATTAATGACTCGACAATTAAATCGATGAATGGATAATCTTTCAAGATCAATATTTGATCCAGGTTTTAAAACATTGGTCAGAAAAGGCACAACCTCATAAGAATTCTGCTTTTTTTATTTTATTTTTATTTTTTATACCTTGCATTTGACACACTATATAAATGTAAAAATATTTGAGTTACCAAAATCCAGGCTTTTGTACTGCTAGCTTTAATTTTTTTTTTTTTTTTTATCAATATGTATCTCTTTTTCAAAAGTCAAGAAGTCGTATTATAAAGATACAATTTTCCTTTACACTTTTTTCTTTTTCTAATTTTTATTTGTAATAATATATTAATTCAAATAATAGTTAATAATAAAAATAAAATATAAAAAAATAAAATATTTAATTAAATAATTAAAAATAAAAATAATAAATCTACACTATTAAAAAAGATACATGGAGTCATATTGCAAAATTCATGACACAATTTTGCTAAATTTTTTAAATTATAAAACCTAAATTATACACCTGAATGCCTTAATAATCTAAATCTTAAACAATATACTCTAAACTTTAAAAGAAAAATTTAAGGTTTGTAATTAAATATTTTATTTTCTTGATCTTTTTATGGTGTAATTATAACACAAATTTCTTTATAGACTATGTTACTTTAATTTTTTTAGTATAAATTTTTTTTAGAGTGAGAGAATGATACCCTAGTCCAAGCGGAAAGTCTTTGAGCTCAATAAATACTTACAAAATACTTACATTTTCCTATTTGAAGAGGAGGATTGAGGGCTTAAACCTATCAAATGTGAGATTTTATCTTGCTTTACTTGACTAATCACTTGAGGTTTTAGTTCAGTCTAATAAAACCATAAAATAACTAAGAAAATGTAATTCTTAATAACAAAAATTAAATTTATTATTTAAAATTTAAGTTATTAAGACTTACCATGTATAATTTAAATTTTAAAATTTAAGCATTTAACAAAATATGTAGTATATTTATAACAATGCTCGATGTATTTTTTTAATAATGTATACTTATTTATTTATTTATTTATAATTAATTAATCATTTTTATTTAATATTTATTAGGTTATTCTTTATTCATCTTATCAAATTTTAATTTATTGACATATTTAAATTAATATATATTACAAATAAAAATAAAAAATGTAAGGGAAAGTAGTCAAAAATTCGTAAATAAAAGTGGTAAAAAATCGTAACATGGTAGTACAACTTCTATTATAAATAGTGTTACTATCATAGGCTTTTTTACACAAAATTTTCAAATTAGAAAAAAATTATTACTAATATATATCACTTTTAAAAATATATACTAATATGTACCACAAAATCAAATATACAGTAATATAATATCTGAATAATATCACACTATCTAAATACAATATTTCACTAAAAAGATGATAACTCACAAATATCGCAATATGATAATAATATCTCAGCACCGTAATGTAATATCATTTGTCCATGTAACTTTCTTTATGTAGAGAGCAAAGATCACATTTTTTAAATAAAAATAAAATAAAAGTATAAAAATGCAATTTTTTATGAAAAGAGTAAAATAAAAATATCACCTTACCTTATTAGATCTTTTTGGATAGTTCAAACCTTTCAAAATGTAGTAAAAAAGTAAGTATCCACTTAAGTAATAATTATTAGTTTATGATTTAGTATTTTTAATTTTAATATTCAAATATAACAAATATTTTATCACTAAAACTAATATAGTCTAACTAAAAAGATCTTATTTAAAAATACGAATTAACAGAACAAAAAATATATACCTAAATATTTCTTTATCACAAAAGAAATATTATGTGAAATATTTAATAAGAAATACATTAATTAAAATTATTATACCAAATACAGAATAATAATTGAATATAAATCTATGTTAATATAAAAAGAAATACAATCTTAAGCCCTATAATATTATTAAATTTTCTATTAAATACAAAATAAAAATTTGGAAAGTGAGGAGTGAAGTGACACAAGAAGCCATCTCCTTATATTTTATTGTATCTTTTGCTTGCTTAAAAAATATAAGTTTGAACAATAGTTGCAAAAGTTTGAATAATAAAATCCAAGAAGAAGTAACAAGTCATGCCATCATTATGTTTTTTTTTTTTATTTGCAAAAAAAAAAAAAAATCTTAACTCGTGGTGAGTGATATTTATATTAACATAGATTTATTTTATGTTTTATTTTATTTTTATTTAAAAAATATAAATTTAAAAATATATGATGTGATAAGATGAGATAATATCTTATTTTACATTCTGTACCTAAAATTGTTTATCATATTTTTTTATTTTTAATTTAAAAAAAATAAAAAGAGTAGGTATTAAAGTGACACAAAAGCTATCTCCTTCATTTCACTTTTTACTTGCTAAAATGACAAAAGTTTGATAGTGGTTGCAAAGTCTAAAGAAGCCATTGTTATGTTATAAATAAAATAAAAATTTGAAACGTAAGTAGTGAAGTGATAATTTACTCTTCTTCCACTACATAAAATTCGATACCTTATTTTATGATATATATTTTTAAAAATAATATATATTAATAATAATTTTTAATTTAGTATATGCGTGTGACAAAGTCAACTATGATATGACTTTTAGGAACAGTAGATGTATTAATCTTTAAATTTGTTTTATGTTAGTAAAGATTTTAACAACTAGCATACGTCATTATCAAAAAAAAAAACAAAAAATTAGTATCCGTCAGTACAAAACCTCCGCAATCCATTAAGCATGGTAAGAGATGATATAGCTTAATGGTTCAACCTCGCAAAAACTTTTAGGGCTTCTTCCTTTGGTCTCGAGCACATTCCTTCACCAAACTCTTCAGAGCTTGTGTCTGTATAACTATCATATAAGACAAAAAAAAAAAAAAAAATCCATTAGAAAAAACTAACCGTCTTTCTCTTTCTTCAGGACTGAATCTCAACATTGCCTTTCTGACTTCAAAAGTGAAGTGGTAGTCATTGCCCTTTAAAACACAAATTCTTCATCCCAAATCACAGTCAGCTTAGCTCTTTCTGCTCAGTATTTCTTCTCTGCATCAGATCAGGTAAGGAAAACATTATTTTTGATCAAATAATTCCCTTTTAAAAGTAATCTTAAAGTTGAAAGCTTGATTTCCTGGTTTCTGAAAGTCTATTTCTGGGTATGTTTTTTGATTTGGTAAGGAACAATTCACAAAAGAGGAAAAATTAAAGAAAAAATCTTCAATTTCATGCTAGTCAAAATTTTACCAAAATCCCTGGACAGAAATTTTGTGGTAATTTTTATGAACGAGAGTTTTATTTTTTCAAATATCCATGAAGCATTTCCTTTATTAGATATCATTATAGATCTCTACAGTAGTTATTCGTGCTTTGGATCTGTGCAATTTGCAATTTGTAACAAGCATTTCTTTCTTCAAAATGTTGACTTTCTATTTCTTGTTCTTCAGAAAGATCGTCCCCAAGAAGAGAAGTTGATTACAGTTGCTGTCTTTCATGAAACAGTTATCTTCCTCATTTGTCACTTATGCATGGAGTTACCATGTTTTCCTCAGTTTCCGAGGTGTGGATACTCGTTTTGGTTTTACCAACAATCTTCATCAAGCACTTTTAAGAAAAGGAATTCGTAGCTTTATTGATCATGAGGAGCTGCAAGTGGGGGAAGAAATTTCTCCAGCTCTTGAAAAAGCCATTGAAGAATCTAGGATTGGCATTATAGTTTTCTCTGAAAATTATGCATCTTCAACATTTTGTCTTGAAGAACTCGTCAAGATCCTTAATTGCATCAGAGGAAAGGGTCGCTTGGTTTTGCCAATTTTCTATGATGTTGACCCATGTAATGTGCGACATCAAATGCAAAGTTATAAAGAAGCATTTGATAAGCATGAAAAAAGATTTGGGAATAACAGTGACAAGGTACGGAAGTGGAAAGCTGCATTGTATGAAGCTGCAAATCTTAAAGGGGAACATTTCAAAGGGTATGGCTCTATCACTCTTTTACTAGTTATTTTTATTTGTTGTTATAAATGAAATGGGTCTGAACTTATTTCATTGGACAGGAATGAATATGAATATGATTTTATTGAAAGAATCATTCAACAAATCTCTGGAATAATTAATCGCAAACCATTGCATATCTTAGCAAACTACTTGGTTGGTTTGGAGTCTCGGGTTAAAAAAGTAATCACACTTTTAGATAGTGGGTGTGATGAACTCAAGTGCATGGTAGGAATTTGCGGAATGGGTGGAATTGGGAAATCAACAATTGCACTTGCAGTATTTAATTTGATTTCTGATCAATTTGAAGGGCTGTGCTTTCTCGCTGATGTTAGAGAAAATTCAATTAGTAACAGGGGATTGGTACAACTTCAGCAGGCACTCCTTTTCGAAATACTTGGGGGGAAGATTATTGAGTTCATGGATGTAAATAAAGGAAGTGAAATAATAAAAGATAGGCTGCAACGAAAGAAAGTTCTTTTGATTCTTGATGATGTTGACAAATTGAAGCAGTTACAAACACTAGCAGGAGGACTTGACTGGTTTGGCACTGGTAGTAAAATTATTATAACCACAAGGGATAAACATTTGCTACATGTTCATGGTGTGGAAAGAATATATGATGTGGAGGGATTAGATTTTGAGGAAGCTCATAAATTGTTTTGTTGGAATGCTTTTAAAACAATTGAAGTTTATCCATCCTTCATGGACATTTCAAAGCGTGCAGTGCATTATTGCCAAGGACTTCCTTTAGCCTTGGATATAATAGGCTGTAACTTGTTTGGTAAACAACATGAAGAATGGGAATCTGCATTAGATACATATGAAGGAAATTTAAACAAAGGTATTCAGGAAATCCTCAAAGTAAGCTATGATGGCTTGGAGGAGAGTGAAAAAGTGATTTTCCTTGATATTGCTTGCTTCTTTAAGGGTTACCAATTGGGATATGTTGAGAATATATTGCTAAATGGCCGGGGTTTTGATCCAAAATATGGTATTGGAGTGTTGGTTGAGAAATCGCTTATAAAGATTAATTTGTTACAGAACATTGTAAGTATGCATGCTCTTATACAAGAAATGGGTAGAGAGATTGTGAGGCAAAAGTCACCCTTAAAGCCTGGCGAATGGAGCAGGTTGTGGTTTTATGAGGACATTCTTCATGTTCTAGAAGAAAATATGGTATGTAAGAACAATATGCATGATTTTTCCATTCCATTTACTCCTTGATTTGCCCGTAGACAAATGAATATGTTCCCATATGTGTATATATATACACAGACATGTTTACATAATTTCCATTTATATATGATGTGGTTAACTAATACTTTTAATTCTTCCAAAAGGGTACTGATATGATTGAATTCATAATGCTGGAGTTGCCCAAAGATGAAGAAGTGGTATGGGATGGAGAGGCATTTAAGGAAATACAGAGTCTCAAAATACTTATCATAAAAAATGCACACTTTTCTCAAGGACCCAAACATCTCCCAAATAGTTTAAGAATATTGGATTGGATAGGTTATCCTTCATCATCTTTACCACAAGATTTTCATCCGAGGAAACTTGTCATACTCAACTTGACCGATGGTCTCTTTGAAATGGATAAATCACTCCAGGTAAGTATAATATAATTGCAAACTGTCTTGAAACTTTTCATTGGTCTTACTTGTCAATAAAATACGCTTAATTTAAGTCTAACAGATTGTTTTAACTTTTTCTTTTGTAGAAATTCAAGTTTTTGACTCATATGGAGTTAAGTGATAATAAGTTTTTAAGAAGAATACCTGACATATCTCGACTTCAAAATTTAAAGAGATTGAATGTTAGAGGTTGCACAAATTTAATTGAAATTCATGATTCTGTGGGACACCATGACAGACTTAAAGAGTTGTATGCTACTGGGTGCTATGAGCTCAGGATTTTTCCACGTGTCATGGAATCAAAATCTCTTGATCATCTTGACCTCTCCGGATGCCTCAATCTTCAGAGTTTTCCAGAAATATTTAAGAATGATATGATTATCCGTGTCTATGAGATTGCCACCCATGGGCCACCAACTTTTGTTCATAGTGATTTTAAAAGTTCTGCTTTGGTAATGGAGGGACCAAGTGATTTTGCTCATTTAATTACTAGCACATATATGTTGCCAAAATTGGACAAGTCAATAGTTCAGGGGTCCTTAAAAGTTTCAAGTCTTATGATTGAGGGTTGCAATTTGACTAATGAGGTTCTTCTCACCTGGCTTTCTTGCTTCACTAATTTGGAATATTTAAAACTAAGTAAAAATACTTCTACAGATGAGTTTCTTTGCGAACCACTTCCTTGCTTTGGCAATTTGGAAGTTTTGGATCTGACTGCCTGTAAGTTAACAGATAATCTTTCTGCATGGATTACCTGGTTCCCCAATTTAGTAGAATTAGTACTAGCTGTCAATAATTTCACATTCCTTCCAGCTTGCATCAAGCAATGTCACCATTTGAGGACACTTGTTCTCAACAATTGTCATCAGCTTGAAACAATTACAGGGATTCCAACAAGCATAAAAGATCTCTCAGCAATGGGCTGCAGACGTTTGACTTCCCTATCTTCAAGAAGATTACTGAGTCAGGTAAAGCTTTCTCTGTATTCATCATCTCTCAATAGTGTTGCTTAATACTGATCAATATGAAACTTAACTTCATAAATGTTTGACCAACAGAAATTACACGAGGATGGGGGAACATATTTTATTCTACCAGGATCATGGATCCCAGAATGGTTCCACCACCATTGGCATGGATCATCATTGTCTTTCTGGTTTCGTGAAAAATTTCCATCCATTGCTCTATTTGCTGTTCACCATATACGAAGGGACACGCCTACTGTTCAAATTCGTCTCAATAGCCATGAAATCGACTTTCAACTCTTTGGAAGATATTCGGAATATTCGAACTCCCTAGACATAGAATATGTCTCTCTATTTGATCTAGATAAAATAATTCAATCATCAGGAACAGATGTAGCCAAAATGAAATACAGAAAGAACGGATGGAATCATGTTGAGGTTGAATTTATTGCACCTTGGGTAATGTGGATTGGAGTTCATGTATACAAACAAAAAACTAATATAGAGAATGTCAGATTCACTGCTCCTCTAATTGGAGCAAAAAAGAGGAAAAGAGCACGTGAGCATATCCTCCGTTCTCCAATGAAATGAGCTGGTTTGCATTTGTTTTTGATGTACTTGTCTACATGTAAATCGGGATCAAGTAGACCTGCAAGTTGTAGTATTGTAGAATTCTGAGACTGACCAGTGAAAGAGAAAGGAGAGAAAAGGAGGCATTGAATGTAATACTCTTTCCTGATTAACTGAGAAGATACAGATACATTATTTACTGGAGGTTCTGGTGTATATATATATATATATAAGCCATAGGCAGTGATAAGTTATAACTAACTGATTCTAGAACAATCTATGAGCTGGCATCTTCGTGAGGAGTGATCAAGTGTTTTGTGGACTTGGTATGAGGACTAGTGTCATTACGCCCCCTCAAGCGGAGCATAGATGTTAAGCATGCTCAGTTTGCTTGAGTTCTATAAAGCGGCCAGGTGGGAGCGCTTTCATGACGGAGTCAGCTAATTGATTGGTGGTGGATAAATGTTGAAGGATGATGGCACCAGATGCAACTTTCTCTCTTATAATCTATTTCAATATGCTACATATGCGGGGGGAAAAACAGGATTTCTGGCTATATGAATGGCAGAAGCTGAATCACAATGACGAATGGCTGGTGAAGAAGATTTGACATATAAATTGCGAAGTAGATAAGAAAACCAGGTACGTTCTGCAGTAGTGTGAGCGAGTGCTCTATATTCAGCCTCAGCTGAACAGTGAGAACAGTTTGTTGGCATTTGGATTTCCAGGACACTGTGGATGACCCAAGAAGTTCACAGTATCCAGTGATGGAACGTCTAGTTTCAATGCAAGCCCCCCAGTCACTATCACTGAAAGCATTAATCTGGAGACTGAGATTCCTTGAGAACAAGAGACCACGGCCAGGGGCATTTTTAATATACTTGAGAACTCTGTAGGCCGCTTGCAAACGACTCTGGGCGTGTTTGTCCATGAATTGGCTAAGACATTGAGCAGCATAGCTGATATCAGTTCTGGTCAATGCCAGATACAAAAACTGACCAACCAAACGCCTGTAGACAGAGGGGTCAGTGAGCAGATTGTCATCAGTATGTGTGATTTTGTGGTTATATAGTCCTTAGGAGTAGTGCTGGTTTGCATCCAGACAAACCATACTCATCCAGAAGCTCAAGGGCAGACTTTCTTTGAGAGAAGGATACCCTTGTGAGAAAATGCTACCTCAAGGCCAATAAAATACTTGACTGAGGTAACTATGGAACCAGATCATTTGCTGTGAAGCTGTGTAGTCACTGCTGCAGTCAATCAAGCTCTCCACGGTTCGATCTATCTAAGTGTGTATTTCACACCACATTTTCTCTTAGCTGCTGTGAAATAAAGAGTCTTGTGTTTGTGTGCGAGTAAACAGTGTTAAATAAAAGAGTTGATAATCTTAAGCATTACTGCCTCAAAAATCATAATTATATGTTAACTAGTACTGCCAAAAATGATTTGTTTGTACTTTAAATTAATGGTTAACATTGTTTACTCTCTTTATTTTAACATTGATTACTCTCACACAAGTGCAAGACCCTTTATTTAGCAGCATAAGAGATGGCGTGGCGAAATATACACTCTTTGATAGATTGAATGGTGGAGATCTTGATTAATTGCAGTGACTGCACAATTTCACTAACTGCATAGTTCTGCGTATTCTCTATTCCTTGCTGCAAGTTCATTTGTCGTAGTCACACTATTTTACATTAGGAGTTTTCAAGACCCTTTATTTTGCAGCAGCTAAGCGATGATGTGGCGAAATATACAATCTTTGATAGATTGAATGGTGGAGATCTTGATTAATTGCAGTGACTGCACAATTTCACTAACTGCAGCAGATCTGGTTCAGGTTATTATCTATTTCTTGCTGCAAGCTCTTCTTGTCGTAGTCACACTATTTTACATTAGGATTTTTCTAATGTGTGGTGGCCATGGGCACGCAATAGGAATAATTAGATTCAATTGTAATTGTAATACGAGGTATAATGAGTCATTTATTATGTTTTTATACATATTCATCTTACTATATCAAATATCAAGTAGCTTATTGTGAAATGATTAAATAGCTCAGGCAAAAGACTTCAGTGGATAAGGTGTGCGCACACACTATGATTAAGAATCTAACAACAGTCTTTTAATCATTAGGCTATAAATAAAGCCTTACCCTGTAGTATTTTGTGTGCAAGAAAGATGAGGTTTTCATCAGTGTGGATGAGAGCAAGAAAATCTTGTTATAGTCTTCTTGTAAACTTATTCAATATAGTGATATCTATTGCCATATGTGTCTCATTAGGTATATTTAATTTGGAAAGTTGCTTGGTTCCTGAGTCATGACAGAAGATTCTGGTTCAGCAACATGTCAGATAAAGTACTTCCAAGGCCCAAGGGGATAACCATTCCAACTTCTGGAAATTCATGAATTTCTGCGTCTAAATTTTCCTGAAGAATGAAGTTACAGAGGATTTTATTATCTATCTCCGTTATAGGCATTGGTATAGCTAAGATTTGTTTGACTAGCAAAATGTTCCAACTTCTTTTTGAAGTTAAAAGGGACTATTAGAGCATCTTTGGTCATGCAATAAAGATTATATATTTTAATTTTTTATATTATTTTTGTAGGTTTTGTATTGATATATATATATGTAATTTATACAATTTTTCTCTTTAATTATATAATTTTTTTTAAAAAAATAAATTTAAATAGATTTTACAAATCATTATATATTTTTTATCTTTTATCCATGTGTCATAATTTTTCTCTTTCTTATCAAATATATATATTTTTTCCTATTCTAACATTCTTCAACTGTGAAACTCTCCCTTTTCTCTCCACCTCACTTTCATCTAATGTAATTGGATTGAATTCTAATTAAGATTGTTCAAGAAATGTTGACACAGTCAAGATCTATAAGTAAACTTTTACTTAGGGCGTAACCCAAGTGCACTGCTACATAAAGAAAAAGGAAATGAAAGGCAGCATGCCAACATCTAATAGCAAATGGTGGTATATAAAAAATGGGTATGTTAGGTTACCCTTGATATTTTAAAGGGTAAAACCAGAAAACACTTAATAAGGGGGAATTTAGAACAAAGCAAACAACTTATGATTCTGAACTGAAACTAACAGAACTATAACTATAACTATTTGAACTTGGAGGAATTTCAACTGGAGTTATTCCTTCCAGCATCAACATAACATTTTTCATTGTTGGCCTCACAGAGATGTCTTCTTGAAGACACCACATTGCTACCATCACAAACCTCTCTACTCTCTTCATGTCCATGATAGCTTCGTCGTCATTTTCAACCAGAAAATCTAGTCTTCCAGCTTTGTAGCAGTCCCACGCCCAATCCGTTAATATTTCCTTCCCTTCTTTATCGAGCTCCATGTTCACATTTTTCCTACAACAAATGATCTCCAATAAAAGCACACCAAAACTATAAACATCAATTTTTGCTGTGATAGGCGAGCTTCTGAACCAATCTGGTGCAACATACCCTCTTGTTCCTCGAGCAGCAGTTAAAGTGCGACTTTGACCCATCAATAACAACTTTGACAGCCCAAAATCTGAGATTCTAGCATTATAAAACTCATCAAGAAGTATGTTTTGAGGTTTTATGTCACAATGGATGATTTGAGTAAAACATTCTTCATGCAAGTACAAAAGCCCACTTCCTATCCCCAAAGCAATTTGAACTCTTTGGCTCCAATCTGGTTTAGATTCTCCAAATAGGAAGCTTGCCAGAGTACCATTGCTCATGAACTCATATACTAGAATCCGGTGTTGTCCCTCATTACAATATCCCATCAAGCGAACCAGATTCTTGTGATGAGTTTGGCCTATCACTTTCACTTCAGTCTTAAATTCCTTATCACTATCTTGAAGCAATTTTTCTAGTTTTTTGACAGCAACAGGAACTTCTACTATCCCTTTATAAACAACACCACAAGATCCCCTTCCCAATTCTTCTTTGAAGTTGCTTGTTGCTGCTACAATCTCTTTGAAGGTGAAACTGCGAAGATTATTCTCCGCAACAATTTGACTGTCACGAATCTTATAGTTATTGTAGAAGTAGAAAGCAAAACATATGGCGCTGACCAGCACAAAATTGACAACCACAGAGCTACCCAAGAAGGCAGATAATAGAGTGATCAAGGTACCTTGATCTTTGTTTTGAAATCCAGAATCTGGGTTTCTTTGGGAAACATTACTTTTCTTCATCTTAAGGTAAGCTTTTGCTCCTAATGTCTTGTCTTGTCTCCCATTTGACAGTGGCAGCTTCTTCTTCCAGCATTTATTGTCTCTAAAAATAGAAACAACACATAGGCAATCTTTCAAACAAGCATCTTTACAGCCCTCAGGATTGTAAGGATCATATAATTCAAAATCCGACAAGGGCCAATCAACATCTGCTATTTCTTCCATAACATAAAACTCTTCCTGTGAGTTCTGCATACCTTCTTGACAGCCGAGTTCATAATTTGGTGCGCAGCTACCATACTCATCCGTTGGATCATTTTGAGAATATCCTTCAGGACATTGACACTCTGGTCTTAGATCAGTGTTGAGAAAGCAGATACTATTAAACCCACAGACAGCAGTACCAACATCTATAGTAGTAGCAGTGCAAATATTCTCTGGTACTATCTTTGCAATGTTCCAACTTTGATTGGTACTTTCATCTTTGGGGTGATTGGAAATGGTGAAAACTCCATCGTAATTGAGAGTTGCTCTGTAGTAAAAGTTAGCAGCTGAGAGAGTCTCAGTTGGATTAGTGATATAGTCCTTTTCGCCATCTCTTTTCAATATGTACAAAAAACCTGCTGCATGAAAGATCACCTGATAACCCCAACTAGATTCAGAATCATTACTAGTCGTACTGTTGTAGTAAGCATCATAAGTGTTGTTGGAAACCAAATTTATAGAGTTGAGCACAGCATTCCCATTGCTGAGACGAAACTGAAACCTTCCCCTTGAGAAGTTTGTCTCAGATTTTCGAGACGAGAGAAAGCTGTTCACCTCCATAATTTGAGCAGGCACCAAAGTGTCAGTAGGATCACTGAAACTGTCCCATAGCACCTTGGAATTTTGGTCTACCACAGCGAAATTCCCAGTATCATTCATTACAGCAAAGGAAACTGTACCTACTGAGATATTTGCTCTCCATATCATTATTCCTTGAGGGCTACTAAGAACAAGCCCCTGAAGATTTTCAAGCTTTAAACTTGATCCTCTTGGAGCAAGATTGTCTCCATTTGCATACCAAATCATAGTCTTTTCTGGTATTTTGTTGTACCATATGGCAAGCAAGAAATTGTCATTCTCAAGTTGGCGAAATCCGAAAGCAAAATCACCATTAGGGGAAAGCAATTGAGCACTGCTGGTAGTGTTATTTGCTGTAAGTGTGCTACCAACACTGAAAGTGCCATTGTTTTGGGCTGTCACATAGGGCAGCAATAGGAGAAAGAGAAGGTAATTCAGAAGATCAAAAGCCATTGACGAGAAAGGCTCTGATAAGATTTTCTGTAGGTATTCTATAAAATTGAACCTTTTTGTATTAAAAAATTCAATGGAAGTGACGAGGAATGTACTCTGCTTACTTTTTCAAATTCTTCTAGAGATAGAAGAGTGAATATTTAAATGTCAATCTCCCGTAAATAACGGTACATAGAAATTTAGTTTTACTTTTCCATCATTTAAATATCACCAAGGACAAGAACTTATAGAGGAAAACTCATAATTAAAATGTCCTTGTTGGTATGAAATTAATTAGATTTTGTCAAGTATGACTTTTTCAAACTTTGATCAAATCAACCTTGCTTAATTATTTGGATTATATAAAATAAATAACAAATAATGGAGGAAGGGATTATTAATTTATATATATATAAAAAGTACACAAATATCTGTCCATCAGCGAGACAGTGACAATTTAGATATGCGACATTTTTTTTTTTTTTCCTTCGTGGTGTAGCACGCAACACTTTTTTTATATTATTATTATTTTAAGTTCTATTTTAAATTACTTATAATGGGTTTGATTTATTATTTTAACTAATTTATAATATATTTAATTAATTTATAAGTTCGCTTAACTCAAATAGATGTATTTAATAAATGAATTTATTCCACAAATTTATAATATTTTTTCAAACACTGAAATAGCATATGAAGTTAAAGTTTATACCGTATAATTTTTAATTCCACTTTCACCCTTTGTTTTTACCCTAAACTACATTACTAGCTCACTCCCACCTTTCTCTTCTCTCTTCGTTTTCGTTTTGATCCATCTCGCATCCATGCGTTTTTACAACAAAATTTCAATCACTTATTTTTTTTGTTTAAAGTAAAGCAGATCGTAATATAAATATGTACTTCTCACTTGTCAATTTTTTTTTTTTTTCGTAAGTCTACTATCTTTTATATATATATATATATATATATATATATATATATATATGCTTAATTATATTGTGGCCATTCCAAAGAAGATAAGAGAAAGAAAACATTACTAAAATTAATTTTAACTTTTTTATAAAATATTTGATCTTTAAAAAGTAATGTGATTTTAAAATTTAATTAAAAAATAAAATTATAATTTCTTAAAAAGTATTTTTATCATAAAATAAATATTATATTAAAAATTATGTAAAAATATCTTTTTATGTCGTTTTACATTTATCAGCTAATTCAATATTAATTTTACTAAACACTTTTGATGCAAAAAATTAGCTTAATAGCTTTTAGCCTTTAGTTAAAAGATTTAAGCTAAAAAAGAGCATTTAAGCTTTCAACTAGCTTATTAGCTATTTTTGCTAGACCGAGCTTTAGTGTATTTGGCATATAGAGCTATTAGCTTATTTAAAAGATTATATTTTATTAATTTAGTTAATAAGTTAATAAACATATTCAATAAATCAAAAATAAAAAAATTATAACTTTTGAAAATTAATTTTTAAAATACTACTTGAAATAACATTTCATTTTAAAAGCTAATTAACAATAATTTACTTCTCTTTTTTACGTTTGAATTTTTTAACATTTATTTTTATACAATTAGTTCTAACAATTCAATCTCCCTCTTTTCACATAACCCCTTATTTTTTTCTTCTCCTTTCAGTTTCTTCATCCCTCGCAAACTTGACTTTTTATTATTTAATTATTAATAATAGATTCATAACAAATAAATATTTAATTAATTAACTGATGATAAATAAATAATAAAAATTAAATATTTAATAAATAAATAAATAAATTATATTTAATTTTATATATTTAATTTTTTAATATATTTTATGATTAATTTTATCAAATAACTTTAATTTAATTAATTAGTTATACCGTTATAAATATTTAACTAATTTTATAATTATACGCTTGTAGCCTTCAATTTGTTTTTCAAAATTTAACCTTAGTGATTTTGAGAAATAATATTACTAAAAAAGTTTTGGAAAAGTGAGTTATGCATTATGTGACAAAACACAGGTAGTTCTACGATACAAACAACAAATAAGAAAGTATTAAAATCACAATTTTTTTTATATTTTTAATTGATCTCTATAATTCATTAATTATCCTCATTCTCAACTTATTAACAAAATAAAATAAATTAAGAATATATTGAATTTTTAAAAAAATCTAACACGTTAATTATATTTCTTAATCTATATAAAAAACTTCAAAACACGTGTTGAGAAAAAAAAAAAAAAAAACAAAGAAGGTATTTTTATTATTGAGATTGTATAAGTTTTGATTAAACAAGCTTTCTAACGGGAGATTGTTCGTTTGTCCACCGCATTCTAGTCTTTTCAACTATTAATATTTATGTGGGTGTGACTGCACCAAGTCTTTGTCTGACCATTGTGGAGCCATATGGCAAAAGAACAGCAAACTTCAGATATTACTTTTATTTTATTTTATTATGGGAAACTTCAGATGTTATTAAATTTACAACATTGTGTACAATCATTTACAGAAAAATTAAAAAAAATCAAATAAAAACAGACAGATAAAACACTGGAAAAGCATAGAACACCGACTATGGCGTCACTCTTATTAAATTTCTTCTATTGTTAAGTTTGAATGCATGCACCTTTCCTTTTTTCCCTAACCATTCTCTTCTCTCTCTTTCGTTTTTTATTGACCAATTACTTGGCCTACTAGAAATATTTGGCTGGTCTACAGGCGTAGAGTTCAGGATATGTATTGCATTTTCTTGTTTCTTAAACATAGTATAATCCTGCACACATACTTTGACACGTTCCCATTACTTAAAATATTAATATTTCTTATTACTCAATCCCAATCCCATTACTAATTACTGATATGTTAATTGTTTCTGTTGTCTTAGAAAATTCTTAGTAGTACTAAGAACATTTCGAATTTTAAGAAATTCTCTCTTGGCAAGCAATCCTCGAGTCTTCTTCCTCTTGTTAACAACTCTAAACAACGAAAAATAACAAATATCCTCTCTAATTCAACTACCTTCGTGAAGTTGACATGTTGAATTAAACAGAAACTTGAACCAAGTTTCTTCTAAAAAGTCTTCTCAAAGTAACTTATGAACTTGGCCTCTGAAACTAGATTCTTCATAATTTCATTACTTATGAACTTAACCCATGCTTTCTTGACCAACCCAATACTACCATGCTTCCATCCCTCCATGGCTTATCCAAAATAAGAAATGGTGTGTATTTGCCACGTACAGCTTCCTTTTAATACCATCAACGAAATCATATCAGAGATAGATAAAGCTCTAATACAATTAGGGAAGATAATATGCTCTGAATTGGCAATTTGTGAAATTACCTAACACTCTAAACTCCTATTTCAAATGTTCCATATGCTCTTCACCTTTGTAGGTCTTTCTAAAAGAGAATGGTACTACCACTGGATTTACGTTACCATCTCTATTTTGCCATTATAGTTTGCAAGTAAGAGAATATTCATTTGTTACTGAACTCAATTTCTCCACCAAATTAATAATAGCTACATCAAAATAGAGATATGACAATTTGCCTTGACCAGAATGGGATTTAGTGGGAATTCTTTGATCGATATGGGGATCACCCTCTTCGCCCTACAAAGATCTCCGAAACTTTTATTTAAAAAAATACCTTTACACATAAAACAAAATATGAATAATAAGTAAGAGTAATTTAATTGATAAGCAATTTCATTTTATGTAAAATATGAGAATATATCAAAAGTTTCAAATGAATTAATTCAAATTATAATTTTTAATTATTCTTTTTCATTTAATATTACTAAATGTGATATATTTTTCTTCATAAAAATTCTCTGCAATTTCCCGGGATGGGGATGGGGATGGGAATCATGCCCCCTACCCCAACCCCAAATCGTTGCCATTATTCTTAATCTAGCATTCTTGTAAAAATATAAAACTGTGTGTTGTTTTATTCATTTGAAACGTATATATATACAGAACTTGTACAATGGATCTCCTAAATTGATGCTAACTAATATATTGTCAATGCTGATTCTTTGTCAATCACATATTTGCTTAACTTTCTGCAGTTGACCTTCATAACATTACGTGAATATATTACAACAGGTTGGACAAGCTGTCATTGATTTGCTGTCATTAATGGTGATGGTACGCAGATATACAGATAATCACCAATACCCCCCCCCCCCTTAAGTTGGATCATGTAGATGAGAGATGCCCAACTTGGCGAGAAGATAGTCAAACTGAGAGGAACCGAGAGCTTTTGTAAATATGTCAGCTAATTGATGTTGAGTAGAAACAAAACTAGGCTTGATGGTGCCACGGAGAATTTCATTCCGAATGTAATGACAATCCACTTCAATATGTTTGGTTCTTTCATGGAAGACAGGATTTTTGGCAATATGTAAGGCAGCTTGGTTGTCACAGTGGAGAGACATAGGATGCGTATCACAGATACCAAGGTCAGAAAGCAGGCCTTTAATCCACTTGAGTTCACAAGTGGTGTTGGCCATTGAGTGGTACTCAGCTTCAGCAGAGGATCTGAACACTGTGGGTTGCTTTTTAGTTTTCCATGAAATAGGGGAGTTCCCTAACAGGACCACCCAGCCTGTGAGTGAGCGTCTGGTAAGAGGCCAGCTTGCCCAATTAGCATCACACCAGCCATGGAGTTGAAGATCACAAGCATTGCATAGCAGAATTCCTTAACTGGGGCAGCCTTTTAAATAGCGAACCACTAGCAGGGCAGCTTCCCAATGAGCCTGTCGAGGCTGGTGCATGAATTGGGAAAGAGTGTAGACACAGTAAGGCAGCTCTAGGTGAGTGAAACATAGGTAAATAAGCCTGCCAATAAGACATCTATAGGTTTCTGATTTGGACAGCAGCGGACTAGTAGTCGTAGATAATTTATGATTTTGCTCCATAGGTATGCTTGCAGGTTTGGCACCAGAAAGACCAGTTTCGGTGATGATATCTAAAGTGTATTTGCGTTGACAAAGAAAGATGCCAGTAGATGCGCGAGTAACTTCCACACCCAAGAAATATTTGAGTGGCCCCAAGTCTTTCATATGGAAACACCTACTCAAATATTGCTTTAAACATGTGAGAGCACTTGAATTATTGTCTGATATAATAATGTCGTCGACATACACTAGAACAAGAAAATGCATAGTGCGAGTTTGCAAGGTGAATAAAGAGTAGTCCAGATATGATTGACGAAAGCCATATTGTTTGAGGGCAGTTGAAAGCTTAGCGAACCAACAACGAAGAGCTTGTTTTAATCTGTAGAGAGATTTTTGTAGCCGACAAACCATGTCTAGTTGGGAAGCATGAAAACCAAGGGGAGGTTTCATGAAGAATTCATCATGAAGATTGTAACATCCCAAATTTTCTAAGAGAAGCATATAAATCTACACTAGAATAATTTAAGTAGTGTTATATTTACTAAATGCAAATGGGAAGTGTGGGAATATTGAGAATATGTATGAGGATAACATTTATGTGTACATGTACATATAGCTAGAAAGTGGATGCTATGTATTTATATGATTGCATATTAGTGTAACATCCTTCTATTTCATTTATGATAGCCACATATAAAATGTAATGTGATTTCATAACATGACCAAAGACCATGGGATTTAAATTCTATCTTAATTGATGAAACATGATTGAAGTTAATGGTGTGAACTCTTGGTTGCTTTCTATTGTGTGTGCTTAGGTAATTGTGATTCTCATTATCATAAAAATGAAGTAAACTAAGAGGAATGAACTTTAAATGATTAATTAAGGAATTAAAGAGTTAAAAATGTGGCATAGTTAGTGCAATTGGATTAGATAGCTAACTAAGCGAACCACTAGTTAGGGAGGTGGTTAGAATGTAACCAAGTTAGTCACAATTGGATCAAAGGAAGGAAGCAGCTAGCCTCCCCAAGGATCCATGCCACTTTGCATGTTTTAACCTCTAGAAAGTGTGCAAGTAAAGAGAGGACACTCTCACTAATCAAAGCTTGACAACATGCTATAGTATGATAATGGTATACTTGATATTTTGTATGATTTTGAGGGCAAATAATAGAGATATTAAAAGGGAGGCATGTGAGAGTTGCACATAAGGGAGTTCAGCTGAAGGTTTGTATGCAACAGCCCTTTCTCCTTAAGCTCCCACGTCCTCACCATGCATAAGGCCCCAAAGGTTTGGCTTTGAGTTAGTCAAAGTTAGCTTTAAGATGGTCAAAGTGCCAACCAATGAAATAGTGACATTAGGCAAAGTTTGTATGCATAACTCCATGATATTTTTGTATGCCACAAATGAAGAGAAGTTTGGAGATTTCCAGACCAAGGAAAGTCGGCAAAGCAGAGGCTGAAAAGGGGGGGGGAGAGAAAAGAAATAAAAGGAGAGAAGAGAAGGGCTAGGCGTGGAGAAGAGAGGAAGGGAGACGAGAGAAAGTAAGCTTGTGTGAATACTAGGACGTCTTGCTACCTGAATCAGCCATCTAATTAGCCTTAAAAGAGAAGGAGAGCTGCCATAGAGACTTGGGAGAAAAACCCTAGAGCTGCTCAAAAAGGGATTGAAGATAAGAGGTAGTTGGTTTCATCAAGCATAGGTTATGGTGTGCTTGTGTGCTAAAATTTCTGCACTCTTGCTGTTGCTAATTCTTGTCACTTATGTACTATGTTTTAATGTCCTTTTGTGTGTGTGAATGGATGCTGGATTGCTGTTCTTCTGATGGTTTAGTGCTATATATGTTCTGCCCTAAAAAGAAGCATGCAAACTCACAAAGTGTTATGAGAAGAGTATGAAGAAAGTTGTGTAACCTTGAGGTAGGGGTGTGCCAAAAATAAAAGTAAAGGTGGCACCTATGGACATAATGCATGATTAGTGCCAAAAGGGTGCATTAATCATGCTTCAACAAGCAGTGGTGCCAAAAGGGTGCACCAACCCATGTATGATGTCCATATTGATCCCTAAGCTTGGTTATGCATCTTTTTTTGTAATTTCTTCGAATTAACCTCAGTTTATGGCATCCTTGAGCCTTGTTTGGATGGAATAACTACTAGGAAATCATTGATTTCTCATATTATGAGTGTTGATGATTTTATACAGGTGACGAATCAAAAGAGGTAACTCAAGACTGAATATGGATGCTGACTGTTTCTGATATGATTAGTGATGATCTATGTGAAATAAATGTTTGAGGATTATGTGATGTAATTTGAATCATATCTAGAATACTTTGTAATAGATATTTAGTCCATGTATATTATGTACTCATGTAACTCATAGAGATGACAAATATATTAGTGCACCTTGTGCTAAAATTCTGTTTTTTGGCCAGCTTGAAGTAATGAATTACTAATACCTTCAAACCATGAGATAATTAAATGAAATTATTTTTTCAAGCTCATGAGACACTATATTTTATGTATACAAATTTTCAGAATTTTTGGTTCAGCCAAATAGTACAGAAAATTCTTCAAAGTTACACTTTAGGAATTTATCGGTAAAACAGGACAGTATATAAACTTTGCTTAATTGACCCACCAAACTAACAAAATTTTGTATGAAATTTTTACCACATGTTCTAGACATATTGTTGTATTCTGGAGCTTTTCATAATTTTTAGACATTTATACACCATGTTTCTATATTTTACAAAAACAGAACAGCAAGTTGTCAAAGTCTGGAAGCTGTCCACTTGAAATCAAAACTTTTTATTTTCAATTTCCTTAGTGAATTGATATCAATGGAAGGTGTTTTCACAAATTTGAAAGTTAAAATGGGATGTTACAAAGATCCCCATGAAGATACGCATTATGCACATCCATCTAGTGGAGTTCCTACCCTTTGGTGGCAGCAACAGCCAGAACGAGACGCACAGTGACCATTTTAGCTACGAGAGAAAACGTTTCAGTATAGTTGACACCTTCAACCTGATGATTGCCAAGGATGACAAGACGAGCTTTGAAATGCTCAACAGTCCCGTCTGAACGATGCTTGATTCGATAAACCCACTTGCAACCAAGTGCTTTCTTTCTCGGTGGCAATGGCTCCATCGTCCAAGTTTGATTCTGTTCAAGTGCAGCAAGTTCAAGATTCATGGCATCTCGCCAGCGAGGGTCCCAGATAGCTTCATGAAAGAAAATTGGTTCCTTGTCTGCATGGAGTGCTGCAAGGAAAATTTGTCATAGCTTACATATTGGGTAAGAGAATAAGGTGCACCTGGAAGTAGTGAACAAGCAGGAGAGGTAGGAGATGGGCTTAAAGTCCATGCTGTGTGGGTCACATAATCACGCAAATGCACAAATGGTTGTGTGATCCGTAGGCCGCGTCCCATTAAATCACTAGAAGCCGGAACAGTTGTAGTGTCACTACTAGAGGAAGATAGAGTGGCAGGGACACCACTAGGAGGAGGTGGTGCAACAGTAGCAGAAGGACTGGAAGGTACAATGTCTTGGCTAGAGGGGACAAAAAAACCCCCTGTCAGCATGCTCTATATCAGAGAAAGAAATAACAGAAGCTGAGTTAACATCAGTGGGAATACTTAGAGAAGTAGCAGAATCAGATGCAATTGTGCCTGGGCCAAAAGGAAAGATGTTCTCAATGAATTTAACATCACGAGAGACAAAGAATTTCTTATTGTCCAGATCAAAGACTTTCCATCCTTTCTTCCCATAAGGATAACCCATAAATATACACTTTCTACTTTTACTGGCAAATTTGTCTCATTGGGTAGATTGATTATGCGCATAACATAAGGATCCAAATGTTTGTAAGTGTGTGTAAGAAGGTGGTTGGGCATGTAGTACCTCATAAGGTGCCTTACCATGCAAGATCTTGGAAAGAAGCCTGTTGATCAAATACCCAGCTGTAAGAACACATTCCCCCCAGAATTCAATGGGAACATTGCCTTGGAATCTTAATGCATGAGCAACTTCCAAAATATGCCGGTGTTTGTGTTCAACCAGTCCATTTTGTTGTGGTGTTCTAGCGCATGATGTTTGGAAATGGACTCCCTGTTCGAGAAAGAATGCTTGTAAACTTGTGAACTCAGTCCCGTTATCACTGCAGACCATTTTAATATGTTTGTCATATTGTCTTTTAACCATAGCAAAAAAATTCATCAATGTACTGGAGACAACTTTCTTGTCATTTAGTAATAAAATCCAAACAGCACGAGAATGGTCATCTACTATTGTTAAGAAATAAGAGGCTCCACATAAAGAACATGTGCGAGATGGTCCCCATACATCACAATGGATTAAATCAAATATTTGAGCTACTCGATATTCACTGATAGAAAACTTGTCTCTTGTTTGCTTAGCTCTTTGACATACATCACATAGTTCATTCATGGTTGTTTTACAATCAATGCTAGGAATAGATTGAATTGTTTGTATAGGAGCATGCCCAAGATGTCTATGCCACAAATTATTTCTTTATTGACAATGCAGGCCTTCAATCCAGGAACATTTCAGAAATAATAAAGCCCATATCTACGCTCACCTGCACCAATCACCATCTTCGAAGTGCGGTCCTGTATAACACATAGATTATGAGTGAATTGAAGTACACAATTTAAATCATCAACAAGTTGTGATATTGATAGTAGATTGCAATGTAAACAGGGTACGTAAAGAACATTTTTAAGTGGCATAGTCTCATTTAGTTTCACTGAGCCTTCTTTAGTTGCTGCTACACTTTGTCCATCTGGCAGACCAACCGGACAGTTGGGTAATGCTCGCACATCACACAAGCGTCTCATCTGTCCAGTCATGTGATTGGATGCTCTCGTGTCAATAATCCATGCACTACAATTTTGCTTACCAGTCAGCTTTTCATTTGCACTTGTGTTGCAGCTGTTCAACATGTCTAGCAAAGTTTTCCATTGTTCATTGTTCAACCCTGTTAGTCCCAAGCTTTCAGCGTCCACACTAGTTCTTGCTGAAGTATTTATCCTGGCTCTAGTAGACTGTGTGGCATTAGCTCGTACATTGCTTTTACCCCGTCCTTCAGTTCGTTGTCCTCTCACCTTCATTCCTAGTTTTCCTTCGCTTCGAGGACGATCTCCCCACCAGTCAAGATATCCAATGCATTGGAAACAGTTCTCTTCGTCATGTCCTGCTTGATTACAATTAGAGCAAATCAATCCTTTGTCTTTTATTTCATCTCGTCCCTTTGACCTTCTTCCCGTTTGAACTGCAAGTCTAATTATCTCTTTTTGTTCTTCCTTTGCACGTGCTATGATTTTTACTCTTTCTTCTTGTATCAAGGTAGAATAAACTCTATTTAAAGATGGCAATGGTTCTGTAGCAAGCAAATTAGATCTCACAGTTCCATAAATTGCATCATCGAGTCCCATAAGCAATTGATGACTACGTGGTTCTTCTCTCCTCTTCTCAAGCCTTTGTGCTATCCCACATTGGCAACCTCCACACGTGCACATTGGAATATGTTCATAGTTTGCTAACTCATCCCATAAGGTCTTCATTTTTCCATAATATTCAACAACGGTCATCCCACCTTGTTTGCAGTCTGCTAGATCAAATTTGAGTTGTTGGATCCGTGGCCCGTTCACAATCGAAAATCTTTCTTTGATATCTTGCCATAGCTCCTGTGCATTTTCTGTGTAAGAAATGGTTGAACGTAAGGTTGGTTCCACGGTGTTCAAGATCCAGGATACCAACATAGATTGGACTGTCCACCAATCTTCCATGTCAGGTGAATCCTCTGATGGTTGTTCAAGGGCTCCATCTATGAAACCCCACTTTCTGCAAGCTCTCAAGGAAGTCCGCATGGCTCATGCCCATTCGTCGTAGTTTTCTCCTTTTAGTTGTACTTGGGTAATCACACTTCCAGGATTATCGTGTGTGTTCAGATCATAAGGTGATGGATTCCTTTTGATGGAATCCACCTTCGTCTGTTCTCTATTTCCTGCCATCTAGGCCACACAATTTCATGAATGATCTTTACTTGGAGGAACCAGGCTCTGGTACTATGTAAAAATATGAAACTGTGTGTTGCTTTATTCATTTTAAACGTATCCTAAATTGATGCTAACTAATATACTGTCAATGCTGATTCTTTGTCAATCACAGATTTGCCTAACTTTCTGCAATTGACCTTCCTAACATTACGTGAATATATTACAACAGGTTGGACAAGCTGTCATTGATTTGCTGTCATTAATGGTGATGGTACGCAGATATACAGATAATCACCAATAATTCTCCTTCAATGATCACACCATCATCTTTGATTTCAAATTGAACCTAGTGTTGAAAATATCTTCGGAGTTGCTTTTCACTTGCTCTGGGTTGTCAATTTAGAGCACATCCAATTTAAAGGAATTCTCTCTCATCAACATATTCAATCACCACTTCTTGACAATCCTTTTCACTGAATAGCTCATGTTCATTTCTTTGTGATTCTTTTGCTGTACGTGTTACGGTGTTACTTGAAAAACATGAATTTTCTTTGACTTTTTGCTTGCTTTCTCCTCTCTTAGTGTACTCCTTTTCCTAGTTTTCAGAAAACTTAGCCACAACATTTGAATCTATAAGCTAAGATTGAAACACAAGATGTGCTAACTTTATTTGAACGCTCAAAATCATCAATCACAGCGCTAATTGTAATCTCTGGGGCAATGGTAGAAGATACAGATTCTTCATGAGAGGTCTTCTTTGCTACTAAAGAATTACCACACTATTACGAACTACATCTTCCAAAGGATTTTTAAGAGCATTACGGAATGAAACTTGCTCCCCTGCTCTTCATTTTTGGTATGTGAATCATCTAAGGTCTTTATATTCAAGCATCTCATCTTTCGAATCATGCTAGAATTCCAATGGTTGCAATTGAACTTCTTGGTCATTTGAGTTAGCACCAACTAAATTCTTTGTTGGATCACCATTAGACACCTTAATAGGTTCCGCTATAATGGTAGAACTAAGATTACAAATAGAGGCATGGGCATAAGTACCCTTTCCATTAATATTCAACTCTAATTTTGGCACTCCAAAAGAAATTTCTTTCAAATGATAATTTAGAGAAAAGTGTTTTTGCACTAAGTTCATCATAAGTCTCCAACTTCTAGTGCTTGTTTGGTTTGGTGGAATTGGCCTAGGTAGGTATGGAAAAAGCAAATGGAGTGAGAATGGACTTCGCATGAAAGTCCAATTATATTATTTAGTATGACAGTTAAATTAAAGAATAATTATGGTATTCTATTTTTGAGAGGTGAGAAAAAATGTTGAAATGGATTAAACAGACTACATAAATGTCTAAAATACTCCTAAAACAAAAAAAAAAAAAAAGAAGAAGAAAGAATTCAAGAAATTCCCCCTATGTTGCATGCACAAAAAAATCTATTGCTTAAATATTTTTGTATCAAAGCAAATCTATTGCTTAAATAATTTACTGAAAATAATTTTGCAACCTCATCTACGAAGCTCCACCATATTTCTGAAATAGACCTGATTTTAGACACACAAAGATTGGAAATTTTAGGAGTTTCAGATTCTGAGTCTAGGTGCAGCATTCGGAACTCTGGCTGTGAGTTTGGTCCTTCTGGGTTCTCTACTGCTGGATTGTGAAATGTGAGCTTCAATTGGTGGAGTTAGAGAAACAAGGAGAAAAAGAGGGTACGAGGGGATTTGGTGCCTTGTATCTGTGACGGAACTGAAAGACAGTTAGGAGACAAATCCGAGATGAAGCAAAGTAGAGAGACAAACTGTTGCCCTAGCAAAGAGCAAGTTGCGCGTCAAGAGAGAGAAGGAAGGCATCTGCTTGAGGTGGGTATTTGAAGATACCCTAGGAGAGAATGCAATAGTTCGAGCGTTTTTTTGGTGATGTGTAAATATGACTTACTTTTTCATTTATTTCCATTCCAATTAAAAAGAATGTTACCATGGGGTTTATTATGGAAAAGACTTTCTCAATTTTGATGGAAAGATGACTCCACTTGGAAAAGCTTTTCAATTCATTCCATCAAACTCATCCCTTTTCCATTTCAGCCCAACCAAATAGGCACCTGCTATCCTCTTCACTTTCTCTCCTTCATTGGTTTGTCAACTTCTCTACTATAAGTTTGCTAGCTAGTAAATGCAAGGGAAGCTAAGAAGCATTTAGTTGTCTTAGGATAATTGTGGTGCTCAAATACCTGTTCTACATGTTCTTCCCATTCTAAATATTCTTCACAAGAACTAGATCAATTGAATGGAAGACTTTTCATTTTGATGTTTCTTGACTACTTTTGTATGGGCGAACCTTCATCTTGTTGGTCTTTACTGTAGATCCAAGAATCTCCCCATTTGATTGATTTATTTGGTCCAATCTTTCCATCACCTCTTCGCCACTTTGGATACCCGTAATTTGAGCTTGTTCTAGGGTTATTCATCTAGGAATTTTTTGGGTTGCTACCTTTAGAAATGATGATGAATGCTTAAGTCTACTCTCTCTTATAAATTTAGAAAGGATAAATCACTCTGTAAAAATTTACTTATCAACATTTACGTCAAAACTATAGATTGTATTTTTGCTCAATATGTGGGTCAATTTTAACTAATAACGTTTAGGATTTTAGAATTTTAAGTCTTTTAGGATTTATTATTTTAGAATTTAGGATATAATGTTTGTTGATCGTTTAGTATTTTAAAGTTTAGGATTATAAGGTTTAGAAATTAGGGTAAATGATTTTAGATTTTACAAGAAAAAAATAAAATAAATAGAAATATCACATGTCAATAAATAGAGGTGCCATGTGATCTAGGAGAATATAATATCAAGAGAAATCTTCATCTTTCTTATAATGCACAAAAGAAGAGATGTATAAAAGTGTAAAATTAATATGAAATTAGAAGCATTATTAATTAATTAAACACATTTAATAGTACAAAACACTTAAAAACAAGCCAACAAAGCTCGAAAAATTGATAAATATGTAGCTGCGTTGAAATTTGATAGTAAAAATTTTATTGCTCTTATGATCTATTACCCAATAAAGTATTAGACATAGATAATTTATACAAAAAAAAAAAAGATGGCAATTAATGAATTAAAATTAGATTCAGAAGTTTGCATCTGACATGTCCTATGGCTAAAAACTATAAAAAGTAAAATCAAAAGTAACAAGAGAAAGTATATAAATATAAGAGAAGTTGCAAAATCAATAAAAACAAAATGACAGATGATAAAACATAAAAACTTTGAAATAATGAGAATTTTATATTCCATTTTAAGAATTTATTTCAAATGAATATGAAGATAAATGAGGAGATTGAGAGAAGAGATATACTTCATTCACCATTTATGCTAAAATTCACTCATCAAGCTGAAAGAGTTTGAAATTTTCTAGAGCTTCCAGTCTCAAATATGGGTTGCCAAGTTTTAACAATTATTTCTGTTAGTAGTGTTGAAATTGCATTTTTGCTTATACCATCTCTCTTCATTCGATTGGAAAGATAACAGAAAAGGGACAGTTCAAATTTTTTATTATCTGATCTATTAAGGAGTAATTAAGGTCTAAGCCTATTGTCTAAGACAACACTAACAATGAAGCAAATGCATTTTCTTTTCCTACTGGTACTTCATTTAAAAAGAAACCCAAACAGAAACATGTGCAGTTAACTGAACCTTTAATTAACCAAAGAGGAAAAAAAAAAAACTAACAGCTTCATGTTAGATCATGCTGCATAATTACTTAAACCTTGAACGCAAGGCAAATCAAAAAGCTATCACAAGCCATAATTATTTTGAAATAAATATTCTTCGTCATAAGACACAGCCTTTTATAGGGAGAAGGGAAAACGATTATACTTTATATATGCATAAAATTGGATTTTTCTCAATGATGATTTTTATGTTAAAAAAAAGGCATATATCTATTGATATGAACCTTAGTAGCCATCAACCATCTGGGCTGGGCCCAACTACAGGCCTTAGCCCAAATAACTTGAATCCAAACCAATGGGCCCATGGACCAAAGTGGCGCCCATTAGAACATTCAAGCCCAACCCAAGAGTATGGACCTTGACTAATTTAGCCTTAATAGGACTTATAAATAACACGAGCACAGAGGATAGACCTTGGACACACTATCAAACATTTACACTATCAAACATCTACGAACAAAAAGTAAAATACCATCTTTATTATTTATGAATTGCTACGTTTCAGTTTTCATAGCTTATGATCTTGATACAACGAAACGAAGAAAAATAAAAGTGGAAGCATACTGGAGGAACAAGTTTTCCATTATTTATTTTATTTTTTTGATAAAAATTAAAGTAGCAAAAAAAGTGCGGCAGCAACTATAAATTTTGATTTATTTTACTGGATGATGACTTGGTTCATGCGTCTTCAACATTTCCTCAGCAATTGGAAAACTTGGAGCTATGTCGACAGGAACCTAGAATGCACATACACAATACATTAAGGAAGATTAGCTAACTGAAGTGGAATTTTCAAAATAAAGCTTTCCCCAATACAAGAATAGCCCTAGGTTTTTTAAAAATTGCATGAATGGCAGCTTAGACCGTTAGCTACTAGATTGGTTACTTTTATTGTCAACTTGCAAATAGATTGATAATCCCAAGGTGCTTTGATACATCTTGATTGGTGATTTTGTTTGCAAAAACGAATGAATCAAGGAATAAAGAAAGGAGGTAGCAACGGAGGATTGAAAAATTAGGTACATAACGAGTCATCTTAATATTCTATCACTTTATGACATTTTTCAATCATTTTCAGCCTTCTATATACTGAAAGAACCACCGCTAAGAAAAAAGAAAGACTTACAACATATCTTAATATACTGATATGCTAAACAATTAAAAAAAAAAAAAACTACTCCAAGGTGAATTTTTTTTTTTTAAGGTCATGAATAATGTGTAGGTACTATATTTACCAAAGCATATCATGAATCTAGTAACTATGGCTTATACAACTAGTTTGAACTTAATGATGTGGACTATTCATAATGAAAAGGGAGCATCTCACCACAATTTGCCTTTTGCTTTTCTATATTAAAATAGTACTTGTTGTTAAAATAATATTTCAGATTACTGTCTAAGATCATGCCTCTTCTAGGAGAAATTACAATAGCTGGTGGAAGTTATAGATTTATCCAATAGTTAGTGAGAATGAGAGATAGTAGTAGTGAAAGGTAGAAAGGGCGTATAAACTTGAGACTTATTCTCTAGAATTTCTTCTTTACCCTACGAATATATTCTATTATACTTGGGTATATTAAAATCCAACCCTTAGGTAACATATTCCTCTTCCTCCTATCACTTTGACTATTAACTGAATAATGTGGTTTATACCTGAACATCCTGCAACTTTCTCAAAGCAACTTCTAGTGGTTTTGTGATCACACCATATTTCTGAAGAAGCAAACCAGCAGCCTCTTTGTCACCTTTGGCTTGTATGGTGAGTATCTCCCTGCTCAAGCTTTCAACTGCACCTTCAACCTTTTGAAGAAGAAAGACACAATTATGGAACATATCTTAGTATCGCACGAACTTGTCTTTACGAGACAGAAAGTTTGAAGCAATCAGAGATGAAATCAGAAAATTTGGGTTGGGAGGCGACATATGTTAAGCAAGATCAACAATGACTACAACATATATTAATAATTGTCTAAAATTTAGTACTTTAATAAAAAAAAAAAATTCTTATACCCAACAAAAGTTAAATGGCTACAAACAATTTGACTATATTTTAATTTTTTTGAACATTTTGATATATAAATGTTTAGAGAAAGGGGCAACTATATATATAAATAGTAGAGTGTAGTTCAGCCCTTGAAAGCAACAATACCTTGGAAAAATCAACTGAGAATGTCTCATCAGAGTGCAAAGTAAAGGCCCCTTTCTCATATAGCCAGTTGAACTGCAATGCTTGTCCTTTTCTGAGAAAATATAAAAAAATTATATGCTAGTTAATAATAATAAGAGACATGTTATGTGTACACTTATTTGTATATACATATATTTTTTTATTTATAATTTTATCTTTGCTAATAATTACAAAAGTCAAAATATATCAAGAAGTGCACAATTACTCTACAATAAACATAAGAGAAAAGAAGAGTGCATATAGTAGCTTACCCATGAGCTTCCTGCAAACCAAAACGCACTGATCTGAAGCATCCCGCAAGAAAGGAAACATACATGGACTTCAATAAAGTCTTGGAAAGCAAGTCCTGATACCCTCAGAAGGACATACCACGAAACATCCATTAATTAGCACGAGATGAAGTATGAAAGGAAATGGCAAACTGTGGAGAAATGTATGTGTCAAAGAACCGATTCAAATTCAAACTAAAGGCTTAAGGAGTTAGTTGGATATTTAAGAATGGCTTTTATTTGAAATGCCTTTCTATGCAAAACCTTTGGGGCAAAAGTGTGAGCAAAGCATAAACACACCGATATAATGGTTGAAATTTCAATTAAATTAAGAAAGAAAAATATTTATTGTCTTAACTTAAAGTCAAGAAGAGTTTAATAACATGTTTAAAACTGATTGAACTCAAAAGATTAAACTATTAGTTATAAGGATAATGACTTTATATTTAAAGGTATAGAGTTGTCAACATTGATCAGCAAAAACATATATCAAAGTGTAAATCATTGATATTTAGATAAATTGATTCATGCAATGTTAGCTGAATAGCTTACCTGACTGACTAAGAACCTCAATGCCCAGAGCCCAACTATATCAGCCTTTGCTTCTTCAATAGCAGAATACAACTCTTGCAGTTCCTGTGTCAAAAGAAAGAAGAAATACATAGTAGTTAAATTTACAAATTGAAATAGAATGATGTGATGCACAAGATTGATACTTTCTGAACTTAAAAGAGCTTACTCAAGGATGATTATACATTGTGTTCTGATTTATCATAATTAGTGTATTCATAGTAAGTTAATCTTGGAATGTCCAGTTATGATTTTGGCAATAAATGTTTCTTCCAGCAACATCATTAAGCAGCCAACACTTTCCTTTGCCGCAAAAAGGAATGATAAAGACTAATGTAGCTAGAAAATTCTTCTCCAATACTGCCCAGTTTAGTTTGATGTTCTAATCTGAGAGATAACCTGAATTACACCAACCAGGATATAGAAATTTTTAATAACCAAACAAGGAAAGTTCATATGGTCAGTTGGGATAAAGTGACCAAAAGTAAAAAGATGGGAGGGGGCTGAATCTCAAGAAAATGAGATTGAAATATATAGCTTTTCTAGCTAAAATAAATTGGAGATTAGCAAAGAAAGGAAATAGCCTTTGGTCCAGGGTGCTGGAAGCTGCTTTAGGTCTAATAATAATCACAATTCCATTAATTATAAGACCTATTTAGGTGGCAAGGAGGTTTTTAATAAGGTTTACATGAAATTAATTTTAAGTGATCATAATACATCTTTGTGGTTTGATAGATGGCTCCGGGAACAACCTCTTAGAGAGCATTTTCTTGGACCCATTCCTAAAGATCAAGTATCTTGGAAGGTTAGTCATATTATTGATGAGAATGGGTCTTGGAATTTGTCTAGATTCCCTTTTGACATATCTGAAGATGTTAGATTAAAGTTGTACAACACTCTTATCGTGAACTAAGGGAATAAGAAAGATCAAATTTATTTGGGACACTCAAAAGATGGAAAATCTTCAGTTAAGTTTGCTTACCAAATACAAGAGAAACAAGGCCCCCAGAATCCTAGTTTCCAAACCTTATGGAAAACAAATTGCCACGACAAAATCAAACACTTCCTTTGGAAGTGTGCCTATGAACCGTGGCACAAGTTCTTTTTGACAGAAACAACATACTTGCTGCCAGTGCGGCAAGGTGGAGACGATTCTCCATGTTTTAAGGGATTGTGAAAACAGTAGAAATCTGTGGACTCAACTAGAGTGCAAAGAGGATTTTTTCAACCTTCCTCTCCAAGATTGGTTATCTCAGGCACTTAACAATGAGGATCTTAGTCTTCATATACCCTGGGCTTCTTTATTTACTTATTTATGCTGGATCCTATGGCTTGATCGAAATAATAAGTGCTTTCGCACTCAAAGTAATCCTTGTAACCCTATTAACTGCACTCTTGCAGCTGCTGCAGAGTACTTCCACTTGGGAAGTAGGGTACATAAACCTAAATCTAAGTTCACTCTCCAAGTAGGATGAAATCCTCCTCCTAATGGTTGGTGTATACTAATTGTGATGCATCCACTACGCTGGATTCATTACTCATGGAGGAGTTATTCGAGACTCTTTGGGTACTTGGAGCTGAGGATTTTGTGGTAGGATGGGGCATGGGACTGTTAATAGATGGGAAGTTTGGAGTATTATGAAAGGGTTATATTAGCAAATGACCTCAACATTAATAAATTACTATAGAATTTGATTCTTCCTTGGCTGTTAACTTCCTGTCACATGATTGCTCCATATCTCACCCTCGGTCCACTTTTCATTATGTTTTCAGGACAGAGTGCAGGAAGTTGAAGGAAGTGAAGATTATGCATACATAAAGGGAAGGAAACAAGATTGCAGATATTTTGGCTAAGAAGGGGGATCAATCAGTTGTCGATTTTCATGTTTTTGAGAATGTTCCCACCTTTTTGAATTTGTTATACTTTGCTGACATAATGGGAATTACTATTCCTAGACTTTGTACTACTTGAATCTTTCTATAAATTTCCTTTTTCAATAAAATAAAAAAAGAAACCACTAAGTTAAAAAAAGAAACCTTTTTGAATTTACACTTGGCAACTTTTTGAACATAACATTTTTAAATGACTTGATTTTACTTGCAAATATTAATTGGCGCAATCACTAAGTTAGCATGCTTCAGAAGTTCATCACAGAAATTATTCAAATAAGACAAGTCATGTATCTAACCAATCTCACTGTAGACTTCTGACCATTTGGAAGTACAATGGTATGGGGTCCAATCCCATGGCAGCATTCATGGCAAATTGTATGAGTGAAAAATGAGTTAAAATCCACAAATTCTTCTTGTTTCTTTGCAACACAGACCTCAGCTATGGGGAGAAGAATAAGCTTAAACCTGGTAAAAAATGGCAGTTTTCCCAACATAAATTATTCAGATTTGATTGAAAAAGGAAAAAACAAAAAGCAATAGATATCCATACTTCTCTATAAGTTCCAAAATGCTAGTCTTTTAAGGTTAGAACTTTTACTTAGCCTCTGTAAGATTCTTAAGCATGACCATTGATGTTCCCCGGTCTTTTACTATACGCTCATCATTTGGTAGATTGAAAGCAACGATCTGTGGCCCCTTGACATCCTGATATTATTCATCAATGAAAAATTACAGACAAGTGAAAAATTACATGCATGCTGCTTCATATAAGTAAGTGATAAAGAGACATCTAAAACAATAATTACTGAACAATGTTGAAAATAAACTCAATTTGAATTTTCTAAATATCCCTGTGCTTTTATTGTAAGTTATTTATGTTATTGTTTCATGTTATACAATAATCAATAAAATAAATGAGTTGACTCTTTTTTTAATAATATAAATAACTAACAAGGTATTGATTTACTTGAAGCATGTTGTTTCTAGAGTGTTCACAAACTGACAAAAACTAAATCAAAGTGACTGAACTGCACCAAACTGCATTGGAACCGACTCAAACTAACTAAAAGCACAGGTTTTAAAATTTCAAACCACCATGTTGGTTAGGTTATCAGTTTTTAAAATTTTCAAACTAAACTGCAGCAACTTAAACCAACTTATGCAATTTTTACTACTTATATATATTATAAATTAAATTGAAGTATTCCTGATGCTCACCCGAGCACTACATATAAGTTGGATAACACGGATAGGTGCTGCATTCACATCTTTTGATTTGTACACATTGTCCATTGGGAGGTTTTCCTCCAGAACCTTCAGTAGCAAAATTCTTTGAGTTGTTAATTTAACAAAATTAGAATTAGAATAGATTATAAATTATCAAATTCAATCAGAAAAAGTTGTAGCATAGCACCTGCAAATTGTCCCCAAATAGTTTCAGCTGAGCTGTTGCTTCATCGTCTCGGACTCCAATAAATGCCTCAAATGTAGCCTAAAACGTTGCAATGCAATTAGAGTGTAAGCAAAAAGAGAGTCTTATGTCTTTTCAACCAAAAGGCTTATAACCATATTCTAGTGAATTTAGAGACTGCAGAATATCATTTACATCTGTATCAGAATTGTGAGAGTCAATTCAGAAGGTGTATGTAAAATAATACAATTGCAACTTGGCAAACCTAATCTTTTGAATGCTCATATAGTGTTTGCGATATTAGTGCTGTCTCAAATATATTGGATGACTGACATAAAGTTAAATGTCACAAGGGTCAAACTGCAAGTTTTTCCTTGTACTTAAACTAAGCAAGTCAAATATACCAAAATATATTTGCTGAGCACCATCTAAGTACATCGTGAAAATATAATTAACCTAAATAATCAATATGAATTCTGAGAGAAAATATTGATATTCTATACTAAACATATATTTTCTCAACAAATTAAACATGACGCGGCAACATAAATCTCTTTAAAGAAAAGTGACTTTTGATAAAGGAAATTTGGCAACTGTTTAATGTTAATTGCGAGATTCTTATAAACTAGCCCTGAATACTGGCCAGAAACAGAAGCTTCTTTCAAGAGTAATAGATAATAACAGTGAGATAAAAGAATAAAACAAAAGATCAAAAGTTCAATAATCAAAAAGTTTATGCTCAATCATACCTTATAACCAAAAATTTTATCCTCATAAGTCTCATATGGCCCAATAGTAATATCCAACTTGGAGTCCTGCATCAGCAAAGGGAGGAAGGATGAAATTTACCAGAAAAAAACTTTTAACAGCAAGGAATACAATGTATATAGATTCATGGCCTATGCTACAGAAATTTCATATCAGTAATAAAAGCCTCGTCAAGAAAGCATAGTTTTGCAAGTGACAGAGGGTTTGCTAATTCCTCGCCATTTACTGCTTTATAGTATAGGACCCTCAGACCAATCAAGCACTAATTGTTATACCAACACGCAAGAACAAAAGCATGCATTAAAAAGTGATGAACTTGATTTTATTTCATCCAATGCCATGTTGTAAAAGTCTTAGATATATAATAATTTGACTCCTTTCATTCTTTAGCTTTAGCTTTTGGATTAAATTATTTCTTAACATAGCTATTTAGTTGAATTTGTTTTTAACACATAGTATCAAGTTTTTGTCACCTTTCGGTTAAGAGATTGAATCCATTATAGATATAAAATCACCTTTTGGCCCTGATTTTTTTTTTTTTTATTACACAAAGGAATTTGTTATCAGTTTTAAACTGCTTCCAATTTTGGGCTAAAAAGTTATTATTTCTGTTATTTGCAGCATTTCGTGAGGAAGAAAAACCATAGAAAAGGAACAAAGTTCATAAATTTGTTGGAAAATGTTTCGGCATTAGAAGATGACTAAGCAATTCCATCCAGGCCATATCTGAGTCGTAATAATCATTCGAAAGGAAAGCATCGGCCTTGCTGTGTAGCAACCTCTTCAAACTACACATGGACAGAGACAGGAAACCAACATATGCAAGCAGAAAAGTTTTCAGGTTAGTTAATAATTAGAAAAGTAAAATATCTTCTTCATCCTTAAATTATTTTTCAAATATCACTTCAGTCCTCATTTCATTTTATTTTTTTGTGTCACTCTAATCCTCAAATAATCATACCACTTGCCAAATCAGTCCTCCATAGCACAAAGAAGTATTACACTTTCCAAATTTGTGAACAAGGTGCTTATTTGAGGACTAAAGTCATACGAAAATTAAATCAAAAAGACCAAAGTGGAATATGAGAAATAATTTAAGGAGAGAAAAGACTGTTAACTCTAATTAGAATCCAGAAGACCTCGTTGAGGTGGCGATGTCACCAGCTTTATGCAAAAACTCAGCAGCTTTTGCAAGAAGAGAACGGTACTCTTCAGAATAGGGAACCACATATAGATCATGACCACCTCCTTCTCCATTATCAGATGAAGAAGAATCTAAACGAAAATCACTATGCCTTTTAATGACAGTGAAAAAGCTTGTTGCTTCTTTCTGTTGATACTTTTCTAGACTGTCCTTCCATTTTTCAAACTCCTGCAACACAGAAACTTATTGTTTTTCATTTATGCAAACCAGTTATTTTCAAAGCTCTTTTTTAGAATAATAGTGTTGAGGGTTTGAGTAGTTTATAGCAGGTATGAGGTTAGGTTCTCTCCTGTAACCAAAAAAAGAATAATGGTACCATTTTGTCCATGTCCGGAGGATATAAATTTGCACCACTTGGTTTCCGGATTGGAAATGCTGCTCTGTATTCCAAACCCTTCCACCCTTTCACTGCCCTTGTTGCTTTAGGGTGCAACTGTATTGCAGAATCTGTGGTTGTCAAAAATGCCTCATTATCATCAAGGCTAGACCTGTCATCAAGAGCTAATTTCAACCTTAAAGTTTAAAATTATTGAGTAGAGACACGAGAATCTTTTATATGTAACACAATCTAACTTTTGAATGCCTTTTTCGCTTGAAGAGTCCATAAAGCATTGGCTGCATTACCTTGTGCCAAAATTTTGATTTGATTAAAAAGTGCCAGCTATAGAATTTAACCTCATGATCACTAGGTCAAAGAGTTTCTAGTAATATGTGTTAACAATTAAAGTTATTAGGGGAATATCTATAAATATATATATATAAAAATAATATACTAGATTTGAAGAAATTCCATCTCTCCATTTTGGTTTACTCCTTTTTGAAACCAAAAAGAAAACCCTCCTCTAAAAATTACGCTGAATGCAAAATTCACATAAATCTACCTATCCATCTGCATCAGCGTGAGTGTATAAATAGACATCACTCAACTGATAGAATAAGATACAAGGACTTACCATGGGCCCTTGTTAATCTTGTAATAGGACCATTTCAACTTATCTAGCTCTGATGTATTAGCATGCTTCTTCAACCAATCTTTAAGAGCTGGATTACTGTACCAAGCCTAATTGAGTAGTGAACAAAGACATGTTTAAGTGATCTGAAAATTTTCATATATGTATAGAAGCTATACTTGTATTCCAAACACAACCTGCAGATAAAAAATTTCATCCACAACCGCTGCGGCCTTGACAATATAAATAAGAGCCTCTCTATCAGATTCTGTGATACCTGTCAACTGCAACAATAAAAGATGAAATTTAATTTAATGCTGCAAGTGAAATACAGAATCAAATGCATAACTGGCTGTTACAATTTAGCATTTTGACTCACATGTATACACCGGCAACAACTGAACTTTACAACTAAGGTATAAAACAAAAAATAACAGAATAATTCGAACTTGCTTCTCTTAACTTAGCTTTTTGGTTATAAAGAGATATGTAATTGGATGAATCAGCTGTTAACTCTCAAATTCCATGCTTATGAATTCTCAATTACAGGTCTGGATGCACAACAATATAGAAAATAAGTTATAGCTGCTCCTTTTCCTTGATTCATAACCACCCGTCCCAAGACAAAAATCCCACTTTGCCATAAATGTAGAAAATAATGTATCTATAGGCATCTTCGCTGCAAAGTCTGTGAGCAAACAATACATTTTAAACTTACAAGAGAGAGCTTGAGTATCTAAACCAGCCAAGAGATAGAGGCCTATTTACTAAAACATCCAACATAAATAACATAAATATCAATAACCTCAGCATTGAGAGAAACAGCAGCATAACGACTTATTTGCTTTTGTAGAGTCAAACTGCGTGCCACAGCATTCTCTATGTACCTTTAACAGATTTGTAAGAGTAGAAAATAAGCACAAAATAAGTGTATGAAATTTTTTGACTGTTATTTTATTGTCAAGATCCGGTTCAATCTACAAATTTTTGATTGAACCAAGTTTTGAATAATATGTCTGCAGTTGATTTAACCTAAGAATTTAAATTAATAGCTGAAATGCTTTGAAATGATTTTATATCAAAATATTGAGTTAATGAACTTTGCATATACAATTTTTTTTTTTAAAAAAATTGGAGTACAAGACTGCCATATGGATTGAGACTTGAAAGAGCAATACATAATCAAGAAAAGAAACAAAATAGAATAATATTTTTTCTTTTCAGATAATGGAAGAAAGGCAGTGTTTAAATTAGGTATAAACAGTTAATACCATTCAAATTCCAAACAACGGCATACCTCTTTTCAATTATATCAAAAAGCTGACCATATTGTCCAGAAACATCATAAGGGACATAGTTTGAATCTTCATTAGCCAGTAAGCTTTTATACTCTTCATATGAGATATATTTAGCTGCAGAAACTTCTGTTTCCTGCCCTTGTGGAAAAATTCACCCACGTTAGATCAGCCAATTTAACAATGAAAACATGCTTTATAATTTTTTTCACAAATTAGGTATGCCCACATTGTAAAAATCACTACCAGCCAGAAAAGTCAGAGATTTACTAGTACTTCTGGATCTAGAGAAGACAGAAAATTTTTCTGTGGCATAAAGAAGCATAAACAAATTAAAGTATATTATGTTTCTCAAACCTTAAAAACAAAAAGGACCAAAAAAAAATTAATAATAATAAAATACGCTTGATACAATGATAGTACCTAGTAACAAATATACGAAAAAAGGATGTACCGGGGTTGCCAGCAGGGACACTAGCCCTATATTAAATAGTTCAATGGATTTCTGACAAAAATGTTAATTAGTTTTAAGCTGCTAGATGTTTGAACTTTGCATAGAATGTGAGTAGAATGAATTGTAAACTACACCATAGGATGAATTACATTTTCATAGGTTTGACAGTACCTTACAATTAAAAAACTTAAGCTAATAGGTGCATGGGTCTTTTCTATTTATATATCTTCCTCAGGCTCTTAATTTTACCAATGTGAGACTTCACTTATAGTTAGATTTCATATGTTATGCCAACATATAAAAGGATTGTAGTTCAATTCTCTCATTAAATTAAAAAATGTTAAATACTTTTAAACTTTTATAATTTCATCATATATTAATTTAATTTTGGATACGACTCTTACACCAATTTACAGTTTTATGAAATAAGATATGATTATTTAAAATCCAATTTAACAACATCTTAAGTATTCTCACCTGAAGAGTAAGGGCCTCCAATGGTATCGGATCAACAGTTGTAACCAGATATACATCATTATATTCATTATTGATGTATTTTCCATCATTTATGACACTGCATTTCATAAATGTGTAAAGTTCATTAGGGTTAGCTAATCAAAGGATATTTAATCTTTTAGAAATCAGTAAGCATTAGCAAAATTATTTTCCTGATGAAATCATCAATCCCAAAACTTTTAAAGCTAAGCAATGATCAAAGTATTCCACATTTGTCATATCATAAGAACTGGAAGCATAATAACCGTGAATAGATGTCTGGCCAGATGAGAAAGAGAAAAAAATGAACAGATAAAATTTTTCTATTATTTTCTTTTCAAAACAAACTCTTTCATGTATGGTATTTAAGTCTCATCAAATTTTAGTTAAAAAAGAAAAAACATACATACCTCTCTTGAGGAAAAACAAATATCAATTCAAATGCGTCTTCTGGAAGGGCTATGCCTAACTCTTCTTGGAGCTTCTTTCTGCAAAAATAAAAAAAAAATACCAACAGTTCATTGTCAATAAATAAGCATGGATCCGGGTGCAATATTTAAATGAGAATAGTATCTGATTAAGATTGAATAATTGACAAAACGTCATCTAGAATTCACTGGTTCATTAGTGTGAAAATAGTAATGATTTCCTTTCTCCGGTGAATCATATTGTGAGTAATTTTATATATATTAGAAATTATACTTGGTTAATTTCTTGGGAGTTGAAGGAAAGGGAGGGAATGGGAGGAGTATTTTTCTATCTCGCTCAGATGATTAAGAAGAACAAAGTAAGAGTACTATGAGTTTGGCAAAAGTCAAAAGGGTATTATAAGATTTACCCTGTATTTATATAGTTTTATTATTTTATAATTTTATCCTGTATTGATAAAGTGAATAATATATTTAGAGTGCATCTGAGAAGGTAAATTATAGCTTATTTGAGATATTATATTATAGCTTATTAACAATAAGCTGTTAAAGCCGTTTGGTAAACTAAAAATAAAAAGAGATTATAAGTTTTGAAAGTTAGCTATCAAAAAGTTACTTAAAGTAGTATTTTTTTTATCTGTCAATAATTTAATCTCATTTTTATCTTTAGTACATTTTTAACAAATAACAATATTTATCCCTCGTACAGTTACCCATATTCACTCTTCTCTTTTGTCGCCCCTCATTTTTTTCCCTTTTCTCTTTTTTCTCTTCTCCTCTTATTCTATTTAATTATTAAATAAATACCCTTTTTAATTCCCACCAAATAGTGTTGACATCAGACTTATGAAAATTTTGACATTAGATAAAAATATTTTAACATCAAATAAGTACATATAAGATGAAATAATATCACTTAAACTTTCAAATAAGTACATATAAGATGAAATAATATCACTTAAACTTTTAGTCACTCGGCCATTAAAGCTAACTATTTTATTTTTTCATTCTAAAATATCCTTAACCCACTCCCAACCAATCCCAGAAAAAATCTCAGATCTCTCTCCTTCCCTTCCTCTCTCTCTTTTCTTCACTTATCATCTTCCCAATCCTCCCTCTCCTCTGGTTTACAATAATCAAAGCCCATGGCTCCAATACTCCACCAAGCAAACTAGTAATAAGTAAGTGCAGGAATTAGAGGAAAAGCAAGAGCTCGAAGAAAAGGTGCTGATTTGAATTTGGTTTAGGTAATAGGAGAACAGAAGAGAGCAATAACAATATCAACCTAAATCCATTTTCTTCACTTCACCTTCATCTTCACTGCCCATTCTTACTCGACCCAACAATTCCAGCACTTCTTAAAAACCTGTGAAGGCGGACAATCCAAACCCAAATCTTTGGTAGGCGATAAAGATGTCTCTCTTCAAAGGTTCTTGGCCAAAACGTTAGCTCTCGTCCATTGAAATCATGATTGATGTATGGAGAATTTGGTTTCGCAAGGCTCTTGTCCTTGCATATAATACTCGACAAGCTCTCGTCCAATGATTGATACCATGTCATCTCTCTTCAAATCTCAAAATGCTCGTGTCCAATGACAGTACCTTGGTCAAAATGTTTCCGAGAATGACCAACCTGAAGGTTTTTTTTTTTTAAAAAAAAAAAATTCTTTCGAAGTTTGCAATACTGTTATGTTTTTCATATCTTTAAGTTTTCTCAATTTTCCCTGTATTCATGTTTTCTGATTGGTTATGGAATGGATGTGTTTATGACTTTTGGAAATTGTGGGTCAAGGAATAGATGTGAAAATTGGAGGAAATCTGGAGAAAGGTGAGAATGCATTAGGATTCAATGGGTTTAGTCTTGGGCTTTGCAGCCATAATTTTTTCCTCAATATTGGGTAATGGTGCTTAGTGCTTACTGGGGTGGGGGTTGCTGAATTTTGTGGTGGGTAGTGCAGTGGCTTGTTGTGGGAGCTAAGAAGAAAGTCTATGAAGTGGAGTATGATGATGGAAGGAAGATGGGGGTGAGAGAGATGGGGTACAATGGGCATGTAATAATGGTGAGAGAAAGAGAGAGATTGTTCGGGGTTAAGGTTATTTTTGGAAAAATAAATGATTCTAATAGCATTTTTATTAAGTTTATGTTTAGTAAAAGGAGTTACTAACTTATCTAGGAGATAGTATCTTCTTAATTTAGTTAATAAGTTGATAAAACTGTTCGGTAGATAAAAAATAGAGAGGTTGTAGCATTTGACAGCTAACTTTTAAAATACTACTTGAAGTAGCATTTCATTTATCCTTCAATTTTTAATAAATTACAAATTTTATCCTCCTACAATTTAACTCAACCTTTCTTTTTCATGTGGTCCCTGGATTCTTCTTCTTCTATTTTTTCCTCTCCTCCCTTTTTTCTTCTCCCTTCATTTTCTTCTTCTCTCATAATTTGGTTTTTTTATTATTTAATTAATAGACTAATAATAAATAAATAAATAATTAATTAATTGATAATAAAATAAATAGTAAATGTTAATTATTTAATCAATCAATAAAATGAGTTATATTTAATTTACATATTTTGTCGATGTAGTATTATATATCCTTTTTGGTCATTTAGCACATTACAGTTAATGTGAAACAATTCTAAATCAATTAGCTTACTATATAGTTATAAATTTTAAACTACATTTCACAATTTTTAACTAGCTTCATATTTACACAGTACAATCTTATAGCTTTTAGTAGTTTTATTCAACAAACTCTAACATTGACATAAGTCTTCTTTTGATGTCAAATAATCTTTAACATCCTTATTTGATTCAAAATGTCCTCACGTTATGTGAAAATTCTAAAAGATACTTAGTCAATGTTAATTTTATCTAACAGGTATTTAAAAGAGTATTTACTCTTAATTATTTAATTAATTTATTGGTAATAAATTAAAGGAATAAGTAAAATTATATATATTTAGTCTTAATATTGTATCAATATAATATTACATGTGTTTTTAAGTTATTTAACACATTTAAGTTAGTTGTATAGTTAATTTTATTAAACAATGCTAATTCGATTAATTAGTTACACCACAATAACTTTTAACTAAAATCTAATAGCTCTCAACTAGCTTCACAATTATTAGCTATAATCTCACAACCATCAGCTAACTTTGTCAAGTAGATTCTTAATATAAGACTTTGTAATAAGAATCTTTTTAAATAAAAATATAATATTTTATTGAATTATACTTAAAAATATTTTTTTATTCATGCCTATAATAATAAATAGTGTGTAGATGACATAAGAAATAACATATGATAATTTTTTTTCTTTTTTAACAGAACATATGATATAATTTTCAAGAAAGAGTAATCTTTTGTTTTCAAATTATTTTTTAAGTTTTTCAAAACATTTTTGAAATGCTCTTATGGTTTTTGATTTTTTTTAATGTCATTTAATCTTTAGATAATCATATTATTCAATAAATTAATTATCTATAGCGCAAAAATTATTACAGAGCTACAATAAAAGAAATTGCAGAACTAATTTAATAGGTGTAGTAATTCAAATAATAGACTAAAATGATGTTTAAAACTAACTCAAAGTTAAAAAAAGTATTTAACTATTGAAAATATAAAAATTATTAAAAAAGAAAAATATCCATCAAAAAATGAAAAAATCAGATAAAAAGAAAAAAAAATGAAAAATGAGAAATAAATAAACTAATCCTATTTTCTGTCTTGGTTTTCTTTTCCTGTTTTAATCTTCAACTTCCAAACTTGAAAATATATTATACATAGGCACATTTGTTCCATTCTTTTCCTTTTATCCTCTCGATTTTAACTCCAGACTGACCCTTAGAAGAATAATGAACAAGAATATTCAAAATCTGGCAAAAGTTAAGATCGTGAACAATATTTTGCTGGAAACAAATCACATTACCGTGCTGTTGTGAGTGATGAATAACCAGCAGAAATGCGACCAGCACTGGTGACATCCCACAGCCCAGGCCATGCATCCTCAGAGGGAGCATGCTGTCGGAGAAGCAGTTCTTTTGTACTCTCAGCAAAAATCCACACATGAACAGATCGATGGTAATCTCCATCTTGATGAACATCTCCACCACTGCATATATGTTAATCAAAATATCATGCTGTAAAGTTATACCATAAAACCACAGTGCTAAGCCAATAATTTTGAAACAATTAAACATATAATTTGTTAAATATAACATAAAACTATTCATGAATCTTCTTTTAATAATTTAAATTTTTAAAGTGAGATAGTTTCATGCTGAAGTATCAAAGTGAAAAAGTCTCTTTGACTTGCAGGATAAAATAGCCCACCAGCACTTTCTCAATCCAATTATAAGTTTCAAAACATGTTAAAATAGTCGTGTGTAGCTTTTTACCAGGCACATCTTAGTTATTTATTTTTATATTTGATACTCAATACATTACTTAACACACATCTTTTGATAAAATCTAAGCCCTTTATCTACCGGCCAATAAAAAGTCCAACAAAAAAGCTAAATCCTAAAGTGGTCCTTTTAAGTGGCATGGCTTCATCACATTCATCGAGGGTAGATGACGGTGATAATCGCTTATTGTGAATGCTGTTAGCTTGAACATTGGTTGACAGTTCCTATATATATACATTTTTATGTTAATCTAATCTATTAATAAACAAAGAGCAAATAAAAAGTCAATTCTTATAGTAGAAATACCAAGCAAGGAAGAACTGATGTTATAGTTAGATCACCTTCAGGGTGCTTAGGCAGCAAACATAATGTTCTTGAACACTATGCAGTAAAATATGCAACTTTTAACGTAACAATGACTACATAAGGTCAAGAGCAAGGATTATCCCTTTATTTCACTATACGGAGCTTGCACACCTATTTTTATATATTCACTTTTTATACATTATTTTTTCTTTCTATATCTCTGTTATTTTTTATTTATAGTTTTATTTCCGAAAATAACTAAAAGTTTAGGGCTTTCCCTTCAGAAAATACCCTTTAGTTTAGTGTTTATATCATCCAAGCCACTATTCTAAATTTCTGTCTCCCTCTAATTTATTCGGAAAATGGGATTGATTCACAACAAAACTCGCCCAATTACAAACTGAAAACTTGCATAAGTGTTGTAAGATGATCATGAAGGAGTAAATGCCATAGCAATCAGAGAAGATTGAAAACTGGAAAATGACCAGTGACCATAGTATTCCAGCATCACCACTGAACTGTTGTCAAACATATTATGTTCAACTATGCTTTAACCAGAAGCATATCTGATTGCTGATAAGCCAAAAAAGACGGAGAATGTTACCAAAAGTTTTATTTCTTGACAGAGGTTTTGACTCCTTTGTTTACTCGGCAACCAAACGGGGAAGCTAAAAGGGAAAACAAATGAGGACTCACCGAGGTTTGGATTTCGCAGTTTCCGGACAAGTTCTTGTGAGGACTTTAAGGTTCTTGTCTTGGTAAGTTTCTACCATGGTGTTATTCAACAGCTCCAAGAGAAATAAGAGGAAATATTAAGCAATTTACGTGCAAAAATGCTGTCTTTCTTGATTGCTACATATAGCCAAGAGAAATTTTTATTTGATGATTTTGTTTTACTTTTTTTTTTAATAAAAATAATAATTCAAGCTGTATAATGCATCCCATGCATATAATATAAGTGGGGCGCCTAAATGATTGTAATATAAAAACAAGCGAGTAGAATAATATATATATACACTTACATTTACAGTTAGGGTATTTTTTATGTACTTTGAATATGGGATTAATTTATACTCAAAAAAGAGTAATAACTAAAGAAAAAACTTCTCTTAATAAAAATGACTCCAAAATTCAAATTTATGGTTCTAAAAGTTTGAAAAGACTTTGGTGGATTAGATATGATTCCATAAGATACAACAGAGAATCTAACCATTACATATGAAAGCATACAAATTATATAATGCTACCTTAATTAATACAAGATCATGCAAATACATTATTTCTAATAAGCATTTATGTTGTATTTTTCTCTATTTTTTTTTCTGATGTTATGTTTTCTTTTTGGTTTCATAAACAATTGGAAATTGAGAACAAAATCTTAGATTAAGTCCCTTGATGATTTTATCAAGCACAGGGATGATTTTTGCAAAGACAATTTGTTATTATTTGATATCTAATTCAAGAAAATTTGGAAGGTGAAATTTTAAAAATCTATCTTGACATCTATTGCTGTATGTATTTTGTTATTATCAAATATATTATTTTCGTCCAAAATTGTATAATGTATTCTGATCTATCATAATGGATTTGAACCATGTCTACATAGGAGTGGTTCAATTACTGAGGTTCAGTAAAGAGTGTTCCATCAGAAAAACATCTTAGTTTTTTTAATTAAAATAAAAATATGCAACCACATAAGGAAGAGATGTCATAAATGTTTTGTTGGTGGTAGGCACATGTGCAACGGTGTCTTCAATTCGTAATAAACAAAGAACTTTAAGAGGAAGAAGACAGATCAAATTATTGAGAGGGAGAAGTTATTGTTACGCAACATACCAGGCCATGTATATAAATGAAAAACATAACTGCTCAAAGATATGCACTAACTCAGAAACACAAGACATTACAACTAGCTAGAAACAAATACTTAACTTTGATAATGCATATGTCCATAACCTCCACCAAACTTTGCAGAGATAAGATAAGTACGCCCATGAAGAATCTAAACAATAGAGTTGGCTTTTCAAGGAGAATGGGAAGCCATACGCAAAATCATTCATTTTCCCTTTTTTTTTGGTAATTTCTTTTTGTAAGCTGACGCTAGTCATTTGCATGGCAGAGTTGTTGCTAGTTCATATAACAAAAATATAGCAAAAGAAGAAAAGAAGGGAGAAAAATTAAAAGCAGATGAGGATATAAATCAATATAGGGACGCGACAAGATTTTGCTTGTCATCTTGTCATGGTCCTGTCCTAATTTCTAAAGGATACAGGATTTCCTAAAAGCCAAGCTGTCCTGTCCTACATCGGTGTCATTAGGGTAGAGAGAGATGAACTGGGATGTCCCAACCTTCTTTTTTTTTTTTTTGTCACAACTGTCTTAACTTGTGAAAATTTTCATGGTCTGTGAGCCAACGCTGATTGCTAGCCTTTCAAAAATATTTATATTAAAAAAACACACGCACACACAAAACCTAAGAAACATAAGAAAATTGTTTTCTTAAATAGCATATTCCAGATGGATATAGGATGGGAGAGTAAATTAAAAAGCATTTACGGGACGGGATGGGACACTAGGGTTTTTCTCTTGTCCCACTTTCCTCCTATCTCAATGTCAAGACTTGAATGTTGGTCCTAATCTCGTCTTGTATCTCTGTTTATTCCATCTCATCTCCACTCCTAATTTCTAAACTTTTTGCTGGACATCTAAATAAACTGTGTCTAACATATATAACCCTAGAGAAAAAACAAGATCAGAAACTTCATATATTTTTAATGCAATGAGTGACATGTTTATGTGTTAGGAAGTATGAAATGTCTCGCATGCAATGATTCTTATTAAAAATGTAACATGCATTAATTCATAGTATGTATTAGAGGAGTAAAAAGTTTAGAATTACCTAAAAGAGAAGAGAGCAGTTCTAATTTCTTAGTTATAATACAGAAAAGTCACAAGCGTGTTACTTAATAAGTAGTAATACTTGTATTTATAGCAAATATCAAAAGCTTTTTATAATAATTTTAATGGGCTATTAGGTTAACCCAATATCATAGTCCAGTCTCAAAGTCCAATAAATGTGCATCCCAACATATATATATATATAAAACTTGGGCTTCAACTATTATACTCATATAGTTGACATAATATTATATCTATATTTTATTGAAAATTGATAAAATGTTAGTTCATAGTTTTACACAATATTGATGACAATATTTATTGACTTAATTAATAACCACAAATTACAAGGCAGCGGAAAGTAGTTTTGGTATTTGCAAAATCAACCATGTAGATTATGGCATTAACTTTGATGACCAGATCATTTGTATATTCTCTAATCCTTTCAAAATCAAGAGTCACTGGATGATTCTCTAACATTGTTGATGAACACTTTTAAGTATTTATCTACATATTCTTATACTTACTTCTATCATTTCAAACTTGCATTTAATTGTTTAATTAGCATCTATTTTTATCATTGAGATCTAATTGAAATTTATTGTATTTCATATTAATTTTCCTACTTTAAGGTCTAATTTTATTTGTTAGGGATTTTTAATTTTAGGACGGGACCAAAGAGGCCTCGGATCGGGTTGGGATTTATGTCCAAGCTTAGGATTGGAATAATAAATCTTCAAAAATTCATGAAGCAATGGCACAAAAGATATTTTCTCAACTAAAAATGGTGAAATAGGCTTTTGGCAACTTAAAGAGGGGCAATTTTGTAATTTGGGCCTCATTAATGGTAATTTTGTAATTTTTCTACATTTAACCTAAAATTTTTTTGGCTAGGCTCATTCATTAGCTAACCTAGCCGCCACTCTCATCTCTTCTATCTAGCTTTCTTCTTTTCTTCTTCTTCCATGGCTGCCTCTATGAAAATGGAAGGCTAGACGTTTTTGTAATCAATTTGGTATGATTTGAAGACTATTGATTTAATTCTTGAGACCATTGTTGTATTTATTTTGAATTTAATAAAAGTTATGCTTCTTTACTCTTCATTTCTCTCTCTAGGATTGTGTATAATGACTTTTATGCATGATTTTTGGATGGCTTTGTGGGATTTCTCGGTCTAATCACCCTAGGAATAATTTCCACAGAGTAGAACTTGATTTGGTTGGATAGAAATTTAGAATTTAGGCCTTGGCTACTATAATCCCTTGCTGCGAGGATGGTTGAGGTTGGGTTTGGTTCCAATGGTCATAACCTATCCGATTGCGTAGTAGGAATTGCCGAACTAGGTGCAGGGATATCGGCTTAGTTAGGGTTCAACCAAATTAATTAACTAGGTAGGTTAATCTTGAGATTTTGGGGTTAATCTAGTTAATTAGCATAACTGAATTTAAATTTTATCTTTAGGTCAAGGATAGAATCACCATTGTTTAATAGTTCCCTAGGTTGATTGCATTTCCATCATCTTATTTTACTGTTTATCGCATTTATTCATTGTTGAATTGCTGAAACCCCCCCCCCATTTCGCCTAATTGACTGAAACATGTACTAGTGGTTCTCTGAGAACACGACCTTAGTTTGAAACTTGAACTTGGTATTTTTATTTTGACCACAACCTATAGTAGCAATGCTATAGGGCGTGCATCAAGGAAGAAAGAAAGAAATAGAAAAAAAAAATTATATATACAATAAGTGTTGTTTAGTGGCCTTTGTAATTGAAGAAAGTGAGAGTAAGAATTGATTGTGCATTTTTGTGTTTGAACTCTTATTTTCATGCTCTCTTTGATACTTATTTTTCCATATCCATTTTATCCTTCCTTTCTTCTTTTCCCTTAGCCTTATTACAACCTTTAATAAAGTCCTTTTGAATTATATATGTATATGTTTTGGAGTAGTGGAGATTATAATTTTTGCAAGCTTATGGTAGTGCTTACATCTTGAGTTGAGTGAGTGTAAACATTTTATCTATCCTAAACACTTGAGAGTTTGAGTGAATAGCATCTTGTGAGACCATCATTCTTGATATATGCTTTCATTTGATATTGCCTTGCTTGTTAAATTAGAAGGTAAAGAATTAAGGCATGATTGGTTATGTTCTTATGTTTTGATGTCCTCTATGTTACACATTGTCTCATTCTTGATAATCATTGGAAAGTAGAGTAGAAATAGTTTTGTTTTGTTTTGAGCTTTTTGCATATTGTCATTACCCTTTTATTCTTTAATGTAAAGTTTTATTTTACCCGAGACGTGCAAAGAATAAGTGTGGGAGGATCTGATAAACACTTTTTAATGTTTATCTGTGTACTCTTATACTTACTTCTAGCATTTCAAATATGCATTTAATTGTTTAATTAGTATCTATTTTTATCATTGAGGCTTGATTGGAATTTATTGTATTTCATATTAACTTTTCCACTTAAGGTCCAATTTTACTTGTTAGGAATTTTTAATTTCATGATTGGACCTGAGAGGCCTCACAACCTGTTGGGATTTTTGTCCTAGCTTGGGATTAGAGCAATAATTATCATTAATTCATGATGCAAGGGCACAAAGGGTATTTTCTCAATTTTAAAGGGGCAAAATAGGCTTTTGGCAACATAATGAGGGGCATTTTTGTAATTTGGGCCTCATTGATGACAATTATGTAAGTTAAGCTTCATTAATGGCAAATTTGTAATTTTCTTGCACTAGACCTAGGGCCAAGCCTTCTCCTTCCCCATTCTTAGCCGCCACTTCATCTTCTTCCTTGGTTTTTCTTCATTTTCTCCTTCTCCCATGGCTGCCTCTATGAAAATGGAAGGCTAGGCGCATTTGTAGTCAATCTGGGATGACTTGAAGACTGTTGGTTTGATTCTTGAGACCTGTATTGTGTTTATTTTGAATTTAATGATAGTTATGCTTCTCTACTCATCATTTCTTTCTCTATCATTGTGTATGATGATTTTTATGCATGATTGCTGGATGGGTTTGTGGGATTTCTAGGCCTGATCACCCTAGGAGTAATTTCCACGAAGTAGAACTTGATTTAGTTGGATAGAAATTCAGAATCTATGTCTTGGGTGTTCAAATCCCTTGCCACAATGTTGGTTAGGGTTAGATTTAGTTCCAATGACCATAATCTATGCGATTGTGTAGTAGGAATTACCGAGCTAGGTGCAGAGATACCGGCTTAGTGAGGGTTTAACCAAATTAATTAATTAGGTAGGTTATTCTTGAGATTTTGGGGTTAATCTAGTTAATTGACATAATTGAAATTAAATTTATTTTAGGTTAAGAATAGAATCACCATTGTCTAATAGTTCCCTAGGTTGATTGCATTTCCATCATCTTATTTTACTGTTTATCGCATTTATTCACTGTTGAATTGCTGAAACCCCCCATTTCACCTAATTGACTGAAACTTGTGCTAGTGGTTCTCTAAGAACACAACTCTGGTTTGAAACTTGAACTTGGAGTTTTTAATTTGACCGCAGCCTATAGTAGCAACGCTATAGGGCACTCGTCAAATCACTAGTACAAGTCTCAATCAATTTAGTCTAAGTTAATGGGCATTTTCAATAGAATCAATATTAATAGAGTAAATAATAGTAAATAAACACAATGAACAAGTAAATTGAATTAATCGATGATTTAAATACAACCAACCTAGAACTATCTAACACCCAATGATTTTATCCTCGACTGAAAGATAAAATTTCATTCCGGTTATGCTAATTAACTAGATTAACCCCAAAATCTCAAGATTAACCTAATTTAATTAATTTGGTTGAACCTTAACTAAGCTAGGATCCCTGCACTTAGCTCGACAATTTATACTACATAATTGCATAGGTTATGACTGTTGGAACCAAACCCAAACCCAACCTCAACCATATTCACAACACAAAATTAGAGCATCCAAGACCTAAAATCAAAATTTTTATTGAACAAAATTGAGTTCTATTATGTGGAAATTACTCATATGGTGATCAGATCTAGAAAATCCACAAGCCTATCCAAGAATCATGCATAAAAATCATCATACATAATTTTAGAGGGAGAAACAAGGACTAGAGAAGCATAACTTTTATTAAATCCAAAATAAATATAATATTGGTCTCAAGAATCAACCGGTAGTCTTTAGATCATCCTAGGTTGATTACAAGAGCTCCTAGCCTTCCATTTTCATGGAGGCAGCCATGGAAGAGAAGAAAATAAGCTAAACCTAGAGTGAGAGTGTGTGGAGGAGTGAATGATGGTGAAGAAGAAGACCTAGCCAAAAATATCTAGGGAATTGAGGGAAAAATTACAAAAATGTCATTAATGAGGCCAAATGACGACCTTGCCCATCATTTAAGTTGCCAAATGCCTATCTTGCCCTTTGGAGTTGTGAAATTCCCATTTATGTCCTCACTTCATAAATTTATGAAGATTTGTTGCTCCAATCCTAAGCTTGGAGATAAATCCAACATGCTTTGAGGCCTCCTAGGTAAAGTCCTGAAATTAAAACTTTCCTAACCAGTAAAATTGGACTTTAATGATATGAAATATAATAAATTCTAATTAGACCTCAATGATATAAATAGTTACAAATTAAACAATTAAATGCAAGTTTAATATGTTAGATATAAGTATAGGAGTACAAAGAGAAACACCAAAAAGTATTTACCAATCAGCCGTTTGACCTTGTGTCTTTCATACTCATGGATTTTTCCTGTGCAATCTTGTTGACCTCATACCCTGACCTATCCATGGATTTCCTTGTCAACTGCCTTTCATTATTGTACTTTTGTCTATCCATGGATTTTCCCCTCCCTAGCCTTTTGACCTCATGCCTTGGCCCGCCAATGCAAATTGCCAACATTAGTCTTGACCTTCTATCTTGGCCTATTTCTTTTGGACCCTCGAATTTAGTGTTCTACTACTCATGTCCTTAATTTGCATTCTGACATTAGCTACATATGTTTATTGAATAGTGATAATTATAAACTTATAACTATTATATATTGTAGAGCTTAGTGATTTACTATGGGCGACTGTGTTATAGTGCATACTTATCTTGACTATCACCCTCCACCTCCCTTTCATATGTTGTATGCTAGAACTTGTGGGTCTAATGCATATTTACATCATTTGTCTAGTAACTTTATTATTAACCATGTTTTCAATGTAAAGAATTTGACGCATTACAAAGGCACTTGTCAACCTCTAATGTTGTTGTCTATAGTTGTTTCTGCATGTTCCAGCTATTCTCTGGATCTTTCATCATCAAATGTGAGAGTGGTTCTCATAGAGAATGCATGAATTGCCCCTTCTACTACTCCTCCCAAATGCCTTGTGAAGTGGAAGCAGTACTAGTTTCTGATGCTCCATAGCTTGTAGTTGATGATTCATGTTCGTTAATTGTTACTTTTTTCGATCTTTACCTCCCTTTTAACTCTCTGGAGGTGTGTCCTTCTGATGTGAAAGCAGTCCTGATCTCCAGGATGTAGGCAAAGACTCGAATAATTGAAAGGAACACAAAGAAAAAGACATCATGATGGAGAAATTTAATACTTATAGCCATGCTACCAACCTTGATCAGTAATCACAATGCCTGTATCCTAAATCCACAAGAAATTAATTTTCCTTAGTAAAATAACCAATCCACAAAACAAGAAGCTGTCTGGAGGCACAAATTGGGGTCTTCTTGAAGCTTTGGATCACCAATCCTATTAAGGATTGACAATCAAAGAACAAGAATTGCATAGAAGAACTCTCTCTCTGAAAAATTTTGAAAAAGATATGTAATATTGATTGATTACCAAAATTGTTCTATCTATACCTCAAATTACATATCAACTCTTTTAAATAGGAAAAACCCTAGTTTTAATTTATTGGCTAAAAATAAATCCTAAGATCTCAAGGCTAATAAAAAGTTTACAATTGGGAAAAACTTAATGTAGGCAAACAATTAAAAATAAGGAAACAAAATAAAAGAAACTTGAAATAAGCAGAGCGCCGTGGCGCTAGTTTTGGGCAATGCAGTGCTGCCCTTTTCAGCTCACGTTCAAATAGATTCAAAGCCCCGAGAACTACGGTGCTCTAGTTAAGCATTGTGGCACTGTCACGACACAAAATTTCAAATAACAAGCAGTGTTATTGCATTGTGGCATACTTTCCGAGCACGAGTTCTCATCACTGAAACCATGTAGAAGCAGCATAGCCAAAATCCATTTAGAAGTGTCATTACTTTTTCCAACACTTTGGGACTTAATGTTGGCCTTGATTGTTTGCTCTAAAGGTTGATAATTGGACTAAATCCATCTTCAGTGCCTTGTAGATAAACCACACATAATGTCTTTCAATCAAATTCATCTTGGCACTCCTTGGCATGCATCTTCATGATCAAGATCACCATCCATTTATTGAAGCCCAAATTCTCAAGTTTAGCTCTCATGCCACGTCCGTCATCATTCTCCCCCTCTTGAGGGGGAGTCGTCCTTGACTTTTCTTGGTCAGCTAATAGATAAGGAAAAATATAAGTAACTCAAGAAGAAATAAGAACATTTTTTTTTTTTTTACCAAGTGGTAGAAACTCCTCTTTGCTTAATTGCTCCCTCGGTCAAAAATTAGTTCTTTGAATGATTGAATGATTTGTAGTGCATGCCATTCAACTCTTCCTTTCTCACTGATGTTTATATATATATATATATATATATATATATATATATATATATTTAAATAAAGTACAAACACACATTATCAATGTATCTGGTCAAATATTCTAAGATTGTTGTACCCACAATGACTGGCTACTAATTACCAAAATACTATCATCTGAAATATTATTTAGGCAATTGAAAGTAATAACTCAAATTAAAAAAAAAATATACAAAGAAAGAAGGCAAACATAAATAAAATTAACCTCAACCTTAAGTATTGAATAACTTATTTTCCTCAATTCAAATTAATTATATCAATTGCCAACTAGGATTCCTAATGTGTCAATAAACTTTTTCGAAGGTCAAATTAACCTAACGTAAACTACTACTTCAATCATATACATATGTGAATTGTTGTAATCTAAGTTTCATTAAGATCTATGAATTCTCTTTTTATGATTGCATAGGGTCTTAAAATAGTATTATCTTAAGCTCCTCTAAGTAACTATTTCTTGTGGTCTAAGTTATCTAATCTCTTCTTAATTCATAGAAACTCACAAATCTCCTATTAATTAGCCAAATCAATAAAAAGTTGAAGAACAGAGAAATAGAACTCATTTGAATATAATCAAACTGAATTAATTTATATAAGTGTTCAATACTTCAAGTTTTGGCTACATCGTAGCCCTAAAAAAGAAAACTAGAACATAAAAGAAAATGATGAAGAAAAAGAATAAATTGAACCCATGAAGTTGCCTTTGTGCCTCCTCTTCTCTCCTCCTCCTCTCAGCCAAAAGTCTCTTCCTAAACTTAATTCTAAAAGAGGTATTTATAACTAGAAAATATATAATGAAACTAGAAAACCTAATAAATCTAGAAACCCTAGTTACATAAACATAAGAAAGTTTAGAGGATGAAGAAATCCAATTACATCAGGAAAACTCAAGGCTCAAAATATTTTCATTAATTGTCCAAATATGGAAATACTTTTTATTTTTCTGCTTTAATTGTCCAAATTATTCTCTAGCTATAAAATAGGAAATTAACTTAAATTAGAGCCACCTCTATATATTAATACAGCCAAAAATACTAAGAAAATGGATTACAAAATATAGATATAAAATTCAATTATCACTCACCTAAGCAAGCATACTCATTTAGAAATTTATATGGTGAGAATTTAGCAATTAAAACATCAAACATGTTAATACGACCTTGCATTGATCAAAGCCAACCTATCATAAAATCCATAGAATCTTCAATGTAAGGTTTACAAGATATGCAAATTATCATAGAATCCATTGGACATTAAAAAGTCCACTAATTCAAGCTCACATGCAATGTCTCACATAGACGTTGGTTCACACAAGTGATTTCTTCCAAACACGAAATAATTGCACCTAAAGAAATTTACAGATTTATATGCACAATGCATCACTGTGGGAAAACAGTCCAAATCAATTAGTAAAGTTTAACTCCCCCTCTTAGACCTGGGTATCTCAACAAGAAAATCCATGAAATTAAATTCCCAATTAATCCAAGGAATAAGAAGTATAATAGACAAACCAAACGAATTCAAGTGGAAGGGAATATCATAGTGAAAAGAAATACCATACAATGAATGCATAGGCACAGAAAGTATCCCTATCAAATAAAACATCATCATGCTAATCGTATTCACATCCCAAGATTCTAGAAGTTCCACCGGTTAAACAATGCCCGCAATAATTATCAACGAAATCACATAACAACAGGTGGAACAACTTCTAGAATCATGGGATGTGAATCCTGGCAATAAATGAAATTATGCTAATCCCAAGATTCAAGTTTGTTTCAATGTTGTTACCACATTATTCCATGAGTCTTTGCAATAAATGCCAAAGAAATCTTCAATTTTGCAGCTTATTGGAACCGAACATTGGAATCTCCTCTTTGGAATTAGGATCTTTCCCTTCAAGAACTGAAGGGATTCTACAACGTATCTCCATAGGAATTATTACCAGCAAAGAAGGAACACGCACACTAAAGTTAAGATTGTTAGATAAATTCAAAATCTTAACTTGACTTTTTTTTTCACGCTGACTCAAGAGATTCTCTTTTCTCTCACTTTGTTTTTCTCTTTCTTCACTTCCTTTTTGCTCACCTCTTTTTCTTTACACTCGTCAATTTTCTCATTCTCATTTTGCTCACTCAAATCTCTCTTATTCTTCTCACTATGCTCTTTCTATTTTTCTCTCCACTCTAGTTTATCAAGCTCACTTTCAACCTCTCTCTCAATATTTTCGTCCTCTTTTCTCTCTAATTTCTCTCAAATGTATATTCACCATGATGTAAAATAAGCATCTAGGGTTTTAGTCTAACTAGGTTAGAGTTTTGGCCTTATTTAATGGGCTTTTATTTTTCTGTTTATTTTAATTATTCTATTATTATCTAGATTAAAATTATTTTTAATCTTATTTTTAGGAAACTCTATGGCCTATAAATAGGCCCCCTCTGTATTTAGTTTATTAAAATGTTTGAGAAATTAATATTATGTGAGTTTATTTCAGAGAGTATCTGAGTAAGTTAAGGTAGTACTTTGCACTAAAGGAACACTCTAGGTTTATTTTCGATGGAGTTCCTAAGGGTTTTTTTTCACTTTGTTTTACACCAATTTGGTATTATAGCCAAACTTCAGTTTCTTCTGTTGTTAGGAAAACTAAATCGAAGACCACCATCAAATTCAGAAGGTCCAGATTTGTCCACTATAAAATTTTTAAACCCATCAGAGCATCCACGCACCACCACCGGCGACTTCCTTTCACACATAGTAGCATTTTAAGTACTGTTTCACCGCCTTTTGGACATTTTTCAAAAAGTCTACTACCGTTTTCACGTTCAAAAAGGTCAGATATGTTAGGATGCAAAATTTTAGCTTTACCAGAGCCTCCACGGGTTGGTCAAACACTAGCGAGCCTCCTCCACCTTTTGGTCAACCTTTTCTATGTACTGAGTTAACTCACCAAGTCACCACCGAGTTAACTCACTCCATACACACCCATATCCACATTAGCTCGAGACCTCCTCAATGTGCACATCATCACCAACAACCAATCAATAGATGCCACTAGGGGTGAGCAAAATTCAATTAACCAACCGAAATTGACCAAACTGAAAATAAATCGGTTTAATCAGTCAGTTAGTATAGGTTTAATAGGTCGGTTACAGTTTTGAAATTTGAAAAAATCGATTAATGTCGGTCAGTTTCGGTTTTACATTTTTCCTAACTGATGAAAACTGAACCGACCGACTAAAACATTATAAACTTTAATCTTTTCATATACCATGTTAATTAGTGATTCAATTATTTTATTGATTGATTAAATTATTCAAATATTGTGTCATCTTAATGTATAAAAACAATTATATATTGCTAATTTGATATATACTTTAGTATTGTGTAAATATGTTTATTGAAAATAGTAATTTTTTAGTAAAGAAATTTAAAAAAAAAATTTTACTTTTGTTATGTATAGACATTTGTTTATGTTAATTTTTCCAAGCATTTGTGTATATATTTGAAACCAAAAGAAGTTAGCTTCCATAAATATCTTTATATATTTTTAGGTTTGTTATTCATTTATTTTTGTTTTTACTTATATGATTCTTAGTAAGATGTCATAGATACTCTTAAAAAATAACTTGTTTTAACTTATCTAATAGCCACATTCTTAATTTATAGTAAAACAATTAAATATATATTCCAAATAAACACAACACTAAAATGGAAACAATTTTTTTTAAAAAAAAAAAAATTATTACTGTCAGTTAATTATTAACCGACTGAAACCGACTGCTTAACTGACTAAAACCGAACTGTCCATTTTAAGGTGTAGTCTGTCGGTTATCGGTTTGATAAAATTATATAATCAGTTAGTGTCAGTTTGACAAAAATATAGTCAAAACTAACTATAACTAACCGACGCTCACCTTTAGACGCCACATTTTAACCAACATAACACATTATCACCACATCAGCACTAGACAAGTCAACATCCACATCAACACAACAACATCAAACCAGAGGCTGCCACATCATAAGAAACACCACATCATTTGCCATGTCATCAAAGTTGACCAATGACAGTTGACTTTGACCTTTGCCATTGTCTTTCGGTAGAACTATTATCCTAAGGTTTTTGGACCTCTTGAGCTAACTTTTAGGCTTATTTTTGTTGTTTAAAGCTTCCAACTAAGAGTTTTGGGCTGAGACACTATAAGGTCAACTCTTTCCTACTAGAAACTAGTCTAACTTTAATATTGCTTTGAAATTTCAAGTAATTGAATCAGGCCCTATTATTTCTTCTTGTCTAGAGTTTTTTTTTTTTATATTTTTTTTTATTTTCTTGCTTCTCTCCCTACACACCCGTAGTATACTATACCCCTACACAATTTGGGCTCTATACCCTAGTCAATTTTACCTTAGAACTAGTAAGGGATTTATTGTTATCATGAAAAGTTTATTCTTTGTGGTTTACATGAAAATCTCAACTTGAGTTGCAGTGATCATTTACTAATTAGGATTTGTGAACAGTTTATGCGTTTATGAATCCGAGTTTGTAGAGTGTGATATATCCATAAATTGTCTTCAGTACCAACAGATCCACCATCTTCCATTACCTCCAACCTCTGTTTATCTGTTATGTTTGTGTAACAAGAAGAAGAAAGGAACAAAGGACTTCACCAATTCCTCACAACCACTCTGTTGTTCTCTATTGATTTTACCACTCGTATTTGTCGCTCAAAATATAATCTCACCTCTCAAACACACAAATAATAAGCTTAAGCTTGCCAATTAAGAATTAGCTAGCCCTAAGACTTTAAGAAGTAAACTGTGATGTGCCTCAAGTGGTGCAAGGTGTGTAAGCGGTATTGATAAATGTGAGTGATATGGAAACAATAGGAAACCAATAAATAAGGGAACAAGGAGATCAATAAATCAAGGGATAAGAATCCAAAGAAATCAAGGAAACAAGAGCAAAGCAAAATCTAGCCAAATTAATGCACTCAATGTCACTAAATTGTGTCTAGTTTCCTAAGTTCAAGAAAATTCATTTTTCCTAATTCAACAATATCAACTTCACTGCACACAGAAGATTGTCTTCTTTTTTTTTTTTGCTGCTTCTCTTTTTTGTAATTTTTTTTTAATGTATATCAACTATTCCCAAAAAAATTTCTGCAGTAGTTCCAAGTGTTCCAATACTTAAAGAAGTTGAATCCTGATAACATCCATTATATACATGTATTTTCTGTCATTTTCCCAATATTTCAATGGATAAAATGCTTGTGATTAAGGGCTTATGGTTGCATTTTGTGACTTGTAGATAAATTGGAGTTTAGAGCCGAAAGAAGCCCAATGGAGAAGCTTTAGCAAGTATGCATAAGAGGTCCAAGTTTATGTTGTGCACACACCTGAAAGAAGAAGCTCGCCTAGAATTTTAGAAGTCAAGAGGAGTTGGGCTCTCATTTACAGCTGGCCCATTTATTTTTCAAGGAATTTCTGTAAGTTGACCAAATCAATTTTATTTCATTTAGGAGATTTAATTTGGAAAGAAGATATTTCAAAGATATTATCTCTTTGAATCTCTTCTTTTGGATAATTACAGATTTTATTTCTTTTTCTTATATTAGGAGAATTTTTAGGTTTTAGAGAATCTTCTATTTTCTAGTTTTCACGTAGACTTTTGGAGGGGAGGAGGAGGAGAAGAACATTTTTCCCATGGAGGCTACTTCTTCTATCTTTTTCTCTACTCATTCTATGATGATTTGTGACTAAACTCATTTTCTAGTTCAAGGATAATGGAAGTTTGGTTTTCAGAAATTGTGAAATCTAACTAATTTCTCTGCTCTTTTAATTTTTGGTATTTATATATCTTCTGAGCATATTCATCTATTATTGATTTGTTGATTGATGCAGAAAAGGCTCTTTACTCAATTAGCAGGACAACATACAGCCAATTAGAAAGTTAGATCCGTAATTGTTTAATTGTTCTAATACTTAATGGTTAAATAACTTGTGTTATGTGGATATATAATCCAGTCTAAATGAACTAAGCTTGTGAGTTTGTTGGCTAGAATTGGGTCTCTCTTGGTTTGACTACACTAAATGAGAGATTGGTTATTAGAACTTTTTAATAACTATAACTAATTTATCAAATGAATAAAAGAATTTATCTTTGCATCAGTGATCAATTTCATGAACCAATACTGAAATTATTCCTTTAGCTAGAGTTCTTTGCCTTTGAATTTTATTAATTTTCATTCTTGCTTATTTAGTTCGTCTTTATTTTAGTTTAATTTCATTCTTGCGCAAGCCTATAGCATCGCTACTATGAGTGGCGGTTAAATTTAAAAAAATCCAAGTTATGTTTTCAACCAGGTCGTGTTCTCAAAGAATCACGAGTACAAGTCTTAGTCAATTAACGAGGGAAATGGGGTTTTTAAGCAGAATTAATAACACTATCAGTAAAAAGTGTAATAAACAATGAAATAGAAATCAAGAGATGATAAAAATGCTATCAACTTAAGAAAATATTAGACATCAGTGATTCTATCCTCGACTTAAGGATAAAATTTAATTGTAGTTATGCCAACTAACTAGATTAACCCCAAAATCTCAAGATTAACCTACCCCATTAATTAATCTAGTTGAACCGATATCCCTACATTTAGTTTGACAATTCCTATTACACAATCGCATAGGTTATGGTCATTGGAACCAAACCCAACCCTAACCATCATCGCAACAAAGGATTAGAGCATCCAAGACCTAAATTTTGAATTTCTATCCAACCAAATTAAGATTTACTCTTTGGAAATTACTCCTAGGGTGATAAGACCTAGAAATCCCACAAACCCATCTAGAAATCATCATTCACAATCCCATGGAGAAAAATGAAGAGTAGAGAAGCATAACTTTCATTAAATTCAAAATAAATGCAACAATAGTTTCAATAATCAAACCGACAATCTTCAAGTCATCCCAGGTTGATTACAAAAGCGTCTAACCTTCCATTTTCATGGAGGCAGCGATGGGAGAAGAAGAAGAGAAGAAAACTACAGAGAATAGGTCAAGGAGGCATGAATGACAAGTAGGTTTTCATGCTAACTGAATTTGCCTAGGTTTAAATGTAGGAAAATTATGAAAATGCTATTAATGAGGCCCAAATTACAAAATTAATATTAATGAAGCCTAAATTACATAATTGCAATTAATGAAGTTGCCAAAAGCTTATTTCATCTTTTTTGAGTTGAGAAAATATTCTTTATGCTCTCATTTTCATGAATTAATGAAGATTATTGTTCTAATTCTAAGCTTTGACATAAATCCTAATAGATTCTGAGGCTTCCCAGGTCCAGTCCTAAAATTAAAAATCCCTAACAAGTAAAGTTGGACCTTAAAGTGGGAAAATTAATATGAAATACAATAAATTCTAATTAGACCTTAATGATAAAAATATATGCTAATTAAACAATTAAATGCAAGTTTAAAATGCTAGAAATAAGTATAAGAGTACAAAAATAAACACTAAAAAGTGTTTATCACATCCCTACCCAACCCCCTTTAAGAATTAAAGATTTAAACAAGGAACAAAGTAGATAACAAGGAAAATTTCCAGCACACAAGGAATTGGACACAAGACTCATAAGAAAACAAAGCAACCAGAGTTTGTATATTCATAAAAGGATGCACAACTAGAAGGAAGGAAAATTTTGCAGAATTTATATGTGTGTATTAGGGGTAAGCGTTGGTCGGTTACGGTTGATTTTGACTATATTTTTAACCGACTGACACTAACTGATTGTGTAATTTTGTCAAATTGATAACCGACCGACTATACCTGAAAACTGACGGTTCGGTTTTAATCGGTTAAGCGATCAGTTTTAGTCGGTTATTAATTAACCAAAAGCAACAATTTTTTTTAAAAAAAAAACACTTTTTTTTTTTCCATTTTAGTGTTGTGTCTACTTTGAATATATATTTAATTGCTTTATTGTAAATTAAGAATGTAGCTATTAAATAAGTTAAAATAAATTATTTTTTAAAAGTATCTATAACATCTTACTAAGAATCATATAAGTAATAGTAAAAATACGTAAATTTAAAAACCTATAAATATATAAAGATATTCATGGAAGCTAACTTCTTTCGGTTCTAAACATATGCACAAATGTTTGGAAAAGTCAAAATTAACATAAACAAATGTCTATACATAACAAAAATAACCTCTTCTTTTTCTTTTTTTTTAAATTTCTTTACTAGAAAATTACTATTTTCAATAAACAAATTTACACAAGACTAAAGTACATATCAAATTAGTAATATATAATTATTTTTATACATCAAGATGACATAGTATTTAAGTGATTTAATTAATCAATAAAATAATTGAATCACTAATTAACATAGTATATAAAAATATTAAAGTTTATAATATTTTAGTCGGTCGATTTGGTTTTCATCGGTTAGAAAAAATGCAAAACCGAAACCGACTGACGTTAACCGATTTTTTCAAATTTCAAAATCGTAACCGACCGACTAAGTCGATACTAACCGACTGACACTAACCATTTGTTTTCGGTTCGGTCAGTTTCAGTCGGTTAATTGAATTTTGCTCACCTCTACTAAATATGGTGTTGGATACCAGTGGTTCATACCCAAAAAAAGAAAAAAAAAAAAGACAAGAACAAAAACAAAGACACAACAATATACCAAGAAACAAAGAAAAGATAGACACACCTTTTGTGTAAACCAGTGCTCTAATGCCAATTAATGTGATTAGCAGTCTCAATCTTCACGACTTAGGCAAAGACTCAAATTATCTAAAGGAACACAAAGAAAAAGACACTATGCAAAAATTCGATACTTGTAGCCAAGCTACCTACTTTCTTCAGTAATCACAAGACTCGTAGCCAAAATCTACAAGAGATTAATTTTCACCAGGAAAATAACCAACCTACTCAATAAGAACCTTTCTGGAGGCACAAATTGGTGTCTTCTTGAAGCTTTGGATCACCAATCCTATTGAGGATTAACAAGCAAAGAACAGGAATTGCATAGAAGGACTGTCTCTCAAGAATTCTGAAAAAGATATGTATTTTAATCTAATGGCTAAAAAAAAAAAAATCCTAAGATCTAAAGGCTACTAAAGAGTTTGAGTTAAATTATAATTGGGAAAAACCTAAACTAGGAAAACTAATTAAAATAAATTTGAAATCACCATTCGAGCGCTGCAGTGCTAGGTTTAGAAGCTGCGATGCTGCCCTCTCTAGCTCACGTTCAACTAGAACCAAAGCCCCGAGCATTACTGCACTCTAGATAAGCATCGTGGTGCAATCACAACACAGGAAATTTCAAACAGCAATCTGTGTTGTTGCGCTGCAGTGCACCTTGCAAGAACGAGTTCTCATCACCTAAACCATGTAGAAGCATAGCCAGACTCCCTTGAGAAGCGTCAATACTCTTTCCAACACTTTGGCACTCAACGTTGGCCTTGATTGCTTGTTCAAAAGGTTGATAGTTGGACTAAATCCATCTTCAATGTGTTGTAGATAAACCACTCATAATGTCCTTTGATCAAATCCATCTTGGCACTCCTTGGCATGCATCTTCATGATCAAGATCACCATCCTTTTATTGAAGCCCAGTTTCTCAAGTTTAGCTGTCATGCCTCGTCTGTCATCAATGACTTAGTGTTGGCATTGATTGCTTGCTCTAAATGTTGATAGTTGGACTAAATCCATCTTCAATACCTCGAAGATAAATTACCCATATTGTCCTTCATTCAAATCCATCTTGGCACTCCTCAGCATGCATCTTCATGATCAAGATCACCATCCATTTATTGGAGCCCAGTTTCTCAAATTTAGCTCTCAGGCCTCGTTCGTCCTCACCTTCCCACATGGATGGAATGACGTACAATGGGAAGTTGGCTTTAGTTAGCTTTTTAATTTATGCATTTTATATAATGTTGGGTTATTTTATTCCATGTTGGATTTTTTTTTTCTAGTACTAGAATATGATTATTTATTTAGTTGGGTTGTTTGGTTACTTTGCCTACCTATAAACATTTGGAACTTTTTGATGAATTACAATATTGTTAGTTTTTCAGGGAGTATCTGAGTCTTTGCCAATGAATATCTTACCGTAAAAAATTTACTTTAAGTTTAATTTTAGGAGAGTATCTTGGCTAACGGAGTAACTAAGAATTTTCTTTTCTTTTCTCCCCTTAAAAAATTCCTTTAGTAAGATTGGCACCTATAGTGTAAAATCAAACAATTGAATGAGAAAGGTAATCGCATTGAAAAATTTAATAAACTTACTCAATCATGATTAATTAATTAGAAAGTAAAGGTATATTTCATTGTTATTATCTTCTGCCTGAATCATTCAATTGCAGCTCATGTTGTTAGCTATTCAAAATTGTAAAGGGACAATGGCTGTAATGTTTGAAACAAAAGAAGAAGTATAATTTTAAATATGAGGTAACAAAATTTTAAGTAGTTAAAAACATTCTTCTGTTCTTAAACTATGGTTGCTTAAGGATTTTACGCAAAGACTAAGAATTTATTAAATTGATTGTAATGCCCTTATTTAATTCATCTATCTTTAATTAAGTGAGGGTGTAATTAAAAGAAAGAGGAGTTAAATAATGGTAAACATGGAAAAGTAAATTTGATAGTGTATTGGGTTTCTAAAACAGCTTAGGGACAAAAAAATAATTTTCTAAAAGAACTATAGTTTAGAAACAAAGAGAGTAGATGTTAAGTATTAAGTTCAATCTCAATATAAGGAAATATCATTATTTTCCAAAGGCATTGCTTTTCACCTTTTAAGCATGAACACCAAACACAGCCCTAGACTATGTCCAAAAATATAGCAACCGTGTTATAAGTATGAAATTTTGAGATAATACCGTAACAAAAGATCTAAACAATTATATAATAACATTCAAGAATTATACATTCACCTTTCAAAAAATAACTTGCTTCCAGAAATTTTCTTTGCATATCCTTTTGGAAAAAATGGCCTACAAGCTTCTCAATTTAGAAACCCAGACCATAGTTACAATTTAGGATGTTATCCTTCATGAAACCATATTTCCTTTCCATTCTCTTCCACCATCTAGGCATAATTCATTTCCTTTTCTCATACCCATGACAAATGATACACAGTATTCCTACTGGTCATCCCACCACTTATCCCACACATCTATCCACTCCTTTATCAATAAATGATCAACATGATTCTCCTCCTACTTCATTAAATTCTGAGTCACCTTCATCAATTCCTTTTCCTCCTATTCTTGGTTCCCCTAGTCCAAATTCTGAGTCATCTGCTTCTACTTTTCCCTCTGTGCCAACTGATAATTTTACCAGTAAGGAGATATAATAGAATACATAAGGCACCTCGCCACCTTAAGGACTATGTTTGTGGTTCTGTTATTGCGCCTCCCACTGGTGATACTTTGACTGGATCTTGCCTTCACACTTTAACAAATATTGTTTTTGCTACCAAGTCATTCTGCCGTAATTCATTGTCTACTGTTGATCAAACTCTTACAACACATGTGCTCACTGATTATGAGCCTAAGTCTTATAGAGAAGCTGAAACCCTCTTTGGGAAGAGGCCATTGCTCAAGAATTTGCTGCCTTGTATGCCAATCATCGTTGGGATAGTGTAAAGTTGCCCAAAGACAAGAAACCTATTAGCTATATGTGGGTATATAAAATCAAGAGGAAATCTGATGGATCCATTGAAAGGTATAAGGCCAAATTGGTTGTTAGGGGGTTCACTCAAAGGGAAGGTGAAGATTATAGTGAAACCTTTTCCCCTATCGTTAGATTTACCACTATCCAAGTCCTCATTGCTTTAGCTGTGAAATCAAGGTGGCCTTTATTTCAATTAGACGTAAATGATGCCTTTTTAATGGGGATCTCCGTGAAGATATTTAAATAAAATTATCCCATGGTTTATTTGTTTCTAGTTCCTCTTTAGTGTGCAAATTGAAGAAGTCCCTTTATGGGCTCAAACAGGCTTCACGCCAGTGGAATGCCGAGCTCTTAGAGACACTTAGACAACGTGGTTATTCTCATTCTCCCAATGATTACTCTCTGTTTATGAAGCAGATAGATACATCTGTAGTAATTGCAACTATATATATAGACGATGTTTTGATTACATGAAACGATTCTCATGAGAGAAGCCCAATAGAGAATGCTAGATTTTCAGTCATAACATACAAAGAGAGTTAGAATCTAATAAGATGGACAAAACACATGTTAAGGCCTTACCTCAGAAGTAGCCTACTACATCCGCGAGATAGTCTTTTCACCACACTAAGTGACAAAACGTACCCCATGATTAAACAGGCTCTTCTAAATCTCTCAAATAAATCAAGGTGACAGAACATAAAACTATAGTAGTAACCTAGCATATGGTAGAAGGAGGAAGGAAGATATGCTTTATGTTCTTGTTTGTACCTGCTCTCTGCTAGGCTCAGTGGCTTTTGATTTGCCTATAAGAAAAATAAATAGCCTTTAGGGACGGATTCAATTTGAGGAGTATGGGGGTAATTGCCCCCACAAAGCTTTTTATATTCAATATAATATATATACACTAAAAAAAATGCCTCCATAATTACCATATATATGGGCCTCACTAGGAAAAGTCCAAAAAAGGTGGGAAATAACAAAATTATTTTTAGTAGAATTTTGCAGATTAGATAATTAATTTAAAAATAATTTTATAGATGTACACATTAACAGTACATTTTAAAATTAAGGAAAATCAATGATGTTTAAATAGAGAAGAAATCTCATGTCTCATTTAGTGTCAAATTTTTTATATTATTTTGATTGGTCTTAGACTGTAAAATAATATTTTAACTCTAGTTATATACATGATTGTCTAATTAAAACTCAATGTGATGGAGAATGAGGCACTAAATGAGACATTATATTTATTCCCTTCTAATAAAAAACTAAGAAACATATTAGTTATGATATTACTAGTGACTACTGCAACAATTGAAAAAGTTCTCTTTGCTATGAAAATTGTCAAGAATCTTATGTGAATTTCCACGATGAATGATTAAATGATTTTTAAAGCAATTATAATGTATATTCATATTTTTAATTTACAAACTTTATATATGTAAGAGGGATCTATTAGAGTAAGTCCTCAGACTTACTCCTTATCTTGACCTCTAATTTAATCAAATCTAATGATTGAGATTGATTCATTAAAAAGCATGTGACATGCATGTTTCACAGAAAAGCATTTCTCTACTCTACCTAATGATTTTTCCTTACAATGCACTTCCTCGAGTTTCCTTCAGTGACAGCGAAAAGGCATTCCTCCAGGTTTTGAAATAGAGATTAAATAAACCAAAAAAAAAAAAAAAGGCCTTTTATTAGGTTGGTGTCAAATACTATCTCATCCAACAATTGGAGGCCTTTTATCAAGGTGGAGTTTCGACGATTGTTCTTCTCCGATAAACAACAAACAATTACTGGTTCAGTTGTGAGGGAGTTAATGGACTGGTTTAATGACAGAGAAATGACGAATAAGGCCTTGGAGAGGAAGAAATTGGCAAAGGATGCTATGTAGATGAACACGAGTATTAAATTGGCTTCACTCTCAAAGACCCTAGTTGGACTAATTTAATGTCAAAGAAATGGTGAATAAGGCCCTGGAGAGGAAGAAAGTGGCAAAGGATTCTATTCAATAATCTTGTGGTTTATGGGCAGCAATTCATTTAGGTTGTGAAAAAAGAAAATGATGTTGAACCCGAAGGAAAAAAAAAAAAAATGGTTGAGTGAAGAATTTGTGAAGCGTAGAAAAGAGAGACAAAAGAATGGGAGTCACGTGCATCTCTTGTTACTTCTAATGAAAAATTCTTCACCACTAGATTTGATTGAAATGGAGGGCAGGATGAGGAGTAAGTCTAAAGACTTACTCTTGGAGTCAACGGTATACCAGAAACCTCTAGGATCAAATAAAGGAAAGAAAAACGAGAAAGGAAGTAAAGATCACAAGCAAACTACAAAATAGTTAAGATAGCATATGTATATAAGAAAGCTAAAAGTAGTTAAAACTGAATTTGTATATATGAAAATTATTAAAACTTACAGATGGGAAACTTAGAGCTCAGACGCGGATATGGAAAGGAAGGCAGAGGACTTGGTTATATTTTCTCCAAGTATGTTCTACTTACAAATGGGGAAAGAGGCTTTATTTATAGAGCCTAACAATGAGACTACTTAATATTTTACAATATTTTCACATAGCTTGCTACATTGGTGCATGCACAGCTCCATGTGGTTATAGTAGTGCATGGCAAGTTACATGTGGCTTTAGTGATGCATGCAAAGCTACATGTGGATGCAATGATGCATGTAGTGTTACAAACGGCTTTAGTGGTGCATGCAGAGGCTGAAAAGCTAGTCGCGAGGTGTCTGATGACTTCTCTACTAACTTGGTTCTTTCTTCTTCTTTTTTTATTTCTTTGTTAAGTCTGGAATTCAAACTTTCAAAGTAGGGGAATTTTCTCTACGCCAAAACAACCATCTTCATTGTTTTCAGTTAAGTCTATAAGATTTCCAACACTACCACTGCTACATGAGGCTTTGCTGGAAACGCTTGATTTTGAACTTTCAAACTTGAGTTGATGGAGAACGTCCTCAAGTTGGCTAATGAAGTCCCCTTAAATTGAATTTCCTATTAAAGAGGCCAAAACCTGAGATTTATTTTGTAAAAACTGGTTTTGTCCTTCTTTTGTTTGTTTGTGGAAGTGGGGATTCTTTTTGAACCATTTCAAACCTTGTATTTTATGGGCCTTTTTTGCATGTTGGCAATTGCTCCACCATCGAATCATGCTTAGTCATTGGAGGAATGGAACTATCATGGAACCCTTTGCTGAGAACTAATCCTTCTATAGATATACATGTAGTCCTATTTTTGAAAGAACTACAATAAGATAGGGAGATTACCAAAGGCTTCATTATTGACAAAAACTTTTGAATGTGTCAAGGCTTTCCTTTACATCTATTGGAAGCATTTCTGCAGTTAGACCAAATTTGATCTACTAGACCAAGAATCATGGTGGAAAATGATATTTAATGTTTTGATTGAAGAACATCAACCAAGTGTGAGAAAAGTTTTTATTTTGAATATATAGAAAAGCTTTCCTTTATAATTATTTTGAATATCAACCCAATAAGAATATCTTACTAGAGTATGGTTAATAGAAAACTTTTTTGTTTCAAAAGGGGGTTATCCCCAATCTCTTAAGGATATAATTTTTTTATATTTTGAAGGTCGAATGAGTCTTATAGTTTTTGGGATCCTCTAGATGATGTTTTATCACAACCAAACCAGAGTCTATTAAGATAAGCTCATCGAACCTTCTATCTTTCAAAACATTTTATTTCACAAAGTGTTAGTTTATAGAAAATAATTTTTTAGCACATTTGCTTGGATCATCATCCATAGCTTTGGAAGTAGAGGGGCAATGTTATTTATTTGGTTTAGTTTTGGGTAGTTAAGTGTTGGAGTTTTCTTTTGCTAAGAGGGTTCGGCAATAGTTAAGGACTCTAACTAATTTGAGGTAAGGGCTTTTCTAAGTTGAGACTAAGATATGATGTGGGGTTTATCTTCCTCTTCTTTGGCTATGTCGGCCAAAGATTTTCCAATGAGTTGTAGGGGAGGTAGTTGGGATTCAAAGGCGTGAAGTGTTTCTATGGGTAAATCTACATAGTCTTTTGGTTTGAGATAATTGGTTGGGGGCAGTTACTATAGCTTTTCCTTCTGTTGCAAAGGAAAAAGTTGATTTTGGAACAGAGAAGGAGGAAGAGGGTAGCCCCTTCTTATTGCGCTCTTTAGGTGCCATTATTTCCCTTTAAAAATTCTCAAGTTAAGAAATCAAGTAAATAATTTGAACAATAAACTCAATTCAAAAATCAAAGGAACTTAGAATAACTTGCCACCTAGCAAAATTTTGTTTTAGAAGCTAAATTTTAACATCATTTTGTAAAATATCTTTAGTTGATTTACAATCAACTCGTATAGTAAAAGTTTGATTTAAGAAATTACTTTGAAATTTCTGTGCAAATAGAACAATTGTTAAGATTTCCTTTTTAATACTTGAGTAATTCTGCTAAGTAGGATTCTAGTTTTTGAGGTAAAAGCAACAATTTTTTCTTTGTTATCTTTTACTTGTTTAAGGATGCCGCCATAACCCAGATCTAATGCATTTGTTTTAATAATTTTGTATGCAATAGGATCTAAAATATGCAAACATGGCAAACATTTGACTTCCGACTTAACTTGTCTGACCATCCTAATATGCAGATCCATCCACAAAGGAAGGCTTTTCCTAAGACACTCATGCAAAGGTTTAACTAAATTGACTAAGTTGGGAAAGAAGTCTACAACACAATTGAGACATCTTGACGCGCGCCCTATAGCGTCGCTACTATAGGTTGCGGTCAAATTTAAAATTTCAAGTTTGCATTTTCAACTAAGGTCATATTCTCAGAGAACCACTAGTACATGTCTCAATCAATTAGGTGAGGGAAATAGGGGTTTCAACAATTCAACATTAAATAAATGTAATAAACAGTAAAATAGAAGTGAATAGATGATGAAAATGCAACCAACCTAGGGAATTATCAGACAACGGTGATTCCATCCTCGACCTAAAGATAAATTTAATTTTAGTTATGCTAATTAACTAAATTAACCCCAAGATCTCAACATTAACCTACCTAATTAATTAATTTGGTCGAACCCTAACTAAGCTGGTATCCTTGCACCTAGTTTGGGAATTCCTACTACGCAATTGCATAGATTATGGTCGTTGGAACCAAACCCAACCCTAACCAACATCACAGCTAGGGATTAGAGCATCCAAGACCTAAATTCTAAATTTCTATCCAACCAAATCAAGTTCTACTCCGTGGAAGTTACTCCTAGGGTGATCAGGCCTAAAAATCCCACAAACCCAACCAACAATCATGCATAAATATCATCATACACAATCACAGAGAGAAATGAGGAGTAGAGAATCATAACTATCATTAAATTTAAAATAAACACAATACAAGTCTCAAGAATCAAACCAACATTCGTCCTAGGTTGATTACAGAAATGCCTAGCCTTCCATTTTCATGGAGGCTGCCATGGGTGGAGAGGAGAATAAAACTAAAGGGAGAAGATGCAAGTGGCGGCTAGAACGGCTCCCTTATGAGCCTAGCCGAAAATGCTAGATTAAAATGTAAGAAAATTACGAAAGTACCATTAATGAGGCCTAAATTACATAATTGCCATTAATGAAGCCTAAATTACAAAATTACCCTCTTTAAGTTGCCAAAAGCCTATTTGGCCCTTTTTGAGTTGAGAAAATATCATTTATGCCCTTGCTTCATGGATTAATGAAGATTATTGCTCAAATCCTAAGCTTGGACATAAATCCCAACAAGTTCTGAGGCCTCCTAGGTTCAATCTTAAAATTAAAAATCCCTAACAAGTAAAATTGGACTTTAAAGTAGAAAAATTAATATAAAATACAATAAATTTCAATCAAGCCTCAATGATAAAAATATATGCTAGTTAAATAATTAAATGCAAATTAGAAATGCTAGAAATAAGTATAAAACTACACGAATAAACACTAAAAAGTGTTTATCACAACCTAAGAACCTCTACAACTGATTCTTATCTTGTATTTGGTTTGAAAATTTATTAGCAAATTGTATTGCTCTTTTTATAGGAGTAATAGTTCCTTGAATGATATAGCTACCAAGAAATCTAATCTTAGTCTAGAAGAGGAGTGTCTTATTTTTTAAGACAGCTAATCTATTCTTCTTAGTTACCTCAAGGAAATCATTTAGATATTTAAAATGCTAATCTGTATTGTATTTTTATTCATAATCCTTTGGAATTCTAAGGGACCATTCTTTAGGCCAAAAGGCATTACGTTCTACTCATATTGTCCAAATGGAATTGTAAATGTTGTTTTCCACCTATCCTTAGGCTTGATATAAATATGCCAAAATTTAGATTTTATATCAAATTTTGAAAATATCTGGGCAGAGTATAGTCTAGCTAAGAGATATTTTTTATTAGGTATTGGATACCTAATTCATCTCAAAGCTTGACTATGTGGCTTGTAATTGATTACAAGCCTAGGAGTTCCCAGTTCAATTCAAGTAAATTTATTAACATAAAATGCAAAGCAAGACCAGGGAGATTGGCTTTTCTAATAAACTTCTTTTGTAAAAGACTATCAATTTCTTGTTTATAATATTTTATTAGCTCCTGATTCATCTAAATAAAACGGGCCTTAGTTGGAATATTTCTTTTTGAAAAATCAATTTCATATGATAGTTCCACCATGTGTTGTTTTCTTTTCCAGAAAGCAATTGGAAAATCAGAATAGATTTGGTTTTACAGAAAGTTTTCAAAAGATTTTATTTTTGTCTATACAATACTATCTTGAAGTTGTTCAATTCTTTTAAAAACTATTTCCTTAGAAAGATAATTAATTTGATTTTGCTTGTATTCACGCTAATTTAAATCTCCAAGAAAAAGGTTTTTTTAACAAATTTAAATAGAAATTTTTCCCAAATACAATCAACTTCAATACCTTTAGAAGATTTGTAAAAATCTCCTCTTGCATCTAAGAAGGGATTGCCAAGAATTATTTTACTACTCAAGTCTTTGACTAGTAGGGAATCAGTTGTCCTTTTTAAAGAAGAATTTTAAGCAATGACATTTGAAAGTTTGTAATTGATACAAAGACCTTTTCTATTGGCAATCTTAAGACCTTTTGTGGTCTTTTCAAAATATTTTGTAGGATTTAATCCTTCCTTAATACAATTAAGATTCACACTAGAATCAAGTAATGCTAGATCTTCAAGGATTAATTCATTTTTTATAATTAATTTAATTGGAACATACCACTTTTGAATTTTTAAGGAAGAAATCATTCTAAAGAGATCTTCATTATGATAAGATTCTTCAAGCTCTTTTTCATTAACCTCACTTTGGGTTTGGTTAATTTGATTTACTATTTGAGCTTGTTGAGTTTTTAAAAGCTTGATTTCTTGCTTTAAAAAACTGATCTCAAATTTCAAGTCTTGAAGAGTTATATGCTTTCCTTTTTTTTTTTTTTTTTCAGAAAAAGTATCTAATATTTCTTTAAAATTGTAAAGAGTAGTTAGAAGAGGAGGTTGCTCAAGAGTGGTCTTGTGTTTCTGAAGGTAGCTTTTCTTTTCTTTGTTGTTGGGAAGCTTGCTGATAATTTCAAAAAGGAGTTCTTAATCTGTTGTCGAAGTGTTGATTTCAACATATTAACTTGTTCTCCTTCTACATCCACTTGATTAATATTGGAAGAGGAATAGTAATCATCACTTTGAGCTTCTGACTTATCTTCCATTTCAGCAATCTCATTTTCGTCCTCTTAATTTATAATATCTAGCTATATGACTAGGTTTATTGCATTTAAAACAGACAGGCCTAATATCTTTATTTGGGGGAGGAGCATACATGGGCTTTCTGCTTCTTTTGAGGGGTTTGTTCCTGGTAGTAGATTTCTAGGATTTATGAGCGTGTGAGCTTTTCTTTCTATGTCTTGGTTTGTAAGCATGGGACATTTCTAACCAAATTGTTCACAGATGTCTCCCATTTCTTTTGTTTTGAGCTCTTTCTCTTTCAATTTGTGTTTGGATTTTATCTATTTAGCAGATTTTGAGATCAATTTTAGTGACATAAACAACTAGTTGGTTGTATGTGAGTTGTTCATAAGGAATAATTTCATTGAATTAACTTCTTATCTTTTCCCGAATCTTGTCACCAAATGATCTAGGAAGACCGGCTAGAAATTTTTCTTTCCAAAAAGGCTTATTACTATCATCTCTAGAGTATATTTGTGTAAATATTTTTATATTGTTGACAATCACTAAGATTTCTACATCTCAAATTGGATAGTAATTCAAAATATTTATTCTTCCACGAGCTTAACTACCAATAAAATGTTTGGTGATAATATAAATCAAGGTATTAACTTAGTTAGCAATTAAAATACCATGATGATCCATTATAGGATTTCCTTGATCATCAATTTTGTAGCCATGTAAAATCTGTTGTCTCTCAACAAGATTAAGATGCTCATCCCACCATCCTTTAAGGGACCAGTAAATCTGACAACAAGAACATGGAATGTAGCTAAGTCATCACATCCTTTCATAGTTTGATAAGCAGTGCTTACCATAGTCATTTGCTAGAGAATCTTGAGTATCTCGTACTCAGCCTTTCCATCTATGTTCCACTCATGGATATTATTTCTATGTAGGAATTCTGAGCAAGAGATATCTTCATATTGGGGTTAATGAGTCTGTGTTGGTCTTTAGGTCTCCATGGAGCTATTGCCTTAATAGTTTGAACCTTAGGATGATCTTCTGATCGGACTTTTGAAGCTTGATCCAAGGTTTTTATGTTTGTTGAAGACTCTTCTTCTTTTGGAGAATCTTCAACTACTAAAGATTTGTCTAGCTTCTTCTCCAGTTTATTAAGCATTTGGGTGACCTTTTGGATTGTTGCAACATTTGAGATTTTTGTCCTGTAAGGTCCATTTAAGGCCTTTTGTTTGTTAGGAGGAATCTCATGTGGCTTGAATAAGGGTTTCTCCATTCTCTTGGAGTTTGAAGTTTCTTCGTGACTCTTTGAGATATGTTGCCCCAAAATATGAAGATATTTGTTAGTATAGTTATTCTTCTACTCATAAATGACAACAATATCTCTAGGATTTACTTGTTGGTTAACATCCTTGATTTTAAAGGGAAAACAACAAGAGGTTTAGTAGGATCTTTGTTCTCTATATAAAAAGTTTTCGAGGGAGGTAGTTCTAAAACAATTTTTTTCTCTTCTAAAATGGCCCAAGTTTGAGCTGACTTAGTAGTATTTAAAGCAGATTTAAAAGGATAATCAATATTTTCTTTATGGCATAAGCTTCAAACCAAGTAAAAAATGAAATATTTATTTCAAAATCTTTGATAAATTTGAGCTATTGATCATGAAGTTCCTTTTTCTTCTCCCCTTGAAACTTTTCTAGAACCCATGATCCTTGGAGGGAATTTTCTTTTGACCAAAAATCATTTTTCAAAGTTTCAAGTTCTATTTGAAAAATAGGTTTTATGTTTTCAAAAGGTTGTCTAATCATTTATAAATCTGGTTAATTATTTAAATATGGTTGTCAAAGACTTAGGAGGAAAAGAGGTAGATTTAAATATGTTTTCCTCTTTGGTAGAGTGCTTTTTTTTTACCTAGTCTTTTGGTTGATAGATTTGTCTAGGAACTCTAGAGGTGTTATCCAGTCCTTACAGGCTGACCAATGACATGGATTTGTAAACTCTTGAGATCCAAAGTAACAAAAGATGATGAAGTTGAAGTAGAGGAGTGCCTGGGATTATCTATCATTGGCATATTCCTCATAAAAGCTTGTTCCTAGTTTTCCTTTGGGACAATGACTCTAAGAAGATCCAACTTTTTTTGACAAAAGAGATTTCTACTTGTCCTAAGTTATGTTGAATTATTCTAGAGATTTCTAAATTTTCTGCTATCGGAAGAGTAGCTTTAGATAAAGACTAGCTTTCTGGGAAACTAATTTGGTCCCAAGGAGTTATTGAGGGTACTGTTTCCCTAGCCTTGGATGTGTCGGTCCAGAAGAACACCATTTGATCTTTATCATTAAGAGATTTGTAGATACCAGAACTCTCAAAGTTGTATAACTTGTACTGGATTTTTTAGATAACAACTACAGAAATGAATCCAGGAACCATGTCATACTCATAGAGTTTAGTATTAAGTACTATTAATTTTTCTTTATGTGTCTCTCTTAAACACAAACATGAGGAAAACATTGGACTCAAACAAACTAGCAGATACACTAGTCTGGACTACTCTTATAATAGAATCAGAAAATTTATTATGCCTACTGTCACGCAAGCACATGAAGAATTAGAGTTATCTTTGAATTAATTTTTGAAGATCTAAAAGATCTAGTTGAAAATGAAAATTTGGAAGAAAGAGAGCGATGCATTTTAAAATTTAAAAACTTTAAAAACAATATTTTCTAAATCTAGTATCACAACTTTCAGGTTCCATAAAAATGAAAAATATAAATCAGATCAATAAATTAGAGTTATATGATGAACACTAACTATCAGGATGAACTAAATTCTTGGTTTCCTAGCCACTGTCTTACTAATGGATATGAAAGCATGGATGACGGAGGTGCCTTAGAACGTCATTACTTAGATGGGACTTACCCTCTTGACGAACTCATATTCATCATACATGTTATCAGTCTCCTTTGAATGTATTCACACTTATAAATAGATATAAAGTTCAAAACATAACATTAACTTATCATATCAATATATATGTATAATGAATCAAGTGGATTTTGTGGTTGTTATATTCCGAGGTCTCAACGGCTAAAAAGTAATATTCCAAGGTACACATTCTAAACACCTCCAACGTATACATATACATATACATATATATATACATATACATACATACATACATACATACATACATACATACATACATATATATATACATACATACATACATATATATATATATATATATATAGTTTTTAAAATTTTAAAATGCATTGCACTTTTTTTTTTTTTCAAATTTTCATTTTTAACTGATCTTTTTGATTTTTAAAAATAAATTTCAAAGTAACTCTAAATCTATTTTCAAAGAAGAAATAAATTTTGAAAACATCAACAAAAATTGAATGATTGGACTTTACTCAAGTTTCTAAAAATTGAACTTTATAAAAATGATAGAAGCTTTTGAACAAATATGTCTTATAATCTTAATATGATAAAAAGCTACATTAATATCGATCTAGAAACAATGGACAGTAGAAAGCTATATGTTATGATATATTTAGAAATGGTTTTGAAATAGTAGTATTTTGATAAATAAATTTTTATTACTTTTGGTTTTATTTTACCCTTTCATCTGCTATAAATCCAAGAACAATGGAGGATTGCTGCACCCACCATGCAAGCTACCTACCAAGGACAAGCCGTTCATGCTAGCATACATGGCAAAGCCACTCCACTCTCTTAGCGCTTGCTACGAGAGAAAGGCATTTTTACAACGGAAGCAAATTGACAGACTTTTTAATAAATTTCAAGAGTATTGCATTTTTAAGAATTCAAGTGGAAATTCTAACGTGGGTCATCTATGGTTGGAATTTTTGTTGGACTTTTTTTTTATTTTAAATAATGTAAAATTCTGAAAGAGTTTAGATACCATTTGATTTTGTATATTTTTTCTAATTTTTAATTTTTAATAAAAAAGTTGAACAAAATTCAGATATTTTTGGAATTTCAATAGAAATTTTCTTATTTTATTTTAATAAAACAAAAACTCTAATAGAAATCCCATCCAAATTTTGATATTGTTGGAATTTTTGCAAAAAATTTATCTTTTAATTTCAAAAAATATTTTAAAATTTTAAAAATTTCAACGGTATAATCCTTTGAACTTAACATTGGAATTTTTAAAATTGTCTCCATTGAAATTCAAATTTCACTTTTTCTTCGAAGTCTAAAACATTCTTATGGCATTTTTCCCCTTCTTTTTCCTTTTTCCCTCTTCATCCCTTCCTCACTTTCACTATCTTCTCCCTCTTATTGACTAAGGTTGTGGCAGTGGTAGCAGCAACAATGATAGCTCTTCTACTTCTTCTTCCTAATTTCTCCCCAGTTAATTGCATTTTATATACATGTATTAACCCTCGTTCTTATAGTTCTTGGCCTTTAAGTTGTATGTTTTTCTTCTTTGATAGTCTAGAAAGCGTTAGAGGTGAAATGATTATGATTTATGGATAAATCCTAACTTTTGGAGCATTTGGAGGCAAGTTGAGATGGAAAATAGAATGGGAAAGCTTGAAGCTAGAAGCTGGAATGCAAGGGAAGCTGCAAAAGTGTCAAACTACTGCCAACCACTTCTGGAGAAGGAGCGCAGCTACAACCACAGGGCCGCAAGCAGAGCAGCTGCGCCATCAACTATGTTGCTGGAAGACTGAGAGCATAAGGCAAGCGCAGCTGCGCCTAAGAGATGCTCACTGGAATTGTCACATGCCAAGAGGGAGCATAACTATGCCCGACCCAAAGGATAGCTACGCCTGTCCGAGAGAAAAATTAGGAATTTCTATAATAAGAAGTCTTAAATGGAGTAGAATTCATTCTAACTATAATAGCCTTTTTAAAATTAGGTTTAGGACTTTTTGCCACTTTGAAAAACATGTTAGGAAGGGAGGAGACACAAGGCCATATAATGGGTTTAATATATTTTTCTTCTTTCCTTCTCTTTTATGTTTTAGTTTTCTATTCTAGGGTTACGATGTGGCCAATACTTTATGTATTGGATGATTTAATTTGAGCTAATTTCAGCTGTTTTCCTTTCAATTGAGTGTATTTCTTCTACATTTAATGCTTCTAATTGCTTGATGACCAAATAGGAGAACTGTGGCTTTCTACAACTTGAGAAGGAAGAAATAAATTTAGACCATGGAGAATCACACCATAATGAAGCTTAAGATAGGGATATTTTTAGACTATGTGTAGCCATAGAAAGGGATCCATAAATCTTAATGCAACCTAAGTTACTACAATTCACATAGGAATATAATTAGATTGGTAACTAAAGTTAAGTTAAATTGACTTCAGGAGAGGCTTTTTAATAAATTAAGGATTATCTAGTTAGCAATTGAAGGAATTGAAATTGAATTAATGAGAATTAACAGTCTAATACAGAAGTTAATCAAAAACCTAGAGCTTTTATATTGATTGTCTTCTTTTATTTATATTTTCTCTTCTTTCATTGTATTTATTTTGATTTTAATTATTATTTTCAATCACCTAAATAATATTATAGATTAAAGTATTTTGACAATTAGTGGCCAATATTGACAACTCTGAAATACTTTGGCAACTACACTAATAGTATCACTATCTGCTTGCACTATATTTCAATAAATATATTTTCTACCCATCATCCCTCCCTCTCTGCCTTTTCCTCTGGGAAATTTCTCCAATGGCTTCACTTTCCTTTAGTTATTCTTTCTTCTCAATTACCTCCCTCCATAATATTTATTTCTTTCCCTTAACAGGTTTTGCATTCTTGGCATCAATGGTTCTTGGTAATAAGTCTCCTTCACTTTTCTTGATTTTCTTGACATCCAAACAGCTCCCTATTTCATTTTCCTCTACTTTCTGAGCGGCCAAACAATTATAGGACTAGTAAAATAATTACCATAACAAAATCTAAAAAATTGAAAAGAATTCAAATGTAGAAACTTTGCAAAGGAATATTTAAAAAGTAAAAGAAAATATTAAACCCATAATTCCAATGGAATTTCACCTTCAAGTTATTTTCTCTCCCCAAAACTAAATTCCACGGGAAAATTTCATTGGATGATGTTTATCTAATGGAATTGTTTCTGTTGGAAATTTGAAATTCCAATGGAACCGGTCAATTCCAATGGAATTGTTGTGGAATTTTGTCTTTTCTTGGAGAGTTAAGGTTCTGTTTTGGTTTTCATTTCCATTTCCTATTTTCATTTTCTGTAATACGTCGTTATTTTCACATTTCATTCTGTTTTAATTTTTAAATTTTTATTTTCATTTGTTTTCATATTTATTTAGTATTTAACAATTATTTTTTAATGAATTTCATAAAGCTATTAATCCTTTTTTTTGGAAAAAAAAAAGATTTTTAAAATTAACAAAAATACCATTAGCCATTTCTAGAAACACTGAAAATAACATCTTTTTTTTTTTTTTTTTTAGTTTTCAGCTCATTCAAAAAAAAAATGAAAACAGAAAATAGCTAAACCAAACAAGTCCTAATGTGCCCAGTTTCTCCTAACAACTTCCGCTTCAACAGTGCCCTTCTGTACAAACCCCAATTTATTACCGATGATACTTGATGAAATCTTCCATGTTCAACTTTAGATTTAGGCTTGTCAAAAGACATAGATTTAACGACACTTTTTAATTTAAAAGCTCAAGTTATTAGGAGTGTGAGCCTTTGTCACTCATATATCCTCTACAAGCTTGGTACCAATGCGAGACTATTCACTCAGACACTTGTACCAACAGCATATATGTTTTTGCATAACAGAGAAACTTTTCATGCTATATTCTGTTGAAGGACTCCCAATAGTTAATTTAGGAAAGTGTAATTATCCTAATAAATAGCTAAAAACTCAAGGAAATATGAGGAATGTGTCATAACTTTCCAATAAAACTTTAAGAAAATTGTTTGACTAAATTACCTTGACCAAGACAGTTTAACCCTTGAAATTCCAGCTTGAGATCCGCGATTTTGCCTCCATTAGGGATCTTCAGTCTCATGAGAGGTCTCTTTATTTTGGCATCTCCTTTTCTGCTTGGGATTCGGAAGCTTTATCATCACTAGCATCACCACCTTCATGTCATTTTTCTTTTGGGGAGCATACTTCCCACCCTTTTGCCTCGAAAAGCAAAAGAAACTGAGCTAAGCCATGCATCAGCCACAAAGCTAGCACAGATTTGAGTACTTTGATTCATTTCTTGCCTATGAGCAAGAGAAAACCGGGAGGCTTCCCTCAGAAGTGTAAGCTCTAGTTTAGATTGAAGCCTTTTGCAATCACATAACCTGAGAGATTTCAAACTCTTATGACAAGGAATAGTTGCTGCTAGGATAACAATATTTCTTTTATGCAGTGACAATTGTCTTATCAATGAGAAGCAGCTCAAGTTGTTGGGGATTTCGGATAATCTACTACATGCAGAAAAGCTAGGTACCGTTAACTCGAGGCTCAATCAAATCCTCCAATGATGAGACTACTTCCTTAACTGCTATTTCTTTTTTGTATATCGAATATTTAGCTGTCGTCGAGATCCTTGGGGATACTCTCATCAATTTGAGTATTGTGAATTTCAATATAGAACTGTTACCTGAAGCAGTTTCATGTGTGTTATAGTAGGAAAGATCCAACTCAAAATGTTTGCTGAGATTCACAATTGATGATGACCAACGTAGTTCACTGAGATATGGAAGCAGAGAGGTTAAGCTTTCTCCCAACAATTTTAACTCTTTTTCAAATCACCTTATACACCAACTGGGAGAAAGAAGTAAGTTAGTCTATCTTCTTCCTCTATTTCTTTTGTCCATGGATTATGTAAATGATATTCATATGTGAACTACAATATGTTTCATTGTTCAGGCAAAGAAGGCCGAGACAAGAGGACAAGACACTGAAGTATCAGTTGACACATGATAATAGGATATAAATCCATTGTTTAGGTACCTTTCACCTAGTTTTTAGTGAGTTTATGAAGTGTATATTAGGTTTATTCTCATGCTTTATGGTTATTTTTCACCGTGCCAGAATTTTATTCTATTGTAGCTGAAGAATCTTATTCTAATTTTGGGAAAGAAAACAGTGGAGTGATTTTGGAAAATTAGCTAAGGTACTATATTGACCAATATGCTGCACATAACCTTTTTGGCAACTCCAGCTCCCAACTGCTTCTTCTACATTTTCAATTATCTGCATGGACTCCCAATTGATATTTATAGATAGTATGGAAGAAGAATTAACTGCATATGCCATATGTTGCGGTCTAGGACATCTAATTTCCAAACAGTGGACCTGCCCATTCAGAGCTAATGACTATTCAACTTCTTCACTAGATTCATCCCAATGTTAAAGGAATAATAGGAGAACTATCACTCCTTGTATCTTGTTTTTTAATTTCCCTAAAATTTAATTGAAGCAAAATAAAACAAAATAAAAAAATAGAAACCAGCACAGCCTGTTCGGGGCATAAGCTTAGAAAATTAAGCTTATTTAGAACTGAACTTAAACGAACTGTTTTGATTAAGGTGAAATCTATTTAAACTTGGCTAAGATATTTTGACAATATCATATAATAAGGCAAAATCTTTTATCCTAAATCTGTTTTAAACTTTATCTTATGAGTTAGTAATTGATCAAAGAAAAAATTAATCCAAAAAAGTTAAAATTATTATTTTATTATAATTTGACCAACCACTAACTCTTTGAACAAACTTTGAGATAGCGGTGGAGAATTTTATCCCCATATATTGCAGTCTAGTTTAATTCTTCACATTGGACTTGTACATTCAAAGCTAGCATGACTATTCGCCTTCTACATCACCACTAAAGTCATCCCCTTTAGGAAGGATTAATAGGAGAATTACCACCACTAGTTTGTTGTTGCCTTGTTGGTCACCACCCAATTTTGCTCCATTTGCCCACCTATCTCTTGAGCTTTGGACTGTTATTGATGGGGCTTTTACTCCAAAAGTCAGGATTTTCAATATAATTGAAGGAGGGATGCTTCTAGGTCAGAAAGGAGGAGATTGAAGGTGATTTTGGGCTCCATGTATAATCTTCTGAAGATCTCAAGGGGGATAGCTCAATTTGGGGCTATTGGCAATCAATTGAAGGAGCATTGAGACCTGTTTTTCCTTCTATTCCTTTCTTTTCTTGTTAGATTATTGAATTATTATGAGTAAATTGGATTTTATGGATTGTTTTTTGAATATGTGTGAGTATTTTCCTTGTTCTAGGATTGGGGGTACCCAGTGCTAAACTGAATGATGGAATTTTGATTTCATTTTTATTGGGAATGCATATTTGCTCTTCATTCAATTTGTATTGGTTTTGATGCTTGAAAATTTGTTAGGGCTCCATATTTACATATTTTAGATATTAAATGAAGTATTAAAAAGGGAAGCTTAATATTAGAAATTTAGAAAATGACGTTGAGGAGTAAAATCACAAAAGTAGATTAGCCTCTCGAAGATTTATTGATTGTCACAAATTTTAATAAGTTTAAATTAATTTAATTACCATAATAATAGAAAATTAGTTAATTTAGGCACGTTGTTGTATTTTTTAAAAAAAAAAAAAAATTACCTCAAGATGATTAGCCTTCAAGAGTAGCATTCACAATCTAAGGGTATTCATTAGGAGATTATGGGTTTACATTTTGATGAACTCCAAATCCTAGAAGCTTTTTGAATTGATATTTAGTATAAAATCATAAGTGCAGTTCCTTAATTTTTTTGAACATAATTTCTCTTTTTGCACAATTCTTTCATTAGCAATCTATTTAGTCAATAAAAATTTGCAAGAAATTGATAGTCAACAACATAGTCTCCTTGGGAATGATATCTTTTTCTTATTACTTGACAAAACTGTACTCTTGCAATAGACATCAAAAGGAAAAGAAAACCATAGGATATTCTTTTAAAATAAATTTAAAGTATTTTTCTAAGTCATAATACTATCTTGGCTCAAGCTTATATACTCTTTTAAAGTAAAAATATTTAATATTATTTTTTGTTAATATTATTTTTTTAATACTTGTGAAATAAAATTAACATCAACTAAACATTTATTAAACTTTTGAGACCAATCGAAAATATTTTTACATTAAATTAGAGAGACGATCTCTGGTTTTAGCGAGAAAATTGAGCTGGAATTGTAAACTCCTCAACCCTACGATAAATCTAATGGTTAGGATGATGGCACGTGGCTTTAGTGATAAAGAAAATGTAAAAGCAGCGTTTTTTTGACTTCCTTTGCAACAGTTTTTGGAAGAATCTAGTAATCAAGGGTTAATATATATTATTTTTCAAAAAAAAAATTATAAAGTTAATATATTAAAATTATAAGGTATTATTTAAAAAAATTTATGTTTAAAAATATAAAATATTTTATTAATTTTAAAAAGTAATTAATGATATTTTTAAAAAAATTATATTCTTACTTAAAGTATTATTATTGATATTTTTTATGCATTTGGCTAAAAAATAAAATATTAAATAAAAACATTATGAAAAAAATATATTTGTTTAGAAGGATTTTCATTCATTCGGGCTTCTTCCATTTTGGTTGAAGATCATCTTTGTAGAAGAGTACCCGCAGTCTGTAACAATAGGCAGAGTGATATTTGGACCGAGCGCGAATGAACCCAGCTGATAGGCTCAACGTAGTAATGAGTTCTAGATAAAATTATGAAAAAAACTTCTTTAAAAGAAGTATATTAAAAAAAAATTATTCTATTAATCAAAAACCCCAAATGAATAGGTAGCCAGTGAGCAAGCAAGCCTGTGGACCTCTAATTTTACGATTTAAATTTCTTACAGTTGCTGCAGTCGTGCAATTGCACAATGACTGCTAACGATCTGAATCTCCAATTTTAAATTTCAATAGCACAAAAACTAACTCTCCCTGCCATTATTGTAGACAATACCAGAACCAATATCTTCAAACTAGAGTCATCAATCATCAATCTTTGTAATATTAAACCACGTGGATCAAAATCCTCTAAACAGAATTTTACCCCTTGTGTCTTCTTAAGAATGATTGGAGATAAAAACCCGAGAAGAAAAAAAAAAAAACATACAAGTCAAGCACCCCAAACTTAGAAGCTCATGATGATATTCTCTATATTTCCAACTAAGGTATATTTTAGATAATTACATAGAAGAAGACCGTTCCCCAAAATTACATAAATCTATTACAAGGACAAATTGAAGCATTACAGAAGCATGTTGAGTCTTTCCAGTACCATCAAGCAGCAACAAAATTACTCTCCGAAAAATTTAATTATTATGGTGGTCATACTAGTACACTAAAAAATGGAATAAACACACCTTCCATGAAAGACAAGTGTAAACCAAATTATATTCTCAATGAATGTTGATCAAGGATTTATGCTCATATCATCTAATATTGAAGCATTGGTATCACCAACGGATGCCTACATAAGCCAAAACAAAAAATACCAACATTAGGAGCATAAACCTTAGTGGGTATCAGGCATCACTTTAAAAAGTGCTTTGGCCATTTCTTGGTCTTGGTCAATGAAAATAGTCAGGGGCTTTTTTTTCGGCTATGTGCTTCCAAGAAAGTCTCAAATAGCCAATGGAAAGATTCAGTCGTTTCGTCGTACAACAATGCTACATCAAGGATAACGGTAGTCCTATAGCGGTTGAAACCCGAAAACAATGCAAGCAGTCTATTAGACTGGTTGGTACAATAAGTAGTGTCCAAAGAAATTGTCAGAAAAGTGCCAACACAAATGGTGCGTTGATGGAAGAATTGTAATAAAAGGGTGAGATTTTGACCAATACCCTTCAACTAAATCTAAAAAAAAATTAAGGAATGAAAGTGCAAATAGATATGCCTTAGATGGGGTGAATAGGACACTTAACAAATTTTTACAAAATAAAATTTTAAGTTACAGAATTAAGTACAATATAATAAGCTTAGTTTAAAACAGTTTAGGCTTAATTATTAAAACTTTACAGTTTTGAAACGTAATAATAAATCAGAGTGAAGCTTAAACACAAATAATATGTTAAAAATAAGTAAATGTTGAAAATAAAGAGTTTAGATAAGAGAATTAAGTCGGTGATTTATAGTGATTTGGTCTACATCTACTCCTCTCAACACACCTTTGAGAGAGTTTCTTCACTACTTTACAAGCTTTTAGCAGTCTCTTATAACTTCTCAGCAACTCTGTCTAAACTTGGTTTTTCAAAATACACCAAGAACCTTTACAACTTCAGTTATACCTCTTACAAACTATGTCTACCCTTTCCAGGATATTACTTTTTATTATTTGGAGGTTACAACTTTTCTTTCAAATACAAAAGAAAGTCAAAGAAAAAAATGAAAAGAAATTTTTATTTACAAAAAAATCTAAATTATAAAATTAAAATTAAATTATAAAATTTATAAAATTATAAATTTACATTATAAAATTACATTATAAAAGTTATTTAAAAGTTATAAAATTATAAAATTAAAATTACACTATAAAAATTTAAGTTTGATTTTTTTTAATATCAACTATGAAATCTATGGTAATCAAATTGGAAAATGTATGCATTTTTTTTATGTAAGTTTTAAAAGAATGGCAAATTTGTACTTATACAAAAATATATATTTTATTTTTTTAATTTTTTGTGCAAACCAAATATTACAAAGGAAAGAAAATCATTTTCTTTTCATTATATACCAAATAGAATTAAGAGTTATTATTTTTCTTTCCATTCTTTTGGCTTGTTTTCTTTTCGGCTCTTTCTTTTTCTATTATAGCATACTAAACGGACCCTTAGATGTGTGTCTCCCTCTCCTTTATATGAACTTGTGGAAAAATAGATGTTAGAGAGAAAATCCTGACCAAATTTTTTTTGGAGTATTTCTCTTCTCAATATACTTGATTTTATAAAGTTTGTCATTTGTGTCTTTGTATTGATCATGTGACTCTTCTTCTTATAAGCTTCCTTGGGCTGATGCATGTTGGGCTTCCTTGTAATTATCCATCAGTTTTTTGACTTAAGAGACAAGTGTGAGCCAGTTATTTTTCTGTTCTTGCTGGATTTTTGAAATAGTATGCCGTTGGACTACATTGGTTGTTAGACAACTTTTGCATACTTAAGAGGCCTATACTTTGGCCCAATGAAGTAAGTTTAAATTTTATTACCCAATAAATTAAGTGTATAACCTAAAATTAATACACAATTATCCAGTTAACTAAATTAATGAAGCTAACCTTCTGCAGCATGTGAAGCAGACAAACTAAAGTCTGCAACTTCTGCAGATTTACTTTTTTCATGTCAAGTTGATTTTGTAAAATAGAGAAAATAAAGTTCTGCTACTATTGCTTAAGAGAGCACTTGAAGGGACAACTAGATTTGCATCGTAACATCAAAAACAACTACTAAATGTTGTTTGGCAGTATATGTGAGGGAAATATAACAATTATGCACTACTACAAATTTCTTTTCCGGTGCAAGAGAAAAAAATTATTTAAAATAATAGTTGACTATACAACATAATAAATTTACTTTGTAAAAGTAAAACTTTTTTTAGAACATGTTGATCTAAAAAATAATTTTAGAAAGTGAATAAGAAATACTCATTAGTTTAGTTAGAGTAAAGAAAATTTGGAATCGAAAGAGAGAAATAAGATATTCATCTTATTTAGGGAGATATTTTTAAAAATTATAAAACATATTTTGTAAGATAGAAATTTTTTAACATTTTCTCATCATAATTAATTAAAAGATTAATAAAAATTTCCTTAAAGTAACAAGGAACAGTTGAAAGGCAAGTAATTTGCTCCACTTACAGGGCAAGTATTTTTTTTTTCCTTTGTTTTAAATACCTTTTATTACATAGAAAAAAAAAATGAGTTAAGAGACAGCCAGCTTGTGTGAGTGGTATTAAATGTTGAAATGCAGACTAATCATCAAAAGTAATGTTTGCTAATGTTTTATCAGAGCCGCCAACCCAATTGGCATCCCTCTTAGAATTTTTGCTTTTATTAAGCACTATCTTGTTTGTCGTTTTCAAACTACTTTTTTAATATAAGTATACCAGTCAATTTGGTAATTTTTAAAAGATGAATTTTGTGGTATATTAAAAAATAATTTTGAGTTAGTAATATTTTATTAATTAGTTTTTATCTCTTCGTGCCATTATATTTTACGTTGCATGTTTTTTAGTGTGAAATATTTGAATTTATGTCAGAATCCTTGCTAAAGCATTGTTTTAAAACTTGAAACATAATCCACTAGTTCAACCAATTGAATTGCGAATCGAACAAGTGACCGATCTAGTTTACATCATTATACCAAATGTTTTAAAAATCGAATTGGATATTAACTCAAAGAAGTCAATAATTTATTGGTTTAATTGTTGGGTCACAATTCAATTAGAGAAATTTAAAAAATTAAAGAATATATTACAAAATATATACTATATGAGCTCAATTAAAAATATACATATATAATGTAATTTTAGAATATATATAATATATAAATTTAGTTTAATATATGAGAAATTCATGACCCATAAGTGATAATTCAAGAAAATTAAAATAGTTTGAATATATTATGTTAATTTTAATTTTTTTTTAAAATATAGTTCAAGCATATCAAGTTTTATATATTTTATTGTATGTATTTAATATTTAAAGTGACTTAATTGTTGATATTAATATTTTTGTAAATTAATTCAAGATTATATGTTATAGATACATCAATACACTTGCTTTTAATTCAAGATAATGCAGTTAGAATTAAAAAAGATGGAAATGTTTGCCTTAACATTATTTGGACGTACTCTTTAGTTAAGCATTAATATCTAAAAATTAATAATCATATTTCTATATTTTTAATCCTGATGAACATTATCTTAATTAAAAGAAGTGCAGTGATGTACCTACAATATATAAACTTAAAGGTAATTTATAAAAATATTAATATCAACAATTAAGTCACTTTAAATAGCAAACACATGCAATAAGATATATAAAACTTGATTATATACTTGAACTATATTTTTAAAAATTCTAAATTAACATAATATATTTAAACTATTTTATTTTTCTTGGATTGTTAGTTATGAGTCATCAGTTTTTCATATATTACACTAAATTTATATATGTTTTAAAATTATATTATATATACACTTTGTTATATATACTTAATTAAATTCATATTATATATTTTAAAACTTTTAAATTTCTCCAGTTAAATTAATGACTTGACAATTAAATCGATAATCTCTCAAGATAAATCTTTAATCCAGGTTTTAAAACATTGGTCAGAAACGCACAACCTCATACCATTTTTTTTTTTTACCTTGCATTTGACACACTATATAAATGTAAATATATTTGAGTTACCAAAATCCAGGCTTTTGTACTGCTAGTTTTATTTTTATTTATTTTTTTTATCAATATGTATCATTTTTTCAAAAAGTCCAGAAGTCGCATTATAATGATACAATTTTCCTTTACACTTTCTTTTTTTTTTTCTTCTAATTTTTGTTTGTAATATATATTAATTCAAATAATAGTTAATAATAAAAATAAAAAATAAAATAAAAAATATTTAATTAAATAATTAAAAATAAAATTAATAAATCTACACTATTAAAAAAGATACATCGAGTCATATTATTGCAAAATTCATGACACAATTTTGCTAAAATTTTAAATTATAAGATCTAAATTATACACCTGAAAGCCTTAACAATCTAAATCTTAAATAATATACTCTAAATTTTTTTTAAAAAAATTAAGCAAACTGGAAAGGAAGAAAAACAAGGAAAAGAAGATGTGTAGATAAATAAATAAAAGTATAGTATTTGCTCTTATAGCACTACAATAGCCTCTATTAAACTTTATATTTAATTTTTAAAACATATATATTGAAGACCTAAATAGTGAAAATTGAGAAAAAAATACTATTAAAGAGAAACTAAATAAGCAAACTAGAAAGGAAAAAAAATGAGGAAAGGAAGAAGATCCCAAGATAGAAAATGAATAAAGTATGTTTGCTTTTATAAATGAAAAATGAATAAGATTCTCAGCTTGTCCGTCTTATCCATCACACATTCGGTAAGAATTCTGAAGGATTCTTTTCTTTTCTTTTTTTAAAAAAAATTTACATTTCTATTTTTGATTGGTTGATCTAAATTTTAATTAAAAAATTATAAAATTTATTTACAATTAATGTAGGGTCATATCATAATTTCTTTTATTTTTTTTATTTATTTGAGCAAGATTTTGAAAAGATTTTTTTTAACTATCTCACGCTTCTATTTTTGATTGGTTAATTTAAATTTTAATTAAAAAAATTATAAAATTTATTTACAGCTGGTGTATGGTCATATCACAGCTCCTTTTAATTTTTTATTTATTTGTAAAAAAAAAAAAATCTAAACTTGTAGTCAGTAATATCTACATTAACACATAATTTTTTATGTTTTATTTTACTTTTAATTTAAAAAATAATTGAAGTGACGCAAAAATACATCTCCTTCGTTATATCTTTTATTTGCTAAAAAAGACAATAGTGTGAATAATAGTTGCAAAGTTTGAACACATCATTATGTTGCAAAGAAAATAAAAAGAAGATGTGAATAGGGAAGTGACGCAGAAAGCCATCTCCTTATATTTTGTTATATCTTTCACTTGCTAAAAGAAAAATAAGTCCGAAGAATCGTTACAAAAGTTTGAATAAGGGAACCAAGTAGGCGTAATAAGTCATGCCATTATTTTTTTTTTTGATTTATTTGTAAAAAAAAATCTTAACTTGTGATGAATGATATTTATATTAACACAGATTTTTTTCTATGTTTTTAGTATTTGTGTACAAAAAATAATATTTTAAAAAGTGTAATATGACAAAGTAAAGTAACATCTCACTTTATCATCTTTACCTAAAATTATTTTTTTATATTTTATTTTATTTTTAATTTAAAAAAATAAAAAAATATTTATTGAAGTGACGCAAAATTCATCTCCTTTATTGTATCTTTTACTTGCTAAAAAGATAAAAATCTGATAATGGTTGCAAAATTTAAAGAAGCCATGTTACAAATAAAATAAAAATCTGAAAAGTAAAAAGTGAAGTGTCAATTCACTCTTTCACATAAAAGTAAAAGTGATGTTGTATTAGATATTGTAATATTAATAATATTATATTATTATTGTGATATTATAATATTATAATATTTATAAATATTTTATTATTATATTATAATATTTATAAATTATTAATTTTTAATAAAATATTATATTTAGATGATGTGATATTATTTAAATATATTATTATATTATAATATTTAATTTTTTTAATACATATTAATATATATTTTAAAAAATTATATATATTAATAATTATTTTTTTAATATGATATATTTATGTAAAAAAATTTATTATGATATGATATTTAAAAAAAGTTGTATGTATTAATAAATATTTTAAAATTTATTTTATGTTAGTAAAATTTTTTAAAAAAAGTATATATCAGTACAAAAGCTTAACAATCCATTAACCAACAGAAAGAGATAATATATATTAATGGTTCGACCTCGCAAAAAATTTTAAGGCTTCTTTGCTTTGGGTTCGGGCACATTCCTTCACCAAATTGAGCTTGTGTCGACATAACTATCATATAAGACAAAAAAAAAGAAAAAAACCATTAAAAAAAACTAATCCTATAGGAAAAAAAAAAATTCATAGAAAAAACTAATCTTTTTATTTTTTATTCTTTTAAAGAAAAACTAACCGTCTTTCTCTTTCTTCAGAACTGAATCTCAACATTGCTCTTAAAATCACAAATTCTTCATCCCAAATCACAGTCAGCTTAGCTCCTTCTGATCTGTATTTCTTCTCTGCATCAGATCAGGTTAGGAAAACATTATTTTTGATCAAATAATTCCCTTTTAAGAGAAATCTTAAAGTTGAAAGCTTGATTTCCTGGTTTCTGAAAGTCTATTTCTGGGTATGTTTTTTTGATTTTGTAGGGAACAATTCACAAAAGAGGACAAATTAAACGAAAAATCTTCAATTTCATGCTAGTCAAAATTTTACTAAAATCCCTGGATAGAAATTATGCGGTAATTTTTATGAGCAAGAGTTTTATTTTTTCAAATATCCATGAAGCATTTCCTTTATTAGATATCATTATACATCTCTACAGTAGTTATTCGTGCTTTGTCTGTGAAATTTGCAATTTGTAACGAGCATTTCTTTCTTCAAAATGTTGACTTTCTATTTCTTGTTCTTCAGAAAGATCGTCCCCAACAAGAGAAGTTGATTACAGTTTCTGTCTTTCATGAAGCAGTTATCTTCCTCATTTGTTACTTATGCATGGACTTACCATGTTTTCCTCAGTTTCCGAGTTGTGGATACTCGTTTTGGTTTTACCAACAATCTTCATCAAGCACTTTTAAGGAAAGGAATTCGTAGCTTTATTGATCATGAAGAACTCCAAGCGGGGGAAGAAATTTCTCCAGCTCTTGAAAAAGCCATTGAAGAATCTAGGATTGCCATTATAGTTTTCTCTGAAAATTGTGCATCTTCGACATTTTGTCTTGAAGAACTTGTCAAGATCCTTAATTGCATCAAAGGAAAGGGTCGCTGGGTTTTGCCAATTTTCTATGATGTTGACCCATGTAATGTACGACATCAAATGCAAAGTTATAAAGAAGCATTTGGTAAGCATGAAAAAAGATTTGGGAATAACAGTGATAAGGTACGGAAGTGGAAAGCTGCACTGTTTGAAGCGGCAAATCTTAAAGGGGAACATTTCGAAGGGTATGACTCTATCACTCTTTTACTTGTTATTTTTATTTGTTGTTATAAATGAAATGGGTCTGAACTTCTTTCATTGGACAGGAATGAATATGAATATGATTTTATTGAAAGAATCATTCAACAAATCTCTGGAATAATTAATCGCAAACCATTGCATATCTTAGCAAACTACCTGGTTGGTTTGGAGTCTCGGGTTAAAAAAGTAATCACACTGTTAGATAGTGGGTTTGATGAACTCAAGTGCATGGTAGGAATTTGTGGAATGGGTGGAATTGGGAAATCAACAATTGCACGTGCGGTATTTAATTTGATTGCTGATCAATTTGAAGGGCTGTGCTTTCTCGCTGATGTTAGAGAAAATTCAATTAGTAACAAGGGATTGGTACAACTTCAGCAGGCACTCCATTTCGAAATACTTGGGGGGAAGATTATTGAGTTCATGGATGTAAATAAAGGAAGTGAAATAATAAAAGATAGGCTGCAACAAAAGAAAGTTCTTTTGATTCTTGATGATGTTGACAAATTGAAGCAGTTACAAACACTAGCAGGAGGACTTGACTGGTTTGGCACTGGTAGTAAAATTATTATAACCACAAGGGATAAACATTTGCTACATGTTCATGGTGTGGAAAGAATATATGATGTGGAGGGATTAGATTCTGAAGAAGCTCATAAATTGTTTTGTTGGAATGCTTTTAAAACAATTGAAGTGTATCCATCCTTCATGGACATTTCAAAGCGTGCAGTGCGATATTGCCAAGGACTTCCTTTAGCCTTGGATATAATAGGCTGTAACTTGTTTGGTAAACAACATGAAGAATGGGAATCTGCATTAGATACATATGAAAGAAAGTTAAACAAAGGTATTCAAGAAATCCTCAAAGTAAGCTATGATGGCTTGGAGGAGAGTGAAAAAGTGATTTTCCTTGATATTGCTTGCTTCTTTAAGGGTTACCAATTGGGATATGTCGAGAATACATTGCTAAATGGCCGGGGTTTTGATCCAAAATATGGTATTGGAGTATTGGTTGAGAAATCGCTTATAAAGATTAATTCGTTACAGAACATTGTAAGTATGCATGATCTGATACAAGAAATGGGTAGAGAGATTGTGAGGCAAAAGTCACCCTTAAAGCCTGGCGAATGGAGTAGGTTGTGGTTTTATGAGGACATCCTTCATGTTCTAGAAGAAAATATGGTATGTAAGAACAATATGCATGATTTTTCCATTCCATTTACTCCATGATTTGCCCTTAGACAAATGAATATGTTCCCATGTGTGTATATATATATACATAGATGTTTACATGATTTCCATTTATATATGATGTGGTTAACTAATACTTTTAATTCTTCCAAAAGGGTACTGATATGATTGAATTCATAATGCTGGAGTTGCCCAAAGATGAAGAAGTGGTATGGGATGGAGAGGCATTTAAGGAGATGAAGAGTCTCAAAATACTTATCATAAAAAATGCACACTTTTCTCAAGGACCCAAACATCTCCCAAATAGTTTAAGAATATTGGATTGGATAGGTTATCCTTCATCATCTTTACCACAAGATTTTCATCCGAGGAAACTTGTCTTACTCAACTTGACCAATGGTCTCTTTGAAATGGACAAATCACTCTAGGTAAGTATAATATAATTGCAAACTGTCTTGAAACTTTTCATTGGTCTTACTTGTCAATAAGATACACTTAATTTAAGTCTAACAGATTGTTTTAACTTTTTCTTTTGCAGAAATTCAAGTTTTTGTCTCATATGGAGTTAAGTGATAATAAGTTTTTAAGAAGAATACCTGACATATCTTGACTTCAAAATTTAAAGAGATTGAATGTTAGAGGTTGCACAAATTTAATTGAAATTCATGATTCTGTGGGACATCATGACAGACTTAAAGAGTTGTATGCTACTGGGTGCTATGAGCTCAGGATTTTTCCACGTGTCATGGAATCGAAATCTCTTGATCATCTTGACCTCTCCGGATGCCACAATCTTCAGAGTTTTCCAGAAATATTTAAGAATGATATCATTATCCGTGTCTATGAGATTGCCACCCATGGGCCACCAACTTTTGTTCATAGTGGTTTTAAAAGTTCTGCTTTGATAATGGAGGGACCAAGTGAATTTGCTCATTTAATTACTAGCACATATATGTTGCCAAAATTGGACAAGTCAATGGTTCAGGGGTCGTTAAAAGTTTCAAGTCTTATGATTGAGGGTTGCAATTTGACTGATAAGGTTCTTGTCACCTGGCTTTCTTGCTTCACTAATTTGGAATATTTAAAACTAAGTAAAAATACTTATACAGATGAGTTTCTTTGCGAACCACTTCCCTTCTTTGGCAATTTGGAAGTTTTGGATCTGACTGCCAGTAAGTTAACAGATAATCTTTCTGCATGGATCCCCTGGTTCCCCAATTTAGTAGAATTAGTACTATCTGTCAATAATTTCACATGCCTTCCAGCTTGCATCAAGCAATGTCGCCATTTGAGGACACTTGTTCTCAACAATTGCCATCAGCTTGAAACAATTACAGAGATTCCAACAAGCATAAAAGATCTCTCAGCAATGGGCTGCAGATGTTTGAATTCCCCATCTTCAAGAATATTACTGAGTCAGGTAAAGTTTTCTCTGTATTCATCATCTCTCAATAGTGTTGCTTAATACTGATCAATATGAAACTTAACTTCATAAATGTTTGACCAACAGAAATTACACGAGGATGGGGGAACATATTTTATTCTACCAGGATCATGGATCCCAGAATGGTTCCACCACCATTGGCATGGATCATCATTGTCTTTCTGGTTTCGTGAAAAATTTCCATCCATTGCTCTATATGTTGTTCACCTTATACCAAGGGACACACCTACTGTTCAAATTCGTCTCAATAGCCATGAAATCGACTTTCAACTCTTTGGAAGATATTCAGACTCCCTAGACATAAAGGGAGAACAATATGTCTCTCTATTTGATCTAGGTAAAATAATTCAATCATCCAGAACAGATGTAGCCGAAATGAAATACAGAAAGAATGGATGGAATCATGTTGAGGTTGAATATATTGCACCTTGGGTAATGTGGATTGGAGTTCATGTATACAAACAAAAAACTAATATAGAGAATGTCAGATTCACTTCTCTGATTGGAGCAAAAAAGAGGAAAAGAGCACGTGAGCATATCCTCCGTTCTCCAATGAAATGAGCTGGGTTGCATATGTTTTTGATGTACTTGTCTACATGTAAATCGGGATCAAGTAGACCTGCAAGTAGTAGTATTGTAGAATTCTGAGACTGAGCAGTGAAAGAGAAAGGAGAGAAAAGGAGGCATTGAATGTAATATTCTTTCTTGATTAACTGAGAAGATGCAGATACATTATGTACTGGAGGTTCTGATATATATATATGTATAAGCCATAGGCAGTGATAAGTTATAACTAACTGATTCTAGAACAATCTATGAGCTGGCATCTTGGTGAGGAGTGATCAAGTGTTTTGTGGACTTCGTATGAGGACTAGTGTCATTACGCCCCCTCAAGCGGAACACAGATGTTAAGCATGCTCAGTTTGCTTGAGTTCTATAAAGCGGCCAGGTGGGAGTGCTTTCACGACGGAGTCAGCTGGTTGATTGGTGGTGGATAAATGTTGAAGGATGATGGCACCAGAAGCAACTTTCTCTCTTATAATCTATTTCAATATGCTACGTATGCTCAGGAAAAACAGGATTTCTGGCTATATGAATGGCAGAGCTGAATCACAATGACGAATTGCTGGTGAAGAAGATTTGAGATATAAATTGTGAAGTAGATAAGAAAACCAGGTAAGTTCTGCAGTAGTGTGAGCGAGTGCTCTATATTCATCCTCAGCTGAACTGCGAGAAACAGTTTGTTGGCATTTGGATTGCCAGGACACTGTGGATGACCCAAGAAATTCACAGTATCCCGTGATGGAACGTCTAGTTTCAATACAAGCCCCCTAGTCACTATCACTGAAAGCATTAATCTGGAGACTGAGATTCATTGAGAAGAAGAGACCACGGCCAGGGGCATTTTTAATATACTTGAGAACTCTGTAGGCCGCTTGCAAATGACTCTGGGCGTGTTTGTCCATGAATTGGCTAAGACATTGAGCAGCATAGCTGATATCAGGTCTGGTCAATGCCAGATACAAAAACCGACCAACCAAGCGCCTGTAGACAGAGGGGTCAGTGAGCAGATTGTCATTAGTATGTGTGAGTTTGTGGTTATAGTCCATAGGAATAGTGCCTGGTTTGCATCCACACAAACCATGCTCATCCAGTAGCTCAAGGGCAGACTTTCTTTGAGAGAAGGATACCTTTGTGAGAAAATGCTACCTCAAGGCCAATAAAATACTTGACTGAGGTAACTATGGTACCAGATCATTTGCTGTGAAGCTGTGTAGTCACTGCTGTAGTCAATCAAGCTCTCCACGGTTCGATCTATCCAAGTGTATATTATACCACATTTTACCTTAGCTGCTGTGAAATAAAGAGTTTTGTGTTTGTGTGCGAGTAAACGGTGTAAAATAAAAGAGTTGATAATCTTAAGCATTACTGCCTCAAAAATCATAATTATATGTTAACCAGTACTGCCAAAAACGATTTGTTTGTACTTTAAATTAATGGTTAACATTGTTTAGTCTCTTTATTTTAACATTGATTACTCTCACACAAGCGCAAGACCCTTTGTTTTGCAGCAGCTAGGAGATGGCGTGGCAAAATATACACTCTTTGATAGATTGAATGGTGGAGATCTTGATTAATTGCAGTGACTGCACAATTTCACTAACTGCATAGTTCTGCTTATTCTCTATTCCTTGCTGCAAGTTCATGTTGTCGTAGTCACACTATTTTACATTAGGAGTTTTCAAGACTCTCTATTTTGCAGCAGCTAAGCGATGACGAGGCAAAATATACAATCTTTGATAGATTGAATGGTGGAGATCTTGATTAATTGCAGTGACTGCACAAGTTCACTAACTGCAGCAGATCTGGTTCAGGTTATTCTCTATTTCTTGCTGCAAGCTCATGTTGTCGTAGTCACACTATTTTACATTAGGATTTTTCTAATGTGTGGTGGCCATGGGCACGCAATAGGAATAATTAGATTCAATTGTAATTGTAATACGAGGTATAATGAGTCATTTATTATGTTTATATACATATTCATCTTACTATATCAAATATCAAGTAGCTTATTGTGAAATGATTAAATAGCTCAGGCGAAAGACTTCAGTGGATAAGGTGTGCCCACACACTATGATTAAGAATCTATAAATAAGGCCTTACGCTATAGTATTTTGTGTGCAAGAAAGGTGAGGTTTGCATGAATGTGGAGAGCAAGAAAATCTTGTTATATTCTTCTTGTAAACTTATTCAATATAGTGATATATATTGCCATATGTGTCTCATTAGGTATATTTAATTTGGAAAGTTGCTTGGTTCCTGAGTCATGACAGAAGATTCTGGTTCAGCAACATGTATGTCAGATAAAGTACTTCCAAGGCCCAAGGGGATAACCATTCCATCTTCAGCAAATTCATGAATTTCTGCTTCTAAATTTTCCTGAAGAATGAAGTTACAGAGGATTTTATCATCTATCTCCGTTATAGGCATTGGTATAGCTAATATTTGTTTGACTAGCAAAATGTTCCAACTTTTTTTTTTTAAAGTTAAAAGGGACTATTAAAGCATCTTTGGTCATGCAATTGAGAAAGATTGTATATTTTAATTTTTTATATTATTTTTGTGGGTATTGTATTGATATATCTTTTCTTAATCTATGCAATTTATATAATTTTTATCTTTATTCATACAACTTTAAAAAAAAAATTTAAATGAGTTTTACAAATTATTATATTTTTTAATCTCTTATCTATATGTGTCATAATTTTTCTCTTACCAAATAGTATAATTTTTTTTTTTTACCTATTCTAACATTCTTCAACTGTGAAACTCGCTCCCTTCTCTCTCCACCAGAGGAAAGTAATTGGATTGAATTCTAATTAAGAGTATTCAAGAAATGTTGACACAGTCGAGCTTTCACTTAGGGCGTAACCCAAGGGCACTGCTACATAAAGAAAAAGGAAATGAAAGGCAGCATGCCAACATCGAATAGCAAATGGTGGTATATAAAAAGTGGGTATGTTAGGTTACCCTTGATATTTTAAAGGGTAAACCCAGAAAACACTTAATAAGGGGGAATTTAGAACAAAGCAAACTAACTTATGATTCTGAACTGAAACTAACAGAACTATAACTACTTGAACTTGGAGGAATTTCAACTGGAGTTATTCCTTCCAGCATCAACATAACATTTTTCATTGTTGGCCTCAGAGAGACGTCTTCTTGAAGACACCACATTGCTACCATCACAAACCTCTCTACTCTCTTCATGTCCATGATAGCTTCGTCGTCATTTTCAACCAGAAAATCTAATCTCCCAGCTTTGTAGCAGTCCCATGCCCAATCCGTTAATATTTCCTTCCCTTCTTTATCGAGCTCCATGTCCACATTTTTCCTACAGCAAATGATCTCTAGTAAAAGCACACCAAAACTATAAACATCAATCTTTGCTGTGATAGGCGCGCTTCTGAACCAATCTGGTGCAACATACCCTCTTGTTCCTCGAGCAGCAGTTAAAGTGCGACTTTGACCCATCAATAACAGCTTTGACAGCCCAAAATCTGAGATTCTAGCATTATAAAACTCATCAAGAAGTATGTTTTGAGGTTTTATGTCACAATGGATGATCTGAGTGAAACATTCTTCATGCAAGTAGAAAAGCCCTCTTCCTATCCCCAGAGCAATTTGAACTCTTTTGCTCCAATCTGGTTTAGATTCTCCAAATAGGAAGCTTGCCAAAGTGCCATTGCTCATGAACTCATATACTAGAATCCGGTGTTGTCCCTCATTACAATATCCCATCAAGCGAACCAGATTCTTGTGATGAGTTTGGCTTATGACTTTCACTTCAGTCTTAAATTCCTTATCACTGTCTTGAAGCAATTTTTCTAGTTTTTTGACAGCAACAGGAACTTCTACTATCCCTTTATAAACAACACCACAAGATCCCCTTCCCAATTCTTCTTTGAAGTTGCTTGTTGCTACTACAATATCTTTGAAGGTGAAACTGCGCAGATTATTCTCCGCAACAATTTGACTGTCATGAATCTTATTGTAGAAGTAGAAAGCAAAACATATGGTGCTGACCAGCACAAAATTGACAACCACAGAGCTACCCAAGAAGGCAGATAATAGAGTGATCAAGGTACCTTGATCTTTGTTTTGAAATCCAGAATCTGGGTTTCTTTGGGAATCATTACTTTTCTTCATCTTAAGGTAAGCTTTTGCTCCTAATGTCTTGTCTTGTCTCCCATTTGACAGTGGCAGCTTCTTCTTCCAGCATTTATTGTCTCTAAAAATAGAAACAACACATAGGCAATCTTTCAAACAAGCATCTTTACAGCCCTCAGGATTGTAAGGATCATATAATTCAAAATCCGACAAGGGCCAATCAACATCTGCTATTTCTTCCATAAAATAAAACTCTTCCTGTGAGCTCTGCATACCTTCTTGACAGCCGAGTTCAAAATTTGGCCAGCAGCTACCATACTCATCGGTTGGATCATTCAGAGAATACCCTTCAGGACATTGACACTGTGGTCTTAGATCAGTGTTGAGAAAGCAGATACTATTAAACCCACAGACACCAGTACCAGTACGTATAGTTGTAGCAGTGCAAATATTATCTGGTATTATCTTTGCAACGTTCCAACTTTGATTGGTTCTTTCATCTTTGGGGTGATTGGAAATGGTGAAAACTCCATCATAATTGAGAGTTGCCCTGTAGTAAAAGTTAGCAGCTGAGAGAGTCTCAGTTGGAGAAGTGATATACTCCTTTTCGCCATCTCTTTTCAATATGTACAAGAAACCTGCTGCATCGAAGATCACCTGATAACCCCAACTAGATTCAGAATCGTTACTAGTCCCACTGTCGTAGTAAGCATCATTAGTGTTGTTGGAAACCAAATTTATAGAGTTGAGAACAGCATTCCCACTGCTGAGGCGAAACTGAAACCTTCCCCTTGAGAAGTTTGTCTCAGATTTTCGAGACGAGAGAAAGCTGTTCACCTCCATAATTTGAGCAGGCACCAAAGTGTCAGTAGGATCACTGAAACTGTCCCATAGCACCTTGGAATTTTGGTCTACCACAGCGAAATTCCCAGTATCATTCATTACAGCAAAGGAAACTGTACCTATTGAGATACTTGCTCTCCATATCATTATTCCTTGAGGGCTACTGAGAACAAGCCCCTGAAGATTATCAAGCTTTAAACTTGATCCTGTTGGAGCAAGATTGTCTCCATTTGCATACCAAATCATTGTCTTTTCTGGTATTTTGTTGTACCATATGGCAAGCAAGAAATTGTCATTCTCAAGTTGGCGAAATCCGAAAGCAAAATCACCATCAGGGGAAAGCAATTGAGCACTGCTGGTAGTGTTGTTTGCTGTAAGTGTGCTACCAACACTGAAAGTGCCATTGTTTTGGGCTGTCACATAGGGCAGCAATAGGAGAAAGATAAGGTAATTCAGAAGATCAAAAGCCATTGATGAGAAAGGCTCTGATAAGATTTTCTCTAGGTATTCTATAAAATTGAACCTTTTCGTAAACTTTAGATTCAATGGAAGTAACGAGGAATGTGCTCTGCTTACTTTTTCAAATTCTTCTAGAGATAGAAGAGTGAATATTTAAAAGTCGGTCTCTTATAAATAACGGTACATAGAAATCTAGTCTTACTTTTCCATCATTTAAACATCATCAAAGACAAGAAGTGGTATGAAATTAATTAGATTTTGTCAAGGGAAACAAAGGTCTTGAAATAAGAGGAAGTGAAGTATGACTTTTTCAAACTTTGATCAAATCAACGTTGCTTAATTATTTGGATTATATAAAATAAATAACAAATAATGGAGGAAGGTATTATTACAGAAATATCTGTCCTTCAGCGAGATAGTGACAATTTAGCTATGTGACCCTTTTTTTTTTTTTCGCTCGTGGTGTAGCACGCAACACTTTTTTATATTATTATTATTATTATTTTAAGTTCTATTGTAAATTACTTATAATGGGTTTGATTTATCATATATTTAATTAATTTATAAGCTCGTTTAACTCAAATAAATGTATTTAATAAATGAATTTATTCCAAAAATTCTAGTATTTTTTCAAACACTGAAATAATGTAACATTCCAAATTTTTTAAGAGAAGAATATAAATTTATACTAGAATAATTTAATTAGTGGTATATTTACTAAATGCAAATGAGAATTGTGGGGATATTAAGAATATGTATGAGGATGATATTTATGTATACATGCACACATAGTTAGAAATTTGATGTTATGTATTTATATAATTGTATATTAGTGTAACATCCTTCTATTTCATTCATGATAGCCACATATAAAGTATAATGTGATTTTATAATATGTCAAAGGACCATAGAATTTAATTTCTATCCTAATTGATGAGATATGACTAAGAGTTAATGGTGAACTCTTGGTTGCTTCCTATTGTATGTGCTTATGTAAGTGTGATTCTCATTATCATAAAAATAAAGTGCACTAAGAGGAATGAACTTTGAATAATTAATTAAGGAATTAAAGAGTTAGAGATGTGATATAGTTAGTGCAATTGGATTAGATAACTAACTAAGTGAACGACTAGTTAGGGAGGTGGTTAGAATGTGACCAAGTTGGTCTTAATTGGACCAAATGGAGGCAGCAGCTGGCCTCCCCAAGGACCCACACCCCTTGCATGCATTCATCCTCTGGAAACCTTGCGATAAATAAGGGGACACTCCCACCAATCATAGCTTGACAAAATGCCATAGTATGATAATGGTACACTTGATATTTTGTATAGTTTTGAGAGGCAAATAATAGAGACAATAAAAGGGAGGCATGTGAGAGTTGCGCATGAGGGAGTTCAGCTGAAGATGGGTAAGTCGGTTAAGGAGGACTGGTGAGTCAATGGAGCCAACCAATCAAAGCAAGCCACACTTACCCTACCCCTAATTACCTATGATATTAATTAATATAAGGGAATAATTATAGAAAATAAATTAGACTAAAAGCAAATAAATAAAAATGGGGGAAGAGAAGGGAGGAAGTCGGCAAGAGCTGCAGCCAAGAAGAGAAGAAAAGAAAGAAAAGAGGAGACAGCCTAGGCAAGAAAAGAGAAGAAAAACTAGGAGTTGAGGTAGCTAATGACTCCTTAACCTCTTCTTGCATGCCATGTAATTGCCTATGGATGTTAATGTTTGTGATATGCTATTATCTATCCTCTTTGCTGCGTTTAAGTGATATTCAAGAGGAATATCATGTTGTGATGCTTAGAGCTGCCAAGTAAGTGGTTCTAAGTGAGTATGTGTTATTATGTGCACCATGGTGTCTCCTTTGCATTCATATGCTGTTTATTGAGATTATTAGCTATTTCCAACCTTGTATGTTTACTAATTGGCTCATTAGCTACTGAGACTTGAGGTCTCATATCTATTTTTGTGGAAATACCAATGATTTCCAAGTGGAGAAATACCAAGGGTGGCTGCCAAGCTTCACATAGAGTGTGATTGTGATTTAAATTGTATAATATTATAATTAATGTGTAATTATTTGTTGTAATTGAACACTTGATGTATGAAGATGTATTATTATGTTCATGTATGAGAAATGGACTGAATAGAGGGAAGAGGTAAATTAATAGAATTTTACTCAAGCATGTACCCTAACCCAAAACTGGTTTTTCTGGCAGCTAAAAGGATAAGTCAAGTAAGGTGCCTTAAACCCCGAGTTTTAACTTGGAAATTTTACAGCAAGTATTTGACATATTGAACTTCATCCATACAAAATTTCGTGGCAATTGGAGCACAAATCTATGCCCAAATAATTTTCCAAAATAGCTAAACAGTATTTTCGTAGTCAATAGAGCAGTGTACAAACTTTGCTTAATTGACCCATCAAACCAAGGAGATTTTGTATGAAATTTTTACCACATGTTCTAGACACATTAAAATTGTAATCTGGAGCTTTTCATGATTTTCTGCAACTTACATGTCACGTTTTCATATTTTACAAGAACAGAGCAGCAAGCTGTCTAAACCAGTAAGCTGTCCAATTGAGACTTAAACTTCTAATTAGTATTTACCTTATTGAATTGAGTCAAATAAAAGGTGTTTTCATGAATATAAGAGTTAAAATAAGATGTTACAAATAGCATATGAGTTAAACTTTATACCGTATAATTTTTTATACCACTTTTACCTTTTGTTTTTACCCTAAACTACATCACTAGCTCAGTCCCACCTCTCTCTTCTCTCTTCGTTTTCGTTTTGATCCATCTTGCATCCATGCGTTTTTACAACAAAATTTCAGTCACTTATTTTTTTGTTTAAAGGAAAACAGATCTTAATATAAATATGTACTTCTCAATTGTCAAATTTTTTTTTTTCCGTAAGTCTACTATCTTTCTTTTTTATATATGCTTAATTATATGGTGGCCATTCCAAAGAAGATAAGAGAAAGAAAACATTACTAAAATTAATTTTAACTTTTAATAAAATATTTGATCTTTAAAAAATAATGCGATTTTAAAATCTAATTAAAAATAAAATTATAATTTCTTCAAAAGTATTTTTATCATAAAATAAATATTATATTAGAAATTATGTAAGAATATATTTTTATGTCGTCTTACATTTATCATCTGATTCAATATTAATTTTACTAAACACTTTTGATGCAACAAATTAGCTTAATAGCTTTTAGCCTTTAGTTAAAAGCTTTAAGCTAAAAAAAAGAGCATTTAAACTTTCAATTAGCTTATTAGCTATTTTTGCTAAACAGAGCCTTAGTGTATTTGGCATTAGGAGCTATTTGTTTATTTAGAAGATTGTATTTTATTAACTTAGTTAATAAGCCAATAAACATATTTAATAAATCAAAAATAAAAGGTTATAACTTTTGAAAGCTAACTTTTAAAATACTACTTGATGTAACATTTCATTTTAAGAGCTAATTAACAATAATTTACTTCTCATTTTTACGTTTAAATTATTTAAAATTTATTTTTATATAATTAGTTCCAACAATTAATCTCTCTCTTTCACATAACCCCTCATTTTTTTCTTCTCCTCCCTTTTTTCTTCTCCTTTCAGTTTCTTCATCCCTCGCAAACTTGACTTTTTATTATTTAATTATTTAATAATAGATTCATAACAAATAAAAATTTAATTAATTAACTGATGATAAATAATAAAAATTAATTATTTAATAAATAAATAAAATTAATTACATTTAATTTTAATATTATATAAATATAATATTATATATTTTTAATTATTTAATATATTTTATGATTAATTTTGTCACATAACTTTTATTCAATTAATTAACTATACCATTATAAATATTTAATTAATTTTATAATTATACGCTACAATCTTATAATTTTTAATTTGTTTTTCAAAATTTAACATTAGTGATTTTGAGAAATAATATTACTAAAAAGGTTTTCGAAAAGTGAGTCATGCATTATGTGACAAAACACAGGTAGTTCTATGATACAAAAACAACAAATAAGAAAGAATTAAAATCACAAACTTTTTTATTTTTTATTTTTAATTGATCTCTATAATCCATTAATTATCCTCACTCTCAACTTAATAAAAAATAAAATAAATTAAGAATATATTGAATTTTTTTAAAAAATCTAACACGTCAATTATATTTCTTTATCTATATAAAAAATCTTCAAAACACGTGTTGAGAAAAAAAAAAAAAAAACAAAGAAGGTATTTTTATTATTGAGATTGTATAAGTTTTGATTAAACAAGCTTTCTAACGGGACATTTGTTCGTTTGTCCACCGCATTCTAGTCTTTTCAGCTATTAATATTTATGTGGGTGTGACTGCACCAAGTCTTTGTCTGACCATTGTGGAGCCATATGGCAAAAATAATGAAACTTCATATATTACTTTTATTTTATTTTATTTTTTTTGATGGGAAACTTCAGATGTTATTAAATTTACAACATCGTGTACAATCATTTACAGAAAAATTAAAAAAAAAATCAAATAAAAACAGACAGAGAGAACACTGGAAAAGCATAGAACACCGAATATGGCGTCACTCTTATTAAATTTCTTCTATTGTTGCGTTTGAATGCATGCGCCTTTCCTTTTTTCCCTAACCATTCTCTTCTCTCTCTTTCGGTTTTAATTGACCATTTAATTGGCCTACTAGAAATATTTGGCTGGTCTACAAGCGTGGAGTTAAGGATATGTATTGCATTTTGGGATGTACTTACGCCGCCCTATTTTTGTTTGTACGCCCCCACCATTAAATTTTTTTAAAATTCTTATTTTACCCTTATCACCTCACGCCCCTTTTCTCCCATTTTCCCAACCGCGCTCCCATCTTCTTTACAAGTAGTTGGAACCCTAGCCATTTTCCCACTTTCTTCCTCTTTCTTTGAACTATCATCCTCATTCAATCACTTAGATTGTATGTTATTTAACCCATCCCTCGTCTTTACCATACCTCTCACCATTAAAATTTTATTAAATTTTTCATTTTATCCTTTCATTAATAAATGAAAAAATGATTCTATACAGTCATTTTGAGTCTAAAACAACTGTGTAAAGTGTAACATCTCAAATTTTTTAAGAGAAGAACATAAATCTACATTAAAATAATTAAATTAGTGGTATGTTTGCTAAATGCAAATGTGAAGTATGAGAATACTAGAGATGATATTTATGTGTACATGCACATATAGCTAAGAAATGGATATTATGTATTTATATGGTTGAATATTAGCCCAAGACATGTAACATCTTCTAATTGAATAATTATGCAAGTGTACATGTGCATTATTCTCATTTATAAGCATGTACAAGGCATTCTTTAATTGAATTTCTTGAGCTGAATTTCTTATATGTATGTGGTTGTACTAACTACATTTACAATCTTATGTGAGTAAGAATATGTGTATGCTTGTGGCAAATAGAAATTGGATACCTTGCATGAGCATGTGTAATTGAAATTGTGTTATTTTATTCATGAATACCAAATTGAATAAGATTTAGATAATTAGTTGCATATTTATAAATAATGAAAGTATGAAACAACTAGTTGAAATAGAATAAAGGAAACTAGACTAGGCTAGTTACATTAGAAGGATCTAGTCCTAATTGAACTAAGAAGGCAGCAGCCCCTTTCCCTTAAATCCCTCATGCCACTCACCATGCATAAGGCGCCAAAGACTTTACTTGAATTGGTCAAAATGCCAACCAATAGGAGCATGACACTAGTAATGGCTTTTATGATATTTTGTATGATATTTTGGTGATATTTTAGGGAAGGCTGCGCATGAGAAAAGGCATAATGGAGGTTGCGCATGAAGGAGGGGAGCTGAAGGTTTGTAAGTCGGTTAAGGGAAGTGTGACTCAAGGAAGACAACCAATCATCAAGCCACACTTGCCCTACCCTTAATTACCTAAATATTAGTTAATTCAAGTAAATAATTACGGAAAATAAATTAGATAAAAAGCAAATAAATAAAGGGGGAGGAGAGGGATGTAAGTCGGCAAAGAGAGAGCTGCAGCAAAGAAAGAATGGAGGAGTTGCAGAGGAAAGGAGAAAGAGGAGAAAAGAAAGAAGAGAAACAAAGCTAGGAATTGAGGTAGCTAATGACTCTCCTAAACTTCTTCTTGCATACTACATAGTTGCCTATGGATGTAAATGCTTGTGGTATGCTATTATCTATTCCTTGCTGTGCTTGAATGATAATCAAAAGGATTATCATGTTGTGATGCTTAGAGCTGCCAAGTAAGTGGTTCTAAGTGAGTATGTGTTATTATGTGCACCATGGTGTCTCCTTTGCATTCATATGCTGCTGGTTGAGATTATTAACTATTTCCAACCTTGTATGTTTAACTAATTGGCTCATTAGCTACTGAGACTTGAGGTTTCATATCCATTTATGTGGAAATACCAATGATTTCTAGGTGGAGAAGCACCAAGGGTGGCTGCCAAGCTTAACATAGAGTGTAGTTGTGGTTCAAATTATAATATATTATGACTAAAGTGTAATTATTTGCTTTAGTTGAATATTTGATGTATATGGATGTATTGTTGTGTTCATCAATGAGGAATGAACTGAATAAGATGGAAGAGGTAAACTAATAGAATTTTACTCAAGCATGTACAATAACCCTAAACCGGTTTTTTGGCAGTTAAGAGGATAAATCAAGTAATATGCTTTAAACCCAGAGTTTTAACTTGAAAATTTTATATCAAGTATTTGACATATTGAATTTCATCCATACAAATTTTCGTGACAATTGGAGCTCAACTCCATACCCAAATAATTTTCCAAATAGCTAAACAGTATTCTCGCAGTACACAGGGAAATGTACAAAGTTTACTTAATTGACCTATCAAACCAACGAGATTTTTTATGAAATTTTTACTACATGTTCTAGACACATTAACCTTGTAATCTGGAGTTTTTCATGATTTTCTGACATTTACATGTCATGTTTTCATATTTTACAAAAACAAGGCAACAAGCTGCCTAAACCAGTCAGCTCTCCAATTGAGACTTAAACTTCTAATTGGTAATTGCCTTATGAAATAGAGTTAAATAGAAGGTGTTTTCATAAAAAAGAGTTAAAACAAGGTGTTACATAAAGCTATTTTATCATAAGAAAAATTTTTTTTAAAAAATAATAAAAAATAATATGAACAACTGTTAAGAGCCATTAGAGGAAAGAACGACTATAAACAACTATTGACGGAACTGCTTTAAAGAGTCGTTGAGAGAAATATATATATATATATATATATATTAGATAAAATTAAATATGTTAAGAAAAATAAATTATTAAAAAATTTAAAATATAATAATAATTTGTAATATTATTAATAAAATAAAAAAGTTAATGATAAAATTAAATTTGTAATTTATATTAATATTATGAATTATAATATATTTTATTAAATTTTTTATTTCATTAAAATATTATAAAATATTATTATATTTTTAATTTAAAAATATATATCTAATTTTAAATATATATATATATATATATATATATATATATATATATATATATATATATATATATATATATATATATATATATATATTAGATAAAATTAAATATATTTTGTAATTTATATTAATATTATAAATTAATATATAATTTAATTATGAGAGTAAAGATAATTCTTTTTTACTTATTTTTATTTTTTATTTACTCTCATATATAAATTTTATAATATAAATTTTATTTACTCTCATAATATAAATATTAATACAAATTACAAATTTTTATCACACAATAATATATTTTGTTAAATTTGTTTATTTTATTAAAAATATTACAAATTATTATTATATTTTAAATTTTTTATCACACAACCCCAATAGCTCAAAAGGGATATTCTCCCACCCCAATAGTTCTACTGTTCCCCCTCCAACAGTTCTTTATAGCCGTTCCCCTCCCTCAACGGCTTTTTATAGCAGTTCGCCTTGTTTTCTCTCAAGAATAATATTTTAAAATTTTTTGTTAAAATCTTAGAAAATATTATTTTAATGATAAATAGCTCTATGCAACTGTTTTAGGCTTGGAATGGTTGCGTAGAGATATTTTTCATTAAAATTGATTGAGAATGCTTTGTTAACAAAATAGTAAAATAAAAAATTTAATAAAATTTTAATAGTGGGGGGCGCACATGATAAAGATGGGGGCGGGATAAGTAAGACCCTTGCATTTTCTTGTTTCTTAAGCATAATAAAATCCTGCACACATACTTTGAAACGTTCCCATTACTTAAAATATTAATATTTCTTATTACTCAATCCCAATCCCAATCCCACTACTGATTACTGATATGTTAATTGTTCCTGTTGTCTTAGAAAATTCTTAGTAGTACTAAGAACATTTCGAATTTTAAGAAATTCTTATCTTGGCAAGCAATCCTCGAGTCTTCTTCCTCTTGTTAACAACTCTAAACAACGAAAAATAACAAATATCCTCTCTAATTCAACTACCTTCGTGAAGTTGACATGTTGAATTAAACAGAAACTTGAACCAAGTTTCTTCTAAAAAGTCTTCTCAAAGTAACTTATGAACTTGGCCTCTGAAACTAGATTGTTCATAATTTCATTACTTATGAACTTAACCCATGCTTTCTTGACCAACCCAATACTACCATGCTGCCATCCCTCCATCGCTTATCCAAAATAAGAAATGGTGTGTATTTGCCACGTACAGCTTCCTTTAATACCATCAACGAAATCATATCAGAGATAGATCAAGCTCTAATACAATTAGGGAAGATAATATGCTCTGAATTGGCAATTTTGTGAAATTACTTAACACTCTAAACTCCTATTTCAAATGTTCCATATGCTCTTCATCTTTGTAGGTCTTCTAAAAGAGAATGGTACTACCACTGGATTTACGTTACCATCTCTATTTTGCCATTATAGTTTGCCAGTAAGAGAATATTCATTTGTTACTGAACTCAATTTCTCCACCAAATTAAGAATGGCTATATCAAAATAGAGATATGACAATTTCCCTTGACCAGAATGGGATTTAGTGGAAATTCTTTGATCGATATGGGGATCACCCTTTTCGCCCTACAAAGATCTCTGAAACGTTTATTTAAAAAAATACCTTTACACATAAAACAAAATATGAATAATAAGTATGAGTAATTTAGTAATTTAATTGATAAGCAATTTCATTTTATGTGAAATATGAGAATATATCAAAGATTTCAAATGAATTGATTCAAATTATAATTTTTAATTATTCTTTTGCATTTAATATTACTAATACTCAAAATGTGATATATTTTTCTTCATAAAAATTCTCTGCAATTTCCCGGGATGGGGATGGGAATCATGCTTCCTACCCCAACCCCACATCGTTGCCATTATTCTTAATCTAGCATTCTCCTTCAATGATTACACCATCATCTTTGGTTTCAAATTGAACCTAGTGTTGAAAATATCTCCGGAGTTGCTCTTCACTTGCTCTGGGTTGTCAACTTAGAGCACACCCAATTTAAAGGAATTCTCTCTCATCAACATATTCAATCACCACTTCTTGACAATCCTTTTCACTGAATAGCTCATCTCCATTTCCTTGTGATTCTTTTGCTGTACGTGTTATGGTGCTACTTGAAAAACATGAATTTTCTTTGACTTTTTGCTTGCTTTCTCCACTCTTAGTGTACTCCTTTTCCTAGTTTTCAGAAAACTTAGCCACAACATTTGGATCTATAGCTAAGATTGAAACACAAGATGTGCTAACTTTATTTGAAGGCTCAAAATCATCAATCACAGCGCTAATTGTAATCTTTGGGGCGATGGTAGAAGATACAAATTCTTCATTAGAGGTCTTCTTTTCTACTAAAGAATTACCACACTATTACGAACTACATCTTCCAAAGGATTTTTAAGGGCATTACAGAATGAAACTTGCTCCTCTGCTGTTCATTTTTGGTATGTGAATCATCTAAGACTTTATATTCAAGCATCTCATCTTTCGAATCATGCTAGAATTCCAAAGGTTGCAATTGAACTTCTTGGTCATTTGAGTTAGCACCAACTAAATTCTTTGTTGGATCACCACTAGACACCTTAATAGGTTCCGCTATAATGGTAGAACTAGGATTACAAATAGAGGCATGGGCATAAGTACCCTTTCCATTAATATTCACCTCTAATTTTGGCACTCCAAAAGAAATTTCTTTCAAATGATAATTTAGAGAAAAGTGTTTTTGCACTAAGTTCATCATAAGTCTCCAACTTCTAGTGCTTGTTTCGTTTGGTGGAATTGACCTAGTTAGGAATGGAAAAAAGGCAAATGTAGTGAGAATGGACTTCGCATGAAAGTCCAATTACATTATTTAGTATGACAGTTAAATTAAAGAATCCTTATGGTATTCTATTTTTGATAGGTGAGAAAAATTGTTGAAATGGATTAAACAGACTATATAAATGTCTAAAATACTCCTAAAACAAAAAAAAAAAAAAAGAATTCAAGAAATTCCCCCTATGTTGCATGCACAAAAACAAATCTATTGCTTAAATACTTTACTGAATATAATCTTACAACCTCATCTACGAAGCTCCACCATATTTTTCAAATAGACCCTGATTTTAGACACACAAAGATTGGAAATTTTAACAGTTTCAGATTCTGAGTCTAGGTGCAGCAAAGATTCGGAACTCTGGTGGTGAGTTTGGTCCGTACTGGGTTCTCTACTGCTGGATTGTGAAGTGTGAGCTTCAATTGGTGGAGTTAGAGAAACAAGGAGAAAAAGAGGGCAGGAGGGGATTTGGTGCCTTGTATCTGTGACGGAACTGAAAGAGAGTTAGGAGACAAATCCGAGACGAAGCAAAGTAGAGAGACAAATCCTTGCCCTTGCAAAGAGCAAGTTGCGTCAAGAGAGAAGAGGAATGCATCTGCTTGAGGTGGGATTTGAAGATACCCTAGGAGAGAATGCAATAGTTCGAACGTTTTTTTGGTGATGTGTAAATATGACTTTTACTTTTTTGATTTATTTCCATTCCAATTAAAAAGAATGTTACCATAGGGTTTATTATGGAAAAGACTTTCTCAATTTTGATGGAAAGATGACTCCACTTGGAAAAGCTTTTCCATTCATTCCATCAAACCAAACAAATGAAAATGGGCCTTCCACTATCATCCCTTTTCCATTTCAGCCCAACCAAATAGGCACCTACTATCCTCTTCACTTTCTCTTCTTCATTGGTTTGTCAACTTCTCTACTATAAGTTTGCATATCTAGTAAATGCAAGGGAAGATAAGAAGCATTTAGTTGTCTTAGGATAATTGTGGTGCTCAAATACCTTTTCTACATGTTCTGCCCATTCTGAATATTCTTCTCAAGAACTAGTTCAATTGAATGGAAGACTTTTCATTTTGATGTTTCTTGACTAGTTTTGTATGACCGAACCTTCATCTTGTTGGTCTTTACTATAGATCCAAGAATCTCCCCATTTGATTGATTTATTTGGTCAAATCTTTCCATCACCTCTTCGCCACTTTGGATACCCATAATTTGAGCTTGTTCTAGGGTTATTCCTCTGGGAATTTTTTTGGTTGCCACCTTTAGAAATGATGACGAATGCTTAAGTCTACTCTCTCTTATAAATTTAGGAAGGATAGATCACTCTGTAGAAATTTACTTATCAACATTTATGTCCAAACTATAGATTGTATATTTGCACAATGTGCGGGTCAATTTTAACTAATAATTTATAAGATTTTAAAATTTTAAAGTCTTTTAGGATTTATTATTTTAGAGTTTAGGATGTAATGTTTGTTGAACGTTTAGTATTTTAAAGTTTAGGATTATAAGGTTTAGAAATTAGGGTAAATGATTTTAGATTTTACAAGAAAAAAATAAAATAAATAAAAATATCACATGTCAATAAATAGAGGTGCCATGTGATTTAGGAGAATATAATATCAAGAGAAATCTTCATCTTTCTTATAATACACAGAAGAGATGCATAAAAGTGTAAAATTAATATGAAATTAGAAGCATTATTAATTAATTAAACACATTCAATAGTACAAAACACTTAAAAAACAAGCCAACAAAGCCTGACAAATTGACAAATATGTAACTGTATTAAAATTTGATAGTAAAAGTTTTGTCGCTCTTATGATTTGTTACTTAATAAGGTGTTAGACATTGATAGTTTATAAAAAAAAAAGAAAATAATAATAATTAATGAATTAAAATTAGATTCATAACTTTGCATCTAACATGTCCTATGGCTAAAAACTATAAAAAGTAAAATCAAAAGTAGCAAGAGAAAGTATATAAATATAAGAGAAGTTGCAAAATCAATAAAAACAAAGTGACAAATGATAAAACATAAAAACTTTGCAATAATGAGAATTTTACAATCCATTTTGAGAATTTATTTCAAATGAACATGAAGATAAATGAGGAGATTGAGAGAAAAGATATACTTCATTCACCATTTATGCTAAAATTCACTCATCCAGCCGGAAGAGTTTGAAATTTTCTAGAGCTTCTAGTCTCAAATATGGGTTGCCAGGTTTTAACAATTATTTCTGTTAATAGTGTTGAAATTGCATTTTTACTTGCACCATCTCTCTTCATTCGAATGGAAAGATAACAGAAAAGGGACAGTTCAAATTTTTTATTATCTGATCTATTGAGGAGTAATTAAGGTCTAAGCCTATTGTCTAAGACAACAATAACAATGAAGCAAATGCATTTTCTTTTCCTACTGGTACTTCATTTAAAAAGAAACCCAAACAGAAACATGTGCAATTAACCGAACCTTTAATTAACCAAAGAGAGAGGAAAAAAAAAAAAACGAACAGCTTCACGTTAGATCATGCTGCATAATTACTTAAACCTTGAACCCAAGGCAAATCAAAAAGCTATCACAAGCCATAATTATTTTGAAATAAATATTCTTCGTCATAAGACAGACCCTTTTAAAGAGAGAAGGGAAAACGTTTATACTTTATATATGCATAAAATTGGATTTTTCTCAATGATAAAGATTTTTATGTTAAAAAAAAAGCACATATCTACGAACAAAAAGTAAAATACCATCTTTATTATTGATGAATTGTTACGTTTCAGTTTTCATAGCTTATGATCTTGATACAAGGAAACGGACAAAATAAAAGCGGAAGCATACTGGAGGAACAAGTTTTCCATTATTTATTTTATTTTTTTGATAAAAATTAAAGTAGAACAAAAAGTGCGGCAGCAGCTATAAATTATGATTTATTTTACTAGATGATGACTTGGTTCATGCGTCTTCAACATTTCCTCAGCAATTGGAAAACTTGGAGCTATGTCGACAGGAACCTAGAATGCACACACACAATACATAAAAGAAGATTAGCTAACTGAAGTGGAAGTTTCAAAATACAGCTTTCCACTATACAAGAATAGCCCTAGGTTTTTTAAAAATTCTATGAATGGTAGCTGAGACCATAGTTACTAGATTGGTTACTTTTATTGTCAACTTACTAATAGATTGATAATCCCAAGGTGCTTTGATACATCTTGATTCGCAATTTTGATTGTAAAAACAAGTGAATCAAGGAATAAAGAAAGGAGGTTGTAACGGAGGATTGAAAAAGTAGGTACATAATGAGCCATCCTAATATGTCTATCACTTTGTGACCTTTTTCAATCATTTTCAGCCTTCTAGATACTGAAAGAACCCACTAAGAAAAAGGAAAGAGTTACAACATATCTTAATATACCGATATGCTAAAAATTAAAAAAAAAAAACTACTCCTAGGTGATTTTTTTTTTTTAAGGTCATGAATAATGCATAGGTACTATATTATCAAAGCATATTATGAATCTAATAACTATGGCTTATACAACTAGTTTGAACTTAATGATGTTGACTATTCATAATGAAAAGGGAACATCTCACCACAATTTGCCTTTTGCTTTTCTATATTAAAATAGTAAATGTTGTTAAAATAATATTTCAGATTACTGTCTAAGATCATGCCTCTTCTAGGAGACGTTACAATAGCTGGTGGAAGTTATAGAGTTATCCAATAGTTAGTGAGAATGAGAGATAGTAGCAGTGAAAGGTAGAAAGGGAGTATAAACATAAGAGACTTATTCTCTAGAATTTCTTCTTTACCCTACGAATATATTCTATTATACTTGGGTATATTAAAATCCAACCCTTAGGTAACATATTCCTCTTTCTCCTATCACTTTGACTATTAACTGAATAATGTGGTTTATACCTGAACATCCTGCAACTTTCTCAAGGCAACTTCTAGTGGTTTTGTGATCACACCATATTTCTGAAGAAGCAAGCCAGTAGCCTCTTTGTCACCTTTGGCTTGTATGGTGAGTATCTCCCTGCTCAAGCTTTCAACTGCACCTTCAACCTTTTGAAGAAGAAAGACACAATTATGGAACATACCTTAGTATCGCACGAACTTGTCTTTACAAGACATAAAGTTTGAAGTAATCAGAGATGAAATCAGAAAACTTGGGTTGGGAGGCGACATATGTTAAGCAAGATCAGCAATGACTACAAACTATATCAATTTGACTATATTTTAAATTTTTTTGGATCATTTTGATATATAAATGTTTAGAGAAAGGGGCAAGTATATGTATATAAATAGTAGAGTGTAGTTCAGCCCTTGAAAGCAACAATACCTTGGAAAAATCAACTGAGAATGTCTCATCGGAGTGCAAACTAAAGGCCCCTTTCTCATATAGCCAGTTGAACTGCAGTGCTTGTCCTTTTCTGAGAAAATGTAAGAAAATTATATGCCGGTTGATAACAATAAAAAACATGTTATATATATACTTATTACATAAATTTTATATATTTTTTTATTTATAGTTTTATCTTTGTTAATAACTACAAAAGTCAAAGTATAACAAGAAGTGCACAATTACTCTAACAATAAACGTAAGAGAAACGAAGAGTACATATAGTAGCTTACCCATGAGCTTCCTGCAAACCAAAACGCACTGATCTGAAGCATCCCGCAAGAAAGGAAACATACATGGACTTCAATAAAGTCTTGGAAAGCAAGTCCTGACACCCTCAGAAGGACAAGCCACGAAACATCCATTAATTAGCACGAGATGAAGTATGAAAGGAAAAGGCAAACTGTGGAGAAATGTATGTGTCAAAGAACCGATTCAAATTCAAACTAAAGGCTTAAGGAGTTAGTTGAATACTCAAGAATGGCTTTTATTTGAAATGCCTTTGTATGCGAAACCCTTTAGGGTAAAAGTGTGAGCAAAGCATAAACGCACTGATACAATGGTTGAAATTTCAATTAAATTAAGAAAGAAAAGGATTTATTGCCTTGAAGAAGAGTTTAATAACATGTTTAAAACTGATTGAACTCAAAAGATTAAACTATTAGTTATAAGCCTGATAATGACTTGTCAACATTGCTCAGCAAAAATATATATTGAAGTGTAAATCATTGATAGTTAGATAAATTGATTCATGCAATGTTAACTGAATAGCCTACCTGACTGACTAAGAACCTCAATGCCCAGAGCCCAACTATATCAGCCTTTGCTTCTTCAATAGCAGAGTACAACTCTTGCAGTTCCTGTGTCAAAAAAAAGAAGAAATACATAGTAGTTAAATTTACAAATTGAAATAGAATGATGTGATGCACAAGATTGACACTTTCTGAACTTAAAAGAGCTTATTCAAGGATGATTATACATTGTGTTCTGATTTATCATAATTAGTGTATTCATAGTAAGTTAATCTTGGAATGTCCAGTTATGATTTTGGCAATAAATGTTTCTTCCAGCAACATCATTAAGCAGCCAACACTTTCCTTTACCGCAAAAAGGAATGAAGAAGCCTAATGTAGCTAGAAAATTCTTCTCCAATAATGCCCAGTTTAGTTTGATGTTCTAATCTGAGAGATAACATGAATTACACTAACCAGGATATAGAAATTTTTAATAACCAAACAAGGAAAGTTCATATGGCAGTTGGGATAAAGTGACCAAAAGTAAAAAGATGGGAGGGGGCTGAATCTCAAGAAAGTGAGATTGAAAAATATAGCTTTTCTAGCTAAAATAAATTGGAGATTAGCAAAGAAAGGAAATAACCTTTGGTCCAGGGTGCTGGAAGTGCTTTAGGTCTAATAATAATCATAATTCCATTAATTATAAGGCCTATTTAAGTGGCAAGGAGGTTTTTAATAAGGGTTACATGAAATTAATTTTAAGTCATCATAATATATCTTTGTGGTTTGATAGATGGCTTCTGGAACAACCTCTTAGAGAGCATTTTCTTGGACCCATTCCTAAAGATCAAGTATCTTGGAAGGTTAGTCATATTGTTGATGAGAATGGGTCTTGGAATTTGTCTAGATTCCCTTTTGACATATCTGAAGATGTTAGATTAAAGTTGTACAACACTCTTATCGTGAACTAAGGGAATAAGAAAGATCAAATTTATTTGGGACACTCAAAAGATGGAAATAATTCAGTTAAGTTTGCTTACCAAATACAGGAGAAACAAGTCCCCCAGAATCCTAGTTTCCAAACCTTATGGAAAACAAATTGCCACGACAAAATCAAACACTTCCTTTGGCAGTGTGCCTATGAACCGTGGCACAAGTTCTTTTTAACAGAAACATCATACTTGCTGCCAGTGCGGCTAGGTAGAGACGATTCTCCATGTTTTAAGGGATTGTGAACACAGTAGAAATCTGTGAACTCAACTTGAGTGCAAAGAGGATTTTTTCAACCTTCCTCTCGAAGATTGATTATCTCAGGCACTAGGATCTTAGTCTTCATATACCCTGGGCTTCTTTATTTACTTATTTGTGCTGGATCCTATGGCTTGATCGAAATAATAAGTGCTTTCGCACTCAAAGTAATCCTTGTAACCCTATTAACTGCACTCTTGCAGCTGCTGCAGAGTACTTCCACTTGGGAAGTAGGGTACAAAAACCTAAATCTAAGTTCACTCTCCAAGTAGGATGAAATCCTCCTCCTAATGGTTGGTGTAAACTAAATTGTGATGCATCCACTACCCTGGATTCATTACTCATGGAGGAGTTATTTGAGACTCTTTGGGTACTTGGAGCTGAGGATTTTGTGGTAGGATGGGGAATGGGACTGTTGATAGAGGGGAAGTTCGGAGTATTATGACAGGGATTATATTAGCAAATGACCTCAACATTAATAAATTACTATAGAATTTGATTCTTCCTTGGCTGTTAACTTCCTCTCACATGATTGCTCCATATCTCACCCTTGGTCCACTCTTCATTATGTTTTCAGGACAGAGTGCGGGAAGTTGAAGGAAGTGAAGATTATGCATACATAAAGGGAAGGAAACAAGATTGCAGATATTTTGGCTAAGAAGGGAGATCAATCAGTTGTTGATTTTCATGTTTTTGAGAATGTTCCGACCTTTTTGAATTTGTTGTACTTTGCTGACTTAATGGGGATTACTATTCCTAAACTTTGTACTACTTGAATCTTTCTATGAATTTCCTTTTTCACTAAAATAAAAAAAAAAACCAACTAGGATATAGCATTTACACTTGGCAACTTTTTGAACATAACATTTTTAAATGACTGATTTTACTTGCAAATATTAATTAGCGCAATCACTAAGTTAGCATGCTTCAGAAGTTCATCACAGAAATTATTCAAATAAGACAAGTCATGTATCTAACCAATCTCACTGTAGACTTCTGACCATTTGGAAGTACAATGGTATGGGGTCCAATCCCATGGCAGCATTCATGGCAAATTGTATGAGTGAAAAATGAGTTAAAATCCACAAATTCTTGTTGTTTCTTTGCAACACAGACCTCAGCTATGGGGAGAAGAATAAGCTTAAACCTGGTAAAAAATGGCAGTTTTCCCAACATAAATTATTCAGATTTGATTGAAAAAGAAAAAAAAACAAAAAGAAATAGATATCCATACTTCTCTATAAGTTCCAAAATACTAGTCTTTCAAGGTTAGAACTTTTACTTAGCATCTGTAAGATTCTTAAGCATGACCATTGATGTTCCCCGATCTTTTACTATACGCTCATCGTTTGGTAGATTGAAAGCAACGATCTGTGGCCCCTTGACATCCTGATATTATTCATCAATGAAAAATTACAGACGAGTGAATAGACACTAGATAGTTCTTATAAGTGATATAACATTCGTTATTGTTAATTAGGATAGGAGAATAGGACAAATTTTGAGATTACATGCATGCTGCTTCGTATAAGTAAGTGATAAAGAGACATTTAAAACAATAATTACTGAACAATGTTGAAAATAAACTCAATTTGAATTTTCTAAATATCCCTGTGCTTTTATTGTAAGGTATTTATGTTATTGTTTCATGTTATACAATAATCAATAAAATAAATGAGTTGACTCTTTTTTTAATAATATAAATAACTAACAAGGTATTGATTTACTTGAAGCATGTTGTTTCTAGAGTGTTCACAAACTGACAAAAACTAAATCAAATTGACTGAACTGCACCAAACTGCATTGGAACCGACTCAAACTAACTAAAAGCACAGGTTTTAAAATTTCAAACCACCATGTTGGTTAGGTTATCAGTTTTTAAATTTTTCAAACTAAACTGCAGCAACTTAAACCAACTTATGCAATTTTTACTACTTTTATATATATATATATATATATATATATATATATATATATATATATATATATATATATATATATATATATATATATATATATTATAAATTAAATTGAAGTATTCCTGATGCTCACCCCAGCACTACATATAAGTTGGATAACACGGATAGGTGCTGCATTCACATCTTTTGATTTGTACACATTGTCCATTGGGAGGTTTTCCTCCAGAACCTTCAGTAGCAAAATTCTTTGAGTTGTTAATTTAACAAAATTAGAATTAGAATAGATTATAAATTATCAAATTCAATCAGAAAAAGTTGTAGCATAGCACCAGCAAATTGTCCCCAAATAGTTTAAGCTGAGCTGTTGCTTCATCGTCTCGGACTCCAATAAATGCGTCAAATGTAGCCTAAAACGTTGCAATGCAATTAGAGTGTTAAGCAAAAAGAGAGTCTTACGTCTTTTCAACCAAAAGGCTTATAACCATATTCTAGTGAATTTAGAGACTGTAGAATATCATTTACATCTGTATCAGAATTGTGAGATTCAATGCAGAAGGTGTATGTAAAATAATACAATTGCAACTTGGCAAACCTAATCTTTTGAATGCTCATATAGTCTTTGCGATATTAGTGCTGTCTCAAATATATTGGATGACTAAAACATAAAGTTAAATGTCACAAGGGTCAAACTGCAAGTTTTTCCTTGTACAGAAACTAAGCAAGTCAAATATCCCAAAATATATTTGCTAGCACCATCTGAGTACATCGTGAAAATATAATTACCCTAAATAATCAATATGAATTATGAGAGAAAATATTAATATTCTATACTAAACATATATTTTCTCAGCAAATTAAACATGACACAGCAACATAAATCTCCTTAAAGAAAAGTGACTTTTAATGAAGGAAATTTGGCAACTGTTTAATGTTAATTGCCAGATTCTTATGAACTAGCTCTGAATACTGGTCAGAAACAGAAGCTTATTTCAAGAGTAATAGACAATAACTGTGCGATGAAAGAATAAAACAAAAGATCAAAAATTCAATAATCAAAAAGTTTATGCTCAATCATACCTTATAACCAAAAATTTTATCCTCATAAGTCTCATATGGCCCAATAGTAATATCCAACTTGGAGTCCTGCATCAGCAAAGGGAGGAAGGATGAAATTTACCAGAATTGTTTTTTTAAGAAAAAAACTTTTAACAGCAAGGAATACAATGTATATAGATTCATGGCCTATGCTACAGAAATTTCATATCAGTAATAAAAGCCTCGTCAAGAAAGCATAGTTTTGCAAGTGACAGAGGGTTTGCTAATTCCTCGCCATTTACTGCTTTATAGTATAGGACCCTCAGACCAATCAAGCACTAATTGTTATACCAACACGCAAGAACAAAAGCATGCATTAAAAAAATGATGAACTTGATTTTATTTCATTCAATACCATGTTGCAAAAGTGTTAGATATATAATAATTCGACTCCTTTCATTCTTTAGCTTTAGCTTTTGGATTAAATTATTTCTTAACATAGCTATTTGGTTGAATTTGTTTTTAACACATAGTATCAAGTTTTTGTCACCTTTCGGTTAAGAGATTGAATCCATAATAGATATAAAATCACCTCTTGGCCCTGATTTTTTTTTTTAATTACACAAAGGAATTTGTTTTCAGTTTTAAACTGCTTCCAATTTTGGGCTAAAAAGTTATTATTTCTGTTATTTGCAGCATTTCGTGAGGAAGAAAAATCATAGAAAAGGAACAAAGTTCATAAATTTGTTGGAAAATGTTTCGGCATTAGAAGATGACTAACCAATTCCATCCAGGCCATATCTGAGTCGTAATAATCATTCGAAAGGAAAGCATCGGCCTTGCTGTGTAGCAACCTCTTCAAACTACACATGGACAGAGACAGAAAACCAACATATGCAAGCAGAAAAGTTTTCAGGTTAGTTAATAATTAGAAAAGTAAAATATCTTCTTCATCCTTAAATTATTTTTCAAATATCACTTCAGTCCTTATTTCATTTTATTTTTTTGTCACTCTAATCCTCAAATAATCATATCACTTGCCAAATCAGTCCTCCATAGCACAAAGAAGTATTACACTTTCCAAATTTGTGAACAAGGTGCTTATTTGAGGACTAAAGTCATACGAAAATTAAATCAAAAAAACCAAAGTGGAATATGAGAAATAATTTAAGGACAGAAAAGACTGTTAACTCTAATTAGAATCCAGAAGACCTAGTTGAGGTGGCGATGTCACCAGCTTTATGCAAAAACTCAGCAGCTTTTGCAAGAAGAGAATGGTGCTCTTCAGAATAGGGAACCACATATAGATCATGACCACCTCCTTCTCCATTATCAGATGAAGAAGAATCTAAACGAAAATCACTATGCCTTTTAATGACAGTGAAAAAGCTTGTTGCTTCTTTCTGTTGATACTTTTCTAGATTGTCCTTCCATTTTTCAAACTCCTACAACACAGAAACTTATTGTTTTTCATTTATGCAAACCAGTTATTTTCAAAGCACTTTTTTAGAATAATAGTGTTGAGGGTTTGAGTAGTTTATAGCAGGTATGAGGTTAGGTTCTCTCCTGTAACCAAAAAAAGAATAATGGTACCATTTTGTCCATGTCAGGAGGATATAAATTTGCACCACTTGGTTTACGGATTGGAAATGAGGCTCTGTATTCCAAACCCTTCCACCCTTTCACTGCCCTTGTTGCTTTAGGGTGCAACTGTATTGCAGAATGTGTGGTTGTCAAAAATGCCTCATTATCATCAAGGCTAGACCTGTCATCAAGAGCTAATTTGAACCTTAAGGTTTAAAATTATTGAGTAGAGACACGAGAATCTTTTTATATGTAACACAATCTAACTTTTGAATGCCTTTTTCGCTTGAAGAGTCCATAAAGCATTGGCTGCATTACCTTGTGCCAAAATCAATTTTGATTTGATTAAAAAGTGCCAGCTATAGAATTTAACCTCATGATCACTTGGTCAAAGAGTTTCTAGTAATATGTGTTAACAATTAAAAGTTATTAGGGGAATATCTATATATATATATAATATACTAGATTTGAAGAAATTCCATCTCTCCACTTTGGTTTACTCCATTTTGAAACCAAAAAGAAAACCCTCCTCTAAAAATTACGCTGAATGCAAAATTCACATAAATCTACCTATCCATCTGCATCAGCGTGAGTGTATAAATAGACATCACTCAACTGATAGAATAAGATACAAGGACTTACCATGGGCCCTTGTTAATCTTGTAATAGGACCATTTCAACTTATCTAGCTCTGATGTATTAGCATGCTTCTTCAACCAATCTCTTAAGAGCTGGATTACTGTACCAAGCCTAATTGAGTAGTAAACAAAGACATGTTTAAGTGATCTGAAAATTTTCATATATGTATAGAAGCTATACTTGTATTCCAAACACAACCTGCAGATAAAAAATTTCATCCACAACCGCTGCGGCCTTGACAATATAAATAAGAGCCTCTCTATCAGATTCTGTGATACCTGTCAACTGCAACAATAAAAGATGAAATTTAATTTAATGCTGCAAGTGAAATACAGAATCAAATGCATAACTGGCTGTTACAATTTAGCATTTTGACTCACATGTATACACCGGCAACAGCTGAACTTTACAAGTAAGGTATAAAACAAAAAATAACAGAATAATTCGAATTTGCTTCGCTTAACTTAGCTTTTTGGTTATAAAGAGATATGTAATTGGATGAATCAGCTGTTAACTCTCAAATTCCATGCTTATGAATTCTCAATTACAGGTCTGGATGCACAACAATATAGGAAATAAGTTATAGCTGCTCCTTTTCCTTGATTCATAACCACCCCTCCCAAGACAAAAATCCTACTTTGCCATAAATGTAGAAAATAATATATCTATAGGCATCTTCGCTGCAAAGTCTGTGAGCAAACAATACATTTCAAACTTACAAGAGAGAGCTTGAGAATCTAAAACAGCCAAGAGATAGAGGCCTATTTACTAAAACATCCAACATAAATAACATAAATGTCAATAACCTCAGCATTGAGAGAAACAGCAGCATAACGACTTATTTGCTTTTGTAGAGTCAAACTGCGTGCCACAGCCTTCTCTTTGTACCTTCAACAGATTTGTAAGAGTAGAAAATAAGCACAAAATAAGTGTATGAAAATTTTTGACTGTTATTTTATTGTCAAGATCCGGTTCAATCTACAAATTTTTGATTGAACCAAGTTTTGAATAATATGTCTGCAGTTGATTTAACCTAAGAATTTAAATTAATAGCTGAAATGCTTTGAAATGATTTTATATCAAAATATTGAGTTAATGAACTTTGCATGTACAAATTTTTTTTTAAAATAATTGGAGTACAAGACAGCCATATGGATTGAGACTTGAAAGAGCAATACATAATCAAGAAAAGAAACAAAATAGAATAATATTTTTTCTTTTCAGATAAGTAAACTTGGAAGAAAGGCAATGTTTAAATTAGGTATAAACAGTTAATACCATTCAAATTCCAAACAACGGCATACCTCTTTTCAATTATATGAAAAAGCTGACCATATTGTCCAGAAACATCATAAGGGACATAGTTTGAATCTTCATTAGCCAGTAAGCTTTTATACTCTTCATATGAGATATATTTAGCTGCAGAAACTTCTGTTTCCTGCCCTTGTGGAAAAATTCACCCACGTTAGATCAGCCAATTTAACAATGAAAACATGCTTTATAATTTTTTTCACAAATTAGGTATGCCCACATTGTAAAAATCACTACCAACCAGAAAAGTCAGAGAGATTTACAAGTACTTCTGGATCTAGAGAAGACAGAAAATTTTTCTGTGGCATAAAGAATCATAAACAAATTAAAGTATATTATGTTTCTCAAACCTTAAAAACAAAAAGGACCAAAAAAAAAATTAATAATAATAAAATACGTTTGATACAATGATAGTACCTAGTAACAAATATACGAAAAAAGGATGTATTGGGGTTGCCAGCAGGGACACTAAGCCTATGTTAAATAGTTTAATGGATTTCTGACAAAAATGTTAAATAGTTTTAAGTGCTAGATGTTTAAACTTTGCATAGAATGTGAGTAGAATGAATTGTAAACTACATCATAGGATGAACTATATCTTCATAGGTTTGACAGTACCTTACAATTAAAAAACTTAAGCTAATAGGTGCATGGCTCTTTTCTATTTATATATCTTCCTCAGGCTCTCAATTTTACCAATGTGAGACTTCACTTATAGTTAGATTTCATATGTTATGCCAACATATGAAAGGAATGTAGTTCAATTCTCTCATTAAATTAAAAAATGTTAAATACTTTTAAACTTTTACAATTTAGTCCCCATATTTATAATTTCATTATATATTAATTTAATTTTGGATACGACTCTTACACCAATTTGCAGTTTTATGAAATAAGATATGATTATTTAAAATCCATTTTAACAACATCTTAAGTATTCTCACCTCAAGAGTAAGGGCCTCCAATGGTATCGGATCAACAGTTGTAACCAGATATACATCATTATATTCACTGTTGATGTATTTTCCATCATTCATGAAACTGCATTTCATAAATGTGTAAAGTTCATTAGGGTTAGCTAATCAAAGGATATTTAATCTTTTAGAAATCAGTAAGCATTAGCAAAATTATTTTCCTGATGAAATCATCCATCCCAAAACTTCAAAAGCTAAGCAATAATCAAAGTATTCCACATTTGTCATATCGTAAGAACTGGAAGCATAATAACCGTGAATAGATGTTTGGCCAGATGAGAAAGAGAAAAAAATGAACAGATAATTTTTTTCTATTATTTTCTTTTCAAAACAAACTCTTTCATGTATGGTATTTAAGTCTCATCAAATTTTAGTTAAAAAAGAAAAACATACATACCTCTCTTGAGGAAAAACAAATATCAATTCAAATGCGTCTTTTGGAAGGGCTATGCCTAACTCTTCTTGGAGCTTCTTTCTGAAAAAATAAAAAATAATATTAAAAAAATACCAACAGTTCATTGTCAATAAATAAGCATGCATCCGGGTGCAATATTTAAATGAGAATAGTATCTGATTAAGATTGAATAATTGACAAAACGTCATCTAGAATTCACTGGTTCATCAGTGTGAAAATATTAATGATTTCCTTTCTCCGGTGAATCATATTGTGAGTAATTTTATATATATTAGAAATTATACTTGGTTAATTTCTTGGGAGGTGGAGGGAAAGGGAGGAAAATGGGAGGCGTATTTTTCTATCTCCTTCAGATGATTAAGAAGAACAAAGTAAGAGTACTATAAGTTTGGCAAAAGTCAAAAGGGTAATATAAGATTTATCCTGTATTTATATAGTTTTATTATTTGACAATTTTATCCTGTATTGATAAAGTGATAATATATTTAGAGTGCATTTGAGAAGGTAAATTATAGCTTATTTGAGAGATTATATTATAGCTTATTAACAATAAGCTGTTAAAGCCGTTTGGTAAACTAAAAATAAAAAGAGATTATAAGTTTTGAAAGTTAGCTATCAAAAAGTTACTTAAAGTAGTATTTTTTTTATCTGTCAATAATTTAATCTCATTTTTATCTTTAGTTCATTTTTAACAAATAACAATATTTGTCCGTACAGTTACCCATATTCACTCTTCTCTTTTTGTCGCCCCTCATTTTTTTCCCTCTTCTCTTTTTTCTCCTCTCCTCTTATTCTATTTAATTATTAAATAAATACCGTTTTTAATTCCCACCAAATTGTGTTGACATCAAAGACTTATGAAAATTTTGACATTAGATAAAAATATTTTAACATCAAATAAGTACATATAAGATGAAATAATATCACTTAAACTTTTAGTCACTCGGCCATTAAAGCTAACTATTTTATTTTTTCATTCTAAAATATCCTTAACCCACGCCCAACCAATCCCAGAAAAAATCTCAGATCTGTCTCCTTCCCTTCCTCTCTCTCTTTTCTTCACTTGTCATCTTCCCAATCCTCCCTCTCCTCTGGTCTTTCTTTCCCTCTCTCTCTTTCGATGGTTTACAATAATCAAAGCCCATGGCTCCAAAACTCCACCAAGCAAACTAGTAATAAGTAAGTGCAGGAATTAGAGGAAAAGCAAGAGCTCGAAGAAAAGGTGTTGGTTTGAATTTGGTTTAGGTAATAGGAGAACAGAAGAGAGCAATAACAATAGCAACCTAAATCCATTTTCTTCACTTCACCTTCATCTTCACTGCCCATTCTTACTCGACCCAACAATTCCAGCACTTCTTAAAAACCCAAATATGTGAAGGCGGACAATCCAAACCCAAATCTTTGGTAGGCGATAAAGATGTCTCTCTTCAAAGGTTCTTGGCCAAAATGTTAGCTCTCGTCCACTGAAATCATGATTGATGTATGGAGAATTTGGTTTCGCAAGGCTCTTGTCCTTGCATATAATACTTGACAAGCTCTCGTCCAATGATTGATACCATGTCATCTCTCTTCAAATCTCAAAATGCTCGCGTCCAATGACGGTACCTTGGTCAAAATTTTTCCGAGAATGACCAACCTTTTTTTAAAAAAAAAATTATTTCGAAGTTTGCAATCCTGTTATGTTTTTCATATCTTTATCTTCAAGTTTTCTCAATTTTCCCTGTATTCATGTTTTCTGATTGGTTATGGAATGGATGTGATAATGGATGTGTTTAAGACTTTTGGAAATTGTGGGTCATGGAATAGATGTGAAAATTGGAGGAAATCTGGAGAAGGGTGAGAATGAATTAGGATTCAATGGGTTTAGTCTTGGGGTTTGCAGCTATAAATTTTTCCTCAATATTGGGTAATGGTGCTTAGTGCTTACTGGGGGGGGGGGGGGGGGTGTTGTTGAATTTTGTGGTGGGTAGTGCAATGGCTTGTTGTGAGAACTAAGAAGAAAGTCTATGAAGTGGAGTATGATGATGGAAGGAAGATGGGGGGGAGAGAGATTGGGTACAATGGGCATGTAATAATGGTGAGAGGAAAAGAGAGATTGGTCGGGGTTAAGGTTATTTTTGGAAAAATAAATAATTCTTATAGCATATTTATTGTGTGTTTTGTAAAAAGATCTATTAACTTATCTAGGAGATGATGTCTTATTAACTTGGTTAATAAATTAATAAAGCTGTTTAAGAATGAAAAATAGAGAGAGATTGTAGCATTTGAAAGTTAACTTTTAAAATACTACTTGAAGTAACATTTCATTTTTACCCTTCAATTTTTAATAAATTACAAATTTTATTATCACACAATCTAACTCAACCTTTCTTTTTCATGTGGTCCCTCGATTCGTCTTCTTCTTCTATTTTTTCCTCTCCTCCCTTTTTTCTTCTCCCTTCATTTTCTTCTTCTCTCATAAATTTGGTTTTTTCTATTATTTAATTAATAGGTTAATAATAAATAAATAATTGATAATAAACTCAATAGTAAAAGTTAATTATTTAATAAATCAATAAAATGAGTTATATATAATCTTCATATTATGTCAATGTAGTATTATATATCTTTTTTAGTTATTTAGCACATTTCAGTTAATTGTACAATTAGTTTTGCAAAACAAATTGATCAATTAACTATATAATTATAAACTTTTAGCTACATTTCACAATTTTTAACTAGCTTTACATCTACACAGTACAATCTTGTAGTTTTTAGTTAGTTTTATCAAACAAATTCTAAGATTTACATAGGTCTTCTTTTGATGTCAAATAATCTTTAACATCCTTATTTGATTCAAAATGTCCTAAACTAATGTGAAAATCTTAATAGATACTTAGTCAATGTTAACTTTATCTAACAGGTATTTAAAAGAGTATTTACTCTTAATTATCTAATTAATTGATTAATAATAAATAAATAAAAATATAACTAATAATTTAATTACTTTCTTCATTATAAAAAATCTAATTAATTAATTAATTTATTGATAATAAATTAAAGAAATAAGCAAAATTATATATATATATATATATATTTAGTCTTAATATTGTATCAATATAATATTACATGTGTTTTTAAGTTATTTAATACATTTAAACTAGTTAATTAGTTATACAACTATAAGCTTTTAATTACAATCTATCAATTCTCAGCTAGCTTCACAATTATCAGCTATAATTTTGCAACCATCAACTAATTTTGTCAAGTAGACTCTTAATATAAGACTTTGTAATAAGAATTTTTTAAAATAAAAATATAATATTTTGATTGAATTATACTTAAAAAAAATTTTAATTCATGCCTATAATAATAAATAGTGTGTAGATGACATAAGAAATAACATATCATAATTTTTTTTTTTTTTACAGAACATATGATAGAATTTTCAAGAAAGTGTAATCTTTTGTTTTCAAATTATTTTTTTTAAGTTTTTCAAAATATTTTTGAAATGCTTTTAGGGTTTTTGATTTTTTTTAATGTCATTTAATCTTTAGATAATCATATTATTCAATAAATTAATTATCTGTAACGCAAAAATTATTACAGAGCTACAATAAAAGAAATTAAAGAACTAATTTAACAGGTGTAGTGATTATCTGAAGACGAGAGAGAAATTGAAAGTAAATAAAAGACTAAAACGATATTTTAAAGTAATTCAAAGTTAAAAAAGTATTTAACTATTGAAAATATAAAATATTATTAAAAAAGAAAATATCCATCAAAAAATGAAAAATATCAGATAAAAAGAAAAAATGAAAAATAAATAAACTAATCCTATTTTCTGTCTTGGTTTCCTTTTCCTGTTTTATGTTCAACTTCCAAACATGAAAATATATTATACAGAGGCACATTTGTTCCTTTCTTTTCCTTTTATCTTCTCGATTTTAGAAGAATAGCGAACAAGAATATTCAAAATCTGGCAAAAGTTAAGATCGTGAACAATATTTTGCTGGAAACAAATGACATTACCGTGCTGTTGTAAGTGATGAATAACCAGCAGAAATGCGACCAGCACTGGTGACCAGGCCATGCATCCTCAGAGGGAGCATGTTGTCGGAGAAGCAGTTCTTTGGTACACTCAGCAAAAATCCACACATGAACAGATCGATGGTAATCTCCATCTTGATGAATATCTCCACTACTGCATATATGTTAATCAAAATATCATGCTGTAAAGTTATACCATAAAACCACAGTACTAAGCCAATAATTTTGAAACAATTAAACATATAAATTTGTTAAATATAACATAAAACTATTCATGAATCTTCTTTTAATAGTTCAAATTTTTAGAGCGAGATAGTTTCATGCTGAAGTATCAAAGTGAAAAAATCTCTTTGACTTAGCAGGATAAAATAGCCCACCACCACTTTCTCAATCCAATTATAAGTTTCAATACAGGTTAAAGTAGTCGTGGTACCAGGCACATCTTAGTTATTTATCTTCAGTTACTTATTACATCACCTAACACATATCTTTTGATAAAATCTAAGCCCTTTATCTACCAGCCTATAAAAAGTCCAACAAAAAAGCTAAATCCTAAAGTGGTCCTTTAAGTGACATGGCTTCATCACATTCACCGAGGGTGCTTAGGCAGCAAGCATAATGTCTTGAACACTATGCAATAAAATGTGCAACTTTTATATAAGATCAAGAGCAAGGATTCTCCTATTTCACTATACGGAGCTTGCACACCCATTTTTATATATTCACTTTTTATACATTATTTTTTCTTTTTATATTTCTGTTATTCTTTTATTTACAGTACATTATTTTTTCTTTTTATATTTCTGTTATTCTTTTATTTACAGTTTTATTTCCGTAAATAACTAGGGTGTTCCCTTCAAAAAATACCCTTTAGTTTAGTGTTTGTATCACCCAAGCCACTATTCTAAATTTCTGTCTCCCTCTAATTTATTCCGAAAATGTGATTGATTCACAACAAAACTCGCCCAATTACAAACTGAAAACTTGCATACAGTGTTGTAAGATGATCATGAAGGAGTATATGTCATAGCAATCAGAGAAGATTGAAAACTGGAAAATGACCAGTGACCAGAGTATTCCAGCATCACCACTGAACTGTTGCTTGAACATATTATGTTCAATTGTGCTTTAACAAGAAACATATCTGATTGCTGATAAACCAAAAAAGACGGAGGATGTTACCAAAAGTTTTATTTTTTGACAGAGGTTTTGACTCCTTTGTTTACTCGGCAACCAAACGGGGAAGCTAAAAGGGAAAACAAGTGAGGACTCACCGAGGTTTGGATTTCGCAGTTTTCTGACAAGTTCTTGTGAGGACTTCGAGGTTCTTGTCTTGGTAAGTTTCTACCATGGTGTTAATCAACAGCTCCAAGAGAAATAAGAGGAAATATTAAGCAATTTACGTGCAACAATGCTGTCTTTCAAGCTTGCTATATATAGCCAAGAGAAATTTTTATTTGATGATTTTGTTTTACTTTTTTTAATAAAAATAATAATTCGAGGTGTATAATGCATCCCATGAATATAATATAAGTGGGGCGCCTAAATGATTGTAATATAAAAGCAAGCGAGTAGAATAATATATATATATATATATATATATATATAATACACACATGCACTTACATTTACAGTTAGGGTATTTTTATTTACTTTGAATATGGGATTAATCTATACTAAAAAACAGAGTAATAACTAAAGAAAAAAAACTTCTCTTAATAAAAATGACTCCAAAATTCAAATTTATGGCACTAAAAGTTTGAAAAGACTGGTGGATTAGATATGATTCCATAAGATACAACAGAGAATCTAACCATTACATATGAAAGCATACAAATTATATAATGCTACCTTAATTAATACAAGATCATACAAATACATTATTTGTAATAAGCATTTGTGTTATATTTTTCTATATTTTTTTATCTGATGTTATGTTTTCTTTTTGGTTTCATAAACAATTGGAAAGTAAGAACAAAAACTTAGATTAAGTCCCTTGAAAATTTTATCAAGCACAGGGATGATTTTTGCACAGACAATTTGTTATCATTTGATATCTAATTCAAGAAAATTTGGAAGGTGAAATTTTAAAAATCTATCCTGACATCTATTGCTGTATGTATTTTGTTATTATCAAATATATTATTTTCATCCAAAATTGTATAATGTATTCTGATCTATCATAATGGATTTGAACCATGTCTATATTTTCCCCAGTTATTAGAGCACATAAGAGTAGTTCAATTACTGAGGTTCAGTAAAGAATGTTCCATCAGAAAAATATCTTAGAATTAAAATAAAAATATGCAACCACATAAGGAAGAGACCTCATAAATGTTTTGTTGGTGGTAGGCACATGTGCAACAGTGTCTTCAATTCGTAATAAACAAAGAACTTTAAGAGGAAGAAGACAGATCAAATTATTGAGAGGGAGAAGTTATTGTAAGCAACCTACCAGGCCATGTATATAAATGAAAAACATAACTGCTCAAAGATATGCACAAACTCAGAAATACAAGATATTACAACTAGCTAGAAACAAAACTTTGATAATGCATATGTCCATAACCTCCACCAAACTTTGCAGAGATAAGATAAGTACGCCCATGAAGAATCTAAATAATAGAGTTGGCTTTTTAAGGAGAATGAGAAGCCATACGCAAAATCATTCCTTTTCCTTTTTTTTTTTTTTTGAGATAATTTCTTTTTGTAAGCTGATGCTAGTCATTTGCATGGCAGAGTTGTTGGTAGTGCATATAACAAAAATATAGCAAAAGAAGAAAAGAAGGGAGAAAAATAAAAGCAGATGAGGAAATAAATCAATATAGGGACGCGACAAGATTTTGCTTGTCATCTTGTCATGGTGCTGTCCTAATTTCTAACGGATACAGGATTTCCTAAAAGCCAAGCTGTCCTGTCCTACATCGGTGTCATTAGGGTAGAGAGAGATGAACTGGGATGTCCCAACCTTCTTTTTTTTTGTCACAACTGTCTTAACTTGTGAAAATTTTCATGGTCTCTGAGCCAACGTTGATTGCTAGCCTTTCAAATATAAATAAAACACACACACACACACACGCGCACACAAAACCTAAGAAACATAAGAAAATTGTTTTCTTAAATAGCATATTCCAGATGGATATAGGATGGGAGAGTAAATTAAAAAGCATTTACAGGATGGGATGGGACACTAGGGTTTTTCTCTTGTCCCACTTTCCTCCTGACTCAATGTCAAGACTTGAATGTTGGTCCTAATCTCGTCTTGTATCTCAGTTTATTCCATCCAATCTCCACCCCTAATTTCTGAACTTTTTGCTGGACATCTAAATAAACTGTGTCTGACATATATAACCCTAGAGCAAAAACAAGATCAGAAACTTCATATATTTTTAATGCAATGAGTGACATGTTTATGTGTAAGGAAGTATGAAATGTCTCACATGAAATTAATTGATTATATATAGTATTAACAAAGTTATGATTCTTATTAAAAATGTAACATGCATTACCCCGCTACTTTCCACTGCCTTGTAATTTGTGGTTATTAATTAAGTCAATAAATATTGTCATCAATATCGTGTAAAACTATGAATTAATATTTAATCAATTTTCAATAAAATTTAAATTTAATATTATGTTAATTATACGAGTATAATAATTAAAGCCCAAGTTTATAAGTGATCTATATATATATATATATATATATATATATTGGGCTGCACACTTACTGGACTTCTGAGACTGGACCATGAGATTGAGTTAACTAATAGCCCATTAAGTTTATTATAGAGAGCTCTTGATATTTGCTATAAATACAACTGTTACTACCTATTAAGTAACACTTGTGACTTTTTTATATTATAACCAAGAAATCAGAACTACCCTATTTTAGGTAATTTTAAACTTTTTACTCCTCTAATACATGTTATGATTTCTCTGCATTGTATATATATAATTATTGTGCCAATTCTTTTTTCATATCATACTATTGTGAAAAACAAAAAGCTTGACTCCCTGAAGATATTGGGTTGCAATGGAACCTGTAAACCCGGCTACAAGACACTGTGTGGCGTGTTTATTCTTGATAGAAATAAGATTGACTAGTGGGGTAATATTGTGCTTTTCATTATGGTGTGGGTAGTTATTGTATCATGTGACCCTTTTTTTTTTTTTTTTTTTTTGGTGCAAAAGAGAGCATAAAAATACGGGAAAACAACTCATACTTTCTTAGATAAAAAAATAATTCAGATACTCTCTAAATAAATTTCAAATGTATTCAATGCAATAGAACTGTAAGTAAACTAATTACAAGTGACTTATTTATAGACTACGGAGTTTTCTCAAAATAAAAGTCCTAATAGAAAATTAATTCTAATCTAGAGAACAACAGAATAGTTAAAATAAAAATAAAAGTTTATTAAATAAGACCAAAACTCTAATTCTAATTTTACTGAAATATCAGTGCGAGGGAGGAACAATGAGAGTTTATTCCAGTTGTTCGTGTTTTGTTTAGGACAGGAAAATTTCCCTATAAGAGGCTGGTCTCTGGGTCACTTTTGACAGGATATTTTACTTCTGCAATGGTATTATGCCATTAATAACGAACCAAACTAGTATAGTTGACTGGTATTGCTGTGTTTTGGTGTTTGGTTTTCTAACAAATTGGTCTACCCTATCTAATCCGAAGAAGGAAAACTAGAAGCCACCATGGAAAAGCTTCTTACACCATGGCCAAATTGTTAGGAATTGGATACAAGTGTAGGGCATTTTCAAATTAAGAGAGAGGTATATAAAGATTTTGAAAATATAAGAGCCAGGATTTAAGACAAGGAGGCAAGATTGAGAACCAAGATATGCATATTTTAGAAGCTTTGCTTTGATTTTGCCTAACTTGACTATAACAAAAAGACAATGATATATGGAACATATCAAACTTGAACTATCCAAAATGATATTTGTAACCACGTTGCAATAAAAGCTTCCAACAACTTTCAGCTTGCAAAAGAGATACCTATAATAGATTTAACAAAAGAAATCTATATGTTTTAACATTCAACAATGGGTCAAAACAAATAGGAAGTAAGTACCTGCTTTTGTGTTGATTTGTTGGTTCCTTCTATGTACAGTTTTGACAAGCAACACCATAAGGGCCACTGATGTACAATTTTGGACATCCACTTGATCCTTGATATTACTACCTACCGTCTAAAACCTAGATTTAATTTAAGACTGTATGTACATACCAAAAGGAGAATTGACAATGCAGAAATTGATAACTAAAGAAAAGTTTAAATGAATAATATATACCTTCATTTCTTAAGTTGTGTCCGTTGAGGTTTCATACCATAAAAATCAATTATTATATTTGTGGAAAACTTCTTAACAATCTCCCTATCAATATAAACATATAATCAGTGAGAAAATTGTCTTCCATCTTGCTGCAAAGCCTTGTTTTAATAATTTTAATAGTTGAACAGCTAGCTCTGTGGTTGTTGTTGATACTTGAAGAGTCAACACAAGCTATAGCAATTTGCCAATCAAAAGATGAAAACTAGACTTTTGAATCTCTCCAAACTTTTGACATAATTCACCAATAGTAGATAAGTTTCGAGGATTTGGATCTTTAGGCACATCAAGCTTATAATATTGCAATCCATATTCTAAATGAATCTTCTCTTGGTTAGAAAAATCCAGAGTAAAATTTTTCAACAAAATTGCAAATATCTTTAGCATTAAATGACTTGAATGCATCGTCAAGATCTAATGATATGCTCAATATAAGAAGTTCCATTGCTTGCTCACTAAATCTGCTATTTAATTCTTTTAACTGATAATCTATAATAGTAGTAAATCTATTAACGTGATAATGATGCTCAACAATTACTAAATCTGTGTGTTGACGAGATTGAATTATATTAGAGTAAAAGTAATTCATATTGGGAATTTGAATAGCTTGGCTACTACTACTATACGAAGAAGTGACTTTTCTAAAGAGCACCCCAATTATAATCTCTTAACACTTCTAAATCAATTATTTTATGGTAGAGACAAAGCACATTACATTCAAAATATCTTGAGATTTTGTTATTCCCAAAATTTCTTTTATTAAATGTAAAAAGAAAACAAAATCAAATGACAACACTTTAAGAGCATAAGGAAAAGGCTGCATATATAGAATTGAAATAAGGGCCATCTAGTATCTCCAGGTCTCTGTAATGTGCCAATTTGGTTAGCTCCACTTCTAGTCTCAATCTTATCATTTGCAATCAAATTGGCAATCTTGGATTCATAAATAGCTTGTAACTCATCATTGTGTTTACAAGAATAACATACAAGATTAATAATCATATTCAAATTTTGAAAGAAAGAATGAACGACAACAACTAGAGCTAGTTGTAATTGATGAGTTAAACAATGCACATAATATTTTTAAGGACATTGTTGAAGAATTAAAGCTTGAAAACCATAATGCTCTCTACACATATTACTAGCCCTATCGTATCCTTGACCCTAAACAATTTAAATGTTGAAATCATGATGAGAAATACTGAACAAATCTCTTGCTTAAGGGTGGCTGTAATAGTATCTTTAACATTAACTATATCAAGAAAGCGCTCCTTGACATACCCATTCTTATTAACATATCTGATAACAAAGAGCTCTTTGTCCCTTCTAGATTCATTATGAGCTTCATCAACAATCAAGCAAAAATTTGCATAACTAATCGTTTCTCGAATTATATTTTGCACTTTTCTAACAAAGACATGTACAATTTCTTTTTGAATAGTAGGTAAATTGTGTCTTGCATTTTGAGAGGCATTCTTTAAGACAACTTCACTTACTTCCTTATTATAAGAAGCCAAAAGCTTTATCATTTCAAAAAAGTTACCTTGGTTCTTTGATCTCAAACTTTTTCATGATGTCCTCTAAAAGCACAAGCCTGAAGTGTTAACCATCTAATAGCATCCATAAAGGCTTTAAGAGATAGCTAATTACTTAAAATTTGTTGTGAAATTTGTTTAGTCAACACTTTATCAATATGTAATTCGATCAAAATCTTCAAAAGCATCTAATAATATTATGAAAAATAAATTAGGAGGTTTTCCTAGGAGATAAAAATGCACATTCTTTTCCATTATTCACCTTTTTTCCAAATTCTAAATCCTTTTAAAATGAATGGACTTGATCTTTTAGAAAACAAATAACATGGAAAGCAAGAGGCAACATGTTCTTTTGGCCAATGCTCTAACCAAGGGAAAACTTGAAACCAATGAACAAAAAATCAACGAGGATGATCATCTTGACCAAAAATTAGTTGATACTCATTCATTGGAAATTGGCATGGCCGAAACTTCATATATGCCCTTTGAATTTTCATCTTGTTGATTAATAGGATATTCACAGATTTGTAGACATTTTCCAAGATCACAAATCAAAGTGTCTATATTAACTTTCTCTTGTTCAATCCTCACAGACTTTGAAGAAGGTGGTTGGACAAGTTTCTCCATGATTGGCATCATAGGTTCTTGTTCAACACAGGGGCAGCTTATCACTAGGCAAGTGAATACTTGCTTTAGGCCCCAAAAAAATCTAGCTCTTAAAGATTATATACCAAATTATCTTTATCTTAATTATGATAATTACTTAAATAAATTTTAATTTAACTTTTTATTATTTTATTAGAGATTAATTAATTATCTTTTCTAATTCAAAACTAACTTTATTTCCTAAACACATTCTTCATTCTATTTCAACATTTCTTTTTCTCCTCCTTTCTAGGACTTAATGTTATTTTTCTTTCTATCTCTATGCTTCAACATTCTTTTTTCTTTTTCTTCTGCTTCAACGTTCTTTTTCCTTTTGCTTCACCTTTTTTTTTTTTTTCTCCTTCTTTATCAATGCCATGCTATGTCGTAAGTATTGAATCTGAAAGACTCTGAAATCTGAAAATTTGATAGTTCCAACTATGGATTTTGTTGATAAAGGCAAGCATAAGAAAATTTGATTTTTTTTTTTGAGAATCAACTACCTTAAACCAGGTTCTATTTGCTATTCCTTTTCTAAGTTTTATTTCTAATATGTGTTACTGCATTGGTTTTGTTATGGTTTTTGATTAATAGTATAATTGATTTGCATTATTAAATTTATTGGTTGCAGTATTATATTAGTCACACAAATATACCTAGAAAGGTTTGTTTTTCTTAAAAAACAATATGAGTTTAGAAATGTTAAGTTGAAATTATGAACAAGTTTCTCAAAACATAAAAGGGAATGGATAGTTGAAGCTTCCAAGCACTATCTATTTGACCGTTATACTAAATCACATTATTTTTTACAGCGGTCAAACAATTGTTGTCTTTTTTTGTATAAACAAACTATGGTTTTTATATATTAATCGCAATATATTTTTGCATATGGACCACAATTAAATATATAAAAGCTTTCTAAAATGTATTTTTTTTAGTTTTAGACAGCGGTTTACTAAACCATTGTCTATGATTATAATCTTTTTAAATTTAAGATTATTTTTTATATTTTACAATCTTCTACATTTGCAGCCGATAACACAAAAATAGATAGAAAAAGATATAGTATTTCTTTCAATATTTTCTCTAGATTCACAAAATAGATACATCATAACCAAAGAAATAGACAAATAAATTTCAATTTTCGTTCTCCTGAAAGACTAAAAAATGCTATTGTCGTATTTGCTGTGAATTTCTAAGCGCTAAAGTTGTATATAGCTTTATCTACTCTCCCCATATAATTGAAGAGGGTTTCAAAATTCTCAACATTTCAACCAGTGATGCTCTGGTATTTGCAAAATCAACCATGGAGATTATGGCATTAACTTTGATGACCAAATCATTCATATATTCTCCAGTCTTTTCAAACTCAAGAGTCACTGGATGATTCTCTAACATCGTTGATAAACACTTTTTAGTGTTTATCTATGTACTATTATACTTACTTCTACCATTTCAAACTTGTATTTAATTGTTTAATTAGCATTTATTTTTATCATTGAGGTCTAATTGAAATTTATTGTATTTCATATTAATTTTCCCACTTTAAGGTCCAATTTTATTGGTAGAAATTTTTAATTTCAGGACTAGACCCGGGAGGCCTCAGATCAGGTTGAGATTTATGTCCAAGCTTAGGATTGGAGCAATAAATCTTCACAAATCCATGAAGCAATGGCAGAAAGGATATTTTCTCAACTAAAAATGGCGAAATAGGCTTTTGACAATTTAAAGAGGGGTAATTTTGTAATTTAGGCCTCATTAATGGCAATTTTGTAATTTTTCTACATTTAACCTAAAGCATTTTCGGCTAGGCTCATTCATTAGCTAACCTAGCCGCCACTCTCATCTCTTCTCTCTAGCTTTCTTCTTTTCTTCTTCTCACATGGCTGCCTCCATCAAATGGAAGGCTAGACGCTTTTGAAATCAATCTAAGATGACTTGAAGACTGTTGGTTTGATTCTTGAGACCATTGTTGTATTTATTTTGAATTTAATGAAAGTTATGCTCCTCTACTCTTCATTTCTCTCTCTGGGATTGTGTATAATAATTTTTATGCAAGATTTTTGGACCAGGGAGTAGAACTTGATTTGGTTGGATAGAAATTCAGAATTTAGGTCTTGAATGCTTTAATCCCTTGCTGCGATGATGGTTGGGGTTAGGTTTGGTTCCAATGGTCATAACCTATGCGATTGCGTAGTAGGAATTGCCGAACTAGGTGTAGGGATACCGGCTTAGTTAGGATTTAACCAAATTAATTAATTAGGTAGGTTAATCTTGATATTTCGGGGTTAATCTTGAGATTTCGAGGTTAATCTAGTTAATTGGCATAACTGGATTTAAATTTTATCTTTAGGTCATGGATAGAATCATTGTTGTCTGATAGTTCCCTTAGTTGATTGCATTTTCATCATTTGTTGATTTCAGTTACTTGTTTATTGCATTTGTTTACTTTATTGCTATTGATTTTACTAGAAACCCCCATTTCCCTCGCCTAATTGACTAAGACCTGTATTAGTGATTCTCTGATAACATGACCCTGGTTGAAACTTGAACTTGGATTTTTTTAATTTGACCGCCACCTATAGTAGCGATGTTATAGGCGTGCACGTTAATCATCGTTAGATTTTGCATCTTCCTTAGCTCTTTTTGATCCTTTATGCACACCCTCACATTGGTAGAGATAACACACAAGTGTCTTACTTCATAGCCAACAAATACACACAAATGGAGGCCGTTTTATCTATAATGACCACAAACCAAGATATTTACATTCATAACCAACAAATAAACAATGGTTAAGCTCAAAATGGAAAAAAAAGATAATAAAAAAATAAGAACTTTGAAGGAGAAGTACCTCTAACAAAGACATTGTTATCAAAGACGCTAGGAAAATCCAACATTGAAGGAAGAAGAGACGGAATTACGAGGAGAAGACAACATTGAAGCATAAGAGATGGAGTTTAAATAATAGTTTTGAGTAAATAACTTTCAATAAAGATAGTGTTGTTAGGGTTTGAAATTGATTTATACAAAAGCAATTTCAAAAGTTACGAGGCCATAGAAGACAAGAAGTTTCGTTGCATTTAAACAGCGGTTCTACATGCAACCACTATCTATAACTCATATTTCACATTGGTTCTACTTGCAGCCGCTATCTAAAATCCTTTGTGTTTTTTGATAGACAGTAGTTATTATTTAACCGTCATTTAGTCTTCCATTCTTTCTATAAACAACAATTTTATGTTAACCACTTTCTGAAATACTTTATCTTTTTGTTAGACAATGGTTACATCCTTTTCATTATATATAAAAAAAAAAATGATGTTAAAAATATTTTATGGCATAGTGAATATTGCATTTCAGCATTACCTATCTTCAACACAACATGTATAGACAACGCAACATGTATAGACAAATGATAAGAACCTCTTCTTATGTAATCTTAGTCGGTTTTGACCTACCTATTATTGGTTTACAAGGACTAGGCTCAATAACTATAATGTCCATTTGCCAAAAAACAATAGGAGAATCACTAATTTGGGCAATTTGGAAAACTCATAGTTAATTCAATATTAAATATTGATGTAAAAATTGGGCAATAAAATATTAGGGTTCTAATTAAGCTTTAATTATGGTTTTAATTTAGTGTTCTAGTTAATTTGGGTAATTAAATATTAGAGTTCTAGTTATGGATTATCTAGTTTTCCTAGTAACTTTGTTAGGGTTAGCATTCACATTTTTGTCTCTTCTTGGATTCATTCTTGTTAGTTTATGGTTGCTATTGATAGGTTAGTTGACTTGTTTAGGTGTCCAATAAGAAATAGGGCGAGAAATGGGAATTTTATGCTTCCGGTAGCAGAGTTTGTCTATTATAGTTCTTTTTAATGGGCCTACTAATAAGAACCCATTTGATGTTCTTCATGGATTTCTTTTTGTCGATGAAGCATGCGCCTATAACGTCGCTACTATAGGTGGCGGTCAAATTAAAATCTAAGTTTGAGTTTTCAACCGAGGGTCATGTTCTCAGAAAATTACTAGTGCAAGTCTCAATCAATTTAGCCTAAGAGAATGGGCATTTTCAATAGAATCAATATAAATAGAGTAAATAATAGTAAATAAGCACAATGAACAGGTAAACTGAATTAATCGATGATTTAAATACAACCAACCTAGGAATTATCTAACACCCAATGATTCTATCCTCGACCCAAAGATAAAATTTAATTCCGGTTATGCCAATTAACTAGATTAACCTCGAAAACTCATGATTAACCTAACTAATTTAATTAATTTGGTTGAACCCTAACTAAGCTGGGATCCTTGCACTTAGCTCGGCAATTTCTACTACATAACCGCATAGGTTATGACCATTAGAACCAAACCCAAACCCAACCCCAACCATAATCACAACACAAGATTAGAGCATCAAAGACCTAAAATCTAAATTTTTATTAAATAAAATTGAGTTCTATTCCGTGGAAATTACTTCTAGGGTGATCAGACCTAGAAAATCCACAAGCTTATCCAAGAATCATGCATAAAAATCATCATACATAATTTTAGAGGGAGAAACAATGAGTAGAGAAGTATAACCTGCATTAAATCCAAAATAAATATAATATTGGTCTCAAGAATCAACCAATAGTCTTTAAGTCATCCTAGGTTGATTACAAGAGCTCCTAGCCTTCCATTTTCATGGAGGCAGCCATGGAAGAAAAGAAAATAAGCTAAACCTAGAGTGAGAGTGTGTGGAGGCGTGAATGATGGTGAAGAAGAAGACCTAGCCAAAAATATCTAGGGGATTGAGGGAAAAATTACAAAAATATCATTAATAAGGCCAAATGACGACCTTACCCTCATTTAAGTTGCCAAATACCTATCTTGCACTTTGGAGTTAGGAAATTCCCATTTATGCCTTCACTTCATAAATTTATGAAGATTTGTTGCTCCAATCCTAAGCTTGGAGATAAATACCAACATGCTTTGAGGCCTCCTAGGTACAGTCCTAAAATTAAAAATTTCCTAACCAGTAAAATTAGACTTTAATGATATGAAATATAATAAATTCTAATTAGACCTCAATGATATAAATACTTGCTAATTAAATAATTAAATACAAGTTTAAGATGTTAAAGTTAAGTATAGGAGTACAAAGATAAACACTAAAAAGTGTTTATCAATCAGCCGTTTGACCCTGTGTCTTTGCATACTCATGGATTTTTCCTGTGCAATCTTGTTGACCTCATACCTTGACCTATCCATGGATTTCCTTGTCATCTACCTTTCATTATTGTACTTTTGTCTATCCATGGATTTTCCCCCTCCCTAGCCTTTTGACCTCATGCCTTGGCCCGCCAATGCAAATTGCCAACATTAGTCTTGACCTTCTATCTTGGCCTATTTCTTTTGGACCCTCGAATTTAGTGTCACTTTCTACTACTCATGTCCTTAATTTGCATTCTGACATTAACTACATATGTTTATTGAATAGTGATAATTATAAACTTATAACTAATATATATTGTAGAGCTTAGTGATTTACTATGGGTGACTGTGTTATAGTGCATACTTATCTTGACTATCACCCTCCACCTCCCTTTCATATGTTGTATGCTAGAACTTGTGGGCCTTTGCTCCTTCTTAAGACGTGTGGGTCTAATGCATATTTACATCATTTGTCTAGTAACTTTATTATTAACCATTTTTTCAATGTAAAGAATTTGACGCATTACAAAGGCACTTGTCAACCTCTAATGTTGTTGTCTATGGTTGTTTCTGCATGTTCCAGCTATTCTCTGGATCCCAAGATACCCCATGTTCTTTCATCATCAAATGTGAGAGTGATTCTCGTAGAGAATGCATGAATTGCCTCTTCTACTACTCCTCCCAAATGCCTTGTGAAGTGGAAGCAGTACTAGTTTCTGATGCTCCATGGCTTGTAGATGATGATTCATGTTCGTTAATTGTTACTTTTTTGGATCTTGACATCCCTTTTAACTCTCTGGAGGTGAGTCCTTCTGATGTGAAAGCAGTCCTGATCTCCAGGATGAAGGCAAAGACTCGAATAATTGAAAGGAACACAAAGAAAAAGACATCACGACGGAGAAATTTAATACTTATAGCCAAGCTACCAACCTTGATCAGTAATCACAATGCCTATAGCCTAAATCCACAAGAAATTAATTTTCCCTAGTAAAATAACCAATCCACAAAACAAGAAGCTGTCTGGAGGCACAAATTGGGGTCTTCTTGAAGCTTTGGATCACCAAATCCTAGTAAGGATTGACAATCATAGAACAAGAATTGCATAGAAGAACTCTCTGAAAAATTTTGAAAAAGATATGTAACATTGATTGATTGCCAAAATTGTTCTATCTATACCTCAAATTACATATCAACTCTTTTAAATAGGAAAAACCCTAGTTTTAATTTATTGGCTAAAAATAAATCCTAAGATCTCAAGGCTAATAAAAAGTTTACAATTGGGAAAAACCTAATTTAGGCAAATAATTACAAAATTAAGAAACAAAATAAAAGAAACTTGAAATAAGCAGACTGCCGTGGCGCTAGTTTTGGGCAATGCAGTGCTGCCCTTTTCAACTCACGTTCAAATAGATTCAAAGCCCCGAGAACTACGGTGCTCTAGTTAAGCATTGTGGCACTGTCACGAGACAAAATTTCAAACAACAAGCAGTGTTATTGCACTGTGGCACACTTTCCAAGCACGAGTTCTCATCACTGAAACCATGTAGAAGCATAGCCAAAATCCCTTTAGAACAGTCATTACTTTTTCCAACACTTTGAGACTTAATGTTGGCATTGATTGTTTGCCCTAAAGGTTGATAATTGGACTACATCCATCTTCAATGCCTTGTAGATAAGCCACCCATAGTGTCTTTCAATCAAATCCATCTTGGCACTCCTTGGCATGCATCTTCATGATCAAGATCACCATCCATTTATTGAAGCCCAAATTCTCAAGTTTAGCTCTCATGCCACGTCCGTCATCATTCTCCCCCTCTTGAGGGGGAGTCGTCCTTGACTTTTCTAGGTCAGCTAATAGAAAAGGAAAAATATAAGTAACACAAGAAGAAATAAGAACATTTATTTTTTTACCAAGTGGTAGGAACTACTCTTTGCTTAATTGCTCCCTTGGTCAAAAATTAGGTCTTTGAATGATTGAATGATTTGTAGTGCATGCCATTCAACTCTTCCTTTATCAATGATGTTTATAAAATATATATATTGAAATAAAGTGCAAACGCACATTATCAATGCAGCTGGTAAAGTATTTTAAGATTGTTGTACCCACAATGACTGGCTACTAATTACCAAAATACTATAATCTAAAATATTATTTAGGCAATTTAAAGTAATAACTCAAATTAAAATAAATACAAAGAAAGAAAGCAAAACATAAATGAAAGAAAAAACACTTAATATATAAAAGGATCTTGGGTTTCCGAATTCACCTCAACCTTCAGTATTGAATAACCTATTTTTCTTAATTCAAATTAATTATATCAATTGCCAACTAGGATTCCTAATGTGTCAATAAACTTTTTCCAATGCCAAATTAACCTAACTTAAACTACTAATTCAATTATATCTATATGTGAATGTTGTAATCTAAGTTGCATTAAGGTCTATGAATTCATTTTTTATGATTACATAGGGTCTTAGAATATTCTTATCTTAAGCTCTTTTATATAACTACTTCTTGTGGCTTAAGTTATCTAATCCCTTCCTAGTTCATAGAAACTCACAAATCTCTTATTAATTGGCCAAATCAATAAGAAGTTAAAGAATAGAGAAATAGAACTCAATTGAATATAATCAAATTGAATTAATTCATATAAGTATTCAATACTTCAAGTTTTGGCTACATCGTAGCCCTAAATAAGAAAACTAGAACATAAAAGAAAATGATGAAGAAGAAGAATAAATCGAACCCATGAAGTCGCCTTTGTGCCTCCTCTTCTCTCTCCTCCTCCCAGCCAAAAGTCTCTTCTTAAACTTAATTCTAAAAGAGGTATTTATAACTAGAAAAAATATAATAAAACAAGAAAACCTAATAAATCTAGAAACCCTAGTTACATAAAAATAAGAGAGTTTAGAGGACAAAGAAATCTAACTACATTAGGAAAACTTGAGGCTCAAAATATTTTCATTAATTACAATGTGGCTCTCTAAAATATGGAAATACTTTTTTTTTCTGCTTTAATTGTCCAAATTATTCTCTAGCTATAAAATAGGAAATTAACTTAAATTAGAGCCAACTCTTTATATTAATACAGCCAAAAAATACTAAGAAAATGAATTACAAAATATAGATATAAAATTCAATTATCACTCACCTAAGCAAGCATACTCATTTAGAAATTTATATGGTTAGAATTTAGCAATTAAAACTTCAAACATGTTAGTACGACCTTTCATTGATCAAAGCAAATCTATCATAAAATCCATAGAATCTTCAATGTAAGGTTTACAAGATATAGGCAAATTATCATAGAATCCATTGGGCAATACAAGGTCCACTAATTCAAGCTCACATGCAATGTCTCACATAGATGTTGGTTCACACACGTGATTTCTTCGAAACACGAAATAATTGCACCTAAAGAAATTTACGATTTATATGCACAATGCATCACTGTGGGAAAACAGTCCAAATCAATTAGTAAAGTTTCCCTCCCCCTCTTAGACCTGGGTATCTCAACAAGAAAATCCATGAAATTAAATTCCCAATTAACCCAAGGAATAAGAAGTATAATAGACAAACCAAACGAATTTAAGTGGAAGGGAATATCATAGTGAAAAGCAATACCATACAATGAATGCATAGGCACAGAAAGTATCTCTATCAAATAAAACATCATCATGCTAATCGTATTCACATCCTAAGATTCTAGAAGTTCCACCAGTTAAACATTGCCTGCAATAATTATCAACGAAATCACATAACAACATGTGGAACAACTTCTAGAGTCATGGGATGTACTTTCGCCACCCCCTACTTTTGTTTATGCGCCTCTCACCACTAAATTTTTTTTTTCAAAATTTCCATTTTATCCCTGTCTCCTTATGCCCTCCTCTCTCCCACTTCTCTAACCGCACTCCCCATCTTCTTCACAAGCCGTTGGAAACCCTAGCCATTTCCCCACTTTCTTTATTCTTCTTCAAACCATCATCCCCACTCAATCACTTAGAATGCATGTTACTTAACCTGCCCCTCGTCTTTACCATACCCCCACCATTAAAATTTTATTAAATTTTTCATTTTACCCCTTTGTTAACAAATGAGAAAACGGCTCTACATAGCCGTTTTAAGTCTAACAGCTGTGTAGAGCCATTTTATCATAAAAATAAAATTTAAAAAAAAAATAACAAAAGAAAAAACAAGGTAAACAGCTGTGAGGGCATCTATATATATATATATAGATATATATCTACATATATATATACACACACACACACACACACAGATATATATATATATATATATATATATATATATGCATTTTGATAATCTTTGTAATCAAACACTGGAGGGTGAAAATTGATGGAATTTTTTTAGGAGTGTATAGGTGTTGATTCCAATCTCTGGGACGAAGAATTTGGAGTATTTGGATTTTTGAAAATTTAATTCCTTCTGGTCCATTGGTATGAGTAACCTAAATGGATCCAGTGTCTACTAGGATGAGTTCATAAAAGACACGAGTTTTGAACAAATCAAAAGGAAGAAAATGCCAGTCAACTAATGGTGAAGAAGGGAAAATATTGAGAGCGGTTTCTATTGGGGTAGGTTTGATTTCTTCTGGTTCTAAGAACCTAATATTTAGGGTTTTTGGTTTTGTATAATAAGGGTCTGATTGGCTAGGTTCAAACTGATGAGTTTCTTGTTTAATGACGGTTTGAGCATAGCTTTGGTATTTTGAAATGGTGGGAGGAAAATGTTGAGGTTGAGAAGAAGAAGAACTAGAAGATACCTGTAATGCATAATCTGCTAGAGTAATAATTTTTTGAGATAATTGTTGATAAGGAACTAATGTTCTTGCTCTGTATTCTGCCAGAGCTTTTCCTCTCATCTCTCTGGGTGAGGCAGTGGGCCTCATTTTGAATCACTCTTTTCCTGTAAGAACTCTCTTGTGAGAAAATCTAGAAGGCTATTTTTATCTCCTTTGATATATTCAATATCAAAATCAAAACATGATAATAAAGCTTGCCATCTTGCAAATATTTGTTTTGAAACCAAATTTTTAACATCCTTTTGTAAAACTTCTTTGGCTGATTTACAATCAATACGAAGTAAAAAATTTTGATTTATCAAATCATCTTGAAATTTTTGAATACATAAAACAATGGATAAAATCTCTTTTTTAATGGTACTATAATTAATTTGAGCTGAAGACCAAGTTCCTGAATAATATCTAACTATTTGTTCTTTATCTTCAATTTTTTGTTTAAGGATTCCTCCGAAACCTATATCTGATGAATCTGTTTCTATAATTTTAAAGGCATGCATATCTAGGATAACTAGACAAGGAAGGTTTTTCACTAAAGACTTAATTTTTTGAACGGCTTGAGTCATTTCTTGATTCCAAGCAGGAGGATTTTTGTTTAATCTTAGAAATAAGGGTTTACAAATAATTCTAATGTTGGGTATAAAATCTGCAACGTAATTGAGACATCCTAAAAATCTTTGTAATTGAGTTTTATTAAGTATTTCATTTGGAAATTTATCAGAAAATTCTATAGCTCTACTTATAGGGGTAATTTTTGATTGGTAAATTTCAAATCCTAAAAAGTTTATTTTTACTTGAAATAATTTTATTTTCTTTTCAGATAGAACTAATCCATTTTGCTTAATGAGATTAATAAATTGTTCTAAATGTTGAAAATGTTGTTCTATGGAATTGGAAAAATATTAATACATCATCTAAATAAACTATTGCAAATTTACTATAAGGATTTAGAATATCATTCATTATATTTTGAAATTCTGATGGTGCGTTCTTTAATCCAAAAGGCATAACATTCCATTCATATTGACCAAAAGGTACATTAAAAGCTGTTTTGTATTTATCTTTCTCTACAATTCCTGTTTGATAATATCCTGATTTCATATCAAATTTTGAGAATATCGAAGCATTAGATATTCTTCCTAATAAGTCTTTTTTATTGGGTAAAGGATATCTAATCCATTTTAATACTTTATTTAATGGTTTGTAATTAATTACTAACCTAGGGGCTCCTCTTTCTATTTCTGCTTGATTTTGAACATAAAAAGCAGCACAGCTCCAAGGAGACATACTGGGTCTAATGAGGCTTTTATTGAGATAATCTTGAATTTATTGTTTACAATATTCTAAAAGTTCTTTATTCATTTGTATTGGCCTAGCTTTTGTAGGGATTTTTGATTCATCAAAATTAGATTCGTAAGGTAATTCTACTTCAAATTTCTTTCTATCCCAAAAAGCATTAGGATGTGAAGAACATACTTCTTTCTTGATTTTCTCTTGTAATTTCTCTATTCTGATAATTATGTTGGGATTATTTATTTGTTCTTCTAATTTTTTATAATGAATTTCTTTTTGTAAATATTTTAAATGATTTTGTTTTTTAATTCTTTTTATGGTTATAGATTCTTGTTTTAATTCTCTAATCTCCTTTTCTCTAGGAGGACTTAACCATTCAAACAAAATATTTTGTCCTGCTACGAAGGTAAGTAAGCCTTGAGTATCTATTCTAAAAGGCATTAATTGTTGTAAAAAAAGGGTTCCTAATATCATACTATCCGTCATATCTTTTACTAAAAATATTTGAAAACAAATTCCTTGATTACAAATATAAGCATTAGATAATTTATATTGAATGTTTAATTTGTTATGTCCTATTACAAATGCTATCTCAGTAGTTTTTTCATAATATTGAGTTGGAATTAATCCTTCTTGTATACAATTTAAATCTGCTCTTGAATCTATTAAAGCTAGCATAACTCTTGAATAGTATTTTCCTATATGAAAGTTTACTTGACAATACTATTTTTGTAATATAATTTTTCTATCTTATTAATAAAATTATCTTGATCTAAGTTTTCTTCTTTTTGAATAATAGTCATTTTTTCTGTATTTTCTGAATTTTTGAATAAAGAAATTATTTGAGTTTTTAGATGTAATAATTCTAAGTCTTGAGTAGTTTCTTTTTCTTTTAATTGTTTTATTTCATTTTTTATTTATTTTATTTCTATTTGTAATTCTTGGAAAGTTGTTGGATGACTTTCTTGTTTAAATCTACTTAATACTTCAGAAAGATATAAAGGTTTACTAGAATTATTATTTTTATTATCTTCTTCAATTATATCTAATAACTTTTTTAATGTTTGTTTTTTAATCTCTTCATCTTGAATTTTATCTATTATGTCTATAAGATTTTGAGCTTTTTCTAATGATATTACTTTTATTTCTTTATTTTTTATACAATTTTCACAATCACAAATACCTAGTATTGATTTAGAACATTGTTGAGGAATTTCTATTTCTTCTGATGATTTTTCTATTGAACTGTCATAGTTTTCTTCTATTTGATTAATCTTAATATCTCTTTCTTCCTCTTCTGAGCTAGTAGAGTAGCTAGAAGATTCAGAAAAATTTTCATTAACTAATATTTTAATTAATGCTTCCTTTTGTTCATCATCTATATCTAATTGTTGTATTTTCTTTTTTGTTTGACAATTACTAGCATAATGTTCTCTTTGATTACATTTATGACAAATAACTTGTTTTTTGTTTCTTTTCTTTTCTTTCTTTTGATTTTTTGAAGGTTTTGTGTAATACTTATTTTTCCTATATTGTTTGTCTTTTTTATAAAATTTTGAGGGTTTTTTATAGGATTTTCTTGACCTATATTGTCTTAATTCTTTTCTTTTTTCTAATGTAGAGGGGGCTTTTATAGGTTCACACACATATTGTTCGCAGAAATTTCCTAATTCCCTTTTCCCTGCTAAAGAATCTTGTCTATATTTGTTTTGTAATTTAAAATCATTACAAAGTTTTACTCCTTCTTGAATAATAGAAATATTAAGATGACCATAAGTTAATTCAGATTATGGAATTTTATTATCAAATTTGTTTCTAATGGCTTCTCTAATTCTTTCAGCAAATAATTAGTGTAATCCTGAAATATATTTTTCTTTCCAATAATTTGCTCCTCCATCTGGTCTACTACAAACTTTTGGTAGAAAATTATCTTTGTACCATATATAATCTGATAATTTTGGACACCTAAGGTTTGCTAATTCTGTTAACTGTCTTTCTTGGTACTGTAAAGGGTCTCCTATGAAATGCTTGATTATAGTATATAATAATGTTGTATTACAATCAGGGCTTTGTATTGGTTGTTCATTTATTATTTCTGTCTTAATTGATGTTTTGATAATTATTTTTTCTTCGTGGGCAATAATATTATCCCACCATCCTCTAAGAGTTCCTGTAAATCCTATTGTTAACATTTCAAATATTCTATCTTCACTATTTCCTTTTACTCTAAGTGCTGTAATAGCCATAGTCATTTCTTGAATTATATTAAATATTTCTGATTCACTTAATCCATCTATGTTCCATTCATATATTGAAGTTCCATCATATTCTGATGCTCTAAATTGTTCTCTTTCTTCAAACTGAAGGTCAGGAAGGGTAGGTCTTGGGTAGTAATTCCTGGTTTTGTTTGTATGAAATTTTGTAGTTTTCATTTTATTTATTTTATTAAAGTCTTGATTTATAGTTTTAATATTTTTATCTCTAAGATTTAATTGGACTAATTTTTCTGAGACTTCTTTTAATAAATTTTCATGATTATTAAATTTTATTTCTCTAGCTTTTGTTACAGGTATGGCTTCATGTTTAAAAACTGGTCTTAAAGGATCCATTGTTGTAGTAGAAGTAGAGGCTTTATTAGTATCTATTTGTATATTTACTTGATTTTCTATTCTATCTAATTGATTACAGATAGTAGAAATAGCTTTATTAGTAAAGTTATTTTGTTGTTCTATATGGTAAGCTTCTTTTCTAGTAGCTGGTATATCTAATGGAAGTGAAGTATCTATAGTTTTAAAAGGTGATGCTATTAAATCATGGCATCCTACTTGCATTTTTATTTCTTCTAAGGGTGGATGTGTTGAAATAATTGGATTCCCGCCAGTGCGTAACCAAGTTTGAGTAATCCTATTGGTGGCTTTTATATATTTATTTTTGTAAATATCAAACCATTTAAAGAACTAAATATTTATTTGAAGAGTTTCCATATCTGAATACCATTCAGATCTAATATTATTTCTTTCTTGTTCATTGAAGGTTTTAAAGAACCAATCTCTTTTTTCTTTATTTTCTGGCTTTATAAAATCTTGTTTTAAAGCTTCTTTATTTATTGTAAATTGTTTTGTTGTTTTAATCATCATTATTTGTTTTCTGCTGGGTGATAAAGAGTTATCTAATTCAGATCCTACTTGAGAAGGTGTTGGTTCTAGATCTATATTTTCTGGTTGAAAATATTGTCTATCTATGTTTATGGGAATTGTTAAATTTTCTTGAGAAGTTTCATATATTGGTGTAGGAATTTTAGGATTAAAATTTATTCCTCTTAATTAATATTGAGAAGGTATGTCTAATGATTTTCTACTAAAGGTCAGTAATGAATCACTGCGAGCAGTTCTAAATGATTGAGATCTGTTCATAGATAAGACTATGTCTCCCTCTTGATTACTAGTGTAATATTTTATTGATCTAGACTCTGGAGTAATGGTTTTTACCGCTTGATTTAAAATTCAATTTTCAGGAAAGGTTATTTGATCTATTCTTAATTTTTTAGGGGTTATTATATTAGATTTTTTAAGATTTGCTTCAAAGATTATAACTTCTTCTTTTGAGGATTCCCTAATAGCTTTAAAATTTTGATTTGTTTTTGATACCTTAAATGATATCTTATAAATTATATTGACTGTGGAAGTTCCTTCTATCCATTCTTTGTTGTGTTGACAAATATCTAAGACTAGGGCTTTTGTTGCCATTTCATCCTGAATGTTTATGGTAAAATTAGGTAAACAATTTGTATAAGCATGACCATCATGTAAATTTGACTCTCATAGACCTATTATTGATTTTCAAAATTTTTACTTCTTTTGTCTCTTATTGCTAATAATATAGGAGAGTCTATTCCTAACCTATGTAATGGTTTTGCAGCTAATTGAATTAATCCTATATGTAAGTAATTATAATTTTTTCTATATTTATTTACTAATTCTTCTGGTAATAAAGTAATACTATCGTATTCTATTTTGACATCTACGTTTAATTCAATTATTTGTATTATTTGTTTAAAATTGAAATCAAAATTAGAAGTTTTGTAAACTGTAGATATCTCAAATTTAGGTAATGACCAATTTATTAATTGATGTTCTACTGCTTTGATCTCTTCTTTAGCCATATTGACATTTTTATCTTTATTACGTTTTCTAGGTTTTATTGAACTAGAGGTAGAACTCTGATGGGTAGTCGCCGTCCTATACAAACTAGTACTAGAGCTTCTTGAGAGGGTTTTTCCTAACAAACTAGCCATTTTGTCTTAGTCAAAGATTGTCTTTAACCTAAACGGGTCCGAGGTACTCCAACGGTCTCACTGCCACTCACTGGTCTTATTGCCGAGTCCGCCTTACTCCAACGCTTTTAGTTAAAGAGTTTTCTTCTTCTAAGATTTAATAGCTAAGAGGGTTTTGGAAGAACCTAATCAATAGGCTCTGATACCAATTCTCAAGGGATCGTCTAACCTATTAGGTTCTTAATTATAAATGAAAAGTATAACTATGATCTTGCACATGAAAATTGATTTGTACTGTTAACTAGAAATTTCTATTTTGTTGATTTAAGTATCTTTGAATATTTCTAATATATTGTCTGAAATTATAAATGGCAACTCTTAAGGGTTCTATTGAAGAATAATGTCTTGGGAAGTTATAATGGATATCTAATATGATATGCATCTTAATCACTATCTATTTCTAGATCTTGATCTAACCAACTCCGTAGTCTATCTTCATAGGAGTTTGGATAATTTTGTCTTAAACTATTTATAAAACTAACTATGGAATAATCTATGAATAAAGTAAAATGAGGAAATCTTATTCTTAATGAAATATTATTATCAAGATCAAAATGTTGTATAATATTAAAAACATTTGTTAATGCTTCTAATGAAGTAAACAAAGGATTTAAATCAGACAATGTAAAAATAGAATAATATCGAAGGTCTATTTCAATATGGAAATTCATAATATGAAACAAAATATAATTTTTATTGAAATTATGAAAGACTTACAAGACTGCAGAAAATATTCTTGAAAAACTTGGAGACTTTTGAGCAGCGTTCAGAATTTTAGATTATAGAGTTTTGAATATTCTAACCGATGCCTTACAATATTGACACAAACCTATTTATAGACTTACTAATTCGGACTTAATGAGTGATGAAATCCAGAGCGGACTTTAAGAGCTCTTGAATCTGTAAGAAACATAATAATTCTTGCTTTTGACAATTGAGGGTTGCTTTTGACAAGTTCTTCTTGGATGCTTGAAAAAGGATTCTTGCCAACACTGCTTTTGACTGTAGAACTTTTGACTTTGCTTTCTCTATTACTATTGGTGATCACGGGCTGTCTTGTTGATGAGCTGGAAAGAAGATTACTGATTAGAAAAATCTTGTTCTAGATTCATTTCGAAACAATCATCTTCATTTTGGTTGTCTTCTTCTGCTTTGTCAGAGTCGGACACTGTTGAAAGGATCTCTTGTAGCTTTTTCTTAATATCTTTTGAAGATTTTGCTTGAGAGATTTGAGTAATAATGAGATTCTTCTCATTAAGGTACAGTTATTCTTGATTGATAGGAGAAGGTTCTTGTTTTATCACGAACTTGGAATTTTTGGCTATCTAGTTGGAAACAGCTTCAGTGGTACAAAATTTGAAATCATACTTTTGCTACCATTTGACTTTGATGGTTCTAGTAAGGATATTGATTGACGTGAATCGGGCATGAGAATGAACATCATAATCCCAACTCATGATCCAAGGAATTTTGAAGTGGGCAATAAAGAAAAAAGGTTTTAATTTGGGAAGAAAGATTGTGGCTTTTGAGAATTGAAGGTAACGTTCATGAATTGTAGGAGGTAATATGTCCAAGGTACAGCTGTTCTTGATTGATTGGAGAAGGTTCTTTTTTTATCACGAACTTGAGATTTTTGGCTATCCAGTTGGAAACAGCTTTAGTGGTACAAAATTTGAAATCATACTTTTGCCACCATTTGACTTTGATGGTTCTAGTAAGGATATTGACTGACGTGAATCGGGCATGAGGTTGAATATCATAATCCCAACTCATGATCCAAGGAATTTTGAAGTGGGCAATAAAGAAAAAAGGTTTTAATTTGGGAAGAAAGGCTGTGGCTTTTGAGAATTGAAGGTAACGTTCATGAATTGTAGGAGGTAATATGTCCTTTACCGGCCCAAAAGATTCGAACCAGTCAAAGAACCAATTTGGGACAATCTTTGTGAAAATGGATAAACCATGGATGAGAATAATTTCTAAGATTTGAGTAAACCAATTTGGGACTTCTTTCAGACAATCTTTGTGAAAATGGATAAACCATAAATGAGAATGATTTCTAAGATAAACGAAATTATACCATGCATTTTGATAATCTTTGTAATCAAACACTAGATGGTGAAAATTGATGGAAATTTTTTTGGGAGTGTATAGCTGTTGATTCTAATCTCTGGGACAAAGAATTTGGAGTATTTGGATTTTTAAAAATTTAATTCCTTCTAGTCCATTGGTATGAGTAACCTGAATAGATCCAGTGTCTACTAGGATGAGTTTATAAAAGACATAAGTTTTGAACAAATCAAAAGGAAGAAAGTGCCAGTCAACTAATGGTGAAGAAGGGAAAATATTGACAACGGTTTCTATTAGGGTAGGTTTGATTTCTTCTGGTTCTAAGAACCTAATATTTAGGGTTTTTGGTTTTGTATAATAAGGGTCTGATTAGCTAGGTTTAGACTGATGAGTTTCTTGTTTAATGAAGGTTTGAGCATAGCTTTGGTATTTTGAAATAGTGGGAGGAAAATGTTGAGGTTGAGATGAGGAAGAACTAAAATATACCTATAATGCATAATCTGCTAGAGTAATAATTTTTTGAGATAATTGTTGATAAGGAACTAATGTTCTTGCTCTGTATTCTGCCAGAGCTTTTCCTCTCATCTCTCTGGGTGAGGCAGTGGGCCTCATTCTGAATCATTCTTTTCCTATAAGAACTCTCTTGTTAGAAAATTTGGAAGGCTGCTTTTATCTCCTTTGATATATTCAATATCAAAATCAAAACATGATAATAAAGCTTGCCATCTTGCAAATATTTGTTTTGAAACCAAACTTTTAACATCCTTTTGTAAAACTTCTTTGGCTGATTTACAATCGATACGAAGTAAAAAATTTTGATTTATCAAATCATCTTGAAATTTTTGAATACATAAAACAATGGATAAAATCTCTTTTTTAATGGTACTATAATTAATTTGAGCTGAAGACCAAGTTCCTGAATAATATATAACTATTTGTTCTTTATCTTCAATTTTTTGTTTAAGGATTCCTCCGAAACCTATATCTGATGCATCTATTTCTATAATTTTAAAGGCATGCATATCTGGGATACCTAGACAAGGAAGGTTTTTCACTAAAGACTTAATATTTTGAATGACTTGAGTCATTTCTTGGTGAGATTAAACAAAAATCCTCCTGCTTGGAATCAAGAAATGACTCAAGCCGTTCAAAAAATTAAGTCTGTAGTGAAAAACCTTCCTTGTCTAGGTATCCCAGATATGTATGCCTTTAAAATTGTAGAAACAGATGCATCAAATATAGGTTTCGGAGGAATCCTTAAACAAAAAATTGAAGATAAAGAACAAATAGTTAGATATTATTCAGGAACTTGGTTTTTAGCTCAAATTAATTATAGTACCATTAAAAAAGAGATTTTATCCATTGTTCTATGTATTCAAAAATTTCAAGATGATTTGATAAATCAAAAAATTTTACTTTGTATTGATTGTAAATCAGCCAAAGAAGTTTTACAAAAGGATGTTAAAAATTTGGTTTCAAAACAAATATTTGCAAGATGGCAAGCTTTATTATCATGTTTTGATTTTGATATTGAATATATCAAAGGAGATAAAAACAGCCTTCCAGATTTTCTCACAAGAGAGTTCATATAGGAAAAGAGTGATTCAAAATGAGGCCCACTGCCTCACTGATGAGTGTAAATTATATAGATATTTTAGTATGAATTCCCTTGCATTTAAGTCCCAAATTAATATAGATTAAGATACTTTTAATGTCATTTTACTATTTTGTAGGAAGCAAGCACCAAAAGGAACCAAAAGCAGAAAAGGGAAAAAAAGCAATACTGCCAAAGCTCGCCGTGGCAAGCTCCCTTCTCGCCGTGGCAAGGTGAACCCGAGAGCACAATGTCCATTCTGCCATAGCTCGCCGTGGCGAGTCGAGGCCTTCACCGTGGCGAGCTAGATGACCTCTGGAGTTGTTTTGAAGAGTTTTAAATCAACTTGACTTTCGGGAATCCTTCTCCTATAAGAATCAAGACTCCAAGACATAGAAGACTCACCAGAATTATTATTCAAGTGAGATTGAAGTCTTGAAAGCATGAGACTACATGGAATCCTAATTCAAGCGTGATTGGGAATGATTTTTGTGGCTAGAGTTGTAATCCAACTAAGAGTTCTAATTCAAGTAAAACTCTACTTGAAATCTTAGTTAGAATGGAACTAAAAGAGATATGCAACCATAAGAATTAAATTCTCAAGAGTCCTAGTTTGAGTGGGATTAAAGTTGTTAAATCCTACTAGAATTTAATGTCCTAGTTAGAGTATAATCAGGAATGACTTTGTAATTAAATTTATAATTTATCTAAGAGTCATAATTCAAGTAGGACTAGGAAGATAATTGTTTTAAATAGAATCCTAATTAAAGTATGATTAGGATTACATTATAACTAAGAATTGTAATGCAACTTAGAGTCCTAGAATGAATCTAACTAGGAATGGAGGGATTATAAATAAGAAGGAGGGCTGAGAAGCAACCAACCATCCATCCACGCATCCAAGAGTCCACAAAGCAGCAAGCAACCAAGGCGTCACTCCTATCCATCTCCATGTTCTTTTATTTCAGCATTATGTTTTCTTCTACCGTTATGTGTAACTAATTTCTTCTCTAGGGGCTAAGATGTAGCCCAAGCACTTGTATAGACATGATTGATGATGTTATGATAATTCCATCTTTTATTTAATTGAGGTTTAATTTTCTGCACTTCACTCTTAACTTTTCTGGCCAATTAGTTGGAGAAATTTTTGGGTTCTCTATGACTCGAAAGATGATTAGTTAACCTAGACCACGGGGGTTAAATCCATAGGGTTTTGAGGCTGTCTATACCCAGAATTCTATGTAGTTACAAGGGAGCTAGGGAGATCCCCTAGAGTGCCTGAAAGGGATATCCATGGAACTTAATGCAATTATGGTTATTACAACTCGCACTAACCCGTAGCAGGGTTAGTAATTGTAATTAGGATCACTCCGACCTCACGCCAAGGTAGGTTGATTAGATTTGGGAATCCTGGCTAGCAATTAATAATTGTGAAAAGTCATAACTGAATCATGAAAGTCTATATCAAGGACTTGTGGTGAAATCTGAATCCCTAGGCTTTTATCTCTTATTTCTTCTACTCACGTCCTACTCTACTTTTATTTACTGTTTTCTTTTATGTTATTCTGTTGTTATCATTCTAATTCGATCGCTTGAGCATTATTGAAGTTATAGTACTCTAGTAATCAATCACAATCCCTTAGGTACGACAACCCCGGAATACTTATTGGCTACATTGATAGTGTACGCTTGCACTTCATTCCATCTTTATTTCACATCCATTCTACACCTATTTTCTACACCTTAATTCGCACATCACGTTTTTGGCGCTGTTGCCGGGGATTGTTTCATTGATATTAGATGAACTAACAAGATAGTGACTCAAGCACTTTTATTTTATTTTTCTGTTTTACTTTGAAATTTTTTCTTCTCTTTTTTTCAAGAAAAATTTTTTGGTGCATGAGAAGAACAAGATCCCGATTTTTACTCCCTTTTGATTCTGAGATTGAAAAGACAATTAAAAGCAATCTGAGAGCAAAGAGAGTAGTTCGAAACTTGCAGCCATAACTGGAAGAGATGGCAGTACCAAATAATCAACCAAATGAGGGACACATCCCTCTTCGCACCTTTGTTGTCCCAAAAATTCAAAACGCAATGTCTAGTATTCGAAATCCAGCAATAGAGGAGAACAATTTTGAGATCAAACCAGCTCTGATTTAGATGGTCCAAAATAATCAATTTTCAGGAGCACCTAATGAGGATCCAAATTTGCACCTCTCTACTTTTCTGGAGATATGTGACACATTCAAATACAATGGGGTGTCAGAGGAAGCAATCAAGCTTCAGTTATTTTCTTTTTCACTCAAAGAAGGAGCAAGAAGGTGTCTGAATTCTTTGCCACCCGGTTCAGTTGACACATGGGACTCCTTAGCCCAAAAATTTCTTACTAAATACTTCCCTTGTTCGAAGACTACCAAGCTAAGAACTGAAATTGTGAATTTCACACAATTTGATAAAGAATCTCTCTATGATGCTTGGGAAAGATTCGAAAAGCTGTTAAGGAAGTGTCCACACCATGGCATGTCAGATTGGCTTGTAATGCAAGTATTTTATGGTGGATTGAGCACAAATACAAAGATTGTGGTAGATGCAGCAGCTGGAGAAGCTTTTGTGAACAAGGATTATGTTGAAGCCTATGAGTTGCTTGAAGAGGTCACCACAAATGCCTCTGATTAGAACTCTAGGAGGGATAATGACAAAAAAGTAGCTGGTATTCAAGATACTGATGCAATTGCAAAACTTTCATCCAAATTGGATCAAGTACTTTCTGCTTTACTCAAAGGAAACTCCATGGGAGGCATGCAAGAAGAAGCTAAGGAGGTGAACTATCTGGGAAATCACAATTCCTACTCCAGCACCTACAATAATGGGTGGAGAAATCAACCTAATTTTGCATGGAAGAATTCAAATCAAGGAGTGCTACCTTTTCAACAACAACAACCTCCAAGGATGAATTTAGAGGAAGCAATGGCCAAGCTGACAGCATCTCAAGCGGACCTCGCTGAGAGAACCAATCAATTTAGGGTCACCACCAATGCTTCCATAAAGCAACTTGAGAACCAAGTGGGGCAGATCTCTCAACTTCTGACAACAAGACAACCTGGCTCACTACCTAGCACCACTGAAGTAAATCCAAGAGAGTATGTCAATGCCATTTTTCTGAGAAGTGGGAAGGTAGCTGAGATTGACTTGAAAGAAACTCCCACAACTAAAGGGGAGAATGAAGAGGAGCCCACGCTTAAAGAAGAAGCAGAACAGCCTGAACCTAAGAAGCCCCTGAAATCACACCAGAGGAGAGGCAAAAACCGTAGAAGCAAGTAGAGAAGCCAAGATCTAAGCTTTTCCCAAATAATCCTCCACTATACAAGCCGCCTCTTCCTTTTCCTAATAGGTTTAGAAAGCAGAAGCTGGATCAAGAGACTGCTAAATCTCTGGAGGACCATGAAACAATTGAACTCACTGAAGAGTGCAGTGCCATCCTCCAAAGGAAGTTACCAACAAAGGTAAAAGATCCAGGAAAATTCATTGTACCCTGCAAAATAGGTAACACAGATGTGGGTAAGGCATTATGTGATTTAGGGGCTAGTGTTAATCTAATGCCTCTCTCTTTGTTCAAGAAATTGGGCATTAAGAAAGTAAAGCCAACCAAGATGATTTTAGAGTTTGCTGATAGATCCATTAAACGCCCATATGGTTTGGTGGAAAACGTCCTGATCAGAGTAGGCAAATTCATCTTCCCAGTGGTCTGCGTAGTACTTGATATGGGAGAGGATGCAGATATCCCCTTAATACTGGGAAGATCTTTCTTGGCAACTGGTACAGCCATAATAGATCTAGCTACTGGAGAGCTCAGATTAAGGGTCAATGAAGACCATGCAACTTTCAAACTTTTTGAAGACCCTGAGCCATGCAATACAAATGAAAAACCCCAAGAGGAGAAGGTTGAAGTCAAAGATGTGAAACTAATCCAACTTGTTGTCCAACCTACTTCAAAGGTAAAGAAGAAGAAAGCCAAGAATAAAAAGAGTAAAGGTAAGAGAATTCCAGAGTGGTGCTGTTCTGGATTCCCAACTTGCCTTAAGAAGATTCTGAAGATGGTAGGCTACCCAAGCAAGCAAGGAAAGGGAGTAGGACAACTGATGATCTCTCCCTACAGTCCTTTAGATGTACCATGAAGTTTTTGAGATAGTCAAGCTAAAGACTATAAACTAAGCGCTTGTTGGGAGGCAACCTAACGGTTTTCTTCCTTTCTCTTTTCCCTCTTTTTGTGTGTTTAATTTTGCACTTTGTTTCTTTACTTTAGTTAGTAATTTCTACTACTTCGAGCCACTCAAACAATTATTTGAAGCTATGTAGGTGTTAAGTATCAAATGGGAGCATAATGGATCAATTTCTAGACAAAAAAGGGCAAAAATCAAGGTCCAGCTCGCCACGGCGAGCTCTTCTAGAATCAATTCTGCCAAAGCTCGCCACGGCAAGATTTACCCAAAAAAAAAAAAATTAATTTTCGAAATTTTTTTTCCAGCACCCCAACACCCCTTCCAGTGCCTCTAAGCTTCCAGCAGCCCCTCAGGCTGCCCAAGAACCGAGAAAAAAATAATAATTCATCACTTGTCATGGACGACTCTAAGTAGGCTACTTCTATCAAGTTGGACCTTTCCTTTACTTTTTTTCTTTTGCATTGAGGACACTGCAAATTTTAAGTGTGGGAGAGGGACACATGTGTTTAGTTGAATGATTAAGTAGCCTAGTAATTGAGTATTTGAGTAGTAGTAGTATTTGTTTTGTTTTGCATAAATTTTTTGTTTTGTGTGATTGTGTGATTGCATGATTGTGTGTTTTGACTAAGAACCATGGTTAAAGATGAAAATTTTGCTTAATTGATAATATCATGGGATGAGGAAAATTGATTTGATATGGAAACAATGCATCATTATTCATTTTATCCTATTCCTTTGATTATTGGAAAGCCTTTTGGGAATTTTGAGCCAATTTTGATTCTCTGAGATCCTATATTGATAATTCTCATTATGTGCATAATTACTTTGATAGTGGAATGAATGAGAATGCATGAGGATGAATATTAGCCAATTGTGAGCTTTTGAGCCATAAGAGTTACATATTTGAAGCTCTTAAAATTCTTGTGAGTGTGTCATGTAATTTTTTTGATTTTTCTAGAACTTGCTCTGTTATACATGTTAAGACCACATTAAAACCATGACACTAAAGTGATTAGGGCACCTAGGTTTAGCTATTTTAGCCTTTCATAGCCCACCTTGCATAATCACCACTAATTGACCCTTTTTGAGCCTTAGCCTTTAATTCCTTCTTTTATCCACATTTCAAGCCATATATCCTTCCTTTGATTTACCTATATTTTGAACCCAACACCTTGATGGATTGTGTGAATTTAAAGCATGAAAATGTTGCCTAGTTAGTAACTAGGGAAGTGGAAAGAAAGAGCCTCAAAAAGATGTGAAAATCTCCCAGGAAAAAGAAAAAAATCCAGAAAAGAAAGAAAAAAAGAAAAGAAATGAAAAGAAAAACCGCAAGAAAAGCAAAAGAATGAGAAAGAAGGGAGAAAAAAATATGCAAGTATGAGGCTTGGTAAGTTGGAGAGTAAGTGAGCTAAAGGGTAGCCTTATATTCACATAAGTCTCTTCTTGGTATATGTTACCCTTAAATTTCACCACCATCATTTACCCTCTCTTCACCTTCCTAAAGCCCCATTGCAACCCTTAAAAGTCCCTTTGATTGGTGTTTGTGGTTTATTATTAAGTAGTGGAGATTTGATATATGAGCAAGCCTATGGAAAAATTTCCAATTGCATTGACTTAAGTGTATTCAACCCTCTAAACACTTGAGAGATTAGAGTGAATTTATTCATGTGAGGAAATTCATCTTCATTGCATTTAAATTCATGAAACTTAATGAGTTATTATGTACATATGCATTGACTTTCATACCTTTCTAATAACTTTCCATGATTTGATAACCTAATCATATGGTAACTTTTAATATCCACTTGAGTGAGAAATTGATCCTAAACCATAGTTTATTTTCAGAGCTACGATGGGTGTGGGACTATTCCATCTTGAAATGAGTAATCTTGCATTGTGATATGATTATTGATTTCCCATGAATCCCAAGTGAATAATTCTGAAGCCAATATGGTTAGAAGTCAATTTTTGAAAGTCTTGCTACCTTGCTTATTTTATTTATTTTTAATTTTACTCGAGGACGAGCAAAAAGCTAAGTGTGGGGGAGTTTGATAAGTGTAAATTATATAAATATTTTAGTATGAATTCCCTTGCATTTAAGTCCCAAATTAATATAGATTAAGATGCTTTTAATGTCATTTTACTATTTTGTAGGAAGCAAGCACCAAAAGGAACCAAAAGCAGAAAAGGGAAAAATAGCAATACTGCCAAAGCTCGTCGTGGCGAGCTCCCTTCCTCGCCGTGGCGAGGTGAACCCGATAGCACAATGCCCATTCTGCCATAGCTCGCCGTGGCGAGCTGGATGACCTCTGGAGCTGTTTTGAAGAGTTTTAAATTAACTTGACTTTCGGGAATCCTTCTCCTACAAGAATCAAGACTCCAAGACATAGAAGACTCTCCAGAATTATTATTCAAGTGGGATTGAAGTCTTGAAAGCATACGACTACATGGAATCCTAATTCAAGCATGATTGGGAATGATTTTTGTGGCTAGAGTTGTAATCCAACTAAGAGTCCTAATTCAAGTAAAACTCTACTTGGAATCTTAGTTAGAGTGGAACTAAAAGAGATATGCAACCATAAGAATTAAATTCTCAAGAGTCCTAGTTTGAGTGGGATTAAAGTTGTTAAATCCTACTAGAATTTAATGTCCTAGTTAGAGTGTAATTAGGAATGACTTTGTAATTAAAGTTATTAATTTATCTAAGAGTCATAATTCAAGTAGGACTAGGAAGATAATTGTTTTAAATAGAATCCTAATTAAAGTATGATTAGGATTCCATTATAACTAAGAATTGTAATGCACTTAGAGTCCACAAAGCAGCAAGCAAGCAAGGCGTCACTCCCATCCATCTCCATGTTCTTTTATTTCAGCATTATGTTTTCTTCTACCGTTATGTGTAACTAATTTCTTCTCTAGGGGCTAAGATGTAGCCCAAGCACTTGTATAGACATGATTGATGATGTTATGACAATTCCATCTTTTATTTAATTAAGGTTTAATTTTCTACACTTCACTCTTAACTTTTCTGGCCAATTAGTTGGAGAAATTTGTGGGTTCTCTATGACTCGGAGGATGATTAGTTAACCTAGACCACGGGGGTTAAATCCATAGGGTTTTGAGGCTGTCTATACCCAGAATTCTATGTAGTTACAAGGGAGATCCCCTAGAGCGCTCGAAAGGGATATCCATGGAACTTAATGCAATTATGGTTATTACAACTCGTACTGGCCCATAGCAGGGTTGGTAATTGTAATTAAGATCACTCAGACCTCACGCCAAGGTAGGTTGATTAGATTTGGGAATCCTGGCTAGCAATTAATAATTGTGGAAAGTCATAACTGAATCATGAAAGTCTATATCAAGGACTTGTGGTGAAATCTGAATCCTTGGGCTTTTATCTCTTAGTTCTTCTACTCACGTCCTACTCTACTTTTATTTACTGTTTTCTTTTATGTTATTATGCTATTATCACTCTAATTCGATCACTTGAGCATTATTGGAGTTATAGTACTCTAGTAATCAATCACAATCCCTTGGGTACGACAACCCCGAAATACTTGCTGGCTACATTGATAGTGTACACTTGCACTTCATTCCATCCTTATTTCACATCCATTCTACACCTATTTTCTACAGCCTAATTCGCACATCACTCACCCAGAGAGATGAGAGGAAAAGCTCTGGCAGAATACAGAGCAAGAACATTAGTTCCTTATCAACAATTATCTCAAAAAATTATTACTCCAGCAGATTATGCATTACAGGCATCTTCTAGTTCTTCCTCTTCTCAACCTCAACATTTTCCTCCCACCATTTCAAAATACCAAAGCTATGCTCAAACTGTCATTCAACAAGAAACTCATCAGTCTAAACCTAGCCAATCAGACCCTTATTATACAAAACCAAAAACCCTAAATATTAGGTTCTTAGAACCAGAAGAAATCAAACCTACCCCAATAGAAACCACTCTCAATATTTTCCCTTCTTCACCATTAGTTGATTGGCACTTTCTTCCTTTTGATTTGTTCAAAACTTGTGTCTTTTATGAACTCATGCTAGTAGACACTGGATCCATTCAGGTTACTCATACCAATGGACCAGAAGGAATTAAATTTTCAAGAATCCAAATACTCCAAATTCTTCGTCCCAGAGATTGGTACTATAAAATTGGTCATAACCTAAATTTGATATATCTACAGTTTACAAAACTTATACTTTTGGTTTCAATTTTAAATAAATAATACATATAATTGAATTAAACGTAGATGTCAAAACAGAATATGATAGTATTACTTTATTACCAGAAGAATTAGTAAATAAATATAGAAAAAATTATAATTACTTACATATAGGATTAATTCAATTAGCTGCAAAACCATTACATGGGTTAGGAATAGACTCTCCTATATTATTAGCAATAAGAGACAAAAGAAGTACAAATTTTGAAAAATCAATAATAGGTCTATTAGAGTCAAATTTACATGATGGTCATGCTTATACAAATTGTTTATCTAATTTTACCATAAACATTCAGGATGAAACGGCAACAAAAGTCCTAGTATTAGATATTTGTCAACACAACAAAGAATGGATAGAAGGGACTTCCACAATCAATATAATTTATAATATATCATTTAAGGAATCAAAAACAAATCAAAATTTTAAAGCTATTAGGGAATCCTCAAAAGAAGAAGTTATAATCTTTGAAGCAAATCTTAAAAAATCTAATATAATAACCCCTAAAAAATTAAGAATAGATCAAATAACCTTTCCTGAAAATGGATTTTAAATCAAGAGGTAAAAACCATTACTCCGGAGTCTAGATCAATAAAATATTACACTAGTAATCAAGAGGGAGACATAGTCTTATCTATGAACAGATCTAAATCATTTAGAACTACTCGTAGTGATTCATTACTAACCTCTAGTAGAAAATCATTAGACATACCTTCTCAATATGAATTAAGAGGAATAAATTTTAATCCTAAAATTCCTACACCAATATATAAAACTTCTCAAGACAATTTAACAATTCCCATAAATATAGATAGACAATATTTTCAACTAGAAAATATAGATCTAGAACCAACACCTTCTCGAGTAGGATCTGAATTAGATAACTCTTTATCACCCAGCAGAAAACAAATAATGATGATTAAAACAACAAAACAATTTACAATAAATAAAGAAGCTTTAAAACAAGATTTTATGAAGCCAGAAAATAAAGAAAAAAGAGATTGGTTCTTTAAAACCTTCAATGAACAAGAAAGAAATAATATTAGATCTGAATGGTATTCAAATATGGAAACTCTTCAAATAAGTATTAAGTTCTTTAAATGGTTTGATATTTACAAAAATAAATATATAAAAACCACCAATAGGATTACTCGAACTTGGTTACCCACTAGCGGGAATCCAATTATTTCAACACATCCACCCTTAGAAGAAATAAAAATGCAAATAGGATCCCATGATTTAATAGCATCACCTTTTAAAACTATAGATACTTCACTTCCATTAGATATACCAGCTACTAGAAAAGAAGCTTACCATATAGAACAACAAAATAACTTTACTAATAAAGCTATTTCTACTATCTGTAATCAATTAGATAGAATATAAAATCAAGTAAATATACAAATAGATACTAATAAAGCCTCTACTACAACAATAGATCCTGTAAGACCAGTTTTTGAACATGAAGCCATACCTATAGCAAAAGCTAGAGAAATAAAATTTAATAATCATGAAAATTTATTGAAAGAAGTCTTAGAAAAATTAGCCTAATTAAATCTTAGAGATAAAAATATTAAAACTATAAATCAAGACTTTAATAAAATAAATAAAATGAAAACTGCAAAATTTCATACAAACAAAACCAGGAATTACTACCCAAGACTTACCCTTCCTGACCTTCAGTTTGAAGAAAGAGAACAATTTAGAGCATCAGAATATGATGGAACTTCAATATATGAATGGAACATAGATGGATTAAGTGAATCAGAAATATTTAATATAATTCAAGAAATGACTATGACTATGACAGCATTTAGAGTAAAAGGAAATAGTGAAGATAGAATATTTGAAATGTTAACAATAGGATTTACATGAACTCTTAGAGGATGGTGGGATAATATTATTACCCACGAAGAAAAAATAATTATCAAAACATCAATTAAGACAGAAATAATAAATGAACAACCAATACAAAGCCCTGATTGTAATACAACATTATTATATACTATAATCAAGCATTTCATAGGAGACCCTTTATAGTACCAAGAAAGACAGTTAACAGAATTAGCAAACCTTAGGTGTCCAAAATTATCAGATTATAGATGGTACAAAGATAATTTTCTACCAAAAGTTTGTAGTAGACCAGATGGAGAAGCAGATTATTGGAAAGAAAAATATATTTCGGGATTACACTAATTATTTGCTGAAAGAATTAGAGAAGCCATTAGAAACAAATTTGATAATAAAATTCCATATTCTCAATTAAGTTATGGTCATCTTAATAATTCTATTATTCAAGAAGGAGTAAAACTTTGTAATGATTTTAAATTACAAAACAAATATAGACAAGATTCTTTAGCAGGGAAAAGGGAATTAGGAAATTTCTGCGAACAATATGCGTGTGAACCTATAAAAGCCCCCTCTACATTAGAAAAAAGAAAAGAATTAAGACAATATAGGTCAAGAAAATCCTATAAAAAACCCTCAAAATTTTATAAAAAAGACAAACAATATAGGAAAAATAAGTATTACACAAAACCTTCAAAAAATCAAAAGAAAGAAAAGAAAAGAAATAAAAAAACATGTTATTTGTTATAAATGCAATCAAAGAGGACATTATGCTAGTAATTGTCAAACAAAAAAGAAAATACAACAATTAGATATAGATGATGAACAAAAAGAAGCATTAATTAAAATATTAGTTAATGAAAATTTTTCTGAATCTTCTAGCTACTCTACTAGCTCAGAAGAGGAAGAAAGAGATATTAAGATTAATCAAATAGAAGAAAACTATGATAGTTCAATAGAAAAATCATCAGAAGAAATAGAAATTCCTCAACAATGTTCTAAATCAATACTAGGTATTTGTGATTGTGAAAATTGTATAAAAAATAAAGAAATAAAAGTAATATCATTAGAAAAAGCTCAAAATCTTATAGACATAATAGATAAAATTCAAGATGAAGAGATTAAAAAAAAAAACATTAAAAAAGTTATTAGATATAATTGAAGAAGATAATAAAAATAATAATTCTAGTAAACCTGTATATCTTTCTGAAGTATTAAGTAGATTTAAACAAGAAAGTCATCCAACAACTTTCCAAGAATTACAAATAGAAATAAAAGAAATCAAAAATGAAATAAAACAATTAAAAGAAGAAGAAACTACTCAAGACTTAGAATTATTACATCTAAAAACTCAAATAATTTCTTTATTCGAAAATTCAGAAAATACAGAAAAAATGACTATTATTCAAAAAGAAGAAAACTTAGATCAAGATAATTTTATTAATAAGATAGAAAAAATTATATTTCAAAAATGGTATTGTCAAGTAAACTTTCATATAGGAAAATACTATTCAAGAGTTATGCTAGCTTTAATAGATTCAGGAGCAAATTTAAATTGTATACAAGAAGGATTAATTCCAACATAATATCATGAAAAAACTACTGAGATAGCATTTGGAATAGGACATAACAAATTAAACATTCAATATAAATTATCTAATGCTTATATTTGTAATCAAGGAATTTGTTTTCATAATATTTTTGTTCTAGTAAAATATATGATGGATAGTATGATATTAGGAACCCCTTTTTTACAACAATTAATGCCTTTTAGAATAGATACTCAAGGCTTACTTACCTTCGTAGTAGGACAAAATATTTTGTTTGAATGGTTAAGTCCTCCTAGAGAAAAGGAGATTAGAGAATTAAAACAAGAATCTATAACCATAAAAAGAATTAAAAAAACAAAATCATTTAAAGTATTTACAAAAAGAAATTCATTATAAAAAATTAGAAGAACAAATAAATAATCCCAACATAATTATTAGAATAGAGAAATTACAAGAGAAAATCAAGAAAGAAGTATGTTCTTCACATCCTAATGCTTTTTAGGATAGAAAGAAATTTGAAGTAGAATTATCTTACAAATCTAATTTTGATGAATCAAAAATCCCTACAAAAGCTAGGCCAATACAAATGAATAAAGAACTTTTAGAATATTGTAAACAAGAAATTCAAGATTATCTCAATAAAAGCCTCATTAGACCCAGTAAGTCTTCTTGGAGCTGTGCTGCTTTTTATGTTCAAAATCAAGCAGAAATAGAAAGAGGAGCCCCTAGGTTAGTAATTAATTACAAACCATTAAATAAAGTATTAAAATGGATTAGATATCCTTTACCCAATAAAAAAGACTTATTAGGAAGAATATCTAATGCTTCGATATTCTCAAAATTTGATATGAAATCAGGATATTATCAAATAGGAATTGTAGAGAAAGATAAATACAAAATAGCTTTTAATGTACCTTTTGGTCAATATGAATGGAATGTTATGCCTTTTGGATTAAAGAGCGCACCATCAGAATTTCAAAATATAATGAATGATATTCTAAATCCTTATAGTAAATTTGCAATAGTTTATTTAGATGATGTATTAATCTTTTCCAATTCCATAGAACAACATTTTCAACATTTAGAACAATTTATTAATCTCATTAAGCAAAATGGATTAGTTCTATCTAAAAAGAAAATAAAATTATTTCAAGTAAAAATAAGATTTTTAGGATTTGAAATTTACCAATCAAAAATTACCCCTATAAGTAGAGCTATAGAATTTGCTGATAAATTTCCAAATGAAATACTTAATAAAACTCAATTACAAAGATTTTTAGGATGTCCCAATTACGTTGCAGATTTTATACCCAACATTAGAATTATTTGTAAACCCTTATTTCTAAGATTAAACAAAAATCCTCTTGCTTGGAATCAAGAAATGACTCAAGCCGTTCAAAAAATTAAGTCTTTAGTGAAAAACCTTCCTTTTCTAGGTATCCCAGATATGCATGCCTTTAAAATTGTAGAAACAGATGCATCAGATATAGGTTTCAGAGGAATCCTTAAACAAAAAATGAAAGATAAAGAACAAATAGTTAGATATTATTCAGGAACTTGGTCTTCAGCTCAAATTAATTATAGTACCATTAAAAAAGAGATTTTATCCATTGTTTTATGTATTCAAAAATTTCAAGATGATTTGATAAATCAAAAAATTTTACTTCGTATTGATTGTAAATCAGCCAAAGAAGTTTTACAAAAGGATGTTAAAAATTTGGTTTCAAAACAAATATTTGCAAGATGACAAGCTTTATTATCATGTTTTGATTTTGATATTGAATATATCAAAGGAGATAAAAACAGCCTTCCAGATTTTCTCACAAGAGAGTTCTTACAGGAAAAGAGTGATTCAGAATGAGGCCCACTGCCTCACCCAGAGAGATGAGAGGAAAAGCTCTAGCAGAATACAAAGCAAGAACATTAGTTCCTTATCAACAATTATCTCAAAAAATTATTACTCCAGCAGATTATGCATTACAGGTATCTTCTAGTTCTTCCTCTTCTCAACCTCAACATTTTCCTCCCACCATTTCAAAATACCAAAGCTATGCTCAAACTGTCATTCAACAAGAAACTCATCAGTCTAAACCTAGCCAATCAGACCCTTATTATACAAAACCAAAAACCCTAAATATTAGGTTCTTAGAACCAGAAGAAATCAAACCTACCCCAATAGAAACCGCTCTCAATATTTTTCCTTCTTCACCATTAGTTTATTGGCACTTTCTTCCTTTTGATTTGTTCAAAACTCGTGTCTTTTATGAACTCATCCTAGTAGACATTGTATCCATTCAAGTTACTCATACCAATGGACCAGAAGGAATTAAATTTTCAAAAATCCAAATACTCCAAAGTGTTCGTCCCAGAGATTAGAATCAACATCTATACACTCCCAAAAAAATTTCCATCAATTTTCACCCTCCAGTGTTTTATCAAAATGCATGGTATAATTTCCTTTATCTTAGAAATTATTCTCATTCATGGTTTATTCATTTTCACAAAGATTGTCCGAAAGAAGTCCCAAACTAGTTCTTTGATTGGTTCGAATCTTTTGGGCCAGTAAAGGACATATTACCTCTTACAATTCATGAACGTTACCTTCAATTCTCAAAAGCCACAACCTTTCTTCCCGAATTAAAACCTTTTTTCTTTATTGCCCACTTCAAAATTCCTTGGATCATGAGTTGGGATTATGATGTTCAACCTCATGCCCAATTCACCTCAGTCAATATCCTTACTAGAACCATCGAAGTCAAATGGTGGCAAAAGTATGATTTCAAATTTTGTACCACTGAAGCTGTTTCCAACTAGATAGCCAAAAATCCCAAGTTCGTGATAAAACAAGAACCTTCTCCTATCAATCAAGAACAGTTGTACCTTAATGAGAAGAATCTCATTATTACTCAAATCTCTCAAGCAAAATCTTCAAAAGATATTAAGAAAAAGCTACAAGAGATCCTTTCAATAGTGTCCGACTCTGAAAAAGCAGAAGAAGACAACCAAAATGAAGATGATTGTTTCGGAATCAATCTGGAACAAGATTTTTCTAATCAGTAATCTTCTTTCTAGCTCATCAACAGGACAGCCCGTGATCACCAACAGTAATAGAGAAAGCAAAGTCAAGTTCTACAGTCAAAAGTAGTGTCGGCAAGAATCTTTTTTCAAGCATCCAAGAAGAACTTGTCAAAAGCAACCCTCAATTGTCAAAAACAAGAATTATTATGATTCTTACGGATTCAAGAGCTCTTCAAGTCCGCTCCAGATTTCAACACTTATTAAGTCCAAATTAGTAAGTCTATAAATAGGTTTGTGTCAATATTGTAAGGCATCGGTTAGAATATTCATAACTCTATAATCTAAAATTCTGAATGTTGCTCAAAAGTCTCCAAGTTTTTCAAGAATATTTTCGATAGTCTTGTAAGTCTTTCAGAATTTCAATAAAAATTATATTTTGTTTCATATTATGAATTTCCATATTGAAATAGACCTTCGATATTATTCTATTTTTACATTGTCTGATTTAAATCCTTTGTTTACTTCATTAGAAGCATTAACAATTGTTTTTAATATTATACAACATTTTGATTCTAATAATAATATTTCATTAAGAATAAGATTTCCTCATTTTACTTTATTCATAGATTATTCCATAGCTAGTTTTATAAACAGTTTAAGACAAAATTATCCAAACTCCTATCAAGATAGACTACGGAGTTGGTTAGATCAAGATCTAGAAATAGATAGTGATTAAGATGCATATCATATTAGATATCCATTATAACTTCCCAGGACATTATTCTTCAATAGAACCCTTAAGAGTTGCCATTTATAATTTCAGACAATATATTAGAAATATTCAAAGATACTTAAATCAACAAAATAGAAATTTTCAATTAACAGTACAAATCAATATTCACATGCAAGATCAAAATTATACTTTTCATTTATAATTAAGAACCTAATAGGTTAGACGATCCCTTGAAAATTGGTATCAAAGCCTGGTAGCAGGACAAAAGGTACATTAAAATTGTAGAAATTTCCAATTAACAGTAAAAATTGGTATCATATATATACACACACACATATATATATATATATATATATATATATATGTATATATATATATATGTTAAGAAAAATAAAGTATTAAAAATTTAAAAATATAATAATAATTTGTAATATATATTAAAATTATAAAATTTAATATATATTAATATTATAAATTATAATATATTTTGTTAAATTTTTATTTTATTAAAAATATTACAAATTATTATTAATTTTTAATTTTAAAAATATTATAAACTATAACATATTTAATTTTATATATATATATATATATATATATATATATTAGATGAAATTAAATATATTTTGTAATTTATATTAATATTATAAATTAATATATAATTTAATTATGAGGGTAAATATAATTCTTTTTTATTTTTTATTTATTCTCATTAAATTTACTCTCATATATAAATTTTATAATATAAATTTTAATTTCTCTCATAATATAAATTTTATTTACTTTCATAATATAAATATTAATTTAAATTATAAATTTTTATCACATAATAATATATTTTTAAAGCTTTTATTTTATTAAAAATATTACATATTATTATTTTTAAAAAAAAAATTAATACATTATTATATTTTTAAATTTTTTATCACATAACCCCAATGGCTCTAAAGAGCAGTTCCTCCCTCTAATAGTTCTTTACAGTCGTTCCCCTCCTCTAATGACTCTTTATAGCCGTTCGTTTTGTTTTCTCTCAAGAATGCAATAAATGAAATTATGCTAATCCCAAGATTCGAGTTTGTTTCAATGTTGTTACCACATTATTCCATGAGTCTTTGCAATAAATGCCAAAGAAATCTTCAATTTTGCAGCTTATTGGAACCGAACATTGGAATCTCCTCTTTGGAATTAGGATCTTTCCCTTCAAGAACTGAAGGGATTCTACAATGTATCTCCATAGGAATTATTGCCTGCAAAGAAGGAACATGCACACTAGAAAACTAAAAGTTAAGATTATTAGATAAATCCAAAATCTTAACTTGACTTTTTCTTTCACGCTGACTCAAGAGATTCTCTTTTCTCTCACTTTGTTTTTCTCTCTCAATCTCTTCTTTTTTACCAATTTCTGCACTTCCGTTTTGCTCACTTCTTTTTCTTAACACGTCAATTTTCTCACTCTCATTTGCTCACTCAAATCTCTCATATTCTTCTCACTCTGCTCTTTCTATTTTTCTCTCCACTCTAGTTTATCACGCTCACTTTTAACCTCTCTCTCAATATTTTCTTCCTCTTTTCTCTCTAATTTCTCTCAAATGTATATACACCATGATGTAAAATAGGCATACAGGGTTTTAGTCTAACTAGGGTTAGGGTTTTGGCCTTATTTAATGGGCTTTTATTTTTTTTGTTTATTTTAATTATTTTATTATTATCTAGATTAAAATTATTTTTTATTTTATTTTGAAGAAACTCTATGGCCTATAAATAGCCCCTTTTTGTATTTAGTTTATTCAAACTTTTGATAAATTAATATCAGGTGAATTTATTTTAGAGAGTATATGAGTAAGTTAAGGGAATACTTTACACTAGATGAGCACTTTAAGTTTATTTTCATTGGAGTTCCTTAGGGTTTTCTTTCCCTTTGTTTTACATTAATTTGGTATTATAGCCAAATTTCAGTTTCTTCTGTTGTTAGGAAAACTAAATCAGAGACCACCATCAAATTCAAAAGGTCCAGATTTGTCCACTATAAAATTTTTAAACCCATCGGAGCCTCCACGCACCACCACGCTATGGTCAAAGGCTGGCGACTTTCTTTCACACATAGTAGCATTTTAAGTATTGTTTCACCACCTTTCGGACATTTTTCAAAAAGTCTACTACCGTTCTGACGTTCAAAAAGGTCAGATATGTTGGGATGCAAAATTTTAGCTATACCAAAGCCGCCGGGGGTTGGTCAAACACTAGCGAGCCTCCTCCACCTTCTGGTCAACCTTTTTTATGTACCGAGTTAACTCACCAAGTCATCCCCAAGTTAACTCACTCCATACACACGCCCATATCCACATCAGCCCGAGACCACGTCAATGTGCACATCATCACCAACATCACCAACAACCAATCAATAGATGCCACATTTCAACCAACATAACACATTATCACCACATCAGCCCTAGAGAAGTCAACATCCACATCAACACAACAACATCAAACCAGAGGCTGCCACATCATTTGCCATGTCATCAAAGTTGACCAAGGACAGTTGACTTTGACCTTTACCATTATCTCTGGCTAGAACTATTATCCAAAGGTTTTTGGACCACTTAAGCTAATTTTTGGGCTTATTTTTGTTGTTTAAAGCTTCCAACTAAGAGTTTTGGGCTATGAGACACTATAAGGTCAACTCTTTCCTACTTGAAACTGGTCTAACTTTCATATTGCTTTGAAATTTCAAGTAATTATATCAGGCTCTATTATTTCTTCTTGTCTAGAGTTTTTTATTTTCGTGCTTCTCTCTCTACACACCCCCAGTATACTATACCCCTACACAATTTGGGCTCTATAATCTAGTCAATTTTACCTTAGAACTAGTAAGGGATCTAGTATTATCATGAAAAGTTTATTCTTTTGTGGTTTACATGAAAATCTCAACTTGAGTTGCAGCGATCATTTGCTAATTAGGATTTGTGAACAGTTTATGCGTTTATGAATCTGAGTTTGTAGGGTGTGATCCACTACCTTCCATTACTTCCAACCTCTGTTTATCTGTTATGTTTGTGTAACAAGAACAAAGGAACAAAGGACTTCACCGATTCCTCACAACCACTCTGTTGTTCTCTATTGATTTTACCACTCGTGTTTGTCGCTCAAAATATAATCTCACCTCTCAAACACACAAATAATAAGCCTAAGCGTGCCGATTAAGAATTAGCTAGCCCTAAGACCTTAAGAAGTAAACTGTTATGTGCCTCAAGTGGTGCAAGGTGTGTAAGTGGTATTGATAAATGTAAGTGATATGGAAACAATAGGAAACCAATGAATAAGGGAAACAAGGAGATCAATAAATCAAGGGATAAGAATCCACAGAAATCAAGGAAACAAGAGCAAAGCAAAATCTAGCCAAATTAATGCACTCAATGTCACTAAATTGTGTCTAGTTTCCTAAGTTCAAGAAAATTCATTTTTCCTAATTCAACAATATCAACTTCACTGCACACACGGAAGATTGTCTCTCTTTTTTTTTGCTGCTTCTCTTCTTTTGTACTTTTTTTTTTTTAAATGTATATCAACTGTTCCCCAAAAAATTTTCTGCAGTAGTTCCAAGTGTTCCAATACTTAAAGAAGTTGAATCCTGATAACATCCATTATATACATGTATTTTCTGTCATTTTCCCAATATTTCAATGGATAAAATGCTTGTGATTAAGGGCTTATGGTTGCATTTTGTGACTTGTAGGATGAATTGGAGTTTAGAGGCGAAAGAAGCCCAATGGAGAAGCTTTAGCAAAGTATGCATAAGAGGTCCAAGTTTAAGTTGTGCACACACCTGAAACAAGGAGCTCGCCTGGAATTTTAAGAAGCCGAGAGGAGTTGGGCTCTCATTGACAGCTGGCCCATTTATTTTTCAAGGAATATCTGTAAGTTGACCAAATCAATTTTATTTCATTTAGGAGATTTAATTTGGAAAGAACATATTTCAAAGATATTATCTCTTTGAATCTATTCTTTTGGATAGTTACAGATTTTATTTCTTTTTCTTATATTAGGAGAATTTTTAGGTTTTAGAGAATCATCTATTTTTTCTAGTTTTCACGTAGACTCTTGGAGGGGAGGAGGAGGAGAAGAACATTTTTCCCATGGAGGCTACTTCTATCTTTTTCTCTACTCATTCTATGATGATTTGTAACTAAACTCATTTTCTAGTTCAAGGATAATGGAAGTTTGGTTTTCAGAATTGTGAAATCTAACTAATTTCTCTACTCTTTTAATTTTTGGTATTTGTATATCTATATTCATCTATTATTGATTTGTTGATTGATGCAAAAAAAGGCTCTTTATTCAATTAGCAGGACAACATACAGCCAATTAGAATGTTAGATCCATAATTGTTTAATTGTTCTGATACTTAATGGTTAAATAACTTGTGTTATGTGGATATATAATCCAGTCTAAATGAACTAAGCTTGTGAGTTTGTTGGCTAGAATTGGGTCTCTCTTGATTTAACTACACTAAATGAGATTGGGTATTAGAGTTTGTTAATAACTATAACTAATTTATCAGATGAATAAAAGAATTTATCTTTGCATCAGTAATCAATTTCATGAACCAATACTAAAATTCCTTGAGCTAGAGTTCTTTGCCACTGAATTTTATTAATTTTCATTCTTGCTTATTTAATTTGTCTTTATTTCAATTTAATTTCATTCTTGTGCAAGCCTATAGCGTCGCTACTATAGGTGGTGGTCAAATTAAAAAAATTCAAATTATGTTTTCAACCAAGATCGAGTTCTCAAAGAATCACTAGTACAAGTCTCAATCAATTAGGCAAGAGAAATGTGGGTTTTAAGTAGAATTAATAACACTATCAGTAAAAATTGCAATGAACAATGAAATAGAAATCAACAGATGATGAAAATGCAATCAACCTAAGAAACTATAAGACATCAGTGATTCTATTCTCGACCTAAAGATAAAATTTAATTTCGGTTATGTCAATTAACTAGATTAACCCTAAAATCTCAAAATTAATCTACCTAATTAATTAATCTAGTTGAACTTTAACTAAGCTGGTATCCCTGCACCTAGTTTGGCAATTCCTGCTATGCAATCGCATAAGTTATAGTCATTGGAACCAAATCCAACCCTAACCATCATCACAGCAAGGGATTAGAGCATCGAAGACCTAAATTCCGAATTTCTATCCAACCAAATCAAGTTCTATTCTATGAAAATTACTCCTAAGGTGATCAGACCTAGAAATCCCACAAACCCATCCAGTAATTATGCATAAAAATTATCATACACAATCCCAGAGAGAAAAAAGAAGAGTAGAGAAGCATAACTTTCATTAAATTCAAAATAAATGCAACAATGGTTTCAAGAATCAAACCAACAGTCTTCAAGTCATCCTAAGTTGATTATAGAAGCGTATAGCCTTCCATTTTTATAGAGGCTGCCATGGGAGAAAAAGAAAAGAAGAAAACTAGAGAGAATAGGTGAAGAAGGTGTGAATGACGGCTAGGTTTTCATGCTAGCCAAATTTGCCTAAGTTTAAATGTAGAAAAATTATGAAAATACCATTAATGAGGCCAAAATTACAAAATTGTCATTAATGAAGCCTAAATTATATAATTGCTATTAATGAAGTTGCCAAAAGCCTATTTCGTCTTTTTTGAGTTGAGAAAATATTATTTATGCCCTCACTTCATGAATTAAAGAAGATTATTGCTCAAATCCTAAGCTTGGACATAAATCCAATAGATTCTGAGGCTTCCCAAGTCCAGTCCTAAAATTAAAAATTCCTAACAAGTAAAATTGAATCGTAAAATGAGAAAATTAATATGAAATACAATAAATTCTAATTAGACTTTAATGATAAAAATATATGCTAATTAAACATTAAATGCAAGTTTAAAATGCTAGAAGCAAGTATAAGAGTACAAAGATAAACACTAAAAAGTATTTATCACATTCCTACCCAACACCCTTTTATTTTTACTTGCTCTATTTGGCTATTTCTAAAAGAGATAAGCTTTACTAATCCCTATGGATTAAACCATACATACCATTGTACACAAGTTTATTTGTGTTACTGGGGTAGGATTAAATTTGTTGGATTCAACACCCATCAAATCCCTTTAACCTAGGTTACTAACCACAAATCTAGTGAGATAAATACAATTAAATTGGCTGAATTTAAGAATTAAAGATTTAAACAAGGAACAAAGTGAATAACAAGGAAAATTTCCAGCACACAAGGAATTGGACACAAGACTCGTGAGAAAACAAAGCAACCAGAATTTGTATATACATGACATGATGTACAACTAAAAGGAAGGAAAATTTTGCAGAATTTATATATGTGTGTGTATATATATATATATATATAGTTGGTGCTAAATATGGTATTGGATATTGGTGGTTCATACCAAAAAAAAAAAAAAAAAGACAAGAACAAGAACAAGAACAAAGACGCAAGAATATACCAAGAAACAAAGAAAAGATAGACACATCTATTGTGTAAACCAGTGCTCTAATGCCAATTAATGTGATAAGCAGTCTCAATCTTCACGACTTAAGCAAAGACTCGAATTATCAAAAGGAACATAAAGAAAAAGACACTATGCAAAAATTTGATACTTGTAGCCAAGCTACCTACTTTCTTCAGTAATCACAAGACTTGTAGCCAAAATCTGCAAGAAATTAATTTTCCCTAGGAAAATAACCACCCTACACAATAAGAACCTTTCTGGAGGCACAAATTGGTGTTTTCTTGAATTTTTGGATCACCAATCCTATTGAGGATTAACAAGCAAAGAACAACAATTGCATAGAAGGACTCTCTCTCTCTGGAATTCTGAAAAAGATATGTATTTTAATCTAATGGCTAAAAAAAATCCTAAGATCTAAAGGCTACTAAAGAGTTTGAGATAAATTATAATTGGGAAAAACCAAAACTAGGAAAACTAATTAAAATAAGGAAATAAAATAAATTTGAAATCACCATTCAAGCGCTGCAGTGCTAGGTTTAGAAGCTGCGATGCTATTCTAGTACTAGAATATGGTTATTTATTTAGTTGGGTTGTTTGGTTACTTTGCCTACCTATAAACATTTGAACTTTTTGATGAATTACAACATTGTTTGTCTTTCAGTGAGTATCTGAGTCTTTGCCAATGAATATCTTACCCTAAAAAATTTACTTTAAGTTTAATTTTAGGAGAGTATCTTGGCTAAGGGAGTAACTAAGAATTTTCTTTTCTTTTCTTCCCTTCCAAAATTCCTTTAGTAAGATTGGCACCTATAGTGTAAAATCAAACAATTGATTGAGAAAGGTAATCGCATTGAAAAATTTAATAAACTTACTCAATCATGATAAATTAATTTGAAAGTAAAGATATATTTTCATTGTTATTATCTTCTGCCTGAATCATTCAATTGCAGCTCATGTTTTTAGCTATTCAAAATTGTAAAGGGACAATGGCTGTAATGTTTGAAACAAAAGAAGAAATGTGTAATTTTAAATATGTGGTAACTAAAGTTTAAGTAGTTAAAAACATTCTTCTGTTCTTAAACTATAGTTGTTTAACGTTTTTACATAAAGACTAAGAATTTATTAATTAATACAACGTATTGATTGTAATCTATCCTTAATTAAGTGAGGGTGTAATTAAAAGAAAGAGAAGTGAGTTAAATAATGGTAAACATGGAAAAGTAAATTTGATATTGGGTTTCTAAAACAGCTTAGGGACAAAAAATAATTTCTAAAAGAACTATAGTTTAGAAACAAAGAGAGTAGATGTTAAGTTCAATCTCAATATAAAGAAATATCATTATTTTCCAAAGGCATTGCTTTTCGCCTTTTAAGTAGGGGTGGGCACGGGTCGGGACGGCTCCATGTCCCGGTCAAGCCCAAAGAGTTTTGGACACAATCGGGATGAGACAAATCGGGACTCAGGACAAAATCGAGACAATTTTTTAGTGTCCCGGCTAATTTTGGGATGGTACCGGGACAGGCCCAATCCCATCTAGGGTTCCGTCCCAGCCCGACCCATTTGTGTAGAGATTGACTTTTGTCCCGGCCCGGCCGGAACAAGTCCTGAATTGCACATGCCCATCTCGCAGCCCCTCACTCTGATTTTGCCCTAGCTGCCTAGCAGAGACTTCAACCTCCCCTCCTTCTCGATTCACTCTGTTTCTTGTAGCTTGGGCTTAAAATTTTCTCCCCTTCAGCCTTTGCTCGACGGCAGGACTCGCACTCCAGCAAGTAGTTAACAGTAATCGGCACTAGGGAATCCCTTCGTCAGCTCTTTCCCTGCCTTCACAGCACTACACAAGTTAAAAATGTCATATTCTGAACAGGTAAGCAGTCGTGAAATTTAATCTAAAACTATATATATATATATATATATATATATATATATATATATGTACAATCAGCTTACTTTGCCTTTAGGCTTCACTTGTCTTGGTTAGCCTCTTAGCCTTTACGTGTTCTCTAGTTTCAATATTTACTCCCACTTTGCTTGATTATGTCTGCGATGAATTTTGAGAAATTAGTTTCAAAGTTATATGCTGCTAGAAACTGACTAAACTTATTGTTGGGTTGTAATCCTTGTTAGCTGTATTTTCTTCGTGTGTTCGTCGGCAAGAAAAGAAGGTGCCTGATTGATCCATTGCTTTTTGGTATGGCACAACTTTGTTTTTTCTGGTGTATACCGTGTCCTAAAATGAATGAGAGCTCAAGGTTATTATAAAACTTGGACACACCTGTTCCCTTTTGTTTTTGATACAATATATCCAAGAACACAGAGGGCCTACTAGTGCCAAGGATATTGGGTTAGGGTCCTCGTTTCTTCTTCTTAACTATCATATATATATATATATATATATATATATATATATATATATATATATATATATATATATATATATTTATACTAAGCAAAGAACTATAAGATTAATACTGTGTTATAGATTGCCATTTATTGTTGAATTAGCACTAGTACGTTGCTTGTTCCTAGTTGCTATGGCCTTGATAATTAATGGTAAGCTAGATAGGTAGGTAGCTTAATTATAGAACAAAAGTAGTAGTAGTACTGTTAAATTGATTTATAGTGCTAAACAACTAAGCTAAGTTAAGCTAAATGGAATGACTAAACTATCTTAACCACCAAAATTGATCATGGATGGAGGGGTTGCAGTATTAGTCTATTTTGGTATAATAATAATGTAATATGTGGAAGTACAACTGTCCATTCCATTGACATAACCGATGTACACCCCTAGTTCAACTTATTTGTCACTTGGTTTTATGGTTTATATACTTGTTGACTCAGGTTGAATTCTAGTTCTGAGATATGTTAGACTGTGAAAACTTGATGATTTGTTGTTGAATTCTAGTTATTGGATCTGATTTATTGACAATTAATTGTTAATTTTAAATGTTTATCTTAATGGCTCTTATTTTACGAATCTATATATAGGAGAGTGCATATACATAATTTCCTACTAAATTTATGGTAGATTTGAATATTAAAAGAATCATATGGCTGGTTTAAATTTTCAGACTTGGCTTTCTTTTTAAAGCTTTTTTATTCTCATATATAGTTTATCATTATTCTTATTAACTTTGCCAAATTGCAGGAATGGCTGATTTGATCCTTGTTAACAGCAAGTTCACCGCATCTACTTTTGCCAAGACTTTCAAGCGTCTTGATTCTTGTGGTTAACTAGTTTAACCTGCTAGCAGATAGTTATCACATGCAAGATTGGTACTTTATCTTGTCATTGGTAAAATTGCACTTCTTGCATCTTGAGCTGGAGCCTCTGTCTTTGCTATTGCTTTTGAATATAGCTCTTTTGACCTTTCTTTGGTGTTCATCTTATAAGCATTAAGGGCATTTCTTGTAAGACATGAATGGAGATAGGAGGGCCTGTTATCTTGGTGTTTTCCTGTTGCTTTTTTATATTATACACTAAGTTGAACTGAACCTGATACGCACTCAATTGCAGAACTGTATTGAGCAATGTGTGCCGGTTAGAGTGGTTCGTGGTCATGAATCTGCGAGCAGTTACTCATGTAGAAGCTCAAAATGTTGGCTCTCACCGTCTAAAATAGGCTTCCTATAGTTATAGTATATTCTTAAGAAATTTGTGCTCTTTTATGTCGCATCATTTCCCACTTTTTATTGTTTGGATATATTTTCTAGTTTTGTAATCAAGGGTTTTAATTGTTTCATAATTGTTCAAAATTTTCTGCTGGGCAGATATGATCTTAAATATACAAGGATAACTGGTTGATTTAGCTTTGGGCTTTCTGTCTGCCATATCAGTAGGTCTCATGCATTGCTTTGCCAAAATCTCTTAGAATACTCATCATTGTTTAATTGAATGTTTTTAATGCAGATGTTGCTGTAGGTAATCTCTTTGTAATCATCTTAATTGTGGAACTTTCATGTTGCTCCTTTATCATTTATGTTCTCTTTAAGATACGATCAGAGTAATCCAAGATTATATTTAGGATGATTATTTGATTATTTTCTACTATTGTTCTACACGTTGTTAATTATTGGGCAGAAAAGGGAATTTTTGGAGTCACTGTTAATGAAAGGCAATTATCAGGAATTAAATCCAGATTTTTCTTTTCTAAAATATTAGATAATTTTTTTGGTATTTGCTGGGAATTCTTCTTATGGGTGATCACCATACTTGTGCAGGCTGTTTGACTTGAAAAGCTTGCCTTTAAAGTGCAGCAAACCAGGACAAACTATGGGACACATTGGGGGCATGACTTAGGACAAGTCGGGACGGGAACCGGGACGGAACTGGGACAAGCATGTTGACAACCGGGACAGCTAGGTAAATTGAGACGAGACCGGGACAGAAATTTTTGTCTCAGGGTATTTTCGAGACGGGACCAGGACAGCCCAAATCCCAGCCCGTGCCCACCCCTACTTTTAAGCATGGACACCAAACACAGCCATAGACTATGTCCAAAAATATAGCAACCGTGTTATAAGTATGAAATTTTGATATAATACCGTAACAAAAGATCTAAACAATTATATAATAACATTCAAGAATTATACATTCACCTTTCAAAATATAACTTGCTTCCAGCAAATTTCTTAGCATATCCTTTTGGAAAAAAAGGCCTACAAGCTTCTCAATTTAGAAACCCAGACCATAGTTACAATTTGGGATGTTATCTTTCATGAAACCATATTTCCTTTCCATTCTCTTCCACCATCTAGGCATAATTCATTTCCTTTTCTCATACCCATGACAAATGATATACATAGTATTCCTATTGGTCATGCCACCACTTATCCCACACATCTATCCACTCCTTTATCAATAAATGATCAACATGATTCTCCTCCTACTTCATTAAATTCTGAGTCAGCTTCATCAATTCCTAGTCCTCCTATTTTTGGTTCCCCTAGTCCAAATTCTCAGTCATCAGCTTCTACTTTTCCCTCTGTGCCACCTGATAATTTTACCAGTAAGGAGATCTAATAGAATACATAAGGCACCTCGCCACCTTAAGGACTATGTTTGTGGTTCTGTTATTGCGCCTCCCACTGGTGATACTTTGACTGGTCTTGCCTTCACACTTTAACAAATATTGTTTTTGCTACCTAGTCATTCTGCCTTTATTCATTGTCTACTGTTGATCAAACTCTTACAACACATCTGCTCACTGATTATGAGCCTAAGTCTTATAGAGAAGCTGAAACCCTCTTTGGGAAGAGGCCATTGCTCAAGAATTTGCTGCCTTGGATGCCAATCATAGTTGGGATATTGTAAAGCTGCCCAAAGACAAGAAACCTATTAGCTATATGTGGAGATATAAAATCAAGAGGAAATCTGATGGATCCATTGAAAGGTATTAGGCCAAATTGGTTGTTAGGGGTTCACTCAAAAAAGAAGGTGAAGATTATAGTGAAACCTTTTCCCCTATGGTAAGATTTACCACTATCCGAGTCCTCATTACTTCAGCTGTGAAATCTGGGTGGCCTTTATTTCAATTGAACGTAAATAATTCCTTTTTTTATGGGGAACTCCTTGAAGAGGTTTACATAAAATTATCCCACGGTTTATTTGTTTCTAGTTCCTCTTTAGTGTGCAAATTGAAGAAGTCCCCTTATGGGCTCAAACAGGCTTCATGCCAGTGGTATGCCAAGCTCTTAGAGACACTTAGACAACGTGGTTATTATCATTCTCCCAATGATTACTCTCTGTTTATTAAGCAGACAGATACATCTATAGTAATTGCAACCGTATATGTAGACGATGTTTTGGTTACATGAAACGATTCTCATGAGAGAAGCCCAATAGAGAATGCTAGATTTTCAGTCATAACATACAAAGAGAGAATCTAATAAGATGTACAAAACACATGTTAAAGCCTTACCTCAGAAGTAGCCTACTACATCCGCGAGATAGTCCTTTCACCACACTCACTGACATAACGTACCCCATGATTAAACAGGCTCTTCTAAGTCTCTCAAATAAATCAAGGTGACAGAACATAAAACTATAGTAGTAACTTAGCATATGGTAGAAGGAGGAAGGAAGATATGCTTTATGTTCTTGCTTCTACCTGCTCTCTGCTAGGCTCAGTGGCTTTTGATTTGCCTATAAGAAAAATAAATAGCCTTTAGGGACGGATTCACGTTGAAGAGTATGGGGGTAATTGCCCCCACAAAGCTTGTTATATTCAATATAATATGTATATATACCAAAAAAAATGCCTCCATAATCACCATATATATATAGGCCTCACTAGGAAAAGTCCAAAAAAGGTAGGAAATAACAAAATTATTTTTAGTAGAATTTTGCATATTAGATAATTAATTTAAAAATAATTTTATAGATGTACACATTAACATTACATTTTAAAATTAAGGAAAATTAATAATGTTTAAATAGAGAATAAATTTGATGTCTCATTTAGTGTCAAATTTTTTATTTTATTATTTTGATTGGTCTTAGACTGTAAAATAATATTTTAACTATAATTATATATATAATTATTTAATTAAAACTCAATGTGATGGAGAACGAGACACTAAATGAGATATTATATTTATTTCCTTCTAATAAAATACTAAGAAACGTATTAGTTATGATATTACTAGTAACTACTGCAACAATTGAAAAGCTCTCTTTGCTACGAAAATTGTCAAGAATCTTATGTGAATTTGCACAATGAATGATTAAATGATTTTTAAAGCAATTATAATATATATTCATATTTTTAATTTACAAACTTTATATATACAGGAGGGATCTATTAACTCTAAGAGTGAGTCCTCAGACTTAGAGCATCTTTAATGGGGGTTGTATAGAAAAAAATAGAAGAGAGAGGGGATGAGTTGGAAGAGAGAGAAAAAAAAAGAGTTGTAAGTATAAGTGTTTATGCTTTATACTGTTCATGGGACCCACAACATTTTTTTTTTGTATTTTTTAAGAAGAAATAGAAGGTTTTATAAGGTAAAAGAGATAGTTGTGGGACCTATTTAAATTTTTTTTAAGAGTTATATGAGTAGAGAAAAAATTATATAAGTTGTATATAGTGATATGTCATTGTGAGACCCATTAAAATAATATAAATAATTAAGATATGAAACTCTTATGAGTACCATGACTAAAGATGGTCTTACTCCTTATCTTAACCTCTAATTTAATCAAATCTAATGATTGAGATTGATTCATTAAAAAGCATGTGACATGCATGTTTCACAGAAAAGCATTTCTCTACTCTACCTAGTGATTTTTCCTTCCACTGCACTTCGTCAAGTTTCCTCCAGGTTTTGAAATAGAGATTAAATAAACCAAAAAAAAAAAAAAAGGCCTTTTATTTTGTTGGTGTCAACACTATCTCATCCAGCAATTGGAGGCCTTTTATCAAGGTGGAGTTTCGACGATTGTTCTTCTCCGATAAACAACAAACAATTACTGGTTCAGTTGTGAGGGAGTTAATGGACTGGTTTAATGTCAGGGAAATGACGAATAAGGCCTTGGAGAGGAAGAAATTGGCAAAGGATGCAATGTAAATGAACATGGGTGTTGTGAACACTATATTTTATCTAAATATTTATATATATATATTTTTTTTAAAATAATATATAGAAAAATTATTATTATTAAATTTTTTTTATCATATATTCTAAAAAAATAAATAAAAAAAACATAAAAGAATAAAAAAGAGAAAAAAAAAAAAAGAGAGGCGATAAAAAAAAAAAAAAAAAGAAGAAGAAAAGTAAAACGACAAAAAAAAAAAGAGAGATGAGAGAAAAAAAAAAAAGAAAGACAGCGTGAAAAGGAAAGAACACGCCTCGGCGTGTGAAAGAAAGGAACGAACGGCAGAACGCAGAAGCGAACAGAGGGAAAAGAAAAGGAAAGAAGAGGAGCAGAAGGAAAAAGTAGCAAAGACGCACATCAACAGCGCGCACAACAGCGAGGAACGCACAGCAGCGACGCAGACGCTGGCCATTGTACAACATCAAAGAGTGATGGAGAGAAGAGGATAAATTGCAGAGAGCAAGGGTTCTGAGAACAGAGGGAAGAAAAAAGAAAGAGAGGGTGAAGATTGAAGAGGAGATAGAGAGCGATTGAAAGAAGGAGAGCTTGATTTCGGGTTCTCTGGGAGTTCAGAACTCTACTTCTCAGGTATGATTTTGAGGAATCTGTGAACCAAGCCTTCAATTTGTTTATTCTGATGTTATGATGATAGGTTTGGTTTCAGAGATTATGAGTTTGTAGTTTTCCCTTCTGTAATAGCTGTGGTTTGGATTTCATAGGGTTTGAATGTTGAGTTTGTCCTTAAGTCTGTTTACGATACTCTTGAATTCCTTGTCTGCTTTTTATTCCCTTGCGATGTGAGAAGCTAGTTTGCCCGCCACTATTCTGCCCTCTAAGCAATGATGAAGTTTTGAATGGAAACAGTTTTGTTCTGGTTTGTTGATTGTCTAAGTCTGGTTTAATTTGAAAGTTTCTGAGTTTGCTGATATATGCTAGTTCCCAAGTTTTCTGTTGAGGGCTTAGGTATAGTCTATTATCATTTATGTGATTTTGGTTTTCTCATTTTTACTGCATCATTGTTTTGGGTCATTGGCTTATATGTATTCATTGTTTGTGTGCATTCTAGAGCATCACCCATATACCATGAGTATGAGGCTTGTCCTTTGATGCTTTTCCTGCTAATGCACCATATCCTTATGCCATTTGCATGGAAAACTTGCCTGGAATAATGTCTTTGTTGTTGGAGATCTGCATGTGTGGCTGCAACTTTGTTCTTTGATTTATGAATGTCTTTATCATTTGTTACTTCGATTTTCAAATAGCCACCTACCCTTTGCGACTTCATCACTGCCATGTTTTCATTCCAACTGCCATTTCTGCTTGAAATCCTCATCTATTGCTTGATTAGTTCTGCATTTACTGAGTAAGAGCATGTTTGGCATTTTAATGGGCAAATAGCTTAAGCATGCAGGTTCTGGTATCTTTTTGGCTGTTTTTGGCCTCCTTTATGCCAGAAAACTTTTGTAAAGCCTTTTGTACTAGTTAGTGAGTTTCATGTTAATTTCTCTCTAAATAAATTGGTATGTATTGTGCTAATCCCCTAGCTGTATTGGTCAACTTTTTCGGTCAGGCATTATGTTTTCTATTTGCTGCTTTCTTGCCTTCTGTTTCTGAGTTCTTGGATGCCTTTGCCATGTGTTTGCTTGCTGTGGTTTGTGGTTCTTTCATAGATTTACGAGTTTGGAAGCTGTGATGTCCATTAGCCTTGATGCCACATGCTTCATTGCTTTGATGCATACTGTCTTTGAGCCTTCGTTTGAACAAATGCATAGATGCTTCTCCACTTTTCAATCAAGTGTTATTTTATTTTATTTTTTTCTTTTTTTTTCTTTTCTTGTTTTTTTCTTCTTTTTAGAATGGTGTGCATAAGAATTTCTCAAAGGTTAAAACGGATGTTCATTTGATGCCATTTGAAAAAAAAAAAAAGGAAAAAAATTATTTTTGGGATTAATAGACTTGCTTGTGTTCATTTGAATTTCTGAAAAATTATTGCATGCTTTGTTTCATTGTTAATTGCCTTGCTTTGGCTTTCATTTGCATGATTGTACCTTGCCATCATTGAACATATTACGCACACTTGTTAAGCAGTTGACTAGGCATTAAATCTTGCAATTCTATTTCTATTCTTGGTTCTAAATTCCTGAGTTCTTGGATGTCATTGCTGTTCTGCAGATAAACTTTTTGGAAAAGAAAAAAAAAATTCCTAATGCATCCTCTTGTTTGGGCATCTTCTTTGGTTTAGAACATGTTGGAAATGTATGAGTTTCTATGATTCTTGTATATGCTGATTTTATACATGATTTCTGGGCCTCATTCTTTGCCATTCAGGCCTTACTCTCTTTGCCATGCTCAGTTGGATTGATTAGGTGACAGGTTTGGCTGGTACATTTTCATTGGTTATGTTTAATTGGTGAACCGAGAATCAATGGGGTATTTTACTTAGGGTTGTTGTGATTTAAATTAATTAGTTGAGTTTTGGTTACTCTGCAAATCTGTTGTAGAAGAGCTGTGATGGTCTTTTTTTTTTAAATTTAACTTAGGTGAATGTGTTGATTGAATGGTCATTGGTGTAAACTCTTTAGTGTTAATTGCTGGAGCTTGTTTCCTGTGTTTTGGATTACCTTGGTGAATGTTTGCTGTCCTGGCAATTCAATGAGCATTAGATAGATGAGATCCTTGGATTGAATGTGTTGTTTGGTTGTTTTTAAGAAGGTTTTTGTCCACTGGTTTGTGAAATAGAATTCTGTTTCTAAATATTATTGGTTGCGATCTTTCAAGTGATAAAAGGTATAAATTTGTGGCTCTGTGATTCTTGTGGAATGATTTGGATTCTGGTAGCCACTGTTAATGAATATGATTTTCGCCTTTTACTGGCTAAAAGCCTTGTTGCGTTCTGTGATTATTTTCAATTGAATGTTTGGGGCTATTCCCTTGTCCTTGGTCATGAGAATTCTGCTATTGATCACCAATATGGTCTTTGTTGCTTCATCATTTGGCTGATTCTAAGTTGATTGAATTTCTACTTGAATAGGAATCTCTTGTTGATATTTTGGCTTTTAGTTTTGGTGATTGATACTAGTCTCAGAATAATAAAATGTTGCTTCTGTGGTTCTGGAATTTCAGCAGCAAATGTTTCCATGATCTCAACTTGATTTTTTTTTAATTGAACACTTGCTGTGAGTTGCTGTTAGGGAGTGTTTACAATGAATTCTTGCTGTTTGGTGGCTGTTTGTGTTCTGCTATTTGATATTCTTGTATGAGTGTTGTTCTTGGAATTATAGTAGAGGAGAATTTGGTTCTCTTGTGTTCATAATGAAAGTCAGTAGTTGACATGAATGGCTTCTACATTGTTGCCACTGATATTGTCTCCTTTCCTTAAATGTATTGAGCTTGTTGATATTACCTTCACATTTTCTACATTGACATTCAAGGCTGGTTTTAGAATATGAATTCAATTTTAGAAGTTGTGTTAACCCTTGATTGCACTCCATGTTTGAATTTCTCAAAGGATAGAGTGATTTTACTGCCTTATTTGTTTGGATTGCTTGTTGGTTGCTTATGCTTTTTTGAGGATGTATAATTTGGTAGCTGTTTGCATATACATTGACTCATGTTCTTCTTAAAACAAAAACAAAAAAAAAAAAAAGAATAGTTTTGCTTGCTCGATCAAAAGGCCTTCCTTATCACTTGAAAAAAAAAAAAGAAGAAAAGAGGAGTTGTGGCTGAAAGGCATTCTATGTGTTCATCTTATTTTATTCACTTTTTCTTTGTTCATTTCATTATTATTGTATCTAGAATTGCAGGTTCAAAAGTTAAAGAAAAAGATATAGAAGTTTGTTGTTTAATTATTAGGATTTTCACCCCATTGTAATTTTCTTGTATCCCTGCTCCCAAAATTTAAATTGTAATTAGCATGCATACATATTAGGGTGCATTTGGATCTTTAGGGTCCCGAGGCCCTTCATTATCATGGAAAGATAGGTGATCTGGTCTTTTATAAGACTGAGCTTATACTATCCGACCTAGGTGAGGATAAGCGCTATCTGGAGGGACGTTTATCTGTCTTGAAAGATGAAAGGACTCTAGGTTCATTTAGATAACTCATGCATACATATTTATTTTCTCGTTATTTTATCAAAAATTGTAATGTTATTTCATCACTAAATAAAATACAATTTTAGGTCATATCATTATTTTGTATAACTGATTTGGATAATTGTTTTTGACGGATGCTATGAGGTGCTTAACATCTTCCTCACACATAACTGACTCCTGAGCTCATATCTGGTTCATATTCTAATGTATTTCTAATAATAAAAATAAATAAATTTTAAAATAAATAAGGTTTTTAATTGTACTTTAATTCTTAAACAATTGGTAATAACTTAAAAATAAAATTTTATAAAAATAAAAGTTGTTTTATTCTTCATTATAGTGTTTTAACCCCAAAGGGTATGTTGTGACAGGTATTAAATTGGCTTCACTCTCAAAGACCCTAGTTGGACTGGTTTAATGTCGAAAAAATGGTGAATAAGGCCTTGGAGAGGAAGAAAGTGGCAAAGGATTCTATTCAAGAATCTTGTGGTTTATGGGCAGAAATTCATTTAGGTTGTGAAAAAAGAGAATGATGTTGAACCTTAAGGAAAAAAAAAAAATTGGTTGAGTGAAGAATTTGTGAAGCGTAGAAAAGAGAGACAACAGAAAGGGAGTCGTGCATCTTTTGTTACTTCTAATGAAAAATTCTTCACCACTAGATTTGATTGAAATGGAGGGCAGGATGAGGAGTAAGTCTAAAGACTTACTCTTGGAGTCAACAGTATACTAGAAACCTCTAGGATCAAATAAAGGAAAGAAAAACGAGAGAGGAAGTAAAGATCACAAGCAAACTACAAAATAGTTAAGATAGCATATGTATATAAGAAAGCTAAAAGTAGTTAAAATTGAATATGTATATAAAGAAAATTATTAAAACTTACAGATGGGAAACTTAGAGCTCAGAGGCAGAGGCGGATATATAAAGGGAGGTAGAGGACTTGGTTATATTTTCTCCAAGTATGTTCTACTTACAAATGGGGAAAGAGGCTCTATTTATAGAGCCAAACAATGAGACTACTTAATATTTTACAATATTTTCACACAGCTTGCTACATTGGTGCATGCAAAGCTCCATGTGGTTATAGTAGTGCATGGCAAGTTACATGTGGCTTTAGTGATGCAAGCAAAGCTACATGTGGATGCAATGATGCATGTAGTGTTTCAAACGGCTTTAGTGGTGCATGCAGAGGCTGAAAAGCTAGTCACGAGGCATCTGATGACTTTTCCAGTAATTTGGTTTTTTTTTTTTTTCTTTGTTAAGTTTGGAGTTCAAACTTTTAAAGTAGGGGAATTTCTCTACGCCAAAATAATCATCTTCATTGTTTTCAGCTAAGTCTATAAGATTTCCAACACTACCACTACTACTTGAGGCTTTGCTGGAAACACTTGATTTTGAACTTTCAAACTTGAGTGGATGGAGAATGTCCTCAAGTTGGCTAATGAAGTCCCCTTAGGTTGACTTTCCTACTAAAGAGGCCAAAACTTGAGATTTATTTTGAAAAAACTGGTTTTGTCCTTCTTTTGTTTGTTTGTGGAAGTGGGGATTCTTTTTGAACCATTTCAAACCTTGTATTTTATGGGCCTTTTTCCTGTTGGCAATTGCTCCACCATCAAATCATGCTTAGTCATTTGAGGAATGGAACTATCATGGAACCCTTTGCTAAGAACTAATACTTCTATAGATATACCCATGGCAGTCCTATTTTTGAAAAGAACTACAATAGGATAGGGAGATTATCAAAGGCTTCATTATTGAGCAAAACTTTTGAATGTGTCAAAGCTTTCCTTTACATCTATTGGAAGCATTTCTGCAGTTAACCAAACTTGATCTATTAGACCAAGAACCATGGTGGAAAATGATATTTAATGTTTTGATTGAAGAATATCAACCAAGTGTGAGAAAAGTTTTTATTTTGAACATATAGAACATTCTGCCAAGTTGAGATATAATCCCAATAAGAATATCTTACTAGAGTATAGTTAATAGAAAAAAAAATTTGTTTCAAAAGGGGGTTATCCCCAATCTCTTAAGGATATAATTTTTTATATTTTGAAGGTCGAATGAGTCTTATCTTTTTTGGGATCCTCTGGATGATATTTTATCACTACCGAACTAGAGTCTATTAAGATAAGCTCATTGAACCTTCTATCTTTGAAAACATTTTGTGGCACAAAGTGTCAGTTTATAGAAAATAATTTTTTAGCACATTTGCTTGGATCATCATCCATAGCTTTGGAAGTAGAGGGGCAATGTTGTTTATTTGGTTTAGTTTTGGGTGGTTAACGGTTGGAGTTTTGTTTTCCTGAGAGGGTTCAGCAATAGTTAAGGACTCTTGCTAATTTTAGGTAAGGACTTGTCTAAGTTGAGACTGAGATATGATGTGGGGTTTATCTTCCTCTTCTTTGGCTATGTCAGCCCAAGATTTTCCAGTGAGTTGTAGGGGAGGTAGTTGGGATTCAAAGGCGTGAAGTGCTTCTATGGGTAAATCCACATAGTCTTTTGGTTTGAGATAGTTGGTTGGGGCAGTTACTATAGCTTTTCCTTCTGTTGCAAAGGAAAAAGTTGATTTTGGAAAAGAGGAGGAGGAAGAGGGTAGCTCCTTCTTATTGTGCTCTTTAGGTGCCATTATTTCCCTTTAAAAATTCTCAAGTTAAGAAATCAAGTAAATAATGTGAAGAATAAACTCAATGTGAAAATCAAAGGCACTTAGAATAACTTGCCACCTAGCAAAAGTTTGTTTAGAAGCTAAATTTTAACATTTGCTTGTAAAACATCTTTAGTTGATTTACAATCAACTCGTATAGTAAAAGTTTGATTTAAGAAATTACTTTGAAACTTTTGCACAAATATAATAATTGCTAAGATTTCTTTTTTAATAGTTGAGTAATTCTGCTGAGTAGGATTCTACTTTTTGAGGTAAAAGCAACAATTTTTTCGTTGTTATCTTTTACTTGTTTAAGGATGCCACCATAACCTAGATCTAATGCATTTGTTTCAATAATTTTGTATGCACTAGGATCAAAAATATGCAAACATGGCAATAGATTTAACTTGTCTAACTATCCTAGTATGCATATCCATCCACAAAGGAGGGCTTTTCCTAAGATGATCATGCAAAGGTTTAACTAAATTGACTAAGTTGGGAAAGAAGTCTGCAACACAATTGAGACATCCTGACAAGCATCCTAGAGTGTCGCTACTATAGGTTGTGGTCAAATTAAAAATTTAAAGTTTACGTTTTCAACTAGGGTCGTGTTCTCAAAGAACCACTAGTACTGGTCTCAATCAATTAGGTGAGGGAAATCGGGGTTTCCATAATTCAACAGTAAATAAACGCAATAAACAATAAAATAGAAGTAAATAGATGATGAAAATGCAACCAACCTAGGGAACTATCAGACAACAGTGATTATATCATCGATCTAAAGATAAATTTAATTCTAGTTATGCTAATTAACTAAATTAACCCCGAGATCTCAAGATTAACCTATCTTAATTTGGTCGAACCCTAACTAAGCCAGTATCCCTGCACCTAGTTCAGCAATTCCTACTATGCAATCGCATAGATTATGGTCGTTGGAACTAAACCCAACCCTAACCAACATTGCAACAAGGGATTAGAGCATCCAAGACCTAAATTTCAAATTTCTATCCAACCGAACCAAGTTATACTTCCTAGAAATTACTCCTAGGGTGATCAGGCCTGGAAATCCCACAAACAGAACTAGCAATCATGCATAAATATCATCATACACAATCACAGAGAGAGAAATAAGGAGTAGAGAAGCATAACTATCATTAAATTCAAAATAAACACAATATAGGTCTCAAGAATCAAATTGATAGTCTTCCAGTCGTCCCAGGTTGATTACAGAAGCTCCTAGCCTTCCATTTTCATGGAGGCAGCCATGGGAGTAGAGGAGAAGAAAACTAGAAGGAGAAGATGCAAGTGGTGGCTAGAATGGCTCCCTCATGAGCCTAGCCAAAAATGCTAGGTTAAAATGTAGGGAAATTATGAAATTGTCATTAATGAGGCCTAAATTACATAATTTCCATTGATGAAGCCTAAATTACAAAATTACCCCTCCTTAAGTTGCGAAAAGTCTATTTCGCCCTTTTTGAGTTGAGAAAATATCCTTTATGCCCTTGCTTCATGGATTAATGAAGATTATTGCTCCAATTCTAAGTTTGGACATAAATCCCAACAGGTTTTGAGGCCTCCCAGGTCCAGTCCTGAAATTAAAAATCTCCAACAAATAAAATTGGACCTTAAAGTAGGAAAATTAATATGAAATACAATAAATTTCAATCAAGCCTCAATGATAAAAATAGATGCTAGTTAAACAATTAAATGCAAATTGAAAATGGTAGAAGTAGGTGTAAGAGTACACAGATAAACATTAAAAAGTGTTTATCATCCTAAGAATCTCTTCAACTGATTCTTATCTAGTATTTGGTCTGAAAATTTATTAGCAAATTGTGTTGCTCTTTGTATAGGAGTAATAGTTCCTTGAAAGATATAGCTACCAAGAAATCTAATCTTAGTCTAGAAGAGGAGTGTCTTATTTTTTAAGACAGCTAATCCATTCTTCTTAGTTACTTCAAGGAAATGATTTAGATATTTAAAATGCTAATCTGTATTGTATTTTCATTCATAATCCTTTGGAATTCTGAGGGACCATTCTTTAGACCAAAAGGCATTACGTTCTATTCATATTGTCCAAATGGAAGTGTAAATGTTGTTTTCCACCTATCCTTAGGCTTGATCTAAATCTACCAAAATTTAGATTTTATATCAAATTTTGAAAATATCTTGGCAGAGTATAGTCTAGCTAAGAGATCTTTTTTATTAGGTATTGGATACCTAAGTCATCTCAAAGCTTGACGTAGTGGCTTGTAATTGATTACAAGCCTAGGAGTTCCAATTTAAGTAGATTTATTCACATAAAATGCAAAGCAAGACTAGGGAGATTGGATTTTCTAATAATCTTCTTTTGTAAGAGACTATCTTAACAAATTTAAATAGAATTTTTTCCCCAATACAATCAACTTCAATACCTTTAGAAGATTTGTAAAATCTCCTCTTGCATCTACGAAGGGATTGCCAAGAATTATTTTACTACTCAAGTCTTTGGCTAGTAGGGAATCAATTGTCCTTTTTAAAGAAGAATTTTGAACAATGACATTTGAAAGTTTGTAGTTGATACAAAGACCTTTCCTATTGGCAATCTTAAGACCTTTTCTGGTTTTTTCAAAATATTTTGCAGGAATTAATCCTTCCTTAATACAATTAAGATGCACAGCAGAATCATGTAATGCTAGATATTCAAGGATGAATTCATTTTTTATAATTAATTTAATTGGAACATACTACTTTTGGATTTTTAAGGAAGAAATCATTCTAAAGAGATTTTCGTTATGATAAGATTCTTCAAGCTCTTTTTCATTGACCTTACTTTTGGTTTGGTTAATTTGATTTACTATTTGAGCTTGTTGAGTTTTTAAAAGCTTGATTTCTTGCTTTAAAAAACTAATCTCAAATTTCAAATCTTGAAGAGTTATAGGCTTTCCTTTTTTTTTTTTTTAAAGAAAACCTATCTAATATTTCTTTGTAACTACTACTTACCTATACTCTTGTAGTAGTTAGAAGAGGAGGTTGCTTAAGAGTGGTCTTGAGTTTCTAAGGGTAGCTTTTCTTTTCTTCATTGTTGGGAAGCTTGCTGATAATTTCAAAAAGGAGTTCTTAATCTATTGTCGGACTGTTGGTTGTCAACATATTGACTTGTTCTCCTTCTACATCCTCTTGATTAGTATTGGAAGAGGAATAGTAATCATCACTTTGGGCTTCTGAGTTATCTTCCATTTCAGCAATCTCATATTCGCCCTCTTAATTTACGATATCTAGCTATATGACCAGGTTTATTACATTTAAAAAAGGCAGGCCTAATATCTTTATTTGGGGGAGGAGCATACATAGGCTTTCTGCTTCTTTTGAGGGGTTTGTTCCTAGTAGTAGATTTTTTGGATTTCTGAGCATGTAAGCTTTTCTTTCTATGTCTTGGTTTGTAAGACATGGGACATTTCTGACCATATTATTCACATATGTCTCTCATTTCTTTTGTTTTGAGCTCTTTCTCTTTCAATTTGTGTTTGGATTTTATCTATTTAGCAAATTTTGAGAGCAATTTTACTAACATAAACAACTGGTTGGTTGTATGTGAGTTGTTCATAAGGAATAATTTCATTGAATTAACTCCTTATCTTTTCCCAAATCTAATCACCAAATGATCTAGGAAGATCGGCTAGAAATTTTTCTTTCCAAAAAGGCTTATTACTATCCTCTCTGGAGTATATTTGTGTAAATGTTTTTATATTGTTGACAATCACTAAGAGTTCTACATCTCAAATTGGATAGTAATTCAAAATATTTATTCTTCCACAAGCTTAGGTCACCAATTAAGTGTTTGGTGATAATATAAATCAAGGAAATTAACTTAATCAGCAATTAAATTACCATGATTATCCATTGTAGGATTTCCTTGATCATCAATTTTGTAGGCATGTAAAATATGTTGTCTCTCAACAAGATAAAGATGCTCATCCCAACATCCTTGAAGGGACCAGTAAATCCGACAACAAGAACATGGACTATAGCTAAGTCATCACATCCTTGCTTAGTTTGATAAGCAGTGCTTACCATAGTCATTTGCTAGAGAATCTTGAGTATCTCGTACTCAGCCTTTGCATCTATGTTCCACTCATGGATATTATTTCTATGTAAGAATTCTGAGCAAGAGATATCTTCATATTGGGGTTAATGAGTCCGTGTTGGTCTTTAGGTCTCCATGGAGCTATTGCCCTAATAGTTTGAACCTTAGGATGATCTTCTGATGGGACTTTTGAAGCTTGATCCAAGGTTTTTATGTATGTTGAAAACTCTTCTTCTTTTGGAGAATCTTCAACTACTAAAGATTTGTCTAGCTTCTTCTCCAGATTATTAAGCATTTGGCTGACCTTTTGGATTGCTACAACATTTTAGAGTTTTGTCCTGTAAGGTCCATTTAAGGCCTTTTGTTTGTTAGGAGCAATCTCATGTGGCTTGAATAAGGGTTTCTCCATTCTCTTGGCGTCTGAAGTTTCTTCGTGATAGAGTATAGGCTCTTTGAGATATGTTGCCCCAAAATATGAAGATATTTGTTAGTATAGTTATTCTTCTGCTCATAAATGACAGCAATATCTCTAAGATTTACTTGTTGCTTAACATCCTTGATTTTGAAGGGAAAATAACAAGAGGTTTAGTGGGATCTTTGGTCTCTATATAAAAAGTTTTCGAGGGAGGTAGCTCAAAAACAATTTTTTCCTCTTCTAAAATGGCCCAAGTTTGAGCTGACTTAGTAGTATTTAAAGCAAATCTAAAAGGATAATCAATATTTTCTTTATGGCATAAACTTCAAACCAAGTAAAAAATGAAATATTTATTTCAAAATCTTTGATAAATTTGAGCTATTGATCATGAAGTTCCTTTTTCTTTTCCCCTTGAAACTTTTCAAGAACCCATGATCTTTAGAGGGAATTTTCTTTTCACCAAAAATCATTTTTCAAAGCTTCAAGTTCTATTTGAAAAATAGGTTTTATGTTTTCAAAAGGTTGTCTAATCATTTATAAATTTGGTTCATTATTTAGCTGAGACCAAGTCGAAGACTTAGGAGGAAAAGAGGTAGATTTAAATATGGTTTCCTCTTTTGTAGAAGAGTGCATTTGTTTTACCTAGTCTTTTGGTTGATAGATTGGTCTAGGAACTCTGGAGGTGTTATCCAGTCCTTAAGGGCTGACCAATGACATGGATTTGTAAACTCTTGAGATCCACAGTAACAAAAAATGATGAAGTTGAAGTAGAGGAGTGCCTAGGATTATCTATCCTTGGCATATTCCTCATAAAAGCTTGTTCCTAGTTTTCCTTTGGTACAATGACTCTTAAGAAGATCACAACTTTTTTTGACAAAAGAGATTTCTACTTGCCCTAAGTTATGTTGAATTATCCTAGAGATTTCTAAATTTTCTGCTATCAGTAAAGCGGCTTTAGATAAGGACTAGTTTTCTGGGAAACTAATTTGGTCCCAAGGAGTTATTGAGGGTACTGTTTCCCTAAACTTGGATGTGTCAGTCAAGAAGAACACTATTTGATCTTTTATCATTAGCAGAGTTGCAGATACCAGAACCCTCAAAGTTGTATAACTTGTACCGGATTTTTTAGATAACAACTACAAAGATAAATCCAAGAACCATGTCATACCCATGGAGTTTAGTATTAAGTACTATTAATTTTTCTTTATGTGTCTCTCTTAAACACACAGATATGAGGAAAGCATTGGACCCAAATAGAACTAGTAGACACACTAGTTTGGACTACTCCTATAATAGAATCAGAAAATTTATTATGCCAACTGTCACGCGAGCACGTGAAGATTTAGAGTTATCTTTGAATTTAATTTTTGAAGATCTAAAAGATCTAGTTGAAAATGAAAATCTAGAAGAAAGAGGGCGATGCATTTTAAAATTTAAAAACTTTTAAAATAATATTTTCGAAATCCAGTATCACAACTTTTAAGTTCCATAAAGATGTAAACTATAAATCAGACCAATAAATTATATGATGAACACTAACTATCAGGATGAACAAAATTCTGGGTTTCCTAGCCATTGTCTTACTAATGGATATGAGACCATGGATGACAGAGGTGTCTTAGAATGTCATTCCTTAGACGGGACTTACCCTCCTGACGAACTCATATTCACCATATCAGTCTCCTCTGAATGTATTCATATTTATAAATAGATACAAAGTTCAAAACATAACTATTAACTTATCATATCAATATATATATATATATATATATTGCATCTTCTCTAAACCTGAAAACTGTGATATTGGATTTTGAAAATATTGTTTTTAAAGTTTTTAAATTTTAAAATGCATTGCACTTTTTTTTTCAAAATTTCATTTTTAACTGATCTTCTAGATTTTTAAAAATAAAATTCAAAGTAACTCTAAATCTATCTTCAAAGAAGAAATAAATTTTGAAAACATCAACAAAAAATTGAATGATTGGACTTTGCTTAAGGTTCTAAAAAATGAACTTTATAAAAATGATAGGAGCTTTTTTATAAAAATGTCTTATAATCTTAAGATGGTAAAAAACTACATTAATATCGATCTAGAAACAATGGACGGTAGAAAGCTATATGTTATGATATATTTAGAAATGGTTTTGAAATAGTAGTATTTTGATAAGTAAAGTTTTATTACTTTTGGTTTTATTTTACCCTTTCATCTGCTATAAATCCAAGAACAATGGAGGATTCCTGCACCCACCATGCAAGCTACCTACCAAGGACAAGCCGTTCATGCTAGCATACATGGCAAAGCCACTCCACTCTCTTAGCCCTTGCTACGAGAGAAAGGCATTTTTACAACGGAAGCAAATTTTGACAGACTTTTTAATAAATTTCAAGAGTATTGCCTTTTTAAGAATTCAAGTGGAAATTCTAACGTGGGTCATCTATGGTTGGAATTTTTGTTGGACTTTTTTATTTTAAATAATGTAAAATTCTGAAAGAGTTTAGATACCATTTGATTTTGTATTTTTTTTCTAATTTTTAATTTTTAATAAAAACGTTGATACAAATTCAGATATTTTTGGAATTTCAATAGGAATTTTCTTATTTTATTTTAATAAAACAAAAATTCTAATAGAAATTCCATCCAAATTTTGATATTGTTGGAATTTTTGCAAAAATTTTATCTTTTAATTTCAAAAAATATTTTAAAATTTTAAAAATTTCAATGGTATAATCCTTTGAACTTACCATTGGAATTTTTAAAATTATCTCTATTGAAATTCAAATTTCACTTTTTCTTTGAAGTCTTAAACTTTCTTATGGCATTTTTCCCCAGAATTTAACTCCCCGCCTTCTTTTTCCTTTTTCCCTCTTCATCCCTCCCTCTCTTTCACTATCTTCTCCCTCTTATTGACTAAGTTAGGTTGTGGCAGTCGTAGCAGCAACAATGATAGCTCTTCTACTTCTTCTTGGTAATTTCTCCCCAGTTAATTGCATTTTATATACAAGTATTAACCCTCATTCTTATAGTTCTTGGCCTTTAAGTTGTATGTTTTTCTTCTTTGATAGTCTAGAAAGCGTTAAATGTGAAATGATTATGATTTATGGATAAATCTGATAGATATAAAATTCTAAGGATGGCTTAAACGACGAAGGAGAAAGGAAAAGAAAAGGTTGTAATACATATATTATTATGAATTGTAACAGTCTTAAATAGATAGACTTCTAAACAAAAATTCCTAAAAATCTGCTCCACTAATTACTGAAAAATAGCAAATAACAAATCACTTAGCTAAAACATAGTAACTGAGATAACAAACTAAATAACCCTAAGGACTTGGTCAAGCAGTCCACTTCTCCTTAGTTTCAGCAGATACGTGAGGCATACATCAACACTCCTCCTTGCATCAGTAGCTGCTGCAAACTCCTAACTTCTCTCGTAGAAACTCAAATCTACCTTTTGGAAGAGCCTTAGTAAAAATATCAGCCAATTGATCATTTGTCTTGCAGTAAAGCAAACAGACTTCACCATTTCTCTGAACTTCTCTAAGGAAATAGAGCTTAATTTTGAAGTGCTTGGTTTTTCCATGGAAGACTGGGTTGTTGGATATTGCAATGGCTGCTTGATTGTCCACAAACACTTTAGTTCCCTCTTCTTGATTCTCATTCAATTCAGCTAATAAATTTTTCATCCATAAGACTTGATTTACAGCTGAAGTTGCTGCAATAAATTCTGCTTCTGCAGTAGATTGAGCAACAATCTCTTGCTTCTTAGAGCTCCATGAGAATACACCAGAACCAAGTGTGAAACAGTACCCTGACGTACTTTTCATATCATCTACAGACCCTGCCCAATCACTATCAGAGAAACCATGGAAATTAAAATCATGACCATAATTAAATAGCACTCCATAATTAATTGTTCCTTTGACATATCTCAGGACACGTTTTGCTGCCTTGAAATGTTTCTCACTTGCACAATGGAGAAATCTTGATAACACGCTTACAGCTTGCAAAATATCTGGTCTAGTTGCTGTTAAGTACATTAAACAGCCTATGAGACTTCTGTAGATAGCTTCATCAACCTTTACAGCATCATCTTCCTTGCAGAGTTTCTCCTTTTGATTCATGGGAGTGCTCATTGGCTTGCAATCCTCCATCTGGAATTTTTTAAGAATTTCTTTGGCATATTTTTTCTGACATATGAAGACACCTTGCCAATCTTGCTTGATTTCCATTCCAAGAAAGTATTTCATTTTCCCTAAGTCAGTCATTTCAAAGACCTTCATCATCTCCTGCTTGAATCCCTCAATAAGAGTGGTATTGCCACCTGTTATCAAGAGATCATCCACATACAAAGAAATGATTAAAATATCAATATCTAACTGTTTAACATATAGGGTTGGCTCACTTAAACTTCTTATGAAGCCAATACTTAGAAGATATTCATCAATTCTGCTATACCAGGCCCTTGGAGCCTGCTTTAAACCATACAAGGCTTTTTTTAGTAAATAAACCTTGTCTTCTTGCCTTTTTACTGCAAATCCTTCTGGTTGTTCAACATATATTTCCTCCTGCAGATAGCCATTAAGAAAGGCAGATTTTACATCAAGCTGAAATACTTTCCACCCCTTCTGTGCAGCTAATGCAAGAAGCATTCGGATAGTGTCAAGCCTTGCAACAGGAGCAAATGTTTCTGAAAAATCAATGCCAGACACTTGAGCAAACCCTTTCACCACAAGTCTAGCCTTGTACTTGTTTATAGAACCATCTGCATTCAATTTAGTTCTAAATACCCATTTGACTCCAATAACCTTCCTATGTTGAGGCCTTTCAACAAGCTGCCAGGTTTCATTTTTCTCAATCATGTTCAGCTCCTCCTTCATTGCAGCTATCCACTTTGGATCATTTTCAGCTTCAACAAATCTTGTAGGATCAGCCATAGCTACATTGCAACTCTCATATATATCAGAAAGTAGTCTAGTGCCTCTTACTGGAGGATCATCAACATGTTCACCTTGTTCCAGAGGGTAATTGTTAATTTGTTCTCCTCCTTTTGCTTCCCAATTCCACTGCTCCTCTTCTACAAAATGAACGTCTCTACTTACTAGAATTTTTCCAGTTTGTAGCTGAAAAATTCTATAAGCCTTAGAGACATTACTGTAGCCTATGAAAATGCCAGGATCTGCCCTTCTGTCAAGCTTGTCTCTCTTTACCTGAGGTACATGTGTGAAACAAATACAACCAAAAATTTTAAGATTTTGTAGAGAAGGCTTTTGATCATACCATGCTTCATATGGAGTCTTTCCTTTTACAGCTTTTGTAGGAAGCCTATTCAGCAGAAAAATAGCTGTGTGTGCTGCCTCTGCCCAGAATTTTTTAGGAAGGCCTTTCTCATGCAACATGCATCGAACCATCTCCATTATAGTTCTGTTCTTCCTCTCACTAACTCCATTCTGCTGTGGAGTATAAGGAACAGTGAGTTGGTGTTCAATTCCTGCTTCCTCACAAAACAAATTAAATTGTTCTGATGTGTACTCCTTCCCATTGTCTGATCTTAGAGTCTGAATTTTGCAGTTGCTTTGGTTCTCAATCCAGACTTTGAATTTCATGAACACTTCTGCAACCTCTGACTTGAACTTTAGGAAGTAAATCCAACACATTCTGGTTAGATCATCAATAAATATAATATAATACTTACTTCCTTTTAATGATGGTTCAGTTTGAGGTCCACAAAGATCAGTATGGATAAGCTGTAGCTTTTTTGATGCTCTCCATGTAGCTTGTGAGAATGGCAGCCTTGTTTGTTTGCCATATTGACATGCTCTGCAATTTGACCGGAGTTCATCTAGCAGTGGCAATCCTTGCACAAGCTCCAATTTATTCATTAGCAACAAAGCAGCATGATTGAAGTGCCCCAACCTCTTGTGCCAAAGCTCAGTTGTGTTATCTGAGCTAGAAAAAACAGCTTGCTCCTCCTCCATTAGATCTAATGAGAAAGCCTTGCCTCTCATTTTCACCTTGAACAAATTTTGTCCTTCTGCATCCTTAATAAGACACATTTTATCTTCAAACAAAACTTTGTATCCCTTTTCTAGCAGCTGTCCAACACTCAACAGATTTTGGTTAAGTTCAGGTACATGAAGAACATCATTAATTATTTTAGTACCTGAACAACTTTCAATTGCAATTGTTCCTTTTCCTTTAACAGCTATGCAGTCTCCATTGCCTATTTTGACTTTAGAAACAGTTGTCCTATCAAGCTCCTTGAAAAGCTCCTCATCATATGTCATATGATTGGTGCAGCCACTGTCAATTAGCCAGCTTTCACTTGAGTTACTCGTGGCAAAACAAGTTGCTACAAATAACTGTTCTTCTTCTTGTTGTTCAGCAATTTTTGCCTCTGTTTGTTGGGGCTGAATTTTGTTCCTGCAAATCTTTGCAACATGGCCTAGTTGTTTGCATTTGTTGCATCTGACATCAGGTCTTCTCCAACACTTGTAGTGTGGATGAGTCCTTCTTCCACAGTGCTTACATGAAGGATACATTTGTTTATTGCTACCTCCATTATTGTTGCTATTAGTTGCAACATCTTGTTCAGCACAACCTTTACTCCCTTTCTTTTTCTTTTCTTTTCCCCCTTCGTCGATTTGCAATTTAGCCTGCAGGGCACCTTCAACTGAGCCTTCTTGCCTCATGAGCCTTCTTTGCTCTTGAGCCTGTAAAGCATTCAATAATTCTGCCAAGGTGATACTTGACAGATCTTTAGAATTTTCTAGAGAAGAGATTGTTATCTCAAATCTTTCAGGAATAGTCACAAGAATTTTTGAACAACTCTTGAATCAGAAAAATTACCTCCAAGCAATCTTACTCTATTAACAATGCTGAGAAGTTTGTCAGTATACTCTTGCACAGTTTCTGACTCTTTCATCTTCTGCAGCTCAAATTCCCTAATTAGATTCAGCACTTGCATCCCTTTGACTCTCTCATTGCCTTCATATTCTTGCTTAAGAAAGTCCCAAATGACCTTTGCTGATTTTAGGGTCATAATTCTAGTAAAAATTGCAGGTGAGACAGCAGTAAACAAACATGACTTAGCCTTTGATTTCTGCTGCCTTTTTTCTTTGTGATTCCTGATTTGAGCGAGAGTTGGGTTTTCTGGCAGAGAGGGAATTTCGTAATCCTCCTCCACAACATCCCAAAGATCATTTGCATCAAGGTAAGCCTCCATCTTGACAGCCCATACATGATAGTTTTCCCCAGTAAACAATGGAGGGGCCAAGGATGTGAAAGGTGTTTCAGAATTCATGATGGTTTGGTTCTGCATGTGGGGGCACTCAAACTCTCACAGTCCCTTAAGAAAAGGGCTCCGATACCAATTGATAGATATAAAATTCTAAGGATGGCTTAAACGACGAAGGAGAAAGGAAAAGAAAAGGTTGTAATACATATATTATTATGAATTGTAACAGTCTTAAATAGATAGACTTCTAAACAAAAATTCCTAAAAATCTGCTCCACTAATTACTGAAAAATAGCAAATAACAAATCACTTAGCTAAAACATAGTAACTGAGATAACAAACTAAATAACCCTAAGGACTTGGTCAAGCAGTCCACTTCTCCTTAGTTTCAGCAGATACGTGAGGCATACATCAACAAAATCCTAGCTTTTGGAGCATTTGGAGGCAAGCTGAGATGGAAAATAGAATGGGAAAGCTTGAAGTTAGAAGCTGGAATGCAAGGGCAGCTGCACAAGTGTCAAAGCTACTGCCAACCACTTCTGGAGAAGGAGCGCAGCTCACCCACAGAGCCGCAAGCAGAGCAGCTGCGCCATCAACTATGTTGCTGGAAGACTGAGAGCATAAGGCAAGCGCAGCTGCACCCAAGACCAAGGGCAGCTGCAACTAAGAGATGCTCATTGGAATTGTCACATGCCAAGAGGAGCATAGCTATGCCCGACCCAAAGGATAGCTACGCCTGTCCGAGAGAAAAATTAGGAATTTCTATAATAAGAAGTCTTAAATGGAGTAGAATTCATTCTAACTATAATAGCCTTTTTAAAATTAGGTTTAGGACTTTTTGCCACTTTGAAAAACATGTTAGGAAGGGAGGAGACACACGGCCATATGATGGGTTTAATATATTTTTCTTTTTACCTTCTCTTTTATGTTTTAGTTTTCTATTCTAGGGTTACGATGTGGCCAATACTTTATGTATTGGATGATTTAATTTGAGTTAATTTCAGCTGTTTTCCTTTCAATTAGTGTATTTCTTCTACATTTAATGCTTCTAATTGCTTGATCACCAAATAGGAGAACTGTGGCTTTCTACAGCTTGAGAAGGAAGAAATAAATTTAGACCATGGAGAATCACACCATAGTGAAGCTTAAGATAGGGATATTTTGAGTCAGTGTGTAGCCATAGAAAGGGATCCATAAATCTTAATGCAACCTAAGTTACTACAATTCATATAGGGATATAATTAGATTGGTAACTAAAGTTAGGTTAAATTGACTTCAGGGGAGGCTTTTTAATAAATTAAGGATTATCTGGTTAGCAATTGAAGGAATTGAAATTGAATTAATGAGAATTAACAGTCTAATGCAGAAGTTAATCAAAAACCTAAAGCTTTTATATTGATTGTCTTCTTTTATTTATATTTTCTCTCCTTTCATTATATTTATTTTGATTTTAATTATTATTTTCAATCACCTAAATAATATTATAGATTAAAGTATTTTGATAATTAGCAGCCAATATTGACAACTCTGAAATACTTTGCAACTACACTAAAGGTTCGTTTGGTGCACAAGGGAATAGGATAGGATAAGTTATCCTATCATGTTCTTATTTTTTGTTTGGTGAGTTAATAGGATATGATAGACTAATCAGGTCTCTTATCATATTCTGTCATCCTAATTAAAATTTAATCCTAAAGGGAGAGCTGGGTTAGAAAATAGCCTTATAGGATAAAAAATTCTCTTTCCTCCCATACCCCTCTCTTCCTCGACCTCTGTGGTTTATCGATATCGACATTTCTCCTCCCTGCTATTTGCCTTTGTTGTTTCTCGATCTCAAGTTCGCCAGCAAGACGGGGTTAAGATTCGACCTAGATTGATGAAGACGCTGGCAGATCTTGGAGGAAGAACAAATCTCAACCCAGATTGATTAAGAATGCAACAAATCTTAGCAAAACACCATGGATGCACACCATAGATCTGCAATCTTCATTGTTGTGCGACCTAGATTGATGAAGATGACGATTCGACCGAAATAGCATAAGCCACCACCATCGACGCAGGCAGCAAAGGCGGCCACCATTGACCCAGACGACATTAGCAACAAACTAGCCTTGAGCTGTCTAGTGATGAACCAAACAGTATGAAGGAGAAGATGGCTCTCTGGGAGACGTGAACCAACTGGCCTTCATCTTTGAACCATTTTATTATTTATTTTTCAAGTTTAGTTTTTGTTTTTCACTTTTGTGATTTTGGGCATTTTTTTATATGAATTACTTTTTAGTTATATATTTTTTATTTTAAAAAATTGTGTATAAAATAATCAAAGAGTTATATTAAAATTTTATTTATAAGAAATTATATGTAATTTTTAATAAAGTTAATTTTGTCATTTAGACATATTTTATATCATATCCTATTACTATCTGGTTTATATTAAACACATGATATAATAACATAATCATATCCAATATGTTATCTTGTGTGCATCAAACACTAGATATGATAAAAGCTTATTAGGCTCTTCTCTTATCCTATCATCTCTTATCCTATTAGGTGCACTAAACAGGCCCTAATAGTATCACTATCTGCTTGCACTAAATTTCAATAAATATATTTTCTACCGATCATCCCTCTCGCTCTCCCTTTTCCTCTAGGAAATTTCTCCAATGGCTTCACTTTCCTTTAGTTATTCTTTCTTCTCAATTACCTCCCTCCATAATATTTATTTCTTTCCCTTAACAGGTTTTGCATTCTTGGCATCAATGGTTATTGGTAATAATTCTCCTTCACTTTTCTTGATTTTCTTGACATTCAAACAGTTTCCTATTTCATTTTCCTCTACTTTCTGAGCGGCCAAACATTTATAGGACTAGTAAAACAATTACCATAACAAAATCTAAAAAATTGAAAAGAATTCAAATGTAGAAACTTTGCAAAGGAATATTTAAAAAGTAAAAGAAAATATTAAACCCATAATTCCAATGGAATTTCACCTTCAAGTTATTTTCTCTCCCCAAAACTAAATTCCACCGGAAAATTTCATTGGATGATGTTTATCTAATGGAATTGTTTCTGTTGGAAATTTGAAATTCCAATGGAACCAGTCAATTCCAATAGAATTGTTCTGTTGGAATTTTGTCTTTTCTTGGAGAGTTAAGGGTCTGTTTTGGTTTTCATTTCCATTTCCTATTTTCATTTTCTGAAATACGTCGTTATTTTCACATTTCATTCTGTTTTAATTTTTAAATTTTTATTTTCATTTGTTTTCATATTTATTTAGTATTTAACAATTATTTTTTAATGAATTTCATAAAGCTATTAATCCTTTTTTTAGTTTTCAGCTCATTTCAAAAAAAAAAAAAAAAATGAAAACAGAACATAGCTAAACCAAACAAGTCCTAATGTGCCCAGTTTCTCCTAACAACTTCCGCTTCAACAGTGCCCTTCTGTATAAACCCCAATTTATTACCAATGATACTTGATGAAATCTTCCATGTTCAACTTTAGATTTAGGTTTGTCAAAAGACATAAATTTAACAACACTTTTTAATTTAAAAGCTCAAGTTATTAGGAGTGTGAGTGTTTGTCACTCATATATCCTCTACAAGCTTGGTACCGATGCGAGACTATACACTCAGACACTTGTACCAACAGCATATATGTTTTTGCATAACAGAGAAACTTTTCATGCTATATTCTGTTGAAGGACTCCCAATAGTTAATTTAGGAAAGTGTAATTATACTAATAAATAGCTAAAAACTCAAGGAAATATGAGGAATGTGTCATAACTTTCCAATAAAACTTTTAAGAAAAATTGTTTGACTAAATTACCTTGACCGAGACAGTTTAACCCTTGAAATTCCAGCTTGAGATCTGCAATTTTGCCTCCATTAGGGATCTTCGGTCTCATGAGAGGTCTCTTTATTTTGGCATCTCCTTTTCTGCTTGGGATTCGGAAGCTTTATCATCACTAGCATCACCACCTTCATGTCATTTTTCTTTTGGGGAGCATACTCCCCACCCTTTTGCCTCGAAAAGCAAAAGAAACTGAGCTAAGCCATGCATCAGCTACAAAGCTAACGCAGATTTGAGTACTTTGATTCATTTCTTGCCTATGAGCAAGAGAAAACCGGGAGGCTTCCCTCAGAAGTGTAAGCTCTAGTTTAGATTGAAGCCTTTTGCAATCACATAACTTGAGAGATTTTAAACTCTTATGACAAGGAATAGTTGCTGCTAGCATAACAATATTTCTTTTATGTAGTGACAATCGTCTTATCAATGAGAAGCAGCTGAAGTTGTTGGGGATTTTGGATAATCTACTACATGCAGAAAAGCTAGGTACCGTTAACTCTTTAGGCTCAATCAAATCCTCCAATGATGAGACTACTTCATTAACTGCTATTTCTTTTTTGTATATCGAACATTTAGCTGTCGTCGAGATCCTTGGGGATGCTCTCATCAATTTGAGTATTGTGAATTTCAATATAGAACTGTTACCTGAAGCAGTTTCATGTGTGTTATAGTAGGAAAGATCCAACTCAAAAAGTTTGCTGAGATTCACAATTGATGATGACCAACGTAGTTCACTGAGATATGGAAGCAGAGAGGTTAAGCTTTCTCCCAACAATTTTAACTCTTCACACTCTAGTGAATCCATAGATTCAGTTATCCCTCGGAATGGGAAAGATACAGCTTGGAACTTGAAAATGGAGATGTTACTATGCTCAGGTACTGAGAGCCTTATTTTCACTTTATTGAATGAGAAGTTCTCAAGATCAAGATAGCTGTAAGATGCCACTAACCATGAACTTCTCCTGTAAACATTTCTGGGAAGATTTACATCCTTTAGTTTGGCACAACCATCTAACCATAAACGGTTAAGCTTCACAAGGGAATTTGAGGAGTAAACTTGAAGCAAACTTGTACAATCATTGAGAATGATTTCTTCAATATTTGGAGCATGAGAGAGATCTGGCAATACACCAAGGTGCTTAGAGCCACGCAGGTCAATCCTTCTTAAATTTGGTAGTTTCTGTAAAAGAACAAACTAATCTGGATCACTTAACAACCCATGAACTTCACTTAACATACTGATAAAATTAGTTAAACTTAATTAGTTTTGTTGGTTTTTTCAAAAAAAAGAAAATAAAATAAATACAGTATTCTAACTTTACTCTCATTTTATTATTCTTTATTAATTCAACAATAAAAAAATATAAATTTCATCAAAGTTTTTATTAAGAGCAAACAATGGAAAAATAATAATAAATACTTAATATAAATTGTAAAATATCATATAATAAGGATAATCAATATCTTTTTGATTGTGCCTTAGAAAAAGAACCAGAAGGAGGAACTGATATTACCTGATCTTCATCCCAAAGTTTCTCAAGTTGACTATTACGCATGTCGAGTTCAACAAGATTCTCTGATAAAAAACTTGAAGGTAATGATCTTAAAGGGTATCTGTCCCATTGTAGAACCCTTAAATTATAAGGAAAAATTTCAAGACCTCCCGAAACTCTCACTTTTGAATGCTCTTCAGGGTTGGACATGTGAAAATGAAGCAATCTAAGGTTATTCATCTTTTCAAAGGTATTAGCATGTAAGTTAATCTGTTTGATCTTGCATATATCGAGGGATATACATTGGACTGCTTCAGTTCCCTAGCAATGAATTCACAAAGGTTAATTGCTGAATGATAACCATATAAAAAATCATGTTTTTCTAAACAAGTTTCATCCATAATTTTTATTTTCATTTTTAAATTTAATGTTTAACAAATTTGTCCTTAACTCTTAGATATATGTGGAACATAATTTACAAAAATGATTTTAATATATATCATTCCTATATTAAATATCCAACTCCCTTTGGTAGTTACATGTATCAAATTATGTGATGTACTCATCTTTTGAGAATAAAAGCAAACCTAACTCTCTACTTCTAATAATCTTATTCCAACGTTCATGAAAAAATATCAACTTCAATGTCATGTAATATTATATCAATTTTGGAAGTTTCAGGATCTTTGTTATTTACACCATGAATAGTACTATGGGGACAAAATTAGTTAAAATTGCCTAAAATTTAGGGACAAGAGAATATTTTATCCAAGTGGGGAATACTTCAAATAAACTCTTAAGTCACGAAGTTGTTAAGAAAGAAAATGCAAGATAAAGAGAAAGTTACCGTTTTCTGCCTCAAAACATGGTAGATATCCTCATGGTTCCATAGTCGACTTCGTTTTCCAAGTTCATGGATGGATTGTCGGCGAACAATTTCTTGCCCCATTGCCTCTATCAAACCATGCATACCAATTTGGCTATTTCGAACAAAAATGAGGCACCTATCAATAAGAACCCTTATCCCAATTTCGGTAGAGTAGCCACAGTACTCTAATCTTTGTTTTGCATAATTTATGAACATTCCTCTATAGAAGCATGCAATGTCAAGAAATATATCTTTCTGCTCATCATCTAGCTCATCATAACTTAATTTTAGGAGATTAAAAATTTCCATTTGTGGAGCTTTCCTCAGTCTTTGAAGGACACTTTCCCACTCATCTTTTGTCCTACCATAAAGATAAGAACCTAAAACTTTGAGAGCCAATGGAATGCCGTTGCAATAATTCACCACTGCTAGTGATAACTTCGCAAAATCTCTAGTTGGCATGGTTTTCTTAAATGCTTTCAAACTGAAGAGCTCAAGAGCATAATCAGAATTCATTTCCTTAGCTTGGTATATTTTATTAGCTCCAACAGTCTTAAGTACTTGCATGTCTCTTGTTGTTACAATGATTCTACTTCCACTCCCAAACCAATCATGTCCTCTAATCAAATCTTCAATATGCCTTGAATTGTTCACGTCATCTAGAACAAGAAGAATCTTTTTCTGTTGAAGCCTCTTTTTCAAAAATGTCGATCTTAAACTATAAGCACCTATACCTTGGTCTTCTAGGAGTTCTGAAAGGTATTTATCTCGTATATGGTCTAGTCCAGCTCTTTCTATTTGTTCCCGAACATTTGGAACAAACGTGTAAGATTCAAATTGAGCTTTGAGCTTACCATATAGAGTTTCAGCCAATGTTGTCTTACCAATCCCACCCATTCCCCATATTCCAACAATGCGAACATCTGGTGAGCCACTGGCTAAAAGTATTTCAATTTGCTCAATCTGATCATGAATGCCAACAAATCCTTCAAAATCAACTGCTGACACACGATTTAGTTTCCTTAAAATATCTTTGACAATTTCTCGGATAAACATGCATTCGGGCCTGGTTCATATGTAAAGGAAAAAGGAAAATAATTAACATAAAGGAGAATGCGTTGAAAATTAATCTAGACAGTCTAAAAAATGTAGTTAAATGAAAACAATAAATGATGTAGAAAATCTCTAGTGTTTAGTGCAAAATTAAATAAACTCTAGGAAATTGTATCAAGCTAATCAGTAAAACTAAGAAATTGTGTGGGTGAAATACAATAAGTGTGTGTAAAATATCTAGTTTTGCATGTAAAATTTTATGACAATGCAGAACATTAAATTTTGGAGAGAGTAGCAGTGTCCTAGAATCAACTTTGTAAGTTTAAATTGACTTCAAACATTTGTTTGTAATGAGTGTGAATTAGAAAACCAAAAGCAATAAAATAGATAAGTTATTTTCACTCTTCATTTCATTTCTCTTTCTGCCAGTAAAGTTTCAAACCATTGTGCAAAAGTGTCACTCCTCAATGCCCACGTCTTCTCAATTGCAATATTCTATTTTTATATAGCATCCGCTCAAACCCTTTTCAAGTCAACCAAAATAAGAAAGCCCACCTTCATATTCCCAATACTTATCTGTGGTATCAGATTCATAGCAATTTTTTTATCCTAACCAATTGCCAACCTTGAATCGACGACCTTTAGTACCCATACTTAAGTTCCCATTTTTAATTTCGGGGGGGACATACAATAATTGGAGGATACAAATGAATATTTGATACAATGCCCTTGCACACATACTTTAGGAGAAAGAAACGTGTGCAATCTGCTGAGAAGGCAGGATGCTTTGACCAAGTCAATAACCAATATCCAGGGACTGCAAATCAGGTTGCAGAAGTCAATCAACATCTCAACGTCTAGCCTAAAGAATAGGAAATGGATAAGTCATGAGTGAACATTGCACCACACCGTTAGACTAAGGAATCTTTTATGATTTGTTATATTGAGTCACTCTGTTATGTTGATTTGTTTTATTGGGTTATAAATGCCCCACTTGGGTCTAGTGTTAGGCATCAGTTCTTCTATTTTGTAATTATTCAAGTTATGGGAGTTTGTCTACTTCATACGGACTCTCTGTTGGGAATAATATCAATTCAGATTCTGTTTATATTACTAACTTTCTTACTGCTTTTTGTTCTTTATCCTAGCCTTGGTGCCTTACATTTTGGTACCAATAGCCTGGTCGATCATTATGGTACAAGTTAACACGTTCCATTGCGTCAACCAATGATCAGGAAAGCAACCAGAATCCTGATCAGATCCTTCAACAATTATCCACAATCACCCCAAATTGCAAACCATTGATGTAATAGCGGCAGATGTAGCAACGCTCAAAGCTCAAACCAGCAACTCACAACATGGCGACACTAGTAGAAGGAATTCAGATTGAGGCAAGCCGCAGAAGAGGAAGATGACGATACGGACACTCCTTATTTCAGATTCTGCTTCTCTTATTTCTTGCTTTCTTAATGCTTTATGTTCTTTATTCTGACCTTGGAGGGTGCTGAATAGTGAGTTTGATGCGATTAAGGAGAGAATTGGAGGGAAGTAGTTTTGTGAATATATCAGCCACTGGAGCATATGAGGGTGGGTACATGACAGACCTTTAGTGACTTGCTTTGAACTCTCTAAATGGTAGTCAATTTCTATATGCTTTTTTCTAGCATGGAATATGGGATTTGCTGCCAAGTATGTGCCATTAACATTACCGTAGAAATTAACAGGAACTCTAGGCATGACAACATGTAATTCAATGAGGAGTGACTGCAATCATTGTAATTCTGCTGCTGCATTTAATGATGCTCTATATCCTGCCTCTGTACTGGATCTGGATACAACCTTTTGTTTGCATGCAAGTCATGACACTAAGTGGGAACCAAGAAAGGCAGCATGACCACTGGTGCTGCACCTATCATCCGGACAGCTAGCCCAGTCTGAATCTCAAAAAGCACTAAGAAAAAAGGAAGCTAGTTTGCACTGTAAAAGTCCAAACTTGAGTGTCTCTTTAAGATAACGAAGTATCCTCTTTTCAGCCTACCAATGCACATTAGAGGGTTTATGAAAGAACTAGCATAGCCTATTCACATAGTAAGCAATGTCAAGCCTAGTGATTGTGCAATACTATAGAGCCCCCACAATACCTCTATAAAGAGAGCCATCTGGAAGGGGGAGTGTCATCATGTAACGACAAGATTTTAGAAGTGATCATAGGAGTGGCTACTGGTTTAGAAAACAGTAGCCCTGCTTTATTTAAGAGGTCAGTTATATATTTGGCTTGGGACAAATGCAGACCATGAGAATATCATGTGACTTGAATGCCTAAAAAGTTATTAAGCACACCCAAGTCTTTAAGGGAGAATTGACTATTTAATGCACTTGTGAGGTCTTCAATCAATTGACTAGAGGATCCTGTGAGTATGATATCATCAACATATACAAGAAGATAAATCAGTTGCTTATCCTTTGAAAAAATAAAAAGAGAATTACAAACTTGGAACAAACAAAGCCCCACTTGAGTAAGGTAGTCTTAAGTTTGTTAAACCAAGCTCATGGAGCTTGTTTCAAGCCAAATAGTGCCTTCTTGAGTCTGCAAACATATTGAGGACATTTTCCCTGTGGTTGCTTCATGAAAACATTTTCCTCCAAATCCCCATTTAAGAAAGCATTGTTTACATCCAACTGCTTAATCGCCCAACTATTAGCAAGTGCCACTATAAGTACGGTTCTGATAGTCGATGGCTTAACCATTGGACTAATGGTGTCAAAATAGTCCAAGCCATGGGTTTGAGTGAAGCCCTGCACCATAAATCTAGCTTTGTAACATTCTATCTCTCCATTTGGTTTGTATTTTATTTTATAAATCCACCTACACCCTACTACATTAGTGTCTATTGGACAAGGAACCAATGTCCAAGTATTGTTGGCTATTAGTACATTATATTCAGCTTCCATTGCTTTCACCCAATGGTCATAATTACTTGTTTACCTGTAGGTGGAAGGTTCAGTGGTAAGATAATCAATAGTGGCATCATATAACTTCAGGTTGTAGATACCATTTTGACAACGTGTAATGACTCTCCTAGGTGGAGTTATTGGCCTCTAAGATTGGGATGAGGTTGCTGCATCACTTGACTCTGACTGAGGAGTAGCTAGAGAGTTACAAGATGAGGAATGAGGTGCTAGAGTAACTACATCATTAACGTGATGATCAAAATTAACATCACTTGATTCGTGATGACTTTGAATGTCAGATGTAGATGGAGCTGATGTGATAGTAACATCTTTGAATGGCAGTCATATTGGTATAGTAATTGACTATTGAGCTTGCTGAGACAAGATAGTGAGCTTCATAAAAGGAAATTCAGTCTCAGAGAATATTACATGCCTTGAAATGTAAAGTCTTTTGCTTTTTGTATCCAAACACAAATATCCCTTATGATGAGTACTGTAACCCAAAAAACAGCAAGCAGTAGATCTTCATTCCAATTTATGTGACTAGTATGGACGTGAACAAGGGAAACACAAGCATCCAAACACCTTAAGACTGGAGTAATTAGGTTTGTGATGAAAGAGTAGCGTATAAGGAACTTGAAAATTTAGTTATGCATTTGGTAGTCTGTTGATAAGAAAAATTGTTGTTTGAACAACATATGTCCAATATGTAGATGACATTCCAATAATATGTAAAAGTGCCAATGCCATTTCTATAATATGACAATTTTTTCTTTCAACCATACTATTCTGTTGAGGTGTATAGGGACAAGAAATTTTGTGTAATTCTTAGCTGTTGTAGCCAATGAGTCATCATTGTAAATTCTGTGCCATAATCAAATTGCAAAACTTTTATTTTCCTTTCAAACTATCTTTCTACCATTGACTAAAATTGTTTAAATGTTGTAAATGTATCACTCTTCACATTTAGTAAATACACCCACATATATCTATTGTAATCATCAAACAATAACAAGTAATTACAAGCACCATTAATAGATTTGCAAGTGGGTGAACCCTACAAGTCAGCATGAATCAACTTACGAGGTTTTATTGCTTTGGAATATGATTTTACAAAAGGTAGCTTATGACTGTTAGCAGTTTGACAACAACTACAAATTGGTCTAGTCTTGGTATGAAAGGAAGGTAAACAATAGAAAGACATCACTTTATTTATTGTTTCAATTGAATAGTGGCCTCGGCTATTATGCTAGGTTTGTAAGCAAGATAAAGGAGTGGAATCAAAATTGGAAAATACTTGAAAAGTAGACATGGGTTTACAAGCTTAGAATCAAGATATTGTAACGAATTAGAATGCACAGTAACAGGAGTTGAACTAATGATTTGACTTGGTGGAAGGCATACATTCCTCCTTCAAGCTTTCCTTGAAGTAGAGGCTCTTCGGTTTTCTGATCCTTGACCACATAGAAAAAAGAATGAAATTCAAGATAAACATTGTTATCAAGACATAATTTGTGACCACTAATCAAATTGGAATTGACGTTTGGAACGTGTAGGGTATGTTTGAGTAATAAAGGATGTTTGTGAGTGTGAATTGATGTCATGCCAACATTGTGTATATTCAACCTCTTACCATTTGCAATTGTTAACTTGTTATCACCAACAAACAGATTATGAAATTACAGGTTGTCCTAATCTCTTGTAACAGGATGTGTGGCCCTAGTAATCAGAAACCACAGAGTAGACCCTTGCATATCATCAGTGCTTGTAGTAGCTGTAATCGCCTGAGGACCTTGATATAACCCAAAAGTGTTCTTTGGTTGATAATCTTCATCAAACTTGTACTAGCAATTAGTGGCAATATGCATAGGCTTTTGACAAATCTAACATTAAGGCCGTGAGCTTTGAGCTCTCATTCTACCATTACCATTGTGACCTCTATTTCCTTATCTTCCACCTCGAAAACCAAACCTTCCTCTACTTCCCCCATTGCTTTGACTATTGGGGTTTTGAGAAAAACTTCGCTTGCCTTTTTTATTCTGACTGTTTAGTGTAGCAGTATTAGCTTGTATGACCATTTGCTCTTCAAAGGACTTCTACTTTTCCAATCTCCTTTCAAATGTCATCAAATGGCTTTGTAGTGCCTCAAATGTTATCTTTTCTAGGCTTACCGAGGCAGGTCCCAATCCTACAAGAAGTTCAAGAATCTAATCTTCAGAACTAATTCTTTCACCAATGACCCTCAAATTATCACAAATCTCTTTCACCTTGATCATGTACTCCCACATATTTTGATTTCCTTTACGAATTGTTTGCAATTGTAGCTTCAACTCCATTATCCTAGCTCTCGAAGAGCATGCAAAGTTGTCAGACAAAGAGTTCCACATCTCATATGTAGAATTACTGCTCGTGATTTGTGCCATCAGTGGCTTGGTAAGGGATGCATAGATCTAGCTCATCACCAGGCGATCTTGCCTCTACCATAGCTTATATGCCGGATTAAATAAAATTCCCCTAGTTTTTGCAACCAAAAAATTTTCAAAGACACCTTTGCGTCCCATCAAGAAGGTCTTCTAAACCATTTACAAACATGATGTTGAGGATATGATTTCTCTAGATCAAGAAATTTTTTTGATCAAGTTTGACAGTCAAGGTTTGCCCAAACGTTGGAATGTTTGTGATCTCCCTCAATGGAGCCACAGTCGCACACCCTTGATCTTTCATTACTCTGATACATATCAACAACTCAAGATTTTGAGAAGAGAAAAGAAGCACAAAGAATGAAGCAGAGAGGAAGAAGTGAGAAAGAGAGTTATGGAGTTTGTTATTCTGTTTAGATCTATTACAAAGTCACTATATAGATAATCAAAACTGATCTAAGTTATACATGTGTACAATGAGCTGGCTACAACTAATCTTAACAGCTTTACTTAACAGTGCCTAAGAATATTTTCTTCATCTCACAAGATTGATATAAGATGTTTATAGAGAATGAATTATCCAGTCTCTCAACTAAGAAGAATTGGCTACATGGACAGAAGAACATAATGAGCATAAGAAGAACAAGCAACATGATCCTAAGGCTTTGCTATTCATTCAACAAGAATAATGCAAGCAAGCAACGCAAGATAGGCTTGGAAGCCACTCGAAATTGAGTTCAAGGGCGTGCACAAGAAAATCATAGAAGAAAGATTTAAAAGATTCCAACAGTCACTAGAGCAAGAATTTCAAACAAAAATAAAAATCTACAAAAATAAAAAAATATAAGAAAATAACCACACTAAAAATCATCAGAAAAAAAAAAAAAAAAAAGAGGAGCATTCAGACATTTACTAGGGAAGAGGAACGTAAAAAAGCAACGACACATTAAGCAATATTGCAAATTGTGCAATAAGAGAGCTAAAAGAATAAGGAGAGATTAAGATGAAATTTTGCAACACTAACAAAGCCCATCTCAGTAGAAAAATTCATCAAATTCAAAGACATGCATAGAGTACTAGGCTTTTCAAGATTAAATGGGAAGTATTGAATATTAATCTAGGGATTGCAAGAAACTGATTAGTCAAATCAAGGCAATAAATGGCGTAAAAACACCTCAGGTGTTTAGTGTATAAATAAATAAAATCCAGGAAAATATACTAAATAGTTATGGTGTTTTGGTGTAAAAACATCTCTGACAGATGTGTTTAGGAAATTATATGGGTAAAATACGATAAATGTCTGTAAATATCTAGCCTTATCTGTAAAATATCAGAAGAGTATAAAACATTTAGGAGAGAGATCTATTACCATAAATGCACTTTGTAATTAGATATAAATAGGCTTAAAACTTGTAAAAAGAGGTGACTAAGCAAATTAAGAATGTGTTTAACAAGTCCAATAAGCTAGCTTATATCCTATTTGACTAACTTATAAACTCATTTTGACTAAAATAAATTTATTTGGTAAATGAGCTTATCTCACTAACTTGTGTTTTTTCAAATGTTACTTAAAATAGTGTATAAGCTTATAGCTTATAACTTTTTGTTTTTCTTACGATTTTACGCTTTATATTTTTCTCATTTTTTCTTCTTTCAATGTAGGATGGTTTCTAAAGTGAAATTTTTTTTATTTTTCTATATTATTTAATTGGTTGATAACAATGTTTTGTTCACAAAAATTTATAAAATCAGTTTTTATATAAATATATAAATATTACCATTATGTTATGTGTGTGTATAAAAAGTTAGATAAACATATTCTTTTATGTTATTTTACATTTAACAACTAGTTCAATAATTAATTTTACCAAATAATTCTAATTTAATAAATTAACTTAATGGCTTTCAGCTAACTTATTAGTTAATTTTGCCAAACAAACCTTAAAAACAACTAAATTGACTTTTTTACCTTTCACTCTCCAATTCCCTCTCTCTCTCTCTCCCTCTCTCCCTCCTTGTAACGTTTCAAACCATTAAGCAAAAGCATCACTCAGTAACCAAGCATTCTGAATCGCATTATACCCATTTCGCTTACATGATCAGCATCCCCTTCCCATTATTATCAATATTCTATTTTGTATAGCATTCAATCAAACACTTAAGCTCTTTTTCATGTCAACCCAAATCATACCCTATTTAATAACATAATTAATGTTTGTATTTAATTGCATTATCTCTCTCATCTCACGTTTAATAGTATTTTTTTTTTTTTTTTTTGGAAGTATAGAATGGGAATGTAAGTTTTTTTTTAATATTAACTCAAACATTTAAGGATGGGCCAAATTAGATCCTCACATATGAGGAGGGTGTTAAAGCCTTATCTTTAAGATTGCGTCAAACTACTTCCTCCACTTTTTTATAATATTTCTTCCCTATTATTTAAACACATTTAAATTCTCAACCTTATACTTTAAAATACAAGGGATAACCCCTAAACTATAAATATTAACCCCTAAACTCTGATATTAAGACATAAACCCTAAAATACAACCTTAACAACTAAATATAAGCACTAAAATCTAAAATAAACCCTAAACACCAAAATGAAACCTGATTCCTAAACCCAATATCTTGAATCTTGAAACCTTAACTATGAACCCTAAACTTCAAAAAAATAAATCTAAACCCTAAACTCCAAAATATAAACCTTCAATCTTTAAATCCTAAATCCTAAAACCTAAGTCTTAAACATAAATCCTAAACACAAAACATAAACTATAAAACCTTAGTCAAACCCTAAAATTCTAATTCCTAAATTTGAAATCCTAAATCCTAGATGAAGAAAAATCTAGTGAAGCGAATTAAATAGAAGTGGCTGCATAGAGAGAATTAATTATGAGTAAAAGTGAGAGAAATATCAATAATTAAGAGTTAAAAAATAGAGATAACATTAATGGTCTTATTAACCTCAGCTTACAGATTTGAGGACAAGCATTAAATAAATCCTATATTAGTGATGAAATATATAAATATGAATGTTTCTTTCATTAATTAATATATCAATTACAGGTCTCATTAATTAATATTTTATGTCTTTTATTTTACCTTCACACCCTCATTATCATTTATAAATTTGTAAACCTATAAAATATAAACCCTAAAATATAAATTCTAAATTTTCAAATTTAAACCCTAGACTTAAAACATGAATCCTAAATAAAAATCCTAAATCTTAAAATTTAAACCCGAAAAGATTTATAAAAAAAATAAAGATATATATATATATATATATATATATATATATATATATATATATATATATATCATATAAAAAGTAAAACACATTAATGAAGTTAGTAATTAATAATAGCATTTAATGAAAATTATTGAATTTTTTACATTTAATAGAGGCGCATTTAAGGCTTATCGGTCTGAGGTTAACAAATTCCTAGAATCAATTGTAACAGGATTATCAAAAGAATATATTGTGTAATTAATATCTTTATCATGTGCTCTTAACGAAATAGAAGTTTTTAACTGTCTCTTATAACGGGCCAATACCTGTGCAAAGTTCCTCGTATCATCCTTGGACAAAACATTATCCTATTATAAACACTAGGTATACACTTCTTTCTATACATCTTTGTGTACGTATTGATTTTATAATTTATTTAAAAGGTAAAGTTATAAATAAAATGTAAAAGAAATATAAGAAAAAAGCATAAAAATAAATATAAAATTATGAATATATTTATAGCATATCTCTAAAGTTTAATGATAATTGTTTAGCATGAATTTTCTAACTTTCCTCAATTTGTATATTGAGGGGAAAGAAATGAAGTGGGCCCTTTTCTCTCTCAATACCGTATGTTTGTTTTTATTATTCTTACAAATAAATGCTTAAGGTAATCTCCTATGATTATAAGAATTGGAGGGTTTGACATGAAAAAGATCTATTTTTTTCATGTGACCCTCCTCACTTTTTTTTTTTTTAATTGTTTCCCCTCTTTATGATTGGACTCTGCTTTCTTAGAATATTGAACTTCTAGGTAATAATTAAAAAAATACAAAAGGTAAAAGCACGGTTATCTTATCCAATTTCTAAGATTTTGAAGTTCCCATTTCAGAAATGTGCGCTCGATCCACAAGCACCACCCATTCAAGTTGAGGTTGATATACAAAGTACAAAAGATAATGCAATTATTTTATTTTTTGGTTGTCAAAATAATGTGATTGTTGGAGGGTAGCATTTCACTGTCGAAACAAAAATATAAATTATAAAAATATGTAGTGGGGCAACTATTTGATAGCAACCCTTCAAGTGGAGTCTAGTCAACTTAATACTGTAATTTCTTTATGTACACAAAAATGAGGAAGAAGAACAATATGAGGGAGATTAATACTGAAAACAATTAAACTAATAAATAAAAATAGAAGGCAGGGAAAGAAAAAAAAAAATTCGAAACAATTTGTCAAGTTATCACACAAGTTAAAGTTGAGAAACAAATCCCCTAGAATCTAATTAGTTTTATTTTAAAATTTAGTTTAGTCATTGAATTCATGAATTGTATTAAAAGGATATAAATTGGAATTACCTAATTTCTGATGAATCCCACCCAGAGAGTTGGGCTACTTGGGTTAGAGATTCTCTCCATCTCTGCACTTTCCCGATGTTGTCCTTAAATTGCTGGTCATGTTTAACAAATGCATCTGCATAGCTCCCACTCTGTTTCCTTACATCCGAGGGATCTACGTTGTATAAAACAGGTACAATAGCCCTTCCTAACTTCTGCTTGTATTCGAGTATCTTTACAAGTTCATTCAAACACCACGTTGAAGAAGCATAGTTTTTAGAGAAAATAATCACGAAAATCTCTGACTCCTCTATTGCTTTAAGAAGTGATGGCAAGATACCGTCACCTTTTTCAATTCTGTTATCTATGTAGGTTTCGATCTTTTTGTTACACAAAGCTTTATGAAGATGACTGGTAAAATTATCACGGGTGTCTTCTCCTCTAAAGCTGAGAAACACATCATGCTTGGACGGAGGAGACAAGTGTGTGACAGAAGAAGAAGAAGCCATATGAATATGATTATAAGAACTGAGTGACTTTGCAGAAGTTCGACCACAATTTCAATCATTAAATAGAGGCATTTAATCAGTAACCCCAAAAGCCACAATGGAATTAAACCTTTGGGGTCAAAGATGAAGTCAACGATATGATCTTCTATGAGAGTTGAAGACTAACTAATCATTCCCAAGAAGATAGAATGATGATGTTCTGAGTAATTCAATTTTAGGGTCTCCCTATTTCTGCAAGGCGGCTACCAGGAGAATAGAAAGTAGGGAGAAGAATAGTCGTCCAAAGATGATGTGGCAGAATTCATAAAAGGGTGTGTTGTGCTATGGATGACATCTCTTTCTCTTATTCCAATCAACTATGGACCATGAAAGCATCCAGCAGTTTCTGTTCGAGTGCTCGGCACATCGGATGGTTATAACTTAGAAGTTTAACATCATTCTCCTGCTCATTTTTTCAAAAATCGGTGATGTGGCCATCAAATTATGAAACATGAACTCCTTTATGTTTAGGAGTGTTGACGCGTGGGAAACGTAACTCTCAAATTGTCTCCAATTAAAAGTTATTATTTCGTGGCTATAAAATGTGTTAGACACAAATTACATTAGATTCAAGATACTATTAGCATTAGATGTTGGAGTTCCACGTTGAGGTCTACGATGAGATCCCCGATATTCCCGTTGGAACTCCTTCAGAAAGTGGTCCATGTTGTGACCAAGCTTCTCCCACTTCCAGCATCATTCCATAACATTCCCACGACTCCACACACTTGCTGATTTTCAGCCACGTCTCAACTCCTCCATGATGGGCAGAGGAGTATAAAAGGCGTGCTCCTCCTCTCTGTTGGTCACCAATCCGACTCCTCACTTCAGAAATAAACACCATCGAGTTTGAGAGAGTGAAGGCTTGGAAGAGAAACAGAGACACCAAGAAGAAGCGTTTTGCAATGGCTGGAGGTAGGCTCTCTTGATCCGCTTCCGCATTATGTTTGAATATGCTTGTTATGTTCATTAGCATGTTTGAACATTAAAGAAAATTGTTTTACATTAGATTCATATCTTGCATTTATGATCTGACCTTTCTTACCATGCTGGACTGTTTGATCAAAAATAAATGAGTAGCTTTTTTATGCCACTTTATACCATAATCAATTTTTGCAATATAAATCAATACAATGGAGAGTGCCGAGCAATTTTCCTCTTTAGCTTTTTGAGCATCAAGGAGTTGGGGAAAGTCTCGATACATGACCCTTGTTTACTTTTAAATAATGGCCCCAGCAAATGTATGGATCATCTATTTATGGAATTAGTGGTTAAAAATAATGTCACTTATGCATGCTTAGAAAGGATAATAATGCCATCTATTTATGGAAGGTATTTTCAAAGTCTTTAAAAACTTATATATATTGGGTTGGTCATTATTCGTCATGACTTCTCGTTTGGTATTCTTGCAAATTTAGAGGTCTGTTAATTTTGTTTGAAGTTATAAATTTGGTTTTTATGTTAAAAGCTTGAACCTTGTTAAGATGGTGTCAGCTGCCAACTGCTACTTATAACATTTAACTGATGGACTTTTAGAACCTTTACATTATAAAGGCATGACAGTTGTATATGTTGCACATATGGAGAACAACTTACCAGCAGGGTGATCTAAGTCATGACCGCTGTGAAGGTACGTAAGCGGAATTAGGGGTGTCTGAACCTGCCCCAACTCGATCTATCCGACCCGACCTGATCAGGTGGAGATGATAAATTTCGTCCAGACTTTAGATAAAAGTATTAGTGGTGATACCAGGAATTAGCTTTCTGGATTATTTGGGATAAACATTGAATGATTACTAGATTTTTTTTTTTCTTTTCTGATCTGTTATTATATAATTCTCATCAACCATATGGTATGTTCCTCATTATTGTTCTTCTCATTTCATGATTAAAAGAGTTAACATGCACATTTCTCCCATTGGCTCGACAAGAGGGATTGTGCAGTAGTGAATTCATTCCCGAAAGTTCATTGGATCAATGGATTGGACTTTTTAAGTTATACTACTGTGCAAATATATCCACATCTTCAGTAATTTTGTCCCAAAAGTATTCCATTAATTATTTGACATGCTTCCCTGGTTATTGAATTAACTGCGTGTCTTGTTGCTCTGAGTTTTCCCTAAAGTATATTTTTATTTATTTTCATAAATATGCTGTGGTGATAAAAATTGTATCTATGTGCCCTGCTAATTTGTAGGAAGAAAACTTAAGCTAATATATTGATGTTATCATGTGCTAATCCCAATGCAATAAGCTCTGGTTTAACGATTAAGTGGGATCACTTAATTTTTTTCTTTAATGATTGACTCATAGAAAATATAGCTCTCCGAATTATTGATGAATTTCACAATATATATAGAGAGAGAGATCACATCAGTGTATAACAAGTGCATTTTTATTTTTTTTATTTTTTTTGGTTTAATTGCTATCAAATGTGAGTCTGTTATTTCATTATATGAAGCATGGATGGGGTTCTCTAAATCCAGAACTTCCACTTTGAGTTAAATTATTTCTCACGTTCTTTAAAATTATTCAGCAAGTAGTAATTGTTTACATTAAAAAATTATATTTCTTATATTATATGCTGTTAGTTATTATTACAAGAAAACAAAGTTAATACTATATTTAATAGTAAAAATATGAATAAAGGTTCTTAAAGAGCTAGAGAAATAAAAAATAATAATTAAAAACTCTTGAAGAATTAATAAATTATTTCTTAGAGAAATTATTTATAATTTTCTCTAATTTATATTGTATAATCAAAACATAAGTGATGTAAATTAAAAATTTACAAGTTAAAATAAATTTATTAAATGACATGATTAATTGAGCTATCTTAAATCAATAATAATGTGAAAGTAATTAAAAATTATATAAATTTTCATTAAAGAGTTAGAAAAATTTTTAATTCAATAATTTAAAAAAGCACAAATAAATAAAATATTTATTTTAATATAAAATATTACACAGTGGAAAGGGGATGTAGCTCAGATGGTAGAGCGCTCGCTTAGCATGCGAGAGGTACGGGGATCGATACACCGCATCTCCAATTTTTATTGACAAGAGGCGCGTTCTAATGGGTAACCTCATTTTAATGCTCCAATTGAATGGCTATGGCGGCTGATGAGGGGGTTTGTTATCCCATTCCACCTATTTTGCCCTCCAAAATGCTAACTTCCCCTTCAACTACAGCTTTTCTATTATATTTTTGAGCTTTAGAAGTTGAACTTGGATTAACCAAAAAAAAAAGAACTAAAGTTTTCCCCGTTCATCTTATAACAAGAAGATAAATTTATTTTATTTTATTTTTTATCTTAAACTCTTGTGTTATAAGTTTTTGATAAATTAAAAAATAATAAATTAATATTACAAGTTGTATTAATTATATTTATTTGATCAATCACAAATTTATGAGACAAAATTTGAAATAAGAATTGATGTAAAAATAAGCATTTACAATTTCAAAAGCTCTTTTTTACTCTTAATGTTGAGAGAGAAAAAAAATTTGCCCGACTGTGATTGAACTACGCAAAAAGGACAAGTTTATATCACACCCTTGTTATTTCAAGACAAATATAATATGGTGTTCTAAGGGACTAAACATGTCTCATCTTTGTACTGAGTATTATCTTAATATTTTTGTCCTATATTTCTGGTGTAATGTGTGGAGTTGATTAAACACATAATTAGTGTGTTTATCCTTGTTGCCATATAGACGATGCTAGGTAAAAGATAAATCATTCATGGTTTTTTTAGGAGAAATTATTCATGGGTTTTAATATTAAAAAATATATTCATGAATTTTTACCTTATAATTTACGCTTTTAAATTTTTTCGTTAACCAGTAATTAACATATTATTTCAGTCTTTTTAACTAAATAGTTAGATAGAATCATCTATTTTTTCTTTTTATTTTATAGCTAGATAGAATCTTTAAAGCTTGAATTAAGATAAATAAAAATGTATACATTTATTTTAAAATTTTATTAATGAGTAAGTGACATATGACATAATATAATGAAGTTTAGTTTTCTATGGAAAAAAAATGTATTAAAAATGTATATAGAAATGATTTTACCATGAAAAGTGTACCTATTCTGTGATTTTTATGCCTCAAAATGGACTAATTTTTGGCTATTGGCTGGAATATCCATATGCATAAATATGCATTAAAAATTCAAATGACTTAATTGAATAAAGCCCTAATTTATTTACGAATTTTTGTGGAAGTTTATAAGCACGCTCTTTCATAAGCTTTCCGTTCAAGGGTAAGTTTTTAAAAAAAAAAAAAAATTGTGGTGCTTACTCTGAGTATTATCTTAATACAAGGTATGTGCCCATTCGTGAGGTGTACCAATAATAGGCGGCCATCTGTACCATTTTAATAAATATTAGTCAATAAAATGTAAAATTCGAAACTCAATTTTTACCTCTTATTAGACTTTATATAAAGGAATCAATATCTGCTACCAATTGAATCTATGGGCCTGAAATCCACTATTTAAAGTCTACCAAAAATTAAAACGTTAGTACCTACTGGCCACAAATATGCAAGTGGTTTTCGGCCTGACACTAAGGAAGCGAGAATTTTCTAAAGCTGTATATTAAAAAATATAAAATAAAATAAACATAGAAACTGACCCTTATTAAAAAGAAAAGATCACTTAAATCGATGTAAGGCTGTGTAGACAATGAAGCTAAAACTTATAATTTATAATATTGAAAATAGAAATTAACTAACCGTAAGAAGTTTGCATTCTCACCCTCTTGGGTTCAAACTCAACAACTCTTAATATGCACATACACATAGGATGTCTTCCTCTTATCTGCACCGGAAAAAAAAAAAAAAAAAAAAAAAAATCTCCAACAACACCTCACCCTTTCATGTCCATGGGGTTCTCAATACTTTGCTTAAAAGAGGTTGGCACGTGACTTTGGTTTGTGTTTTTACATAGTCTAATCAATGTGTAGGTGGTGGCTAGAGGATATTGTTAATGGTGTTTATTAGAATTTAGATTTTTCATAATTAATTACATTATAATCGTTGTTTTCAGCATCAATTACAATAAAGTCAATGCAAATGATCCAAATTTAATTTACTGATAACGTTCTTTGTTACTTATTTGGACTAGATGTTAATAAAATTTGTAATATATTTTTGGAGTGTAGTTTATTTATTTCATTAAGAAATGACTAAATTATCCTCATTTTATATGAAGTTAATTGCAAGAAAAATAGAGTCATAATAATAAGAATAGAAAGAAAATGTCATGGTTATCCATCTAAACTGTCCATATAAAATAAGAATGCTTAAATTTATATCATAAGGTTCTCATGACACTAGCTCTTAAGGGTTTGCATCCTATATATTAAAAACCCACAATCACATGAGAAAGTTTCGACTAAATTCTTTCTCTTTGATAATTGTATTGGTCATACATTGTCCCGCATCAACCTCTTTCTATCTTTCTCATCAACTAAACCCTAAAAGTCTATATTTTAAATTGAAACCCTCAACTTAAATGTTAAATGCTAAACCTCAAAATCTTGAATGTTAAATATTAAATCCTAAACCTTAAATGTTAAATTCTAATGCTTAAATCCAAAAATCTTAAATTTTAAATTATATACCATAAATTCTAAAAGCTTAAACCCTAAACTTATGCTCTAAATGACCTTAAAATTATAAAACTCCAAATTATAAATCATAAAATTCTAAACTTCAAATGCTAAATCCTAAATCTTGAATACAAAACTTTAAATTCTAAACTCATATGTTTAAATCCTAAAACATAATTTTAACCCTAAACACTAATAGCTAAAAATCTAAATCCTCACTATTACTATCCTAAATATAATGTCCTAGTTCACTAAGCAAGATACAATTAATAATTATATTAATTACATTAAAAACATTAATTATTTAGTTATATTAATTACTGAAAATAAAATAAGTATTTCTTATTGACTAATAATTAAAAACAATTAGTAAGATGCAAACTCTTAACATTGGTATTTATAGGGTTTTAGTATAGCTATATATCACTTTTAAAATATTTTTACTTCGCATGTTCCAACACTGAAAATATGAAAATATTTACTAATATATATCATTTTTGTTAAATGTCACTGATAATTCAATGTGACTTTTGTTAGAAGTCCCATTTATTGTGACTTCTATTTTCTTAATTATTTTGAACAATTTCCCTTCTTTTTTTCTTTTAAATTTTTAAATCAAAATTTTTTTGAATATATTGAATTAATTAAAAATATTTGTATTATAAATAATTAAACAATAATTTATATATTAAAAATTAATTAGTAGTTAAAACACAAAAATAAACACCATCAATAAACACACACCATGGTTGCAAAAATATATCACTATTCTATGATTTCGGAAAGATATGTAGTACATTTTAGTGAACATAATGAACTTCTACATTATACAGTTATGTCCCACCTCAACAATCTCTGGTTTGAGTTAATATTCGTTTCTTATTAGGATGTATACTTGTTAATACCACTTGGCTCAGTCTCAACTTGAAATCCCTAACAACGTGTATTTTTTAACTGTGTATATTATTTATTTTTATTTTTTATTGTTTTAACTGAATTTATTTATTTTAATTCAAAAAAAAAAAAAAAGGAAAAGTGATCACCCCAATACTTGATACGATCTTCCAAATATAAAAAGGAAAACTGTCTCTTCTTGCGCCAATGCTGTTATGAATATTTTGGATATTTATTTAAAATATTATTTACTCTAACACTTAATTTTTATTTTATGTTTATCTAATGTAATTAATATAATTATCCTTTTTAAAGTTTTATTTGTATTGGACTCTTCTCACCACTTATATAAATATCCCTTTGAGGATGAATAAAATGTGTTACATTTGAAGGCTTTACTTATACTCTTTTCTCAATTCTCTCTACTTTACTCTCTTATATCTCTTGTTTCTCATGTTATCAGCACGATAGTTCTTTTTCGCAGTCTTTTAGTTGGCATTAGCTGATTGGGCACATGCATGATGAAGCTGCAAGGTAGATTCAATCCCAAATCTTTTCAAATTCGAAGGCACCAAATACTAGTGATCTTCTTTGATTATTTTATTAATTTATGTTTGCACATATGATTGCTTGTTGATCCTCCAACAACCAAACGCATATGTGGCTCTCCAATTTTGATTGTTTATTTTGTTGTTACTCTGATAACCAATCGGATGAAACCATCTATTTCTCATGACCAATTGACATCATTTGGCATATTCACATGAGCCATGGAACAATGACTTCACAAATCCTTCTCTTCTATTTTCTCTCGTATTCCTTCTCCATAGCAATATTGTATTTCGTTTTTTTATACAAAATAATTTACTTTAAGAAATTATGTATTGATATTACTTTAGAATAAACAAGTCTATGGATCCAGAAGATCCATAACCAAACAAAGAAGTTCTCTTGATAAATGGGCAATTTAATCCATTTGATATGCTGCATCTTAAAGTATAAGTTAATTCAATTTCTTAATATGCCACATCCAAAAGCATGAGGCAATATGATTTTTTTGATGTCTCATCTAGAAACATGAAAGCAATTTATTTTTTAAGTTGTTTGTCAAGCCTTATCTCGAAATATGAGAAATTTAGTTTCTTTTATATATCTGGAATATGAGACAATTTATTTCATATGACATATTCCTCCATAATTTTGAGACAATTTAATTTTTTTGATATGTCTTATCTAGAAGTACGAGACAATTTCATCGCTTTAATTGAATATGAAATGGATCCTGAAGTTATCCACATAAGCTATAAAGTGGATCCTAAAGATATCTATCCTAAAGTTACTCACATAGAAGTTGAATTGGATCTTGAAGTTACTCATGTAAATTATAAAGTGGATCTCAAAGCTATCCACATAAGTTGTGAAGAAGATCCCTAAGTTATCCATTTAAATATAAGGTGGACCTTGAAGTTATCCACTTGCAAGTATAAAGACATTATTGACTAAAAACTAAATAATGCTTTAATTAAGCATGTAGGTGGATTTTTATTTTGATACTCAAATATATATTTTCGAGATCTTAAGATTTGTCTTTTAAGTTGAATTCCGCAACACTAGTGTTGTCACCACACTTAGCCATATTTTTCTAGGATTAAATCTCGGGTTGAATCCCAAAACATGGATCCTTTTTCGGTCTGAGATTGCAATTCCCAATTCTACATGTACATGGTTGCCTCAACTTTAGTGAATAATTAATAAATTATGCAATATAACTTTTGCTTCCTTCCATATTAGTTAAATGGCTATTTCTTATATACATATATATACCGTTTATGTTTTAATAGTCATTGATTATGATTATTTGGTTACCTGCATATGAATATGATTAAACTGCAGATGCCAAGGTTATAATCATAGCTTATATTAGCATGTAAGTAGCAACGTATGCTTACATGTTTCTTTATTTTATTTTATCACTTCCATGGATGATTTGAGATAGTAATTTAATTACTTTCTTTGACTTTTATTTGAAGGGTTCATTGTGAAATAAAATATTGGTTTAATTCTTTTTTATTATTATTATGTTTATTGTTAAAGTAAACAGAAATATGGTTCTAATGGAATTCTAGAAATATTGAATTGATGCAGTACAAATCTTTTCGAACTTGTTGAGTATATTCCAATATCCATTATAGCTATGACCAAAACCACATCTTCTTCCATAGTTTGGTGGATGTTGGTGTGTATGTTGGTAGATGCATGCCCAATTTATAATTAATGCATAAAAGTGGTTGAAAGTATATGATATATGCATCATGCTTATATGCAGACTTTGTATGTTGGTGGCATGCCCAATATTGTTGCTTTCATGAATTAAAATTATTTTGAGTTTTAAAATCTAGTAAAGGCAACCCAATTATGTTACTTTGCTTGTGTATTTGATATATGCTCAATAACCTTTTCTTTCTTGTATTTTGTGACTAATCAGTTTTGGGAATAAGTAATTAAAATAATCTTTTATGCAAGATTAAGTTTATCATTGGTATGGATTGGATTTATTTATTTAATCTTAGTTGAAAAGTCAATTTCCTCTTGTGTCATATTATTCATGTTTTGAGTATATATGCAATTTGATTATCTATGATACAAGTGACCATTAATGTTATTATATGCCATTGAAAAGTCAAAGAAAATTTATCAGTCAGGCTTCATAAAATTGTGACTTAATTTTAGGGCAATCTATTCCTTGGATTTGACTATTCTCCATTCCCACAAATTGCCATGTTTATTCTATATATATATAGGGCAATTCGTTTCTCAGGTTTGACTATTAATTTTCTAAGAATGCTATAGCTCTTTCTAGAGCTAGCTTAACCCTTTGCTCAGTTTTTAAGGAAGCTATAGTTCATTTTATTTATGTTAGATTAGTTTTGCATTATCTTTAATTTATCTTGGTTCTCTATGCTACTCATTGCTCTTGTTTGTCATTCACTTCAATATATAGTTAATATGTTGTCTTATAAAATTATTTATATCATTACTTATGGATTAGCTAACATAGTAGCAATGGTTAATTGGCAGTTTGACACTCTAAAATGCGTGTTGCCAATATATATTTATGTTGTGATATGATTTTAAAATATTATAGTGCAATTAAGGAAAATAAGTCTCTTACTCGAAATCATAAGGCATCATCCAATGATTTTTCTCTATTTCCTGAAGTGAATGGAGAAGTTGTCAAAAAAATATAAGCACATACATGGCCATGTATTGGTTATGAGCACATATTGGTTATAATACTATAGATACCTCCCAACCAAAAGTGGAAGAGCAATGAAAAAAGTGGTAAAGGGATATTTAGAAAACACTAGCATTTTGGCATGAAAAGGCTATTAAGTTTGTACATGTTGTACACCTAAACATCTTTTAAATGCTTTTCAAGAATCAATGAAAGAAAAGGATTAATTTTGAGAGAATTTTGCTCAATGAGATGATGTTTTTGACTTGGGCCATGTTAATATGACAATTAAATGTGCAAAATTTCTTTTCCTTGAAGGTGATGAGAGTATATATAGGAAATTACTATTGAAGTTCAATTATTTAATTTACTTTTAATAATTTTAAGTTATTTAATCTTTTGTTTAAGCTTTTATCAATTTCACATATTATATGATACTAAATTATTTATATTATACAAAGATAATATTACTTTTATATTCAATAGTGCAAAGATAATTTAGGGCTCTTGAAGAGTTGGAGGAATGGAAATCATAATTAAAAGCTCATGAAGAGCTAGTAAATTCTACCTTGAGAAATTATATGCATTTTCTCTAATTTGTACTACATATATATTAGTACGATTGAAACATATGTTATTGTAAACTAGAAGTTTACAAGTCAAAATAAGTTTGTTATTTGGCATAGCTAGTTAAGCAATCCCAAATCAACAATGATATGAAAGTAATTCAAAAATCATGTGAACTTTCATTGAAGAGCTAGGAGATTCTTCAATTAAAACATTTAGTTTCTCATATGCTATGTGTTCCTAAAGAAAATTTATTTGCATTGACAAAAGTGAGATTGAACCCCTCCTCTTTTAGAATGTACACTAGGTGAAAATATTTGTGACCCTATAGTCCTACCAAGTGAATCATTTAGATACTTCTTGGTTTTAATTGATGCATTGACTAAATGATCATATATTTGTTTATTGTTAACTTGTATCCTAAAGTTTATGAGATTGCTTGCTCAACGGATTAAATTAAGAGAATAATGCCTTAATCATATCTGGTTGAGCAATACATCTAGTTCATGCTAGTGAATGCACTTTTCAAGGTGACTATTGGAATACAAAAAATGGACTTGTAGGTCCTAAAATTAATTGCAAGACCATTACTTATGAAACTTAAACTTCCAAAATTTATTTGGGAACATATGATTATTCATGTTGTAGCATTAATTCAGATCATGCCTACATGTTATTAGAACTCCCTCCCCCCCCCCCCCCCAACTTTTAATTGGTTTATAGTCAAGAGCTAAGCATATCCCATCTAAACAATTTTGAATGAATTGTTAATTGCTCCACCAACAATGCACTAAGATGGGACCTCAATGGAGGTTAAGAACATATGTTGTATGTAAATCTCCATATATATAAGTAACATATATTGAGTCACTAAAATGATATTTATTTGTGGCTTGGTTCGCCATTTGTCTTTTTGATAAATCATTTATTCCAACATTAGGGGGAGAGAATAAGTAGTTGAAAAAGGAAAATATTTAGAATGAATTATCATTTTGATCCTCATGCAAAGCAAATATGAACAAAAAGTTCATATGATAATTCATTTGTATAAACTGCCAAATACATTACCTGACTAGTAAGAGTGACTAAAATTACATGTATCAATTATTATTGCTCCAATCAAAGTGTAATTACAAACACACTAGTTCCAAAGATAAAAATCCTTAAAAAGAAAAGGAGCTAAGAATCAAAAGATGGTCAAATCAAGGATAAGGTAGCTTCTGGTAACTCTAGAAAAGTCCTCAGACATAACTAATGTTTTAGTTTCAAAAAAAACTTAGGACCTAAAAGCCATGAAAAGAAAGATATCTCTATAGAATATGATGAAAAAGAAATAAAATCAATATTGTTGACAATGTGTCTCATATAATGTAGCATACTATATGATAAAAGATATTGAGGATCATTAGTAAAGTTCGCAGAGAAATAAATGATTGGCCAAAAATAAAAAGACACAATTGAGGTTCGCTTAAAAAGCGAAAAGTTTTGGACCTCCAATCTATACACCAAAAGTGTCAAGTGTAAAGCTAGTTATGAACAAATGGGCTTTTGTGTGAATATAAAATTAAAATTATGCTTAAGGGTTTTCATAAATAACTAGCACTGATTTTGAATAAATATACTCAATTGTGGTGGATGCAAGTATCTAATGGTACTTATTTAGTCTAGCAGTACATGAATGACATTATTTGCATCTAATGAATATTGTTGTAGTTAACTCATTCAATAATGATATTCCTGAAATATTTGATTTGTCTTAAACAATTTATACAATCATCTAAGTTAATATTTGTTGAAGAAAATATATAAAAATGATATATTTGTTCGCATATTAGTAAATTTGTGTCAATGGTTTATTATTAGAACTTTTGAAAAGCTTCTAAAGCTATAAATTACTTATGAAAAAAACTTAGATTAAAATGCTTATATAATAAAAAGTGTTAAAATAATTTTATATATATAAATTACGTCTATTGTGCGATCTAATGGATGTAATGTAGACATTATATTTTGTTTAAATTTTTATTTTATTTTATTTTATTATTTTTTACTTTATTTATTTAACTAATTATTTATCTTATTTTTCTTTTTTATTTTTATTTTATTTTAGTTTATTGCATCTTATTTTCTTTTATATATATATATATATATATATATATATATATTTTTTTTTTTTTAAAAAAAAAAAGGGGATCAGTGACGCGGAAGAGAAAAGAAGAAGGAAAAAATAGAAGTGGAAAAATAGAGGAAAGAAAGGAAAGAAAGAGAAGAAAAAAGGAGGAAAAAAGAAAGAAACAGAAAAGAACGAAAGAGAGTTGAAAGAAGAAGGATCGCGAAGGAAGCGGAACGGAAGTTCGTTGAAGCAAGTGGGAAGCGACGCGGATTAAGCGGAGTGGAGTCGGAGAAATAGAGAAGGGGTGGGAGCTCGTTGGAGAGAGTTCAGAGAGAGATATAGAGCTAGAGAAAGCAGAAGAAAACAGAAAGCGAGAGTGGGAAAGAAAAGAGAAGAAAAGGTGAGTGATAGGGGTTTCGGAGAAGGAAAAACTGAAGGGATGCCTTGAATAAGGCGAGGGAGAACGAATAGAGGAGAAGGAGAGACTAAAGCATTTTGGAATTGGGTTTGGAACCTTCATCATTGTCTAACTGATACGCCTATTCTTTCAGGTATAATTTTCATACGGTGTGATTTTCCTCCATGAGCTCATCTCGAGTTCCTTCTCCAAGATGTTATTCGGCTTTTTCCCTGTATAATTAGATGATTCTCGATCTGTCATTTGTAATTCGATGGAATTTGTTGAACTCGATGTACTGCTTGGCCTCTATAATGTGAACTTATGTGAATTGATTTGGTTTGAATAAATTTGATTATGTATTGAGTTGCTGTTTTAGAGCGTGAGCTTTGATTTATGATTGATTACATTGTTTAGAGGGTGAATTTTGATTTAGTTTCATCTTTGGGGCTCACCCCTATTATTTTGTTCTCTGGTTTTATGTCCAACTTATCCTTCCTCTTTTGCCATCTTACCGTTTGGTGATTCAGATTTCTAAAATTTCAATTCAGTCATAGAAGACTGGATTTTAATAATTATTTGATCTAAACGATGCATGTAATGGTGGGGGTAAGTAAGAGAAACCTTTATTGATCGGATCTGGTTTTGTAGGCAATGAAGTTACTATATATTTGTTCCTAATTGGTCCTGTGTTGAAGCCTGGTGTGATTTCAATGTGAAAACTAAATTAAAAGATTGAACACCAGGGCAGATTGCTGTGGGTATGAAGATCTTGTTTTTGATTAGTTTGATTTGACAGTTACATTCTATTTGTGCCTATGATGGATCGAGTTCTGTTCTCCCGTTTACAGATAGGTGGAATGTGCAACTAGAGGATGTAGTATCATTTAAAGGGGTTTTAAACATGAAAATGCCTTTCTGGTCTTGGTCTTTCTTTTATATATCTTTCGGCAGCTTGAATGTATGGACCATTTATCTCATGCTTTGTTTATTTTGGTGATCTGCAATGCTGTTTATCACGTGTGTGAAGGCTATTTGTTCAGCTGGCTAAGCTTTGCATGTCGTGGGGGTGTAGAAAGAAAATGTAAATAGAAATTGTGGGGTGTTGAGAGAAAAACGTCATGGGAAAGCTGTGCATAGAAATTGTGGGGGTGCAAGGAGAAGATCATAGGTTCATAAGGCCCAGTTGTAGAAGAAATGGGCGCAAATGGGAATTGTGGGGGTGCAGAAAGAAATCTGATTGTAAAAAGAAGGTGTAAGTAGAAATTATGCGGGTGTGAAAGAAAGAAGAGTGTGAGAACAAAATAATAATAATAATAATAATTTTATTTCATGCTATATTTACCATGTAATTTAGGATGTATTCCGCTCTTAACTTTAAATTGTAATTAATATGCATACATCTTAGGATGCATTTGAATTTTTAGAATCCCAAAGCCCCTCACTTATCATGGAATGATAGGTAGTATGATTTTTTTATAAGACTGAGCTTACCATATCTAACCTATGTGAAGATAAGCGCCATCTGGAGGGATAGTTTATCTGTCTCAAAGGATGGAAGGACCCTAGGTTCATCTAGAAAATTCATGCATATATATTTATCTTTATGTCATTGTTTTAAAGATTATAGTATTTATTTTAGGGATCCCAAGGCCCCTCACTTATTATGGAATGATAGGAAGTCTAGTTTTTTTTTTATAAGACTAAGCTTACCATATCTAACCTAGGTGAGGATAAGTGTCATCTGAAGTGACGGTTTATCTATCTTGAAGGATGGAAGGACCCTAGATTCACTTAGAAAATTCATGCATACATATTTTATTTTTCTGCCCTTATTTTAAAGATTATAATATTTATTTTAGCAAAAAAAATAAAATATAGTTTTGGGTCATATCTTATTTTGCGCAACCAACTTGGGTAATTATTTTTGACAAATGTTGTGAGGTGCCTAACATCTTATTCACACATAACTGACTCCCGAACTCATATCTAGTTTGCATTCTAGTGCATTTCTAAAAAAAATAAATAAAATAAAATAAAACAAAATAAATACATAAATTTTAAAATAAATAGGATTTTTAATTGTACCATAATTTTTAAACAATTGGTAGCGACTCCAAAACTAATTTTAGTGTTTTTCCCCCAAAGGGTACGTTATGACATGTAAGTCGATAAAGCAAACAAATATTCTTTTTAGAACTCGTGAGAAAGGTAAAGAAATATTTTGTCCTAAAGTACCGAATCTTAGTATAATTTAACTAGTTCATCAATATGACAATCTAACGAATTTGTTACCATGGTACTAACTTCTACAATATTTGAAGGACTTTGTACAATGTTAGTGTTCATCGATACAAATGTCTCGATTAATACGTACTATACTCTTTTTTCCTTCACCATGATTTTTCCTATTGGGCTCTCCTAGTAAGGTTTTCATTGGGGTAGTATTTGATTGCGTATCCAAAAAATGATGTAATTTTTTTTCCTTCATTAAGTTTTTGTCTCAAAGTGTTTTTCTTAGTAAAATTTTTAATGAGACACATTCTTTAATAATAGACATCCAAGAGAGAAGTGTTATGAATATTTTGGATGTCTATCAAAAATATTTATCATAGGACTCACTCTTCACTTTGTATTTATCTAATGTAATTAATCATAAGGATACCCATTTGAGAATGAATAAAGTACGCTATATTTGAAGGCTTTACTTATACTTTTATCTCTGTTTTTTCTACTTTACTCTCCTATATCTCTTGTTTCACAAAAAATGTGACTTTTTTAATATAAATCTCCAATATTCATTACCATATTTGGTACCAATAAATCTAATTCAAGATAAACAAGATTACAAAGGCGACAAATCTCTCTCTATCAAGTGTTAACATAACAATATTTTAAGACTTTATTCTTGTAAATATTTTTAAATTTGGTACATTTTAGTAAAGTTTTTTCTTTTAAAAAAAAATTATACACATGTACAAAAACTGTCTTTATGATTGATGTTATCGTTTTCTTGTATCTTAGATATGAATGGTTGTTGTTAATAAATTGGGGAAAATAACAATTTTTTTTTGTTTGACTTTTTTATTGGGCTAGATCTCTACTTAATATATTTCAATTATTCATTTTTATTTCTTGCACATTTTTTTAGTATAAACTATTGATATCTAGTGCTATACTGGGTACTAATAAATCTAGTTCAACTATACAAAACTACAAAGGTAATAAAGTTCTTTTTTTTTAAGTTTTAATACAATAATATTCTAAGACTTTATTCTTGTAAATATTTTAAAGTTTGATGCATCTTAGCACAATTTTTTCTTAAAAAAAGAAAAATTGTACATGTATGTACAAAAACCATCTTTACGAGTGATGTTATCATTTTCCTATATCTTAGATATGAGTGGGTGCCACTAATAAATTAAGGAAAATAACAACACCCTTTTTGTGTTTGGCTTCTCTAATGGGTTACGTCTCTCCACACATCTCAATCATTTATTATCATTTATTATACTTTTATTTTAGTATAAACGACTAATATTTAGTACCTTAGATATCAATAAATTTAATTCAAGTTAAATAAAATTATAAAAATAAAAAAAAATTATTAAGTTTTAATATAATAATATTCTAATACTTTATTTTTATGAATATTTTTAATTTTGGTACATTTTAATAAACACTTTTTTTTAAAAAACGTACACATGTACAAAAACCATTTTTATGACTGATGTTACCATTTTTTTATATCTTAGATTTGAGTGGGTATCGTTAATAAATCAGGGAAAATTACAATACTTTTTTTTCGTGTTTAACTTTTTTATTAAATCTTTACTACATATATCTTAATTATTTATTTTTATTTATTATTTACCGCATTACTTAATACACACTTCTTAATTGAATCTAGATATTTTATTTGCTGTCTAGTACAAGGTACGCAACAAAAGTCGAATCCGACCTTTTTCGTGAAGTTGAATTCAAGAAATCCGGCGGGTTTGCTTTTATTGAATTGCTGGATCTAGAAAACTTGGAGTTTCTAATAATTTTGCATTTTCCCATAACTTATTAATGAGCCATTGACCAGAAAATTGTAAATAAGGGAAATCATAAGAGACCAATCATTTAGGATTGTGGTGGATAATGCTCCTACTCGTACTCAATTATTCAATATTCATTAAGATTGTGACTTTCTTCAGCCCTATATTTTTGACCATTACATTTCAGTGTTCAGTGTTCAAAATGAACATGGTGCTATTCTTATATGGAATAATTCAAAAAATTCTCTTTTTTATTTCTTATCTAAAACGTCTAATGTTAAAGTTAGAGATAGAAAATAAAATATAAAATTGTATCCCATTTTATAACATACACTTTGTTAACATATTTGATTAATCAATAAATAAAATAAATACATTAAATTGCTAAATTATTAGATATTTAAATTAAGTAATCATTCAGAAGATATTTACACAATATTTGACGACGTATATCCATGGCTAGATATTCATCTGTTACAAAGAGGAATTGAATTGTGAATATTTCTCATAGAAGGGCCCTTAGTGTGCTGGTAAGTTAGCTAAAGGGAAAGAATTGCTCTAATTTCTCCAGGCACACCATAATCCACTTCACAAAGAATCTCGTCTTTTGGCCTACTTTTATATTTTAGTTTTAGTCTAATGTTATGATTAGTACAAATTTATAAAATATTATCATTCATTAAATTATTAAAATATATTATTTTATTATTTTCATCCGTGTCAATCAGTTTGGATGAAAAAACAAAAAAACGAAAAGGTATTTATACAATCATTGGAGTATACACTCTACTTTTTTTTTAATTATATCACGAGAATAAAATTACAAAAGAAAAATTAAGAAAATAAATGAAAAAGTAGATGTACAAGAAAAGGCCAAAATTACTGGAGTATACATTTTATTTTTTAATTATATTACAAAAATAAAATTATAAATAATAAAATAATAAAATATATAAAAAATAAATGAAAAAGTGGATGTATAAGAAAAGACCAAACTTATTGTTTTAGATAATATCATATTCTTTCTTAATTTATAACTAATTTGATTCAAACTAATTAGAAGATTGAAATATGAATAGAATTTTATCAAAAACTTTTTTAGCATGCATATAAACTTGAATCCAAATCATATATTTAAATAACTATAACTCCTTACCACTAAAATTAAATCACATTGTCATATTCCAACAAATTGATCATGGCATAATAAGTAGATATGGCACCTCTAATAAAAAAACCAAAAATAAGATATCACATGTCAAATGGTCTCACGTGGCGCTCTCGGTAGACGTTTCTTCCATTTCCTTAGCTTTGTTGCTTTTATATTATGTGCAAAAAAACACGCCGTACGTTTCATATTACGTGTTATTTAAAATTTTAAGGTTTTATCAAAAAAATTATTCTTTTTATACCTTCACACTTAATATGATATAATAAATTGATGGAGTAATTAATAAAAAAATTAATTAAATAAAGATAATTTAGTTAAATTATAATAAATTTTATATATGATAATAATTTTTTAATAGACTTGAAATAACTTCAAATAATGCCTATTATAGATTATGAAATAAAAGGAATAATAAATAAATAAGAAGATATGGTGCACTGAAAACCAAGGACACCTCCTGGCATTTGTAAAGGAGATTGAACCAAAGATATCCAGTGTTATGAAGACATTATTGTTGTAATGTATAAATCAGTTATTTTATTTTACACATTTATTTTTATATATTTATTTTTTATTTATAATTTTACTTCTATAACATAATTAAAAATACGAAGTATAATTTGAGGCATACAAATATTACGTGTAAAACTATCTTTCTTTTTCCTGTATAAATTGTTGCCTTATGTCCTGACAAAAAGCAGTGTTATATCACTTGTATCATAGACTCGCCTTAGGGTCTTCATTGTAGATTTTATTTTTTTATTATCAGAATTTTAGAGTTATATTCTTTGAATTAAGAATTATAAATAAGGTGTAACTTATTTAATAAATAAATTAAAAGTTTTTGTAATATTAAAGTTTCAAGCCAACAAGTAAAAACATATTTAGAGATGAAGCACTCATAATTGTTCTCATTTTATAAACGATATTAATCCTACTCGTAAATAAAAAAAAATAGTTAAGAATTGTTTAAGTTAAAATGAGACGGCATAGTAAGGCCATATGACACAAGACAATTATGCTAGCTGTTACATAGCCATTTATTATCCTTATCCGTCAGGGTCAAATGTCTCTGGCCCCATGTTTTAAAATCTTTTGTCAAGTTGTTTTGTTAATTAATTTTGAGAGTTTCAACTTTATAGTGTAGCCTACTATTAAATTACTTTTGGATTCATCATTGTTCATTGCAATTAGACTTTTCTAAGTTGAAAATAACTCTCTTATCCTAGCCAAATTGAGAAAATTATAATCTGTACATATTTTTAAGAGGTGTCAAGACATTTGTACAGTACCAAACAAAGAGTTTATGTGTGCTAATTAAGGTTTTGAAATTTTAATATTGAAATGTGTATAAAATCTATAAATGCAGTGAATTACAACTAACCAGCCATTGCGCAGCAAATTGTGCCTCGTCTGATCAATCAAAGATAAAATAGTGCAATACAGATGCGGTCCAATTTGGAATTTTTTTAAAATCATTCAATATGCTATACAGCTCTAGTATCATTTAATTTAAATTTAAATCGAACAAAATAACAAAATCAACAAAATTCTTTTTCCTAAGTTTGAATCTATTACATACCTTCAGTTAAGGTAAATTCCCTGGTCTGGTCCTAGTTAATAATTACCAAAGAGAAAATACATAGTGCAATACAGACGTGGTCCAATTTGGAATTTTGAACACAAAAAGCATATATACCAAATTATTCTGTAGCACATTCTTTCATTGGAATCCACAGCCTTTTTATATAACACCAGCTTCAAGGCGTAAGAACCAAATTATTCTCACAATGGCTTCCTCTCTGCTTGCTTCTCTCATCTGTTTACTAATTCTGCCACTTTCTTTTGTTTTTGCCCAAACCAGAAGTAAAATAACAGTCGGTGATTCCCTCTCTGCTGGCAACAGCTACTCCACTTGGTTACTTTCACCTTCTGGAGATTTTGCGTTTGGGTTTCACCCAATTGAAGGAAACCAACTTTTTGTGCTTTCCATTTGGTATGCCAAGCTTATAAACAAAACCATAGTCTGGTATGCCAATGGAGACAATCCAGCTCCGAGAGGGTCAACAGCCCAGCTCACTGTCGACCGTGGACTTGTTCTTACAGCACCTGGTGGTGAACTGTTGTGGACATCAGAAACCCTTTTAGGTTCTGTGGCTGGTGGTTTCTTGAACGATGCCGGCAACCTTGTTCTTGAGGACAGCAAATCCAAGGTTGTCTGGGAGAGCTTCAAGAATCCTAAGGATACCTTGTTGCCATCCCAAATTTTAGAAAGAAAAGGAAGGCTCTCTTCTCGATTATCAGAGACAAATCTGGCCAGGGGAAGGTTTGAGATTGTTTTTCAAGATGATGGTAATCTTGTTTTCCATTCTGTAAACTTGCCAACTGATTATGCCAATGAAAATTACTTTGAAAGTGGCACAGTTAAGTCGAGTCTATCAAGTGCTGGTCTTGAATTGGTGTTTGATAAATCAGGAGACTTGTATATATTGAGGGAGAATAATGAAAAAGTGATTCTCTTGCCCAAGGGAAAAGCTTCTCCCTCGGAATCATATCTAAGAGCTACTCTTAACTTCGATGGAGTCTTCGCTCTCTATGAGCATCCAAAGGTTTCTTCTGGAAAAGACGGTTGGACCCCTCTTGTTTCCCTCCCGGATAATATCTGTGTAAACAGCCTTGTGAGTGCAGGTAGTGGGGTTTGTGGGTATAATAGTATTTGCACATTGAATGAAATTAAAAGACCAATTTGCCATTGCCCAAAAGGGTATTCTCTACTTGATCCAAAAGACCCTTATGGTAGCTGTAAAGCAGATTTCATCCAGGGTTGTAAAGAAGATGAGCTTAGTCAGAGAAAAGATCTTTATGAGTATGTGGAGTTAATAAACACTGATTGGCCTCTTTCAGATTATGTGCTTCTGAAGCCTTTTACTGAAGAAAAATGTAAGCAGTCTTGTATGGAGGATTGTTTCTGTGCAGTGGCAATTTTCAGGTTGGGTGATAGTTGCTGGAAGAAAAGACTGCCACTTTCAAATGGAAGATTCGATTTGGGACTTAATGGTGGTAAGGCTTTTATCAAAGTGAGGAAGGATAATTCTTCTCAACTTGGTTGAAGAGACCCATATAACGCAACCATAATTATCTCCTCTCAAGTCAACCACGCCTAATAGTTTTACTTTTACTTATAATTAAATGCTTGTTTCAACTATGCCAAGTGTTGTTCACTTAGCAAGGTTATGGTCAAAGTTAGTGCTAGGCTTTGCTAATTTGTGTAATATTATTCTACATTATCTTCTTTTTTTATATTAAATTACTTTTTATTTATAATTTAAAAAATTTTAAAATACTGCTTAAACTTTATGTCATGTGTATTTTACATTTAAAAATTTTAAAAAATATATTTAATTTTTTAAAATTTTTAAAATGTGCAAATCACCCATAAGTTTTAATTTCTATTAAAAATTTAACAAAAAAAGTCATATATATTCTCTTCTTTATTTTCACATACTATTTCTATTTGTCTATTATAGATAAATAATTAATAGAAAAAAATACAATATAGATTTCTTTTATATGTTAAATTTTTAAGAGAAGTAAAATTTAAAATAATGTGTACATTTTAAAAGTTTGAGGGGTTAAACACATGCTTTAGGACAAAATGCACTTGACACAAAATTTGAAAAAAAAAATTAAATTTTTTTTTTATAATTTTAATCTTATCAAATAAAAACAAAACATAGAGTGCATACAAACAAGTATGCACATAACATTTTGTTAACCCATGTGTATCCCTACCATACATTTAAGGTAAGACTAGTCTTATTTAAAAGATGAAACAATTACAACTATCTCTTCTATGTTCTTTTCAGCCTTAAACTGTTAAGATTACAAAAGTTCATTTCTTGTTAAAAACTCAGATTACTTACCAAGTCAACGATATTCTTAGTCCAACATTTGTCAGTCTGTATTTGCAGGTCAATTCTGGGATTTGCTTTATCAGAAGATTCAGAACAATATTTCAACTGCACCCATCAAAATTTCAACTAATTTGAGCTAGTTGTACAATTGCCTATAGTTGTCATGTGTAGTGGGGTCAATATAATTAAGAGAATGGAAATAAAGGCAAAAGGTGGAAAAATACATTAAGTCTTTATTAAATTATTTTTCTAAAAAAATTAATACATTTTATTTCATAAGAAATGGTGAAAATTCAACAAATTAAGCCATACTCCACTTACACAAAAATCAAATATCCAAATATCATGTACTTTTTTATATATATAAATTCAAAAGCTTTGAGTAGTTGGATAAAAGTATACAAATAATTTTATTTTATTACACAGTATTATCTATATGTTTGTGCCCAATAATTTACAGATATAAAAAAAGATAGCATTCTCTATACAATGGTCTTAAGAAAATAATTTTTTTTATTATATTTAGTGTGTCAAATCTTATTCCAAATACTTATAATTGGTCAAATTAATATTATAAATTATATTATTTATTAAAATTTAATTATTTGAGCCAATTTCAATGCTTTTCACGCAGGTTTGATATACACTCAGTGACACAAGATTCTCTCGTGGGCTTAAGTTGCTGGAAGAAGGAAATTGCAGCTTTCAAATGGCAGATTCGATGTGGGACTTAGTGGTGGTTTATCAAAGTGAGGGCGGATAAGGATAATTCTTCTCTAGTTGGATGAAGAGGGCTTAGCTCAAATGCAACTATGAGATTGAGATAATCACAAAGATGCTTGAGGGCATTATCTCCTCTCAAGCCAACCAAACCTTAATAGTTTACTTAATTAAATGCATGTTTCTCTATGCCAAGTGTTGTTCACTTAGCAAGTTTATGGTCAAAGTTAACACTAGTCTTTGCTATTTTATGTAACACTATTCCCCTGACAGCTTTTGTCCCAATATATAACTGTATCTGTCAATTCTTAGTCCAAAATAAATTAGGTCTTTATTAAATCATCTTATTTTTACTTTTAGTATTTTTCTTATATGTTAGCTTTTAATATTTTTTTTAATAAGAGATGAAAATTCATTATACTCAGCTTAAACCGAATTAATTATGAATTAAAAAATTTAATAATAAATTTGTGCTTCATAAATATTGGTGATTTATACTAAAAAAAATTATTATACTAAGTCATATTCCACTTACACAATAATAAAATATCCGAAAGTTGTATACATTTTTATATATCCAATTTCAAAACCTTAAGTTATTACATAAAAGTCCATAAATAATTTTATCTCTATATTAGATAGCATCGTTTATACGGCAATAAGTGTAAACACACTATTTATGTGCAGTACAGCTTTACATAACAGAAGAAATAAAACGCAAAAATATTAAGGTAAGCCCCTCGTAAAAAAAATTAAAATGAAAATTAAGATATACCCAAGATCAGATATGTTAGTCCTTAGTACACTAGATTTTTGGCTCTTCCCCCTTTCCCTCCATTTCTCTCAAATTTGTGATGTTGATTGTAGAAATTTTTGTTTGGAATTTTTGTTGTGGAATATGGAATTTGTGTTCAGTTTGTAATTTCTGTTGCGGTCCTGCAAATCTGCAATGGAGGTTGAAGATAATGTTTCTTTTTGTATTTTCTCAAAGAAAAAAAAAAAAAAAACTTCAAGATAGGTCTTTTATTTGGTAATTTTTAGTTGTAATTTGGATTTGGCCCACCCATGGCTGATGGAGGTTCTAGTGTGGTACTCCTATAATCTAAAGTTGAAGAAGATGGCTGGTAATTTGCGCCATTTTGGTTCTAGAATGTGCACCATTTCTTTTTCTTTTTTTTTTTCTCTTATTTAAAGGGTATTATTGTCATTCAATAATAACTTTATTTCATTCCATTTTTTTTTAATAACATACCAAACAAGGAGATGGACTTATCCACTCCTTTCTTTTTCTTTTTCCAATTCCTAACATATTCATTCCACTCAACCAAAAATAATCTTAAAGGAACTTACATCAAAATACTTATAAAGTAAAAATGTTAAAGTAAATTTATTTATATATAAATTACATCTATTGTTCAGTCTAATAGATGTAAGGTCACTAGATACAAAGAAATATCCTTTTAAAAGTTATGAGAATAGTAAAGAAATATTTGGTCATGAAGTATAAAATCTTAATATAATTTAACAAAGTTGTAAATATGACAATTCAGTAAATTTGTTATCAAGGTGCTAACTTCTATAATATTTTAAAAGTTTTCTATGATGTTAGAGTTTGTTAACACAAATATCTTAATTAATAAGCATTGTACTCTTTTTTTTTTCCTTAGCCATGGTCTTTCCTATTAGGTTTTTTTTGGTAAGGCTTTTAATAAAGCAATATTTGATTGTGTATCTAAAGAATAATGTATTATTTTTTCTTCATTAGGTTTTTGTCCCACAGGGTTTTCCTTTATAAGGATTTTAATGGGACACATTCTTTCATAATAGACATTTAAGGGGGGAGTGTTATGAATATTTTAGATGTCCATCTAAAATATTTTTTAGCCTGAGATTCAACTTTTATTTTGTATTTATCTGATGTAATTAAGTAAAGGATAATTATTCTTTCTAAGGTACTTGTACTATTGAGACTATTCCAATGACTTAATATAAATACTCCTTAGTGGATAAATAAAGTATGCTATGTTGGAAAGCTTTGCTTACTTTATTCTTTTCTCAATTCTTTCTACTCTTTATATCTCTTACTTCACAACAAATATTACATACAAAGAATTTTTCCCTTTTTGGGTGGGAGGTGATTGCCTTAATGTAGTTCCACCATGCAATTGCCCCTACTCCCTTAAATGTGGATTTATCAATGCAAAAATAATGTAAAAATAGCAGTCATTTACATGAAACAAGATATATACTTGCAATTAAATTTATGTTTGTTTGATTTTATCTAAATTAATTTAAGATCTCTAAATATTGTGGAAAAAGTAACCAAATTTCATATATGCTTGTTTATTTGAAATAATAAATATAGATGTATATTATATAAATTTAATTATTAAGATATTTTAATATATTATATATGTATATTAAAACATGGTTACATACATTTATATATAGAGAGAGAAAGGATTAATTGACTCCAAGAATAAATGAAAATATTTACTCACTTTCCATCTTTACCCCCATTTTATAAAAAATCTAATGGTGTATTATTTCATTAAAAATCATGTGAATTCTCACATGACCCCTCTTCACACAATCTGTTTTTTTTTTTGCCCTCCTTTTCTTCCCCATCTTAACATCAACTCTCAATCTCCACTGCACTGCAAAGTCCATGTTTGTAGAATTATACATAAGTGGGAAAGGGACATAACTCAGCCTTTGGAGACAGGAGTCCTAAGGTTTCATATTACGTTGTTAGAGCTGCATGGATAACTTTGAAGGATACACGATTCATGATAAAAGGAGTGCTCTAGTTTCATACCATTGAATGACTGTAACTAACTCTTGATATTAATTTCTCAAAAGAAAATCTTGTCTGACAAAACCAAACAAAACCACCTTTTGCTCTAGGGGGCTAAATTTGCAATATGTTAAGTCTAACTATAATAAACACAATCTACTTATATATTTTAATTTTCTAATTTTAATGGTGGATAAAAATTATACAAACATGTGATAACTCATTTTCCCTTACAAGGAGACGGGAAGTAAAACAAGAAAAGAGAGAGAGAGAGAAAAGGGGTTGTTGGTATGACAATCAAATTATTTGATAATTTGATATTGTACCTTTGTAAATAGTGCCCACACTCCACTATTTGTATAGTCCTAACAAGAAGACAATTAGTTTCTCAGCTTTGTAATAAGCAATCATCAAGTTTATTCAAAGTCATTCAGATAATCTGCAGTGTTAACATGTCAACCAACTTTATTGCTCCAAAGCACTGCCAAAAACGATCAACAATCATGTCTTTGACTCTGGTAGAAGGCAGTGTTGGGGAGCTATAGTCGAAGGCAGTGCGCTGGAGATTGACAATACATGTTCATGATTATGAAGAAAGAGCAAGGCAAAAATGAAATTGGGTGGAGAGGGGTCATGTGATATTCCCATTACTTTTAATGAAATAATATAAACCACCGGATTTTTTTAATGGAGAATAAGTATTTATACTTACTCTTAGAGTCAATGGATCCCTCCTTATATATACATATATATATATATATATAATAGAATGACCAGTAAGCCAATAGCATAACTTAGCTTTGTGCAAACAAACCTAACCTTTTTAATACCTCATTAATACTCCTATTATTATTCTAATGATAATTTTTTGACCATTTAGAGGAAAGTGAGATACCATACGGGACATTAAATTTTATCCCATTAACTACAAGTATATAAAACATCAATTTAGTCTGCCGTTCAGCTTAATTTAATTCAACACAATTTCATCACTATTGGATTATATTTTTATCCTCTTTGCATCATATGGTTTGTAGTTGATTTTACTTGAATGCTATGTCTTGTGATTTTAGATGCCCCATCAATGTTAAATCTTAATTTATGGTATTTAAGGTATGAGAGTGGACTCATGCACTATAATCGAGGACCCTATCGACACAATTGTAATGACATGAGGACTCTAGTATGATATCAACCATTGCAAATCCATTTATTGGATTAGAAATCTCATGTTTGTGTACTGAGTAAATTTCATGAAATTTAAATTAAGCGTTAAGGTCATGGATATGGTTTTAAATAATGGCACACTTCTTGTACCCACTGTTACCTTTTCTAAACAATAGAGGGCTGAGTAAAGTAAGTGGGAATATTCCAACAGGGTTTGATGTTAATCTTCTGTCCATGGATTAGACTATGAAAAGTGGTATTCTAGTATAAAAAATGGTGTTCTAGAAATGCACAACGCATGAGAATACTAGAAGGCTATAAGTGATACATTTGTCACATTTGACAAATTTAATAGTTGTGAAGGCAGAATTGGGTGAGAGTAGTCTAACTTAGCAAGCCTTCATTTGACTTCCTCCAAAGACCACTGTCTCACATTTATCAAGGGGGTGGAGAGTAAGTGTTTTGATTTTCACTATGTTGTTTGATAGAAAGTTTATTGATGTTATATTTTAAACTCTAATCTATGTTCCAATTGGTCATATTTCAAGGGAAGTGAGAGAAGTATATGAAGAATGGTTTTTTTTTTTTTTTCTCTATTTTTGACAATGAGAGTAGATGAGTTTGTAATAAGGAAGGGGAGTATGGAGTTATCTCTTGCTCATGTACTATTTTGCCCAATGCATAAGACATTCACACTTGAGTGGTAGAACAATGTTAGATATGTAAGTGTGAGTTCCAATTAGAATTAAGACTCCATGAATTTGGTAGTGCTTCACCTAATAGACATTGTAACAGCCTTCTTGGTTAGTGATCTTCTTTTATAATCAATCTATTGGATTTCTTGAATAAGGTTAAAGTGTCAAATGTGTAGTTTGGAGGATCCATATATAGCTTTGAAATAGTCCTCGAGGAAATAGAATATAAGATTCTATGATTTGTTACTTATGCTAATGTAACTAATTATGAAATGAATTTGTGGACGAGTGGGAGCAAGTTTATAATTGTGATCTTGTATATTAACTATGTTATTTATGCTAGCAATAACTTGAATATGTTGTGAGACAAAGTAAGTGTTGTCAAGCTATTATACTTATCGTAAAAGATCTTGGGATCCTTTTGGTTCGTCTCAAAAACATGTATATTGAGAAAGTGCTAATCAAGTTCAAGGTAAGTCATGCTCCCAATGTGCAACACTTATGTTGAAAGGTGAAGTATTCACCAAGCCCTAGTGTCCTTAAAAGAATAGAAAGCCCATATGTCGTATGTCTCATTTTATTGGCAATCTATTATATGTTAAATTTTTGGGAGATTCTTGAGTAGATAATAATATACTATAATGGAATTTTGATAGTCATGAGATGTTTCATAAATATCAATGACTATGTGTTCTTGTTCCATTTCTAGGTTTGCATTGGAGGTGCCAGTTTATGAAAATGCCAAACAGACTGCAATGACTGTCTTTAGTTGTGAAGTCAAGTATGTATATTGCTTTGAGACTTTTAATAAGATTCATTTTGTTGTGGAATCTGACATATGAACTATGAAGAGTAATTTTAAGCCTTTGATTATCTACTATAATAATTCAACTAATATTGTTTTCTCAAAAATAATAGAATTTCTACACGCACTGAACGTATCAAATATGTTTTGTAAGAGAGACGATTTGAGAGTTACATGGCTCGTGTTACATACATAAGCATGGTGCTTATGGTTGTGAACCCACTACCCAAAGGCTTGATAGTTATAAAGTCATGTAACTTGTATGGTCATTGATGATGTCATGGGTTAGTGGGAGATTGATAATGTATGGCAAATGCTAACTATTGTTTACATGTTGGTTTGTCTTGTATAAGACTTTTATGGACTACTATTGTTTTCCATAAGATTGATGCCATACATAGTTGTGTTCGTATTGTGCTTATATGTTAAATATAAGCTGTAAAAGAGACTATTGTGTCTTAGTCTCGATATTGCAATTATGTTTTATAACATGTTAGTATAAAGATTGTTGAGATATTTTAGTCTCATTGTATTTGAGAGACAATTTTGCTGTAGTGTATGTATAATTATTGTACCAATTCTTTTCAATGGTGTAAAAGCCTATATAAGTGTTAATGACGACATTACCACTAGGTTAAATCCAATTTCATCATCCTATAATTTATTGTGTAACTAAAATGAGAATCAAGCAAGTAATAACCATTAAAAATATCATTTTTTGTCATATTCAGGGTTTGACACTAGTCACACATTTGATAGAAAAGAAGTCAGCTGTAATGCTTAAAATTGTGTATGCAAAGTATAGGTGCATACACAAGTATGTTATAATACTTTGAGGCGTAGTGTATACATATATTGATACAAGTTGGTCATATGCAAATATGTCCTAGACAATGGACATCTATCCCACGGTTTATCTTAATCTTTGTTTCACTGCTTTTTTCTTTATTGATCGTAAGCAATAAAAATTAGAGGATTGGGACTTTCAAATGGCATGGGACTTAATGGTGTTAAGGCTTTTATCAAAATGACGAAGGATAATTCTTCTCTTGTTCATTAAAGAGGATCCAGCTCATAAATCAACATGTCCCCTTACAATACAGAGGCTTGGATTCCTGACTTCTAGTTAACAATCTAAACTGCTTATCTCTCAACCACACCTAATAGTTTATTTCACTTAGCAAGGTTATAGTCGAAGTTAGTGCTAATATTTGCTGCAAATTATGTAATATTCCCTCGACAGCTATTGTTAAAACTCAAAAATGAAAAAATTAAAAATAAAAATTAGAAAAGCTGCAGTTTAAAGGAAGTCAGCATTCTGGAGGACAAAATAGGAAAAATGAAAAAACAAACAAACGCTTGCACAATTTTTTGTTGAAGATGCGGGGCATCGATCCCCGTGCCTCTCGCATGCTGAGCTATATCTCCACACAATTTTCAGTTTCAATTTTAAGGATGCTTCATATTATTTTATTTATCAATTATTAATAATTGCATTAGCTGCCTTACCACACACTTCTGTTAGCATTTGGGGCGTATGAGTTATTCTCATTAAGTCTAATTCATATTATTTGGGCTCATCATTACTTCATAAATGAACCTGTAATGTCTTTGGCATTGTACCTAATTTTGCCTTTTCTTTTTCCTTTTTTTTTCCTCGAGTCCTTAAATCAATCTAAAATATGTCACCACAATGGCCCATTTCAATGCCAGAAATTGTAACTCATAAAAAAAAAGACATTGTTAGGGAAGACCAAACAAAACAAACCAAAATAACCATGCCAATTTTTGTTTTTAAGTTTTTCGTACTTTAACTATATATCATTTTATGTTTAAATTTTGATTTCATGACCTTTGAACTAAAATTTAATGATTATTAAAGTAAAAATAGGTTCAGTTTCAACTTAAATAGATTAGACCTATATAATAAATTATTAGTGTGAGTCAAGCCTACTAACTTAACATAAGCCCAAAAAAAAAAAAAAAAAAAAAAGACTAGGCCCACTAACTTATTTTAGCCCGATAAACTTATTAACCTATCAATATACTAAAGTAGTTCTACCAGGTGGACAGATGACACTCTTTTCTTTTTTTTTGGCAAATAATTGTTAATTGAAATTTAGTTCTAAAAAATATTTCGAAACTATTAACATGGAACTTAGTTTCTTATTAACCTATCTCTCACCCACTTGTCTCTTTTTCTGTCGATATATCAATTAATATTCCACAAATTCCAATTATATTAAATGTGTAGAACAAGTTTCATCTATAGAGAGAGTGGTTTGGTATAGTAGCATAATTTAAAAGATAAGATTTTGGTATCTACTTATGTTAGTATTAAAAAATTTGTGTTCTCATCTTATTTATGACAAAAAAAAGTTTCAACCATAGAAGTTCATAAGTACATTTTTATACATTTATTTAACCCATTTTCTTATTGAATTATGTCCCAATTGATGAAATAATTTTAGGATTTATACTCAATTGATTCATTTTGTATTCTTAGAAGTAAAAAGGAGTGAAATTACAAAGCTTTTGGCAAGAAAAGTATATTTTCATGAAGGAACCAAGTACACAAACCTAAACTACATGAATTGTCAGAGATTACATGACTGTGTAATTCACCATTAATGTGACCTATACTTTTTTAGTTGAAGAAATTACATGGCGTATCAAAGACTAACTTCATGTCATGTAAAGTGCCACCCTAAGCTTTGTAGTTGTCACAAGTAGCAGTTACAATTGTTGGAAAATAACTATATGGCTAGATCTAGATTACACGTCATGTGTAATTTTGTTCTATTCTATAAATAGCTGGAGCATATTTCTCTAAGGATCTTAAGTTCAATTTTACTTAGCTTTATATAAAGAGTCGTAGATAGAGTCTAGAGCAAAGGAGGTGCACACCAATTGGGAAGATCTTAAAGAATTTTCAACATTAAGCTTGGGAATTATTCATAGGTGAGATTCACTTCTACCCTACCTCTGTTCTTGTATTGCTTTTCTTTGATTATGTGTAACTAAATCCTTAGAGTCCTGTGGATGATGAGATTGGCGTAGTGTGTGTTGTGGATTGATGAATTTCTCATATTACCTTTGTGTTTTATAATTATAATGAATTTTAAGATTGTTGTAGATATGTATGTTGTCCTTGTAATTTTATTTGAATGTCGATTTAGTTAATTGTGATTAATATTTGAGACCCCATCAATAGATTGTGCATCAAGTGGGTACAATTTTCAACAAGGGTAAAATAATCTTATTTCAACACATCTATTTTAGTGAAATAATATTTTAGTCAAAAAAAACTTATAAACTAATCAAATATGCTGAGTGTATTTGATGAGTCCAATAAGTTAACTTATAATGTATTTAACTAGCATTTTTACCCCAAATTACATTATCAATTTACTATTGTCTTTACCTCTCTAATATATATATATATATATATATATATATATATATATATATATGTTCATTCTTTGCCATCTTCTTCTACAAAGAATTTTTTTTTTTTTGAAAAAACATCTTAATACAATATTATATATTTTCCTTTTATTTTTTCTTAACTTTATTTAAGAAAACGTTGCAAAAGAACTCTCCTTTGATAATTCTTTTTTTTTTTTTAATCAAACTCCTTTGATAAAAAGCTTACTTTATTTTTTAATTTTAATAAATTCTTTGATCTTTCAAAAAATAAAATTTCAAAAACTGATTTAAAACCATATTTTACTCAGTTAAAAAATATATTTTTATATAAAAATTATATAAATATATGTTTTTATGTAATTTTACATGTTGCCAAACACATCCAAGTTTCTTTGGTTTTTTGTTAATGCAAGCTGGCAAAGTGTTATTAATTTTTAAAGCTCAAAATTTAAAAATTAATAGCCTAAGTAGGCGAGCAAACCTCTTCCTTGTAAGGGCAAAATTGAAAACTAGCAATTTTGGAGATGCGGGGTATCGATCCCCGTACCTCTCGCATGCTAAGCGAGCGTTGTACCATCTGAGCTACATCCTCCACTTAAAATTTTATTTTTCTTTAATAATTATATTGAGTATATTGAATCACTTCTAGTTCTATTAGCATTTATGGTGTTTGGGTCATATTCGGTAAGTCTATCGCATTTTATTTGGGCGGATATAACATGGGGTATGCCAAATGAATTCACCATAAGAATTCTTTCGGCAAATCCATGTTTGCTAACTACACACCTATCCCTCTCATGCAACCCAAACCCCGTTGTACTTCTGCAGGCCCATTGTTCACTTCATGTTCCTCCGTTGTACTCATATTCCTTAGTTTTTGCGTTAAAGCTCTACTGCTGAAATACTACAGTAGAGTAGTTTAAACATCCGTTTTCAAGATATGTAGGTACTAGTTAATAGTTATGGAGTATAAATGAATTCCTCGGCTAATTTTATCACAACTAGAACAATAATCATTTGGTAGACATATATGTCTTAAAGTATGTTTGAGTCTCTTGGTTGACACTTTTATGATCTATATCAAATAATGTATAAGATAAATATCGGTGCTGGTAATATTTAGTTTTGGCGTTTAGCAATAGTTAATTTTATTGTTATATTGTTAGTGGGCTCTTAGTTGAGTTGATCATTGACTTTAACGTAATTATTTGAACTATGTTTGAATTCTCTTAAGGCAGTAAATTGAAATTCCCATATATATTTCTCTTTTTGAAATCTTTGTATATGTTCTCCTACCCTCCAGTAGTAGATTGGTTATTTATAACATAGAAGATACTAGCAACGATGGGAATATGTTTGCTCGCTTGGAAATTGACACTAATAACCAAACTAACTTAAGGTGGAGTGATACTGGATTTGTCAGATCTTATGGTTCTGCAATCAAAATTCAGAACCTTGATCTTTACCCGTGTCAAATAGGGAAGGGCGTGGTGGAACAAGCACTTCAACTACACCATCGAGCATCTGAGTAACCTTTCTCATGGTGGGTCTAAGAGCAGGATCCTCTTGAATACACCACATAGCAATCATCACTAACTTCTCTAGATTCTTCTTGTCATCCATTGCCTCCTCATCTTGTTAAACAAAAGCGTCTAGGTTACCTTCTCTATAGCAGTCATAAGCTTAGTCAGTTAAAATTGCTTTCTCTTCATTTTTTATTTCTATATCAACATTTCTCTTGCAACATATAATCTCAAGTAATACAATTTCAAAATTATACACATCTACTTTTGCAGTAATGGGCATATTCCTAAACCATTCAAGTGCAATATATCCTTTTGTTCCTTTTATAGCAGTGTTGGTGTGACTCTGATTCATCTTCAAAAGCTTGGCCAATCCAAAATTGGAGATTCGATTATTATAATAGTCATCAAAGAGTATGTTCTGAGGCTTTATATCACAATAGATGATTTGAGTACAGCATTCTTCATGTAAATATAGGAGTCCTCTTGCAATCCTATTTGCAATTTTTAGTCTGAGGTTCCAACTGGGCTTTGAGTCACTAAAATGAAGACCAGCCAAAGTGCCATATCTCGTGCACTCATATACTAGTAACCGTTCTACACCATCTTCACAAAACCCAAGCAATCTAACCAAGTTCTTATGATCGGTGTGACCAATGACATCAAGTTCAGTTCTGAACTCCTTCTCATTATCTTGCAGAAGAAATCTGTTTAACTTCTTCACAGCCACATGAGTGCCAGATCTTGCGTTTATTACTCCGTGATAAACAACAGCAAAAGCTCCTCTTTGCTGAACCCATTTGTAGCTTCTTCCAGCTCCTTGTAACTAAAACACCTCAAATTGGTTTCCACAGTACTGTCACTCTTGTTGATTCTCTTAAGCTTCTTATACTTATAAATGGCAAAAAAGCTTAGACAAATTGCTGCAATCAGTATGAAGTTAACAAACAGAGAGCTACCAAGAAGCACAGAGCCAACCAAAATCAAAATATGGTGGTTCTTTTTCAGTAAATGGGAATTATCCTTCCTCACTTTAATAAAAGCTTTACCCCCGTCAAGTCCCACATCAAATCTGCCATTTTTAAGAGGCAACTTCTTCTTCCAGCAGCTGTCACCTAACCGGAAAATTGCAACTGCACAGAAACAATCTTCCATACAAGACTGTTTGCATTTTTCTTCAGTAAAAGGCTTTAGAAGCACGTAATCTGCAAGAGGCCAGTCAATATTTGTTAATTCTTCACAGCCTTGTATGAAGTTTGGTTTGCAGCTACCATAAGGGTCCTTAGGATCAAGTAGAGAATACCCTTTTGAGCATTGACAATTTGGCCTATTAGAATCATCCAAGGTGCAGGTACTATTATACCCACAAACCGCACTACCTTTATTCACGAGGCTACTTGTGCAGATATTATCTGGCAGAGAACCAAGAGGGGTCCAACCTTCCTTTCCAGAGGAATTCTTTGGATGCTGATAGAGAGTGAAAACTCCATCAAAATCAAGAGTAGCTCGAAGATAAGACTCTGCAGCTGATACTCTTTTCCAATCTGGAAAATTGAATCTTTCACCGTTCTCTCTCAAAATATACAACTCTCCTGATTAGTTGAAGACCAATTGAAAGCCAGGGCTTGATGTATTACTCTTAACAGTACCACTTTCATAGTAGTTTTCATTAGCATTATCAGATGGTATGTTGATAGAATGAAACACAAGATTACCATCATCTTTGAGAAGGAGCTCAAACCTTCCCCTTGAGAAACTTGTATATGACAGTCGAGAAGAAAGCGTACCCTCCTTTTCCAAAGTCTGGGATGGCAGTAAAGTATCACTAGGATTCTTGAAGGTCTCCCAGACACTGCTGAATTTGCTATCTTCAAGCACAAAATTGCCATCATCGTTCAAAACACCATGTGAAACTGTAGAAAAAATGTTGTCTGGTTTCCATAGCTCCCCAACATCAGGGGAAGTAAGCACTAGCCCACCATCAGCAGTAAGCATTAGTTTTGACCCTTTTGGTGCTGGAGGAGCTCGATTGTTATTAAGATTAGAAACATCTAAACCAATGACTAATGGTTATTTGGAGTTGTTAAAAATTTAAGAAAATGGCCCAAAAGAACCATTTGGAACTGAAATGTCTCTAGAGAACCGTTTGAGACAATTTCTTTGAATTTTTTTTTTTATTCAACAATTCTCGAAAACCATTTGATCAAGAGAATGTTAAAGAGCGTGCTATTTTAATAAGGATTAATTGAATAATTTTAATGATATGAGTGTGTTAATTAAAAGTGAAAATATGTTTTCTCTTTTAGAGAGGAGAATGAAAATTGTACTCCTTGCAGCTAATCTCAATTCAAGAAATTATAAAAATACTCGTTTTAAAAATAATCCTATCCCATACTATAATTACAAAATAACCTATTCCTCTGCAGTCCCTCCTACAATCACCTCAAAGCAACCAATCTAAAATTATGCCACATCAGATTGCTCATTCCGTGCTGACCTTTTTAGCTCGGTTCTTATTATTTTTTGCCTATTTTGCCCTTCATCTGTTAGGTGTTATGTCCTAAAGGCCCCAATCTCTCCTCTCATCAAAGTTTGAATCTAGCAGATAATTTTAAAGTATATGTTAGGTGGGGACTTGGTTAAGCTCAATTTTAGTAAAGACACCTTCAGTACTTTTAAATTTACTTAAACATCTTTCTCTTAATTTTTATCAAATAACTCTATAAATTCCTTTTGTATCTAAAACGGTTTTATAAAGCCATTTGAAAATGTGGCCACCTCCATATTTTTATCAAACAACTCTATAGAACTATTTTATGTCCATAACAACACTATAAAGACATTTAAAAATGTGACCACCCTTAATTTTCACCAGATGACCATATAAATCTATTTTGTGTGCAAAACAACTCTATAAAATTGTTCATATATCCAAATGGCTCTACAAAGTTGTTCTAGACAAAAATGGACTCTATAGAGTTGTTTATGTATAAAACGATTTTGTAGAACTGTTTGACTAAAATTCTATTTTTTACTTTTTTTATTAATTAATAATTAATTATAGAATTATATTATATATTTTAAGTGAAATATTTTAATTAATATAAATTTTTAATATAAATATATAAAAAATAAAAATAATTTATATTTTAATTTTGAATTTATTATATAAATATTTAAAATAAAATTTAAAAAATAAAGTAATGTCCAAACCTCTCTAAAATATAACAAATTATAGTAAATCTATTTTTATTAATAGAAATATTTAATATAAATATATTTAAAAATGAATATAATTTAACATATATCAAATTTTTGATTTAATATATGTTAGCTTAATGTAGGCTAATCACTGCATGACAATATCAATGTTGTTGGCACTTTTGGTAGACGTAACATTATATATGCTTACTCTTATGCTTTTGACATTACGGTTGAAACAGAACATTATCTATTATCTATTATGTGACACTAAGTCAGACTAAATTTGCCATTTTACCCCAAGCATTTTCTGATTATGTTATTACACTTTGTTAGATAATCCTATTCGTGATTATCTAAAGCATATATTCACTTTTGTTAAGAAGTTATTGTATTTCGTTGTATTAAATTTTTTAATATTATTAGCCATGCATGTTATCACAGCAGTTTGGCCATTGAATGAATGCTTCAGTTGTTCTGTAACTATAACAATACATAATGCACCAATTTGGGTATAAAATGCATATAAACAACTTGTCTTAGTCTTTTACCATTTTGACCCATCTGTGACAAGGAAAATATCACTTAACATTTCGTACTCATGTGCTGCTAATATAAATTCCAACTACTATCATGTAGTTTTCCATTTTTAACACATTTCTTTAGTTCATATATTTTGAAGACATACCAAAAATAAAATAAAAATTAAAAGTTTGGGGCTTTGGGTGGAACGAGAAAATGGGTGAAAACGTTTTGCATTGTACAGGACAAGGAGTTGGGACCAGACAAATTTCATTTCGGGGAATGGGGACCCTAGCCCTTGCTCCCACCCAACCCTGTTACCATCTCTAAAATGGATCCCTATAACATGGGCAAACGTTGAGAGTCAATATCTTATTAATGTTAAACAAGTATAAATTACGATTACTTGAATAAGAATTTCTCATTATTTTCAAAAAGTAGAAACAATATATAAATGTCTCTGTAATCGATAATATATATACAGAACAAAGTCTATATTAAAATTATAAATAAGATAAAAAAATGCTCATTACTTAAGCAAATGACATCTAAAGTCCTAAACAATACATTTACTCTTGGATAACAGAATTTGACAGCTTTATATACAGTGCAAATACTCTGTATAAACAATTTTCACTGTTCTCTAAATTCCTAGTGTTTTTCCTTTTCTGCAAGTTTTAACCCTCTTATAGTATTTGGAATATATGCCCAAGTGAACAAGCCAATCATGTTGAACAGGAAAGCATGCATACATTTGGTCAATAAACCAATTCACAGCTATTAAATAAGATTACAACTAAGAAAGCTTGTGTAAATGCAATATATCTGAAGTTAATTATATTGAGAAGTGTCATATATTTTTCTAAATATGTCAATACGACAATAGTACAAAGGATCCAAAGAAGTGTCCATACTTCATAGACTTATCTGCCGAATAAATTTATGAATCTCCACAAGTAAATGAAAATTCACCATACTTCCGCATGCACAACAGTTTGCTTTGATGCTATCTTGAGTCAAGTTTGTATATAGCATAACTGCCGTGGCCTCATGAAATATACTCCCTTTGTGATTGATTCTACATCTAATACCGATTAAGATTGGAATATTAAAAATCTACACTTCCTAATCAACAAACTTTGCATTATTTTTTGTTAACAAATGAAGTGGACTAAGTTTTCAGATCTCTTAAACGGGCCACACGCAGCCCACCTGATAATGTGGATTAGATTTTGTATGAACTCTACAAATGGACCATGCACAACCCATCCTTTCAAATTAACATTTATTATAAAGACCTTGACCCAGATCTCGCCGTTGGGCCTCATTGGGGCCCATCTTAACATGTGACAAGGCCACAATTAAGATTATAAATCAGAGAGACTTCCTCATTAGAGGACAAGTTGGAAAAATCAATATTTACTAACTAACAACAAGTAAGGGTGGGCATAAACCGGGACGGGCCAAGAATTTGGCCGTCTCGGTCTTGTCTTGAAAAATTATTTGAAAAAACTATCTCGTCCCATCCTAATAACTATCCCAATCCATTTGTCCCATCCCGTCATAGTTAAATTTTTTTAAAAAAAAAAAATGAGTGTATAAAGTAATAAGAGGGGCATTGAAAGCTTGTAGAAAAGAAGAAACTAGTGTGTAAATAGTAAAAATAGGGGTGTAAAAAGTAATAAACAGGATAACTATATATAGTTATCAGGATAATTTCGAGATGGGACGAGACATCTATATAAAATTTGGGATGGGAAATCTTGAAAATTAATCGGGACACAAAATTGCATCCCAGTCCTGTCTCGAATCCCAAATTGTCTCGTTCTGAAATTGTTCCAAATCTTTCAGGCCAAGACAGAACACCGAAACGTGTCGTCCCATGCCTACCTCTAACAACAAGTAAGAAAATAATAAAATTGGATCATATAACTAATTGAAGACGAATAAAAGACTTTTTACACCAGTTCTCTAATCAATAAACATGGTAAATATCTGAACACTTTTTACACGTAACGTATTGTACCTCAGGTTGATTTCAGCCTACTAACTATCCATGCCTCCTTACCAATATCTAGCGGAGCAGACTTCAGAGGGACCCAAAACACTTCATCTTGAATACTTGTCTCTGCTTTTATGTTGGAAAGCAGCCGAAAGAACTTTGTGTAATAAACTTTATCAACAGCCAAATTGCTAAAAAGCTTACTAATAAACTGCTTATTGTATTTGGGGAGGCCATGCTTTTTGATCATTATAGCTTGATAGTTGTCCATAAATTTTGTTCCATATCTGAAGCAAACCAAACATACAACAATAAATTCAACAGCCAATCATATGCACTAATGCATAGATAATTCTTTACATATTGCATATGCATAATTATTCTACAAGACGTAAAGGAAGAGAAAGCAAAATGAAGGAAATGAAATTCTTTACTAGGGGTGGGCACAAACCGAGAATTTGGCCATCTCAGTCTCATCTTAAAAAATTAATTGGGACAAAAATTTTGTTCCAATCTTGTCTTTTTTTTTTTTTTGTCCTGCCTCGCCGCAGTTTTATATAGTATTGTCCCAATCCCATTTGGGTCGTGTCCTAATTCCCGTATCGACTATTTTATCTTGATTAAATTTTTTTTTTAAAAAAATATGGCAATGTGAAAAAGATGAGTGAGGTGTATAAAATAACAAGTGGCTGTTGAAAGTATGTAAGAAAGATGGAAGGTGGCGTGTAAAAGGAACAAATGGAAGCGTAAAAAGTAATATTTTATCAAAAATTTCTTTGAGACAGAGCATATTTATATAAGATTTGGAACAGGACTGGGAAAAATTTTTGCTTGTCTCAAAAATTAATCAAGACACAAAATTATATTTCGATCTCATCCAAAATCCTAAATTATCCCATTCCGAAATTGTCTTAAATTCTTTGAGCCAGGATGTCCTGTCTCGTGCCCACCTCTATTCTTTACAAATGGCATATCCATTTGGGCTTGAGCTTATTCCTCTGGCATGCCCAAAATCTGCTTCTTCATTGCTTCCTTCTGTGTTCACTTCATGTTCCTCCGATATACTCACATAATTCATATCATTTTTTCAGTTAGAGCTCCACTGTTGAAAAACTACAATAGAGCAGCATAGCATCTGTTTTGAAGACAGTTACTAGTTATGGAGTATAAAAGTCTCAGCAAATTTTATCACCACACTAGAACAATAATCATTTGAATTTTGGTACGCATATATATGCTTTTGAATCTCTTGGCACTTTTCATGATCTGTTAAACAATATATAGCAGAAATATCAGTGCTACAGAATGTTCTTGTTCTTACCTGTGATTGGCATTTAGTAGCAGTTAATCCCATTGCTAGGAACAGTCACCTAAGGTAAAATAGTTACATTATTACACTACTACTACAAATTGGACTTGATTTCCCCATTCCTAATACAGCAGTAGATGGTTTAATATAACGGCAAAAGTACAAAATAGAGGAAATTATATATAACATAGCAAAGACCAGCAACGATCTGAAATGGCTGCTTGCTTGGAAATTAAAATTAACACTAATAATCCAAACTAACTCATGGTGGAGTGACATTGGAGTTGTCATCAGAGCTTGTGGTTCCACATTCATATCCAGAATATTGGTCTTTACCCATATTGAATGGGCAAGGGCATGGTGGAACAAGCACTTCAACAACACCTTCAAGCATCTGAGTGACCTTTCTCATGGTGGGTCTAAGAGAAGGATCCTCTTGGATACACCACATAGCAATCATCACTAACTTCTCCAGGTTATTCCTGTCACCAATTGCCTCGTTATCATGTTCAACCAAAACATCTAGGTTACCTTCTTTATAGCAGTCATAAGCCCAGTCAGTTAAAATGGCTTTGTCTTCGTTTTGTGTTTCCATATCAACACTTCTCCGGCAACATATAATCTCGAGTAGCACAACTCCAAAGCTATATACATCAACTTTGGTAGTTACAGGCATGTTCCTGAACCATTCAAGTGCAACATACCCCTTTGTTCCTCTCAACTTGGTGTTGGTATGGCTCTGGTTCATCTTCAAAAGCTTGGCCAATCCAAAATCTGAAATCCGAGCATTATAGGAGTCATCGAGGAGTATGTTCTGAGGCTTTATATCACAGTGGATTATTTGGCTGCTGCATTCTTCATGTAAATACAAGAGCCCTCTTGCTATCCCATTTGCAATTTTGAGTCTGAGATTCCAACTGGGCTTTGAGTCACTAAAAAGAAGACCATCCAAAGACCCATTTCTCATGCACTCGTATACCAGTAACCTCTCTTCTCCATCTTCACAGAATCCAAGCAATCTAACCAAGTTTTTATGATGGGTCTGGCCAATGACATCAACTTCAGTTCTGAACTCCTCAATATTTTGCATAAGAAATCTGTTAAACTTCTTCACAGCCACATGAGTGCAAGAGCTCATGTTTATTACTCCTTTATAAACAACAGCAAAAGCTCCTCTTCCTAACTCTTCGCTGAACCCATTTGTAGCTTCTTCCAGCTCCTTGTAACTAAAACACCTCAAATTGGTTTCCACAGTATTCTATTGAGCTTTTTCTTATACCCATAAATGGAAAGAAAGCTTAAACAGATTGCTCCAATAAGCATGCAGTTAACAAACACAGAGCTACCAAGAAGCACAGAACCCACCAAAATCAAAGTATTCTTGTTCTTTTTAATGATGATTGGATTTACAGGACCAACTAAAGTGGAATTATCCTTCCTCACTTTGATAAAAGCTTTACCACCATCAAGTCCCGCATCAAATCTGCCATTAGAAAGTGGTAACTTCTTTTTCCAGCAGCTATCACCTAACCGGAAAATTGCAACTGCACAGAAACAATCTCCCATACAAGACTGTTTGCATTTTTCTTCAGTAAAAGGCTTTAGAAGCACGTAATCTGCAAGAGGCCAGTCAATATTTGTTAATTCCTCAAATCGATAGAGATCTTTTCTCTGACTAAGATCATCTTCTTCACAGCCTTGTATGAAGTCTGGTTTACTGCTACCATAAGGGTCCTTAGGATCAAGTAGAGAATACCCTTTTGGGCATTGACAATTTGGCCTTTTAGAATCATTCAAGGTGCAGATACTATTATACCCACAAACCCCACTACCTGAACTCACACGGCTACTTGTACAGATATTATCTGGCAGAGACCCAAGAGAGGTCCAACCTTCCTTTCCAGAGGAATTCTTTGGATGCTGATGGAGAGTGAAAACTCCATCAAAATCAAGAGTAGCTCGAAGATAAGACTGTGCAGCTGATGCTCTTTCCCAATCTGAAAAATTGGATCTTTCACTGTTCTCTCTCAAAATATACAACTCTCCCGATTTGTTGAAAACCAATTGAAAGCCAGGGCTTGATGTATTACTCTTAACAGTACCACCTTCATAGTAGTTTTCATTAGCATTATCAGATGGTATGTTGATAGAATGAAACACAAGATTACCATCATCTCTGAGAAGGAGCTCAAACCTTCCCCTTGAGAAATTTGTACATAACAGTCGAGAAGAAAGCGTACCCTCCTTTTCCAAAGTCTGGGATGGCAGTAAAGTATCACTAGGATTCTTGAAGGTCTCCCAGACACTGCTGAATTTGCTGTCTTCAAGCACAAAATTGCCATCATCGTTCAAAACACCATGTGAAACTGTAGAAAAAATGTTGTCTGGTTTCCATAGCTCCCCACCATCAGGGGAATTAAGCACTAGCCCACCATCAGCAGTAAGCATTAGTTTTGACCCTTTTGGTGCTGGAGGAGCTGGATTGTCTCCGCTAGGATACCAAACTATGGTTCTTTCTGGTATATTGGCATACCAGATGGAAACCAAGAAAAGCTCATCATTATCTTCAAGTGGGTGAAACCCAAAAGCAAAATCCCCAGAAGGTGAGACCACCCATGGGGAGTTGTTCCCAGCAGAGAATGATTCACCAACAGTTATATTACTTCTGGTTTGGGCAAAAACACAAACAGGAGGCAGGCTCAATAAACAGAGTAAAAGAACCCGTTGAGGAAAATCCATTGCCAGAAAATTTTGGTTAGTATAACTTAATTAATCAAACCCATGGCTTATAATGAGATAGGATTCTGTTGTCAGAAGTCAAGTTGGAAGTCTTCTTTTCATTTAATTAGCCATAGCTGTACTAAAATGGTGGACCACATCTGTCAGCAACTTTGAATAGTAGATAGTAGACTCGGGGATTCCGTCAAAGGGAAAGTCTATTTGCATATCGCATTTTTTACGCCCAGTAGTACATCTTAGTTTAGTTGTTTTTTTTTTTTTTTTCTTCTTTCTTTCTTTTAATTTTGTGTTGCAAAGATAAAATTATAAATAAAAAATTAAAATTTTATATTAAAAAAAAAAAACTGAAAGATAAAAGCGAGTGTGTAAATGCAGACGTGGACATCTCTTCAGTCAACACATGTGATCCAGGAAAAAAAATCTTAGTGGCTTGATTTCGTAAATATCAACAATTCAACATTTATTTTGTTTACAATAAGGATATATTTACATTATTGGGACCAATAAATTATGAATTATTATGCTAAAAATTGAGGAAACCTTGCAAGTAATATAAAGAAATATAGGATATGTATATAATGCTCTTCCAAAAAAATAAAGGGATATGGTTTCCTTTTTTTCTTTTTCTTTTTTATTTTATATTATAAGCTGTATATCATGAAACAATTTTGTTCTTTTTTTAAAAACAAAAATCCCACTCCATCTAAATTGTGAGAAATTTAACCAGAAAATTTTGGGAATTTGAAAAAATACTAAATATTAAATTCATTAGATTTATTTGTATCAATTTAATAAAATATAAACTAAATGTGTAGAAGTGAGTTTATCATTGTATATATATAGGTGTGAAAAATCTCACACATTGATTGATCTTGTATGTTACTATTAGGGAAGACGGTTAAGGAGACTTTAAGAAATCAGTTACAATACCTCTGAAACCATAACCTGTTTCCAATATTTGACCCATTACCAAAATATAAATTATTATAATTTCATGCTTTAACATATTAATTTTATGACAAAATTGAATTAAGTTGATTATTCTTTATTAAGTTATTTTAATTAAATTTTACTAAAATAATGGTGGACACTTAATATATTATAACGTGTGGTACACTGTGGAATATTTTCCAACAGAAAATTCTCATGATAAATTACCAAGTTCCTAATGCAAACAAATATTGCTATTGACTTTCAATAGCATAATTTTCACGCAAGTTATCTTCCTTCAAATTATCTGATTGAAGTGCCTAGATTCCAATACAAGCTATTTTCCCTCAATTCATTATATAATTTTTTTTTTATCATATAATTTAAACATACTTGCTTGCCATCATTATATACTATGGTGTCTGGTAACATGACATACCAGGTGGAAAGCAAGAAAAGCTAATCATCATCTCCCATTGAGTGAAACCCTAAAGCAAAATCCCCAGAAGGTGAAATCACCCATGAGGAATTGCTCCCAGAAATGAGAGAATCACCCACAGTAAAACACCAACAGAAGGCAGGATTAATAAACAGAGAAGAGCCAGATGAGGAAAAGCCATTGCCAGAACTTAGAAGCTAATGACTAATCAAGCTTATGGTTTACAATGAGATAAAATAGTACTCTTACCGTTGAATTTGTCATATCCTGTACCGAATTATGGACCCATCTATTTAGTGACTTTGAGTAGTAGATCTAGACAGTAGATTCGGGAACTTGGTCAGAGGATGTGGTCCATGCAAAAAACATATCTAGGTGGTTTGCTTTTATAAATATAAAAAATAATTCATCACTCTAGTAAACTATTTTACATTTATTTTGTTTATAATAAGGATAATATTCAACACTTCTTGAGTATCTGATTAACCTGTATTTAGGATGGGACCGATAGACTATTATGCTTAAAATTGTGAGACCTTTCAACAAAATGGGTATTTTTTTTTTCTCCCTTTTCTATCATAAGTTGCATGTCATGAATGATTTTCTTATTTATTTTTTTAAACTAAAATCCCAATCCTTTTTATTTTATTTTTTTGAAATTCAAAAGCTTAGTTTGTCTAGATTTTCTTCAAGATCTTATTACATCTGTTTTTAAAAGAAGAGAAATATTCATGGAATAAAATTCTTAATATTAACTCTTACTATTCCTTGACTAAATGAATAACCACTCCACCACTGTGATTTTGACGAAGTTCGAAATGGACTAGGGATAGCAATTTACTCTCATCGAAGCGCTTCCTCATCAGAATTTTTTCTTGCATGGGTTTTGGAGAGGGAATTAACTAACTCTACTTTTAATTAACACCCCACATCATTGTTAAAATGAGACACTCTAACATATTTTAATTAAAACGGCTCTAGAGAGTGGTTAAATTTTTTTCCTTCAACGGCTCTCTAGAATTATTTAATTAAGAGTATATTAAGAATTTTTATTGTTCAAAATTAATTGGGGGAGTGAGTTAATAAAAAATGGGGGTATGTTAATTAATCTGCTAAAATACATAGATGCAATAGCGTTTCTTTACCTCTCCAATAACTTTGGAGTAATCATTATATGAATTGAAAAAATGTCACTGATTACTAGGTTTGAAGGCTTGTTAGTTCCTCTTCACTTTATGTAACTTTTTTCATTTTTGGTATAAGAAAATAGTCATAGTAAAAAAGCTGTATCTTTAATAATAATTAGTGTGACAATGCTGAACAATGGAGCATACATTTTGAAGTCTAAATAATGTTTCAAGGTAATAATGCATTTTACATGCTTGTGATAAAAGGAAAGGGTTAATGTTGAATCATATGAATTACATAAAAAAAACACAACTAAGTTACCTTTATTGTAAATATTAGGTGGGGGCTTCTTAAGAGAAGTAGACACCTTGATGTTAAGATTAGTAACATCTGAAATAGTGACTAATGGTTATTTGGAGTTGTTAAAAAATTTAAGAAAATGGCCCTAAAGAATCACTTGGAACTGAAATGGCTCTAAAGAATCATTTTGAGCAATTTCTTTGAATTTTTTTTGTCCAACAATTCTCTAAAACCATTTGATCAATAAAATGTTAAAAGAGCGTACTATTTTGACAATGGTTAATTGAATAATTTTAATAATATTAGTGTGTTAATTAAAAATAAAAATATGTTAATTAATTCTCTTTTAGATATGAGAATGAAAATTGTACTCCGTCCAGCTAATCTCAATTCAAGAAATTACAAAAATACTCGTGTTTTAAAATAATCCTATCCTATACTAACCCATTCCTCTACAGCCCCTCCCACAATCACTTCAAAGCGACCAATCTAAAATTATGCCACATCAGATTGCTCATTCCGTGCTTACCTTTTAACCTTGGTTCTTATTGTTGTTTGCCTATTTTGCCCTTCATCTGTTAGGTGTTATGTCCTACAGGCCCCAATCTCTTCTCTCATCAAAGTTTGAATCTAGCAGATAATTTTAAAGTACATGTTAGGTTAAGATACCCTCAATTTTAGTAAAGACACCTTCAGTACTTTTAAATTTACTTAAATATTTTTTTCTTAATTTTTATTAAATAACTCTATAAATTCGTTGTGTGTGTAAAATGATTTTATAAAGCCATTTAAAAATGTGGCCACCTCCCTATTTTCATCAAACAACTCTATAGAGTTATTTTATGTCCGGAACAATTATATAAAGACGTTTAAAAATATAACCACTCTTAATTTTCACCAAATAACTATATAAATCTAATTTGTGTGCAAAACAACTCTAAAAATTTGTTCATATGTCCGCATAACTCTACAAAGCTGTTCTAAATAAAAGGATTTTATAGAGTTGTTTATGTCTAAAACGATTTTGTAAAACTGTTTGACTAAAATTTAATTTTTTACTTTTTTTATTAATTAATAATTAATTATAGAATTATATTATATATTTTAAGTGAAATATTTTTATTAATAGAAATGTTTAATATAAATATATAAAAAATAAATATAATTTATATTTTAATTTTGAATTTATTATATAAATATTTAAAATAAATTTTAAAAAATAAAGTAATGTCCAAACCACTCTAAAATATAACAAATTATAGTAAATATATTTTTATTAATAGAAATATTTAATATAAATATATTTAAAAATGAATATAATTTAACATATATTAAATTTTTGATTTAATATATGTTAGCTTAATGTAGGCTAATCACTGCATGACAATATCAATGTTGTTGGCACTTTTGGTAGACGTAACATTATATATGCTTACTCTCATGCTTTTGCCATTACTGTTGCAACAGAACAGTATCTATTATCTATTATGCACTTATGTTTTGGTATGGCACTATTCAGACTAAATTTGCCATTTTAGCCCAAGCATTTTCTGATTATGTTATGATTATGTTATTATACTTTGTCAGATAATCCTATTCGTAATAATCTAAAGCATATATTCACTTTTGTTAAGAAGTTATTGTATTTCGTTGTATTAAAATTTTTAATTTTATTAGCCATGCATGTTATCACAGCAGTTTGGCCATTGAATGAATGCTTCAGTTGTTCTGTAACTATAAAAATACATAATGCACCAATTTGGGTATAAAATGCATATAAACAACTAGTCTTAGTCTTTTACCATTTTGACCCATCTGTGACAAGGAAAATATCACTAACATTTCATACTCATGTGCTGCTAATATAAATTCCAACTACTATCATGTAGTTTTCCATTTTTAACACATTTCTTTAGTTCATATATTTTGAAGACATACCAAAAATAAAATAAAAATTAAAAGTTTGGGGCTCTGGGTGGAAAGAGAAAATGGGTGAAAATGTTTTGCATTCATTCCATTTTGGGGAATGGGGGCCCCAGTCCTTGTCCCCACCCAACCCTGTTACCATCTCGAAAATGGATCCCTATAACATGGGCAAACGTTTTGCATTCATACCAAAAATTATATATCGAGAAGTATCAGATATTTTTCTAAATATGTCGATACGAACAATAGTACAAAGGGTCCAAAGAAGTGTCCATACTTCATAGACTCATCCACCGAATAAATTTATGAATCTCCACAGGTAAATGAAAATTCACCATACTTCCGCGTGCACAACAGTTTGCTTTCATGCTATCTTGTGTCAAGTTTGTATATAGCATAACTGCCGTGGCCTCATGAAGTATACTCCCTTTGTGATTCTACATCTAATACCGATTAAGATTGGAATATTAAAAATCTTCACTTCCTAATCAACAAAACTTTGCATTCTTTTCTATTAACAAGTAAGAAATTGATAAAATTGGACCACATAGCTAATTAAAAACGAATAAAAGACTTTTTACACCAGTTCTCTAATCGATAAACATGGTAAATATTTGAACACTTTTTACACGTAACGTATTGTACCTCAGGTTGATTTCAGCCTGCCAACTATCCATGCCTCTTTACCAATATCTAGCGAAGCAAACTTCAGAGGGAGCAAAAACTCTTCATCTTGAATACTTGTCTCTGCTTTTATGTTGGAAAGCAGCCAAAAGAAGTTTGTGTAATAAACTTTATCAACAGCCAAATTGCTAAGAAGCTTACTGATAAACTGCTTATTGTATTTGGGGAGGCCAGGCTTTTTGATCATTATAGCTTGATAGTCATCCATAAATATTGTTCCATATTTGAAACAAACCAAACATACAACAATAAATTCAACAGCCAATGAGATGCATTAGTGCATAGATAATTCTTTACAGATTGTATACGCATAATTATTCTACAAGACGTAGAGGAAGAGAAAGCAAAATGAAGGAAATGAAATTCTTTACTAAGGGTGGACACCAGAAATTTAGCTATCTCGGTCTCATCTTGAAAAATTAATTGGGACAAAAATTTTGTTCTTGTCCTGTCTCAATTTTTTTTTTTTTTGTCTCATCTCGTCCTAGTTTTGTATAGTGTTGTCCCAGTCTCATCCCAGTTGTGTCCTGATTCCCGTTTTGATTTTTTTATCCATATTAAATTTAAAAAACGAAAAAAAAAGGAAATGTGAAAAGGATGAGTGGGGTGTATAAAGTAACAAGGGGGTGTTGAAAGCATATGAGAAAGAAGGAAAGTGGTGTGTAAAAAGAATGGAGGTGTAAAAAGTAATATTTTAATAAAAAATTTCATTCAGGTATTTATATGAGATTTGGAACGGGACTGAGATGAAATTTTGTTTGTCCCAATCCTATCTTGAAAATTAATTAGAATACAAAATTGTATCTTAATCCTATCTCAAATCTTGAATTATTCGTTCTGAAATTGTCTCAAATTCTTCGAGCCAGGATGTCTCATATCGTGCCCACCTCTATTCTTTAGATATGGCATATCCATTTGGGCTTGAGCTTATTCCTCTGACATGCCCAAAATCTGCTTCTGCATTGCTTCCTTCTGTGTTCACTTCATGTTCCTCCGTTATACTCACATAATTCATATCATTTTTTCAGTTAGAGCTCCACTGTTGAAAAACTACAATAGAGCAGCATAACATCTGTTTTGAAGACAGTTACTAGTTATGGAGTATAAAAGTCTCAGCAAATTTTATCACCACACTAGAACAATAATCATTTGAATTTTGGTAGGCATATATATGCCTTTGAATCTCTTGGTTGGCACTTTTCATAATCTGTTAAACAATATATAGCAGAAATATCAGTGCTACAGAAAATTCTTGTTCTTACCTGTGATTGGCATTTAGTAGCAGTTAATCTCATTGCTAGGAACAGTCACCTAAGGTAAAATAGTTACATTATTACACTATTACTACAAATTGGACTTGATTTCTCCATTCCTAATACAGCAGTAGATGGTTTAATATAACGGCAAAAGTACAAAATAGAGGAAATTATATATAACATAGCAAAGACTAGCAACGATCTGAAATGGCTGCTTGCTTGGAAATTAAAATTAACACTAATAATCCAAACTAACTCATGGTGGAGTGACATTGGAGTTGTCATCAGAGCTTGTGGTTCCACATTCATATCCAGAATATTGGTCTTTACCCATATTGAATGGGCAAGGGCATGGTGGAACAAGCACTTCAACAACACCTTCAAGCATCTGAGTGACCTTTCTCATGGTGGGTCTAAGAGAAGGATCCTCTTGGATACACCACATAGCAATCATCACTAACTTCTCCAGGTTATTCCTGTCACCAATTGCCTCGTTATCATGTTCAACCAAAACATCTAGGTTACCTTCTTTATAGCAGTCATAAGCCCAGTCAGTTAAAATGGCTTTGTCTTCGTTTTGTGTTTCCATATCAACACTTCTCCGGCAACATATAATCTCGAGTAGCACAACTCCAAAGCTATATACATCAACTTTGGTAGTTACAGGCATGTTCCTGAACCATTCAAGTGCAACATACCCCTTTGTTCCTCTCAACCCGGTGTTGGTATGGCTCTGGTTCATCTTCAAAAGCTTGGCCAATCCAAAATCTGAAATCCGAGCATTATAGGAGTCATCGAGGAGTATGTTTTGAGGCTTTATATCACAATGGATGATTTGGGTGCTGCATTCTTCATGTAAATACAAGAGCCCTCTTGCTATCCCATTTGCAATTTTGAGTCTGAGATTCCAACTGGGCTTTGAGTCACTAAAAAGAAGACCATCCAAAGATCCATTTCTCATGCACTCGTATACCAGTAACCTCTCTTCTCCATCTTCACAGAATCCAAGCAATCTAACCAAGTTTTTATGATGGGTCTGGCCAATGACATCAACTTCAGTTCTGAACTCCTTCTCAATATTTTGCATAAGAAATCTGTTAAACTTCTTCACAGCCACATGAGTGCAAGAGCTCATGTTTATTACTCCTTTATAAACAACAGCGAAAGCTCCTCTTCCTAACTCTTCGCTGAACCCATTTGTAGCTTCTTCCAGCTCCTTGTAACTAAAACACCTCAAATTGGTTTCCACAGTACCGTCACTTTTGTTGATTCTATTGAGCTTTTTCTTATATCTATAAATGGAAAGAAAGCTTAAACAGATTGCTCCAATAAGCATGCAGTTAACAAACACAGAGCTACCAAGAAGCACAGAACCCACCAAAATCAAAGTATTCTGGTCCTTTTTAATGATGATTGGATTTACAGGACCAACTAAAGTGGAATTATCCTTCCTCACTTTGATAAAAGCTTTACCACCATCAAGTCCCGTATCAAATCTGCCATTTGAAAGTGGTAACTTCTTTTTCCAGCAGCTATCACCTAACCGGAAAATTGCAACTGCACAGAAACAATCTTCCATACAAGACTGTTTGCATTTTTCTTCAGTAAAAGGCTTTAGAAGCACATAATCTGCAAGAGGCCAGTCAATATTTGTTAATTCCTCAAATCGATAGAGATCTTTTCTCTGACTAAGATCATCTTCTTCACAGCCTTGTATGAAGTCTGGTTTGCAGCTACCATAAGGGTCCTTAGGATCAAGTAGAGAATACCCTTTTGGGCATTGACAATTTGGCCTTTTAGAATCATCCAAGGTGCAGATACTATTATACCCACAAACCCCACTACCTTCATTCACGAGGCTCTTTTTACAGATATTATCTGGTAGAGACCCAAGAGGGGTCCAACCTTCCTTTACAGAGGAATTCTTTGGATGCTGATAGAGAGTGAAAACTCCATCAAAATCAAGAGTAGCTCGAAGATAAGACTGTGCAGCTGATGCTCTTTTCCAATCTGGAAAATTGAATCTTTCACCGTTCTCTCTCAAAATATACAACTCACCTGATTTGTTGAAGACCAATTGAAAGCCAGGGCTTGATGTATTACTCTTAACAGTACCACTTTCATAGTAGTTTTCATTAGCATTATCAGATGGTATGTTGATAGAACGAAACACAAGATTACCATCATCTCTGAGAAGGAGCTCAAACCTTCCCCTTGAGAAATTTGTATATGACAGTCGAGAAGAGAGCGTACCCTCCTTTTCCAACGTCTGGGATGGCAGTAAAGTATCACTAGGATTCTTGAAGGTCTCCCAGACACTGCTGAATTTGCTATCTTCAAGCACAAAAGTGCCATCATCGTTCAAAGCACCATGTGAAACTCTAGAAAAAATGTTGTCTGGTTTCCATAGCTCCCCACCATCAGGGGAAGTAAGCACTAGCCCACCATCAGCAGTAAGCATTAGTTTTGACCCTTTCGGTGCTGGAGGAGCTGGATTGTCTCCACTAGGATACCAAACTATGGTTCTTTCTGGTATATTGGCATACCAGATGGAAACCAAGAAAAGCTCATCATTATCTTCAAGTGGGTGAAACCCAAAAGCAAAATCCCCAGAAGGTGAAACCACCCATGGGGAGTTGTTCCCAGCAGAGAATGATTCACCAACAGTTATATTACTTCTGGTTTGGGCAAAAACACAAACAGGAGGCAGGCTCAATAAACAGAGTAAAAGAACCTGTTGAGGAAAATCCATTGCCAGAAAATTTTGGTTAGTATAACTTAGAAGCTAACAATTAATCAAACCCATGGCTTACAATGAGATAGGATTCTGTTGTCACAAGTCAAGTTGGAAGTCTTCTTTTCATTGAATTAGCCATAGCTGTACTAAAATGGTGGACCACATCTGTCAGCAACTATGAATAGTATAGAGTAAACTCGGGGATTCCGTCAAAGGGAAAGTCTATTTGCATATCGCATTTTTACGCCCAGTAGTACATATTATTTTTTTTTAAAAAAAAAAAAATTGTGTTGTAAAGATAAAATTATAATAAAAAATTAAAAATATCTATTAAAAAAAAACTGAAGATAAAAGTGGGTGTGTAAATGCAGATGTGGACATCTCTTCAGTCAATACATGTGATCCTCGAAAAAAAATCTTAGTGGCTTGATTTCGTAAATATCAACAATTCAACATTTATTTTGTTTACACTAAGGATATATTTACATTATTGGGACCAATAAATTATAAATTATTATGCTAAAAATTGAGGAAACCTTGCAAGTAATATAAAGAAATATAGGATATGTATATAATGCTCTTCCAAAAAAATATAGGGGTATGGTTTCCTTTTTTTCTTTTTTTTTTTTTCTTTTTATATTATAAGTTGTATATCATGAAACAATTTTGTTCTTTTTTTAATAACAAAAATCCCACTCCATCTAAATTGTGAGAAATTTAAGCACTTTATCATTATGAAAGATTTATATATATGGTGTGAAAAATTTCACACGTTGTTTGATCTTTCATGTTATTGCTAAGGAAAAATATTAATTAGACTTTAGGAAAACAGTTACAATGCCTCTGAACTATAATTTGTTTCCAGTATTGACTCATCACCAAAATATAAATTATTGTAATTTCATGCTTCAACATATTCATTTTATGACAAAATTGAATTAAGTTGATTATTCTTTATTAAATCATTTTAATTAAATTTTACTAAAATAATGGTGGACACTTAATATATTATAACGTGTGGTACACTGTGGAATATTTTCCAACAGAAAATTCTCACGATAAATTACCAAGTTCCTAATGCAAACAAATTTTGCTATTGAAATGTCACGTAAGTTATCTTCCTTCAAATTATCTTATTGAAGTGCCTAGATTCCAAGTATTGTCACGCAAGCTATTTTCCCTCAAATGTCAATTCATTATATAAGTTTTTTTTTCAGAAATTCAATATATAATTTAAGCATACTTGCTCGGCATCATTTATTAAAAAATGGGTATTGGCTTTTTATTTCCTCTCTTCCCTTTTTATTATAGGTTTCATAATAGGTAATAATGTTTTTTTTTTTTCATAATCTTAGGGTCTACAAAAAAATTCTTGGCCTTTAAGAATTTTTTTATATTTTTATTTCCTATTTTCATTGCATGAAAAATATTTTATTTTCAAAGTTTTATTTTTTAAAAAAAATATTTATTTTCATATTCATATAACTATCCAATAATTAACTTTAACATATTTTATTGAATCATTAGTACTTTTTTTAAAATAAAACAATAAAATTACCACTAATCATTTTTCTGAAACATTGTTTTTAGAGGCTACTCAAAATATTTTATATTCATTGAATCAAATGTGATTTTAGACAAAAGAGTAAATATAATTCTCATATTCTTTTATTCTTTTCACTAAGCAGTATTCTCTTCATTTCATAATATGTGTTATTTTAATATTTTTACTTTATTTCAAAATATTGTTCTTTTAAAGTTTTAAAACTTTGTCAAATATTTTATTTCTTTTATACCTTTGTTCAATAAAATAATAAATAATAATATAATTAACAAAAAGATTAAATAAGAACAATATTAAAAAAAATGATTGATCACATTGACTTTTATGAAGTTTCCACATAAAATGTTCTCGGCGAAGATGAACCGCCAGATGCTTAAATATCAAAGCCTTGGCAAATTATCCTTTTGTCAAATGTCAATCCATTTTATAATTTATATATACTTCCAAACCATTATTAAATGGTTATGGGTCCCTCTACCTTGAGTCATTAGCCTATCTTATTAATATTTTAAAATTAAGGTGACTCAATTAAAATTTCTTATTTGTTATGAACAATATTATTAGTACAGAGGTCTATATTCAAGAGCTTTCACTACCTTGAAGGTTATAACTATTATGTGTTATTATCTTTGGAGGTTATAACTCCTAATGACTTTATGTAATATTATTCCTTAGGTTATATCCTACAAAGTAATAGGTATTCATTGTACATTATGTAGTTACAAATTTATACTTATAAATAAAGCACTTCACTTGTATTGGTGTACACACAAGGAAATAGAAGAAAGCTCTCTTGTTCTTGATATTCTAGTGTTGTCTCTACTCTCCATTTTCATCATTTTCATAACACGTTATCAGCACGAAGCTCTACTCTTTCACCACTCTTTGCCATGCGGTTGAGAATTTCATTTTGCTTTTGAGTTCTCATGACAAGGTATTGCTTTTTCAACTATTACTTTAGTCAAATTAGTCTATTACTTTACATGTCATTTTGTCCAATTCCTACAAATCATCTTTTGTCTCTTTTGGTCAATGTTAGACCATTATAATCATATATTGTGGAGCCAAGTGAATCTATCATTGGCCAAATAAATCTATGAGCCTTGAAGTGCCATAGAATGAATTTATACAAATAAGTCTATGTGCCCTGAAGAGCCATAGCATGGATTTTATAAAAAAATTTCCATGAATCTAGAAGGACCATGGCATATAAGAGAGTAATACAAATGAGCTATGTGTCTAGAAGAACCATAGCAAGATGACTGAAAATTCACTTTTATAATTCTAACCATTTTAGTTTATTCTTTCTATCCTTTGATAATGTTATTGTCTAGTCTAATATCGTTATCATCTTTACCTTGTTGGATTATTGGTTTTTACATATTTTGTGAATGATATTTATCTCATATATTTTCTAATGTTATCTTGTTATTTTATGATAGTTTCAAATATGTTAAATCTTGCAAAACTTGAATTTGTGGCTCTTGACATTACTGGAAAGAATTATTTGTCATCAGTAATAGATGCTGAAATTCACTTAGATGCAAAAGGGCTTGGAGACACCATTAAAGAAGGGAATGAAGCATCTAATCAAGATAAAGCAAAGGCCATGATATTTCTTCGCCACCACCTTGATGAAGGGTTAAAAATTGAATACCTAATGGTAAAAGACCCACTTGTCCTTTGGAACAAATTGAAAGAAATGTATGACCACCAAAAAACTATAATCCTTCCTAAAGCTCGTTATGATTGGATGCATTTACGCTTACAAGATTTTAAAACTATAAGTGAGTATAATTCTGCATTATTTAGAATCAGTTCTAAACTGATACTATGTGGAGAAAATATCACTGATGAAGATATGTTAAAAAAAACATTCTCCACTTTCCATGCATCTAATGTGCTCCTGCAGCAGCAATACCGTGAAAAAGGCTTTAAAAGATATTCTGAATTAATTTCATGCCTTCTTGTCGCGGAAGAAAATAATGAGCTTCTTATGAAAAATCATGAGTCACGTCCAACTGGTGCTAATCCATTCCCTGAAGTGAATGTAGTGGCACATGACCACTATAATTATAGGCAAACTTGTGGTCACAGTCGTGGACATGGACGTAGACGTGGTCGTGGCCATAGACATGGTGGTACTAAAAGCATAATTTTTCCCCGGAAGCAGAAAAATGAAAAGGAGAAGGTTGGGCAAAGTAGCAAGCATGTAGAAAACACATGCTACCGTTGTGGTGGTAAAGGCCACTGGTCCCGTACCTGTCGTACACCAAAGCACCTTGTTGATTTGTACCACTTAAAAATAAAGGCAAAAAGGTTTAGACAAATTTTGTCTTCAAAGATGATTCTGATTATGAGAATATTGATGTCTCGCACTTGGATGTTGCTGACTTCTTTGCTGACCCAGATGGAAAAATTGATCACCTAATTGGTGATGGGACTGTTCAAAAATAAATTGTTCAAGCTTGTTTTAATGAGTTTTTATCTTTACTTTAAACAATGAAAAGTTTACTTGTAATTTTATGTTTAAGCATATTCTATTTTACACTTTTGTTTCAAGCAATAAAGAATTCTCTCGTACATATTATTTACACTTTTATTATATATATTTTTTAAGAATGGCTACACCATCTGTGGGTATTGGCAATGAGGATTTGTGTCTTGCTGATAGTGCAACTACTCACACAATTCTCAAGGATAGAAAGTATTTTTCTCATTTAGTAATGCAAGAAGCCAATGTTAGTACTATATCAGGTAGTACAAGAATAATTGAAGGCTTCGGAAGAGCCAATGTGTTATTACCAGAAGGAACAAAGTTACATATTGATAATGCTTTTATGCTCCAACAAGTCTCATAGAAATTTGATAAGTTTTAAGGATATCTGCCGAAATGGATACCATATTGAGACAAAAAAAATGAGGGAAATAGTGAATATCTTTATATTACAAGCATTATCTCAAATAAAAAGTGTGTATTGAAAAAATTACCTTCACTCTCTTCCGGATTGTACTATACATATATAAGTACAATTGAAACACATGCCATTGTAAACCAGAAGTTTACAGATTATAATCAGTTTATTGTTTGGCATGACCGGTTGGGTCATCCCGGTTCAATAATAATGTGAAAAATTATTGAAAATTCTCGTGGACATACAATGAAGAACCAAAAGATTCTTCAATCTAGTGACCTTTCATGTGCTGCTTGTTCACAAGGAAAGTTGATTATTCGACCATCACCAATAAAAGTTGAGAGCGAGCCTCTCACATTTTTAAAGCGCATACAAGGCGATATATGTGGGCCGATACACCCACCATGTGGACCATTTAGGTATTTTATGGTATTAATCGATGCATCGACTAAATGGTCATATGTTTGTTTGCTATCAACTCGCAACCAGGCGTTTGTGAGGTTATTTGCTCAATTAATTAGATTAAGAGCACATTTTTTTGATTATCCAATCAAGAAAATACGCATTGATAATGCTGGTGAATTTACATCCCAAGCTTTTAATGATTATTGTATGTCTATTGGGATTGAAGTTGAACATCATGTAGCTTATGTTCATACACAAAATGGACTTGCAGAATCACTTATTAAGTGTATAAAACTAATTGCAAAGCTATTGCTCATGAGGTCGAAACTTCCTATGTTTACTTGGGGACATGCAATTTTGCATGCTGCAGCACTTATTCGCATCAGGCCAACAAGTTATTAAAAGGTCTCCCCTTTACAAATGGTTTTTGGTCAGGAACCTAATATTTCCCATCTAAGAATATTTGGTTATGTGGTTTATATTCCAATTGCTCCACCACAACGCACAAAGATTGGGTCCTCAAAGAAGGTTGGGAATATATGTTGGTTATGAGTCTCCATCTATAATAAGATATCTTGAGCCAACAACAGGCAATTTGTTTACGGCTCGATTTGCCGATTGTCATTTTGATGAAATAAGTTTTCTAACCTTGGGGGGAGAAAATAAGCAGTTGGAACTAGAAATTAGTTGGAATGAAAAACCATTCTCTCATTTTGATCCTCGTACTAAATAATGTGAACTGGAAGTTCAAAAGATAATTCATTTGCAAGGTTTAGTAAACCAATTGCCAGACGTGTTCACTGACCCAAAGAAAGTGACTAAGTTATATGTTCCAGCTGCTAATGCTCCAATTAGAGTTGATGTCCTTGAAGGACAAACGTCTATTACAAATAAGTCTGATGTACGCCATAAGCGTGGCAGACCAGTCAGTTCCAAAGATAAGAATCCTCGAAAAATGAAAGGAGCTAAAAACTTAGATGGTCAAATCGAGGATAAGGTGACTCTAGAAGAGTCCCCAAAAAAAACTCTTAAAGAGTGTTCAGACATAATTAGAGTTTCTGTTCCAAATGGAACTCAGGTACCTGAGAAATGTGAAAATGAAGAGATCTCGATAAATTATGTCATGAATGGAATGCGATGGAACTGAAAAAATGTCAACGTTGACAATTCTTTTGCATATAATATGGCGCTTGATATAGTAAAAGGTGATGAGGATTATGAACCAAAATCTGTTCAAGAATGCAAACAAAGGAAAGATTGGCCAAAATGGAAAGAACAAAATAAAGGCAGAATGAAATGCCCTTACAAAGCGAAAAGTTTTCGAACCTGTAGTCCGTACACCTGAAGGTGTAAAGCTAGTTGGATACAAATGGGTATTTGTACGAAAATGAAATAAGAAAGGCGATATTGTGAGATATAAAGTACGACTTGTTGCTCAAGGGTTTTCACAAAGACCTGGCATTGATTTTGATGAAACTTATTTACCTGTGGTGGATGCAATTACTTTTCGCTACTTAATTAGTCTGACAGTGCATGAAAAACTTGATTTGCATCTTATGGACGTTGTTACAGCCTATTTTTATGGCTCACTTGATATTGATATTTATATGAAACTCCCTGAAGGATTTCATTTGCCTGAAGCAAATAATCTTGGTTCTCGAGAACATTATTCAATTAAATTGAATAAATCTCTTTATGGATTGAAACAATCTGGTCGTATGTGGTATAATCGCCTTAGTGAATATCTGATAAAGGAAGGATACAAAAACGACCCTATTTGCCCATGTATCTTCATTAGAATGTCTAGAAATGAGTTTGCTATAATTGTTGTATATGTCGACGATTTGAATATTATTCGAACTCCTGAAGAGCTCCAAAAGGCTGTTAGTTGCTTGAAAAAAGAATTTGAAATGAAAGATCTAGGAAGGACAAAGTTTTGTCTTGGTTTACAGATCGAACATTTAAAGAATGGAATTTTTGTGCACCAAGGGGCTTATATTTCAAAGGTGTTAAATCAGTTCTATATGGACAAATCACATCCATTAACTACTCCAATGGTAGTAAGGTCTTTAGATGTGAACAAATACCCTTTTAGGCCTCGAGAAGAAGGTGAAGATGTACTTGGTCCTGAAGTACCATATCTTAGTGCTATTGGGGCACTAATGTATCTTGCTGGTTACACACGACCTGATATTTCTTTTGTTGTCAATTTGTTAGCAAGATATAGTTCTTCACCCACTCGAAGACACTGAAATGGAGTGAAGTATATACTACGTTACCTTAAAGGTACAATGGATATGGGTTTGTTTTATTCAAATGTACCCCAACATGACCTTATAGGTTATGCAGATGCGGGATATTTATCTTATCCACATAATGGTATATCACAGACAGGCTATTTGTTTACATATGGCGGTGCAGCCATCTTATGGCAGTCTATGAAATAAACAATAATAGCCACATCTCCTAATCATGCAGAAATTATAGCATTGCATGAAGCTAGCCGAGAATGTGTTTGGTTGAGATCTGTGATCCATCATATACAAAAGGATGGTGGTTTATCTTCAAGCAAATTGATTCCAACAATCTTATATGAAGATAATACTGCATGTATCACTTAAGTAAAAGAAGGGTACATTAAAAGGGAAATAACCAAACATATTTCACCAAAGTTCTTTTCCACTCATAATCTTCAGAAGTATGGTGAAATAGACATTTAACAAGTTCATTCATGTGATAATTTAACATATTTGTTTACCAAGACACTTCCTACTTCAACATTTGAAAAGCTTGTCTGTAACATTGGAGTTCGTCGACTGAAAGATCTTAATTGATATTGCCATACGCACTATACTCTTTTTCCCTTAACCATGGTTTTTTTTTTTTTCCATTGGGTTTTTCCTGGTAAGGTTTTTAATGAGGCAGCATCTAGTAACGTATGAAAAAATGATGTACTCTTTTTCCTTCACTAGGTTTTTGTCCCATAGGGTTTTTCCTTATGAAGGTTTTAATGATGCACATTCTTAAGAGATAGACATCTAAGGAGGAAGTGTTATGAATAATATTATTAGTATGGATGCCTATATTCAAGAGCTTTCACTACCTTGAAAATTATAACCATTATGTGCTTTATGTGTCATTATCTTTAGAGGTTATAACTCCAAATGACTTTATGTAATATTATTCCTTAGGTTATACCCTACAAAGAAATAGGTATTCATTGTACATTATATAACATTATAGGTGAGTTATAAACTTGTACCTATAAATAGAGCACTTTACTTGTATTGATGTACACACAAGGAAATAGAAGAAAGCTCTCTTATTCTTGATATTCTAGTGTTGTCTCTACTCTCCATTTTTATCATTTTCATAACATTATTAAGTGAGATTTGATTAAGTTGAGAGAAAAGATAACTGGGAAAAAACTAGAGGGGAAATAAATTTTGAAAAAACAAAAAAAAAGTAAAAAGAGAAAAAAATATTTTCACTTCACTTTTTTCTCTTTTCATTTTCTCTTCTCTCATTCTCTCCTCGTCCAAACACTGCATTGTAATATTTTGGAGAACAGAATTTCATTGCTCTATATACAATAAAAATACTCTAAACAAAACCTCTAAACGTGATCTAACAATAAAAGATTTATGTAACATTTAAGATATTTGAGATTCGATTAATTCATTCAATAAAAAAAACAAAAAGGAAATACTCTAAACAAATTTCACTGTCTAAAACTATGGCTGAGCATTGTCAAAAAGGGAGAAGCAATATATAAACTGCCTTGAGTCAAACCATGCCAAAGGGCAAGCATATCTGATCATCAACTAATATATGAAACATAAGTTACAGAACAAGAGTCTTAAATTACTAAAAAAGATAGAAATGCTCATTACTTGAACAAATGGCATATAAGAGAACAACACTGCTGTATATACAACACAAATACAAATACGAATACTCTAACCAATTTTCGCTGCCTCTAATTTCTAAGTGTTTTTCCTTTTCTGTGTTTTAACCTCTTAATAGTAATGGTATTTGGAATATATATCTGAGTGAGCAGGCCATTCATGAAGAACAAGAAAGCATGCAAACACCTGGTCGATAAGCCCAAGCAGGGGGCAAGCGAGCATATTTTTCCATTCCTGGCTGCTCGTCAAAGGGACGCTCCATTAATTTAAGCAACCTTCGAACTTCACTAAAATCACCTACTTCAGCAGCATCAATGGCGCTCTGGCAGAGATAGTTCCTGAGTATATATTTAGGATTCACAGAATCCATTGATGCCTTTCTCTGCTCATCTGGAATGCTACTATTAGAAAGCTGCATAAACCCAGAATGCTTGTGTGAGATGATAATAATTGCCAGTAAAGAAGTTCTTTATTCTTTGGATAAAAGAAGAGTTGAATAAGAAAGGATGAATTGAAACAACAAATTATCATATATGCAGAAAACAAGAAATGATGGAACAATGAGCAATTATTTTAGGTAGAATTAAAAGAAGGACTCCAATATTGTCTTTCTTACGCATCAAACAGAAAATGACAGTAAATCAAGAAAAGCCAAGAACTTGTCAAAATCCTCACTGTAAAAGAACTTGGTTCTTGTGTTTAGATGAATTTTCATTTCTAAGACAAGGGAAGTTGAATACAGAAATTTGAAGATGCCCAGTAACTTAACAAGGACGGTGTTCGTTCATTTTCTACAATTATGTGGACTGTGGACAATGGTGCATCGAAAATATTGGAGCTTAATGCACAATATTTGATGCTGAACACCAAAAGAATATCTGAATCTCCACATGTAAGTGAATATCCGCTATATTATTATATACACATTATATAATTTCTCAGCAAGGCCAACACTAGCAGTTTGCTTTCATGTTATCTTGATTCAAGCTTGTAATATAGACCATTGCCAAGGTCTCAAAATATACTCCCTTTGTGATTCTACATCTAATACGGGTTATGATTGGAATTCTAACAATGTACACCGCAGAATCAACAAAACTTTGTACATTTTTTTCACTAACAAGTAAGAAAATAATAAAATTTGACCAAATAGCCAAATGAAGATGCACTGTACCTCATGTATATAGGATTTTACCCAACTAATCCATGCCTCCTTACGCTCCTGACCAATATCCAGCAGAGCAGACTTCAGAGGGACCAACAACTCATCATCCGGAATACTTGTGTCTACTTTTATGTTGGAAAGCAGGCGAAAGAAGTTTGTGTAATCGACTTTATCAACAGCCAAATTACTAAGAAGCTTACTGATAAGCTGCTTATTGTATCTAGGGAGGCCAAGCTTCTTGGTCATTATAGCTTGATAATCATCCATAAATTTGGTTCCATATCTGAAGCAAACCAAGTATAAAATAATAAATTCAACACCCAATCAGACACATCAGTTGCCCTTTTTTTTTTTTTTTTTTGGGAGGGGGAAGGGGGGGCGCAAACAGAATTGCTACCTACCTTTCCAATACATAGTTAGCCTCGTTCTGATTTATTAACTGAGCAGATGATAGTGTTGTTGTTAACTGTGCAACATTCCATAAACCAATATCAGGCTGGTTTGCAAAACAGTATCTTCTACCAGGAAGATCTGTGGTATTAGGGGTGAAACTAGGATCAAAGGCATCCAAAAACCCAAATGGACCATAATCAATTGTGAGACCCAAAATACTCATGTTATCGGTGTTCAGTACACCATGGGTGAAACCAACCCCTTGCCAGCTTGCAATCAAAGAAGCAGTACGCTCAGCAACCTCTACAGCCCAAGCTGATGTAGAACACATGATTGGAAAAATAAAGAGCAAAATAGTTATAACAAAAATTTCCAGAAATGTGCACAATGAATGTCACGGTTAAAACAAATAACAATAGCAGATGTACGCTGCTTCTATTATAACATAAGTTTGTATAGCCTGATTTCCTTGGAAGCAAAAATGGTCCTATCTTGTGACTCCATATCAAAACCAGATAGAATGTACAATACAGCAAAAGTTACATAAGGTGAATTGAGTATAGAAACAGATTATAAAAACTCGTCATAATTTCTTCAGAGAAACAGATTATGGAACAGCAGTGAACACTCACTCACACACATTCTCCCTGGAGGCCCAAGGATTGAAATCCTTCAGAGAGCAAGCTCTCCCAGAGGAGGCCAAGCTTCCAATCACAACTCTCAAAATGAACTCTGATCAATCACTACCTCTAGCCTACTCTTCTATATATAGATAGACTACTTTAACGGACTTTCCTAGTCAGCACTGGTCAAATGCCAGCTCATCTCCTGACTGTCTTCCTAGTTTTCAGAAATTAACTCTCACTTCTTTCTTGTATTAATTAATTCCCTTTACTATTGTATCATAGCATCATCACTCCAAGATTAAAAGTTTGGTTACTATTACTAACCAGGTAAAAGTTCAGTTACAAACCTGCATACTTGTTTGAAGTAAGATCCACAACTGAATGATCTTCATCACCAGTGCTGAAAGATAAACTCTCACTTTCAGTCTTACTCATGTTCTCAATATGAGGAAAGTGATGCATAATGGCATAGTCTGCCAAAGCACGAACAAGACCAAGGTCCTCTTTATCCCTGGAGGCATGTATTTGGTATGATCCAAAACGTAGAAAAGATTGGGCAACTCTGCACACAATTGCACCAGGTTCTTCCTTTGGATTGCCACTGCAAGTGAAGTATTAACATTCATATTCATATGATTAATTTTTTGTAAGAGCAAATATATGCATAATTTTCAAAAACCAAGGTTTCAATTGCCAACCAAGTTCATTTTTTAACAATCAGACGCCTAACTTTTAAAGAAAAATCAATATTAAAAAACCAAGATCAAAACTTTTTCTTTGTACACAACAATAAGCCTTATCCCACATAGTGGGAAAAACCTTTTCTTTGTATGTGAAAAGATATTCATTTTGTTATTCATCTTTGCATCTTGTGAAGAAAGATCAATACTGAGAAGCTGAAATCAAAAGCATGTATCGTATAATAAGATTTGGAACATCATTACCAATAATAATAATGATGATGATGATAAGATTTGGGACATCATCTAGTTATGAGAGGTTGTAATATCAAACATAGGATGGAAAATTTGCCCTCTCTACAATCATATAAAATGCTGTAGGTATGAATAATATGATGAAAAATAGATATGCAAATAAAACACCAGCATTTCAATTTTGAAGAGCATACTCATAGAACATGTCTCGAGTGACCAACTTTCCAGTAGTCACAAGACAAAGAGCACGGGTTGTTGGAATCCCCAAATGATGCATTGCTTCACTGCACAGGAATTCCCTGATGCTACTACGTAGTACTGCAAGGCCATCAGCAAACCGACTATAAGGAGTCTTCCCAGCACCTTTAAGTTGCAGTTCCCATCTCTGAGAGTTGGAATTAAGTATCTCTCCAAGCGTTATTGCCCTACCATCACCCAATTGCCCAGCCCACATACCAAATTGATGTCCTCCATAGCACTGGGCATAAGACAACCTGTGTTGAAGAATACCAATCAGCGCAAAATCAAGCACTACTAGACCAGCTAAAGTCTGCTAACATGACGATAAACACTTACACTCCCACCAAAGGAGATGCACCAGAGAATAGAATGGGAAAGTCAGGTCTTTCAAACCTGAAACCCAAAACCAACAATGGTTAGTACTAGAAAGGAAGATCCATGGACCTGGCCCCATTGACTCTGAGAAAGACCAAGAGAAATAGAGGCATAGAAAAAATACTGATGAGGATACCTATACAATTTTAAATCAAACTAGTATAAATAGAGGACTTGATGGAACACACTTACTCTCTATGGTCCAAATCAAGCAGATCAGCAACTGCTTCTGACCATGCTACAAGTTGAGGATTATCTACCTCAGCTGATGGTGATACTTTTGTATAACAAGCATGCAACACCTAAGTATTTGAAGAAACATATTAAAACACCAACAGTTCATGATAAAAATAATTTCAAACCTTAACTACCAAGACTTGTGTGACACATCTTCCTGTTTGATTATCATGCAAAGATTCAGAACTATATCTCCTCATTTTAGTTTCTTAAAGAGTGATGAAAAATGAATGAAAAGAATGTTGTATTACAGTTCCTATTCTGTGCAGTTTCTTCACTAGATTCTCAGCACACGCATCCATCTATAATAGCCCATTCACTTTTTGAAGCAATTTGGAAAATATTAGCAGTTGGAAGATTTTATTTTTGGGCCATTAACTTCATATCATCGGTTAAGTTTTTTTTCCCTGTCCAAAACTCTATACTTCTCCTTACAAAATTTAAAAATTTGACCGATTGGGGAATTGTGAAGTGATTATTAAATTTTGTTCATTTTAGAGTTTTCAACACTAATTGAGATGTTCACTTTTTATAAGTATGACAGGTCTAAAAGGCCAAGCCATGGGGCCACTAGGCATAAACAGATTGAGTATAACCACTGTCTATGCTTAACAGAATAAAGATAGTCTTTCCATGTCACAGTTAGGATCACATAAATGAAGCAACAAATATAAGATCCTAGAAATCTTGAACATAATTTCTCTTTTATTCAAATGTATTATTGTATTAGCCCCTTAAACTCAAAGTATGCTCATACATTATATATATATATATAACTCAGAGACATAAATTCATAAAGAAGTGAATTCATCTCTAGATTGTTGTTCTAATATGTACAGCTCAGCATCATTGAATGGTAAGTATTAATGGATATACTCAGATATAGGGATGTGTTCCCTCAGAAATTTGAATAAGAATATAAAGAATTGTATACCCAAAGTTACAAAACGAAGTAAAATTTTGCCCTGTATATTGTTTTTTCCCTTGTATTTAATATGGTAACCTTTGATGCACAAACATTCCACCATGAAGGGCAGTTGAATGGTAAAGCTCTCTCTACAGTTTTATTGATTTGGAGAAAGGCTAAGACCTGAATTGCCACTACTACTGCTGATACTTGACGTTGAACAGTTGTAAGACAAGACAAAGCTTTTTTTTCTTTCTTAATTTTGCTACCACAACTTTTTTTAAAACAGCCATGACCACAAAATGATCATGAACATTTCGTTCTCCAACCACACCAACAAATTCCAATTTGATGATGTTCACTCTTCTCAGTTCAGATTTTGTATAAAATGCTTGTGTGCACTGGTCTAGCTTGCACTGAGATGGTAAAATTTGGTGCTCCAGTTCTGTGCGTGCATATAAGATATGGTCAATTCGATTAAAGAATTTGGTTGGGTCCTTTCTGAACGATGAGAGGAATGTTAGTGGACTAGCAGGAAAAGACATTGTTCAAGTATAAAAACAAGATGCGTGCATTTATTAATTGTACATTTTCATCCCTACCTCTGGTTCCCAAAACAAAATCCAAAAACATATAGAAAGCTTAAAACTGATTGAAAGCAATACTATTGTGCACACAAAGGGGATTTTATTATTCAAACTGAACAATTTTATGATTTTATCCAGATATTACCACATAGTTGACTCTTCTGATACAATTAACCCATAAGAATAATATCTATGAGTCCTACTCTTCTAAGGCTACAATCTTTCACATACTGGAACCATAATTTACTAGAAGACCAAACAAAAGAAAGGAAAAAATTCCAGTATTGAATAAATTAAGCTTTCCCAAAACCAATCCAAAAACTAAAGCTATATTCTCCTGCACTCTCTATCAATGGCGGAGCTTTGTTAGGGCAGAGAGTGGCCAAAAAAACAGTTTACTAGATATAGGCGTGCTTGTTATTCTAGCAATATGAGCATTGTTAATTAGAAGAAACCCAGAAAAATTGTTCTTTTCGTTCTGCATTGTCCTCTGATTTCTCATACGGCAAGCTCAATCACATAAGGCCAATTGATGAGAGAAAATGGAAATGGCACTTTGGTATCATACATGCTCAATTTTAAAATGGATTTCTTTAGCTTAGGAAATCCCACATTGAGATATGTTTGGATTTGGTGCTATAACATAGCACAATCTACACAGAGAAAAATATGGTAGATTATTCAATACAGTTCGATTGATTAGTGGAGTATTCAGTGATGTTTACAATATGGTAGAGTAATCTATCACCTATGATAAATGATAAATGCTTGTTTCTTCATAAGTATTTATCTTATTGATGACTTCAAGCATTTAAAAGAATAAAGAGTAGCACTTTAAATATTTCTCTAATTTGTGCTTCATTTCTCTAATAAAGAGTAGCACTTTAAATATATGACCATAATTATATATGCCCTTAAATTTTGAATATATCATTTAACTAATTTAACACCCTAGATATTTTTATTGAAGCTCCGCCACTGCTCTCTATATAACTGATTCAACTTTATTAGCTTTACTGAACCATTTCAAAGAGGCCATCTGATATAGCACCACATACATGACTTCTAATAAATTTTTCATCTTTAATAACCCAGAAGAAGAAAACTACATGAATCCAAAAGTTGAAGCAAAACAAAATCCATATATTTGAAAAAAAAAAAAAAGAATTGTTGCAAACCTCTCTTGGAAATTTATCGGTTCTGGGATCGCCAGGCAATTCTCTAATGAACGAATGGTCCCAGTTCAGATCTTCAAGCTTCAACCTTGCCTTCTTACTATGACTCCGATCATCATCGGCACCAGGATTGCTTTCCAGGCTCTGATTCTTCAAACTCTCCGTTACCGAATCGACGGACGCCGTAACGCCCTGTGTGGGTGAATCCATTGAAACACTACCGCTACTGCTGGCGCGGCATGCGAGGGCGAGCCGGCGAGAAGGAGAGAGCGGAGATTTCGAGAGATTGCAAGGGTAAAAATGGAATTTGGCGGTTCGGCGTGGAGAGCAGCGAAGGGAAACGAGGGCACAGAAGGATGAGAGAGAGAGCGATGTTGTCTTAGAAGAGAAATGGGAAAGCATGTTTTTTGGGGCCTGTTTTTTTTTTCGAGAATTTTTGTTGACGGTGGCTGCGTTAAATGTCACGCTGAACACGGTCAGTCGGGTTGTTTTCAATGTTTCAAACCCATGAAAATGGGAAAAGAAGAAACAAAAAAGAAAAAATGGAACTTCTTTTAAAAAAAGAAAATAGGTCTTGTATCTGTGGACAGGTTGAGAATTCGTCACCAAGTACCTCACGTAACATTAAGAAGAAGCCACGTCATTTTTAATTCTATGTTTTTAAGGTTTAATTCTGTTTTTTTAGTCAAGTAAAATACAATGATATAAGTAAAGATGGAAAAGACTCTAAACTAGTTTGGTTTGTATAAAACTTAGTGAATTTAAACTTGATTCAATTTAATTAATAAATTAATTTTTTTAACTCAAACTCGATTCATTTAAAAGTTTACAGATTCAAGTTAGTTAAATTAAGTTTGATTAAATAAATATAAGATTATAATTATAAAATATAAAAAAAGTCTTATACAACTTGAAACTAGATCAAAATAACATAAAACTATAAAATATAATTAAATTCTATTGTAGATGAAACAAATATCTATCTAAACTAGAATAAACTGGTTAGGTTTTGCTAAATGATACTATTGACAAACAATGTAACGTTGACACTTGGAAAGTGTCTGCTCCTCTGTTGGACACCTGTCTATTTGTGGTAGCATGCGCATGTAATTTTTTTTTAATAAAGTTGGACATATGGAAAGCATGCAAGAGTAAAAGAAGTCACAGCACATATGCCTTTGCTTGTACAGATGGGCTCTCAGTATTGAAAAGAAATAAGAGGAAGTGAGAGAGACTTTTTTATTTTACAAAAATTCAAATCTAAATCTCTTCTAAATTATTTTTTTTTAATGGATAATGAATATGAATATAATAACTTAAAATGAGAGGGAGAGAGGGACTTTGTTTTTTCTATGGCAGTTGGTTTTAAACGTTCTTGGATTGGTCTTTCGTCTTCGTTTCTTCTTTTCCTTAACAGTTTCCCATTTCTTCTGCTCCAGTGAATTTATGTTGTTAGTATATATATGTTGACAAAAACTTCTACAAAAAAAGAAAGGCACACATAATTCTCTGTAGTTCTGAAAATTTATTTCTGTTAGTATTTGTTCTTGGTGTTTCTTTTTTTAAAAAAAAAAATTATTTTACTCCTCACGTATTTGTTCTTGGTGTTTCTTTTTTTTAAAAAAAAATTATTTTACACCTCTTGCAAGTTATTTGTTCTTGGTATTTCTTTTAAAAAAAAAAAATACTTTACTCCTCACGTATTTGTTCAAGTTATTTGTTCTTGGTATTTCCTTTTTTTTAAAAAAAAATTATTTTACACCTCTTGCAAGTTATTTGTTCTTGGTGTTTATTTTTAAAAAAAAAAAAATATTTCACACCTCTTGCAAGTGCACTAGGTTGAAGCTCTCTGTAGTTCTAAAAAATTATTTTTGTTGCAGTTTATGTTGTTAATGTATATATGTTGACAAAATTTATGTTGTTAGTATATATATGTTGACAAAAGCTCCTCACAAAAAAAGAAAGGCACACCTAATTCCCTGTAATTCTGAAAAATTATTTCTGTTAGTATTTGTTCTTGGTGTTTCTTTTTTCTAAAAAAAAATTATTTTACTCCTCATGTATTTGTTCTTGGTGTTTCTTTTTTTTTAAAAAAAAAAAAATATTTTACACCTCTTGCAAGTGCACTAGGTTGAAGCTCCCTGTAGTTTTGAAAAATTATTTTTATTGCAATTTATGTTGTTAGTATATATATGTTGACAAAAACTCCTCACAAAAAAAGAAAGGCACGCATAATTCCTTGTAGTTCTGAAAAAATATTTCTGTTAGTATTTGTTCTTAGTGTTTTTTTTTTTTTCAAAAAAATTATTTTACACCTCTTTCAAGTGCACTGGGCCGAAGCGGCATGACCAAAAACCCAAGTAAGTTGGCTGAAGTGGACTATTCATCTGAGACATTGAAATTACCTATTAGGGTAACAATCATGTGGAAGGTCTTCAAGTTTGGGAAAATGCAATCTCTAGACATGGTTTTTATGGATGAGGATGTGAGTTGTTTATTTATTTTGTTTCTTTTGCTTAATATACAATGGTTATCACTTTGGGTTTAATGTCTCATTCTAGAGTAAATTGGTTATGATTTAGGGTTTGAAGATGCTAGCATCCATACATCATTCTATGGTGGACAAATTTAAGCACTTATTGGAAGAGGGGAAAACATATATCATGACTAATTTTGCGGTATTGGAAAATGACCAACAGTTAAGGGTTTCAAAGTTGCTTTACAAGTTGAAGTTTGTGCGGACAACAACAATTAGGGAGTGTGTGCTTGCAAATATTCCACTGCATGCATTTTCATTCACACCTTTTGAAAAGATCTTATTTGAAAAGGCTCCATCAAACGTTTTAGTAGGTAATGCAGATGATTTGGCATTATAAACTTGGTATATGATATATTTGTTTATACTCAACCTGTTAGTGATGGAACTCCCCTTTTCTTTTTATGATTATAGATGTTATTGGGCAGGCTTTCAATGTGGATGATGGCCGAAATGTTAACGTGAAAAGAAAGAACACTGTGTCACCAATGGTTGAGTTCAATCTATTGGACCTAAATAATTTGTACAAGTGATTGCATCTTAAAATTTCCAATAATTCATTGTTTTTATTTGTCTCATGAATGGTTAAACTATTTTTATGTATGGTTTTTAGTCAGAATGTTATATCATGCACTTTGTGGAATGATTTTGCCAATAAATTTATCTCCTACATGGAGATGAACCCTGCTAGCCTAGTGGTGATTATTCTAACTCAAGCAAATATCAAAGACACTAAGAGTAAGATATTGTCCAGTATGATTTTAGTCATATGCGTGTTTCATTTATGTATTTTTTTAATATGTGTGTTGTGATATTGTTCATGTCATTATAGGCAGTTTGTATCCGGTTGGGGTTCAAAGCTATTGGACAGCATCAAAATTGTTTATTGATGAGCATATCAAAGAGATCAATGAGTTTAAAGCAAGGTAAAAGAATATGTATTCAGTTTAGAAAAGCAAGTGTAGTTGTTTAATTGATGTATGCTTCATTAACTAAACTACATAGTTACTCAATAAGCTTGCATGCTATAGTTTGGCAAAATGGGATAGTTTTGTCTCCAAACAATATTCGCAGTATTCACAATCTTCTCAAATGACTGACGATGAGAAGTTCATAAAGAATACTCCTCTGAAAGCTATGTTTGAATTGCAACAATTCAAGGAGGTAACTTTAAATCTATGTTTTCTATTAGTGCAAACTCTCGCTTGAGTTTGTTACATAAAGTTTGAAGTTTTTTTTTTTTTTTTTCATTTAGGTTATTTACATTTAATGCTGTTATTCTATCTCTTTTGTAGGCCAATTTGTGTGTGACAGTTGGACAGATTGCCAAGGTCTACACTGACCCTGGATGGTTCTTCTATGCTTGCACTAAGTGTGGGAAAAAGACAAATCTAATTGATTAGGGTAAAATATAGATGTGGCCACTGCAAGACATTGGACTCAACCCCGCATACAAGGTGCTTATTCAAATCATTATAATAGAAAAAGATCCATTGATTATACTCAAGCTCACTTCTTATGAATTAATTAATTGAACAAAGCTCATCATTTAATCGATTTGAAAGTTATCATGGTTTTCATTAGATATAGGGTTGAGGTTCTGGTGCATGATGAAGAAAAGCATGCAAGGTTTGTCCTATGGGATCGTAAATGCATGAAGTTGACCGGCCATACTGTCAATGAGTTGATTGAACAGCTGCGCAAAGTAAATCATTCACAGCAGACAAGTTTAACTTTGTGGAATTTTTAATTCTTCAAAATATCTTATTTTTGTGTTGACTTCGATTCATGCTTGCAGGCAAGGGTGACTAATTTCAATGAATTCCCACAAGCTGTTGATGATTTAGTTGGAAAAATATGTGGCTTCAAAATAAAACCACAGCTTGGTGGAGCCACTTCCTTGGGGCAAGGAATATACTTTTCTATCTTAGAGTTGACTGATACAAAGGACTTAATTGATATTCTATAGGATAAGATTGAGCGTATTAAGGTGTGTTTGAGTTAAATTATTCAAATACATACTAATAAGCTTAACCCATTTTTTAAATGCATAATACATAACCATTGTGCTAATTATCTCTTGCAGACAAGCATGTTAGTAGATAGCCAATCACAAGAGGGATCAGTTGGCTTTGTGACCCCATCCAAGAGACTCGAGGCTTCTTTCTTGGATGGTGATGATGCCATCAATCTATCCTCTGGAGATTTGTCCATGACCAAATGCCATAAACAGAAGTTTGCTAAATGAAGTTACATGGGAATAGGCCAACTCAACAAAGTGGCAATGTGACATCTTTTTGGAGTTGTGTAAATCAACCAATGTAGGGTGCCTAATTATGGATGATACACATTTTGATAGTGCTGCATCTTTATTGCATGCTACCTTTTGTATGTATTTAGGTTGGCTCTTCTATATTTATGTTATGATGTCTAGCCTCTTATGGATTTCCGTACCAGCCCTTCTGTTAGAGTCATTATTCGGAATATTTCTTCTTCGAAGTTCAGGGTCATAATAGACATTCCAGAATGTTGTGATGTTACTTCATTAACGCAAATTGCATTAATTCACGCATTACCAATATAAAAACTACATTGCCGTCCCTGTTTGTTAAGCTGGTGGACTTGACATCACTCCTTTTGTTTGTAGACATCATGGTACAACCCTGCCAAAATATCGTCCTTCCATTCACAACCAAATTATCTTTTGGACCTCTCTGAATTGTTCTGATCAAGATTCTTGCTTTTTAATAAATATCATAAATCATAATATGTAGAAATCAAGGTTATCTTTTAATTTAAGTTCAGGAGTCCTATTTTTTTTAATATGATACTAATTTTATTTTAAACAATCTTAGTAAAAATGATTTCAAAATAATAAAGTCTCATATAATTAATAAATAATTGATTCTTTAAACATCTTACTAAAATTTTAATCATTCATTATGAAAAATAAATTATTAAACAATTAATATATAAAAATATTAAGTTACATCAATTTTTGCTTAGTTAAATTATTTTTTATTATTTCCAAGATAAAATTTCATCTAATTATTGACTTTATCTACATGAGGTAATTATTTCATCAAAATTACTTTATATAAAATTTTATATAAGATAGTTTTGGACTTTTATAAATGCTAAAGAATTTTAATTATTTTATAATTAATAATATATATTTTTAATTAAGTACATTTCTCACATTTAAAAATTTTATTTTATCAAATATTAAAAATAAAAATTAAATTATATTTAATTCAGTTTTTTATGTTTAAGAAATTTTAATAATATTTAATTATATTAATATATTCTACTTTTTTATTTCTACAAAAAAAAAAAACAGAATAGTGAATATAACAACGGACGAAAGCGAATGAAAACCACGCGCATGACCCGAATTCCAAGATCCAATCCTCAAAATGGTTATAGTGATGCCAGGGATGATTAGAAAGAGAGCGTGGCGAGTTCCGAGTGTACCTCAGATCACCAACAAAACTTGAGTTGCAGAAAGAGCCACAGTCAGAGAGAGAAGCAGTTCTAGAGAGAGAAACACATAGCTCGAACTTTGCAAGATCGCCACCTTTCTATTCAATGCTTCTGAGACAAATAGAAAGATAGCCATCATTCTATAACTCTCAGCTTATAAAGCAAAAAATGAATATTTTTATAGAAAAAGACCTCTAGGATATTTATTATGTGTACTTTTTTTTTTTTTTTTGTAAAATATTGTTATGACAAATTTATAAAACAACTTAAATATAATTAAAGATTGATTAGTTCAATTAAAGAATGTTGTCTCAATCAGATATATCTTATTCTTTAAGTTAAAAAAAGAGAATATAGATCATATAAAGAAAAGAAAATAGATAAAAACATAAAAAAATTATATTCATCAAAACAATCATGTCTGTCATATTTTCTTTTCCAATGTCTGTGAGGAGCGTTTGGCAAAATAGAAATGTGGTTTTTGTCTACTATGAAAGCCATACTATCTTATTTACGTATACCCGAGGCAAACGAATGCATGACAATGGATAGCTTGGATGAACCTTTTCTCATCTCTTGGTTAGTCCTTCTCTCCTTTACAATTCTTGAATGTTGAACGAATAGCAGCAAAAATCATGAGCTACGTGTGCTTACTTTATTCTGTTTCTTCACTCTCTTTGAGAGGCCATTTTCTTCCTGCAGTGCCCCCCGCATGTAGGAATAGAATCGTAGGAATTATGTTAGTAGCAGTTGTTCAGGAACACAATTTATTATTTCGATTGCGGACAATGTTGCTTTGGCAGATTACAAAAATGGCTTCATACTTAAGTATTTGCTCTACCGTGTGAGCCATTACAGTAGACCTAGATGCCCACGTCAACAAAATGCCTAAAGCCTTAAACTTTGTTTGATTTCCTACTTGGGAATGTTTGGTCATTCTTTGATTCAATAGATCTTTGAATTTGATGGTTTTGCTATATTTATGGACTTGCAGCCAAGGCCTCATGATTCTCCCCACCAATGTCTTATAAAGCGGAACAAGAAGACCTCAACGTTTTATTTATATCTTGCCCTTACACCAAGTACTGGTAAAATGCATTTTGTCCAATAGAGACAGATGAAAATGTCTAATGGCTAGAGTTAAACTTTCTCCTCTTCCACTTTCTCCGCTAGTGGATTTGAATGAATAAAGTCATCATCTATATGTGAATGACTAAAGCCATTATATATTTGACCAACTTGGTTGACCGGACTTCATCTAGAAGTTTGATTCGGTCAAAAAGTAGAAACTTTCATCTTCAATTTATTCATCTTAAGTAGTTTAGCTTATTTTTATCATAATATTTTAAAGAAACACAAGGAGTTTTGAGTTTTTTTTTTTGATAAATATGTTTTGTTTCTGAGCAATAATCAGATGTATTCTAGCAGCAATATTATTCCTCACCAAAAGTATGATCAGTAGACTAGTTGTTGGCTGTATTGATTAACGTTTTATTGGTGAATATAATTCCAAGACTAGGTAGAAAGAAAGTGGAATTCCTAAATCTAAGATTCACAACACGAGTAATACTAATACGGTATAATTCTTTTTTTTTTTTCCTTCTTTTTTTCTACAGTCATGAGACTTGTTCTTCTTCCTATCATGTATTAAAAAAATGTGCTAACAAAATGTTTTATTGGACAAAATTTGAAGTTGGATTAGTAGCAAAATTGTAGGGATGAGGTTCTGCTAGCAAGCATCTATTTTACTAGATGTGCTTGAAAGGGTAATCACCCTTAGACTTTTCTTCAAGCAGCACTAAGTTCCACCAGTCTTACAACTAAAATATCTACACCCTCATTATTGATGGTTATTCTTTACCTTATTTACTAGATGTGTTTTTTTTTCAGGTAAGAGATGCTGGTTATGATTACAAAGTCAATGAAACTGTCAATGTTGTCACCCAAAAGACATCAGAGATTGCACATATGACATGGGGGATCATGAAAGGTTGATGTTATTCTAACTCATTCACATGCTTTCCTTTTATGCAATAACGCTCCACTATTCTATCATGCTAAGTTTTACTGTCACTCTAATACTTGCCTTACCGATGTAGATTCCCCTCACTTTCCTTCCCTTTCAGAGCCCCTCTTCAATCTTTGCTTATCATCATTCTGCTCTCTCTGTTAGTTATAGGCCTCACTTACCACGTTTCTTATTTTCATTCTGCCTTTCCACTCATTCCCTCATTTTGCAAGTTCATTACTCTTTTATCTGTTTTTATCTCTTAATTATTTTGCGATTGATAGGACCTTCGATTGATAGGAAGCTGAATCATCTATCTGTAAGAACTATTGATTTGTGTATTTATTGTTTGTACTATGCCATACTAAGATATATTAGACTTTTTTCAATTTGCATGTTATCAAATTGTGTAAAGATAAGTAGTTACATAAGTGAGATCAGGCATGATTCTGAAAATAGTCAATGGTAGTGATTGTCTACTTATTGGAAATGATAGTCATGAGAACAATAGGAAAATCTGGGAAGAAGAGGTCAAGTACTGATTGTAATTGTAACTGGTGGATTAATGTCTTTGGCTATAGGGCAATGAACTGTAATAGCACCATCGAAATGATGCTGAGAGTATAAATTATATAGATATATATCGCTGTAATCCCCTAGCTTGAATCTAGAATAAGAATGTTTACCAAATTTGGATTCTACATGGTTTGGCATTTGTTAGGCGAGATGCTCTGGTAATTAACTTGGTTTAGGTTGATATGATTGATTCAATTCCATTTGTTGATAGTCATGAGAACTATAGGAAAATCTGGGAAGAATAGGTCAAGTACTGATTGTAATTGTAACTGGTGGATTAATGTCTTTGGCTATAGGGCAATGAACTGTAATAGCACCATCGAAATGATGCTGAAGGTATAAATTATATAGATATATATCGGGGTAATCCCCTAGCTAGAATCTAGAATAAGAATGTTTACCAAATTTGGATTCTACATGGTTTGGCATTTGTTAGGCGAGATGCTCTGGTAATTAACTTGCTTTAGGTTGATATGATTGATTCAATTCCATTTGTCGTTTATAACTTTTTGAAAATTTAATTTCCATCAGTAATTATCAATTAAGTATATTTTAACTTTTTAAAGAGCACATCTTCCTTAATTAAAAGAATTGCAAATCTATAAATGAAATAAACACATGCCACAAAGAAAATAAAATGTTAATTCAATGTACCTAGACTTGATATATGCTTTTATACAATGTAATTAAGTTTTGTTGAATCACAGCATCATCATCTGCTGTCAATAAATTAATGATGCTAGATAGCTAGCTATGACAATTTAAAATATACATTTAGTAAGCGGTAGAAATTAGTTAAGATATGCTGAAAGTCATATTCTTTATTAGTTATTAGTTATGGTCAGATTATATATTTAGGCTTTAATGCTCAAGTTAGTTTTGGTCCCTAAGTAATTGAAATATTAATAGAATTTCTTAGCAATAAATGCTTACCCTTCTAATTGGTGGGACAACTCTTTTTATATGTTTCTCTTAGGATGGTCTTTTCTAATTCTATCCTGAATCTAACCCAATGAAAAATTTGGCTTACTTGTAGTTTAAATTGAACAAGAGGAAGTATGTTATGTTTGCCTCTCCATAATTTTTAATTGGGATAAAGTTCTAGTTATTAGAAATTGGAAATAGATAATAGAAATAATACCCACGAGTATTGACTTGGTGTTTCTTGCACATTATAAAGTAAATGGCATTTGGAGATAGTCTTAACAGCTCTAAAACTGCAATCTACTGCAAATATGGATTATTTTCCATCACAAATATATAGTCAATAAAATCTGCATCATTGAATTTTACTCAATGGCTAAGAAAAAAAAACCTAATTAATAGGATAGGAACTGTGTATTTAGTCTTCACCAATTACAAATGAATCTTATAATGTTTGGCAAGACTGTTGGCAGAGAATGACATGATATATTCTGCAAAAATTACAAGATGTGTCAAGCCTGTAAAGATAATTTTATTTACTTTTCCAGACAAGATGGCAGGTAATTAATAATTATTCCTCTCATTGCTATTGTCCTTCTCAAATAACAAATGTTCAATGCTAATTAGTTAGAATTTTTTTAATGCAGTGAGAATTTTTATTAGATATTAGTAATGATTACTAGGACTTTGGTCTCTTCCCTACTAGCATTAGTATATAATAAAACAAGGAATCATGTATTTTAAAAAAAAAAAGAATCAGAGAGTACTTTCTTTCTTATATATTATTCCAAACATGTGTAAAGCTGCTAATGCTCAGTGACATATTCCCAGTGCATCAAGAATCTTACAAAGTGGTCGGTCAATTCAATTCTAAAAGTTTCAATTTATTTAGTTATAAGTGGGGATAGTGAATAATAGGAAAATTTGTCATAGCAGTATCTTACAAAAAAAAGTACACATGATAAATACCCTGGGGGCCTTTTTCTATAAAAGTACTCCTGATGTGAAACTTTGGATAGTTTTTACATTAATCATGATTTGTGCTTCAATAACAATGAATATATATTATTTCTTCTGACATCTAAGGTTACTTTTTATAAATAAAAAATTATATAATTTGTTTTTGGTGCTGATCTTCTGTTTTGGTTGTTAGGCAGCCAAGACAAACAGATTTCGGATATCTAATGTGGAGCTGACAACCTCCATCAACTTTGGCACACTATTGCTATTCGAAAGCACTCCTTTTTTTTTTATTATTATTATTATTGTGTATTCTTGAAGAGAAAAATTTTCCTACCTATATGAAATAGGGACCAAACTATTATCACCATGCATGCGTATGGATCCTCTTCTACAACATTCAAGCAGAATGCAAATAAGTTGAACCATGGAAAGTACACAGCTATAAGGAAATTTGATATACATATCAGGGAAACTCACTTGCATCCGCCACATGGTTGAAACCTGAGCTAATTAGAAAATTATTTATGTATTGTTATATTGAATGCTTCCTAACATTGAACCTATTGCAAAGACTTCATCAAGTAATGGTTTAACAAGTAAACAAAAGCTTCAAAGTACTCAAGCAAGATTGGAAAGAAAGAAAAAGTTAATACAAGCCAAACACCAAAAGGAGAATGCTACAGGTAAATGATACCCAATTGCTAATAAGTAGACTTCCATTCAACTTCTGCAAGATATTAATTTATCATAAATTATTACTGGACAAAGGAAGAACTATATCACATAGATAAGTTCAACAACTTCCTAAATTTACGAAATGATTGCTATAAGGTATTTGAAAGCACAAAGATTTATTAATGTATTATATTAGTTAAAATTTTGGCAAGATGACATATTTACAAATGAAAATTGCAATAGTTAAGAAAAGATGAAAGAGCATTAAATGCTTTTGAGGCAAGGTTGAAGAGAAAGCAAAAAATGCACAAAGAGAAAGCGCTCATGCCCATATACAGGTTTTTCAATCAATGCTTATTACGATGATTTTCTTATAATTTTACACATAATCCATTAACTTTTTCATGAACTTACGCATGCATGAAGCTCACCATGTTTTGTAGGGACCACTTGTGAAATGCAAGAGTCAACATATACATGTTATGCCAATAATTCAGGAGGAGTATCTATGCAAACAAAATGTCATACTCAAGCAACTGATGAATATGGGTTTTATAGGAAGCGCAAAATGTTGTCTAATCTTGGGACTTGCACTGTGAACTTGCTGGAATTGTTTGAAAAGGAAACATGTCAAAATATCAATCAAGATACTGCAACAAGTGCATCATTCTCTTATGACATGAATGATCAAAGCAATGGACATAATCATGGTAAAGGTCATTCTACAATTTACATAATAACTTTATTGTCAATACATGCATAGATATCCAGTAAGAAACATGTTATGTCCTTGGCAGTCTTCCTAGATGAGGAAATTCCATCTGATGTGGAATCATTACAATTACAAATTGACCCAAGCCAAATAAACCATCCACCTACAAGTTAGTCACAAAATTCACTAATTTTAGTTTTGATTAAAATTAATTTTATAGTGCTTGCATTTTGACATACACTATTTACTTTGTGTCACATGCTAAATAACTTTCAATATGGTCTATCAGATTCTGGTTCCAATGACGATGAAGCTATACATTTCTTCAATAATATTAAAGGCCCATATCAAATTTCATAATCAGGTTTTTGTATCTGAAAAAATGAATATACCTCTTTTAACTATTTGTATAATAAATTTATATATTGAGTTTTTTATGACAAATATAAATTCATTGTAGGATACATTGACATTGGAGACCCAAACAATGCTGCCCACATTGTCATTCACAATTATGGTACCACGAATGTGGTAATAGGCAATACTCAGCAAAAAAAGTGAAGTTTAGTAGGTGTTGTCGTCAAGGAAAAGTCCAGCTACCATTATTGCCTGAACTTCCTAATCTTTTAACCCACTTGCTATTTGACTAGGAGTCATATGAAAGTAAAATGTTCTAAAATATATATACGTGTCTTTAATATGATGTTTGCTTTCACATCTTCCGGTGCAAAGATGGACAAAAGTTTATCAACTTAATTGATAGTCTGCTTCCTATGCTTAATGATTCACCCAAATTTGCACAATTATATGTTTATGACACAAAAAATGAGATCCAAAATAGGTTATCGCAATTCAGGCAAGTGTCATTTCCTTATTCATACTTAATCATTAACCATTTTAATTAACATATGCTTCATCATATATAATAATATTTTTCTTTTTTTACACAACAGGGACAATGAGTTGGATTCATCCATTATCATGGCACTTAGACAAATGCTTGACCAACATAATGTGTATGCCACAATGTATAGAATAGCAAGGGATAGGCTACATAATTCTGAAACAGAAGACATAAGGCTCAAATTGATATCTGAGAGAACAACATATGGCAGAATATATAACTTACCAACAACAACAAAAGTTGCTGCCCTCATTGTAAGGGATATTGACAATGATGATTCTAGGGACATAATCATTGAGAAACAATCAGGTAAGCTGAAAAGAATCAATGAACTCCATCATGTTTATCTACCATTGCAATACCCTCTTTTATTTCCTTATGGTGAAGATGGGTATAGATATAATGTGCCACATAGAGATATAAGAACAACTCAGAGCAAAGTTCGAAACAAAGTTACAATCTGTGAATTTTTCAACTTTAGACTATAAATGAGAAAGGATGAACCACAGACAATTTTAAGCTCAAGGAGGGCTTTTTCAACAATTTATTGTCAATGATTACTGCATGATGGAATCATAAAGGTTGAATTATATAAGATATCATTAAAAAAACCTAAGGGTTGAGAGATATGACAACTTGCATACGAACAATCATCATGGTGATGAAGAGGGTAATACTAGAGGAAAACGCATAATACTTCCCTCAACTTATGTAGGTTCACGAAGATACATAGACCAATTATATTTCGATGCAATGGCCATCTGTGGAACTGTTGGTTATCCTGACATCTTTTTAACATTCACATGTAATCCAAAGTGGCTAGAGGTTAAGAGGCTCCTTGACCTTGTAAGATTGAAGCCAGAAGATCGTTCCGATATCATTTCTCGAATCTTTAAGATCAAACTTATTCACCTTATGTCAGATTTGAAGACCAACCAAGTATTTGGTAAAATCATAGCAAGTAAGCATTTATATTATACCTTTTTGTTGAGTGAATTTTATATCATTAGTTAATTTCTTGTGTTATCAATAAATTATGTTAATTGTATGTAGATGTTTACACCATTGAGTTTCAGAAGAGGGGCCTTCCACATGCACACATTGTTATATTTTTGCAAGCATCTGACAAATTCCTAGCACCGAATGACATTGACAAAATTATTTCAGCTGAGATCCCAAACCCCACTAAGGACAAAGAATTGTATGATTTGGTGAAAAACCATATGATTCATAGCCCATGTGGTCGGCTTAATCTGCATGCACCATGTATGAAAACTCATTGGTGTTCTAAGGGTTTCCCAAAAAAATTTCAAGAAACTACATCCATTAACAATGACAGATTTCCAGTGTATAGAAGTAGGAGCACCGGCATTTTCATTGAAAAGAATAATGTGATCTTTGACAATAGGCATGTTGTACCATACAATGCCACACTTCTCAAGAGATATCAAGCACACATTAATGTTGAGTGGTGCAACCAAGGTGCTTCAATCAAGTACTTATTCAAGTACATTAACAAAGGCTACGATCGTGTAACAACAAATCTGCACACTTCACTTGAAAATCAACATGATGGGATCAAAAGTTATCTTAATTGCAGATATGTTTCTCCATGTGAAGGTTGTTGGAGAATTTTTGGGTTCTCAATCCATCTTAGATATCCAGTAGTCGAGAGATTATATTTTCATTTGCCAGGACAACATAATGTCATTTTTTATGATGATGACACCATCACTAATGTACTTGCAAAGCTGACTATTAAGGATTCTATGTTCATAGCTTGGATGGAAGCAAACTGATGATATTTGGAAGGCAAAGAGTTGACATATACACAATTTGTATCAAAATTTGTGTATGTTATTAAAGAGAGAATTTGGAAGCGGAGAAAACATGGAAAGAAAATTGGCAGGTTGGTTTGGGTTTCCCCCACTTCAGGTGAATTATATTATATGAGAATGTTGTTAAATGTAGTTAAAGGTCCAACAAGTTATGCCAAAATTAGAACTGTAGAGGATAAAACCTATCCAACCTTTAGGAAAGCATGCTTTACTAGAGGATTGTTACAGGATGACTATGAATTTATCCTAGCAATTAAAGAAGCTCACACGGGGTTCTTGACACTACTTGTGCAAGCTTTTTGTCATATTATTAGTATTTAACATGCTCAGCCAACCTCATGTTGTGTGGGAAAAAACATGGTCACTCTTATCTGATGGAATTATATATGAACAGAGAAGTCTTTCAAATAACCAAGGTAATTAATTATCACATCCTTTAAATATCATATTCCATATTTGCTACATTACATATGAGTCATTTGCAACTTTACAGACCTTGATATCTCAAAAAAGGAGTTGATGAACTTAACCTTATGTGACATAGAAACTATGTTGCGAACATACTGTAAAAGCTTGCGAGATTTCCCACCAATGTCATTCCCAACTAGGCATGTGCATCTTCAGCAAGGGAACTCACTAATTGCGGCAGGACTCGAATATGACAAACAAGCATTGACAGAAGAATATAATAACTTGAAATCCTCTTTGATAGGTCATAATTATTCTTTATCTCTTGTTTCTTTATTTATATTTATTTTATCTTTTCTTTGTTAATATAATCATATTCCTATGCAATTTTTTTTTTATAAAAAAGACATTTGTATCACTTTACTATATATTTGTTATTTTATTACTCATAATAAACTTATGGCTCCATATAGAAAAAATTATTAAAAAATGATTTATTAGATCACTGACGTAGAGTTAGATAATGGGTGGTATGGCCAGCTAACTAAAAATTATTGTCCAGTGATCAATTGCACAAGTTCTTTTCGTCTGTTCTATTTATTATTTTTCTATATGTAGTTTGTTCTGTGCTACTAAAAGCTTCGTATAAAATATTCCGAGCCAATTTTTAATTTTATCAAATAATATAGAATAGAAAATGACAAATGTTATCCCATTTATGGTTAGAGCTATTGTGAGATTTGTCTTGTGTGGAGGAAAATTTGCTATTGGTATTTTTTACTTAACAATCCTTGTAGGCTACAATAATATATATATATATATATATATATATATTATCTTATGTTGTTCTTGATCCAATACAATAACCAAATTCAATTTTAAATAATCCATGCTCCCTTCTTACTAGATGAACAAAAAAGGGTACTTTATACCATCTTGCATGCTGTGGACACAAACTCTGGCGGTATGTTTTTTCTTTACGATCATGGTGGCACAGGCAAAACATTCCTGTGGCGAACTCTAACTGCAGCCATCCGCTCCACTGGCAATATAGTTATTGCTGTTGCATCAAGTGGCATAGCCTCTTTGCTCCTTCTCAGTGGAAGAACTGCTCACTCTAAGTTTTCTATTCCAGTTCCTACTGAACAACAATCAACATGTAACATTCGAATGGAAGTGAATTAGCCCAACTTTGTCAAGTCAGCAGACTTATCATTTGGGGTGAGGCACCACTAACACACCGATATTGTTTTTAAGCATTAAACAGATCACTTAATGACATTATGAACTACAAAACTGATTGTGACAATATTTTGTTTGGAGGAAAGGTTGTTGTGTTTGCCTGGAGGGTCTCGATCAGACATTGTTTTTTCCACTTTGAACTCTTCTTTAATGTGGAGTAATTGTCAGGTCTTCAAATTGACAAGAAACATGCGGCTCCAAAGTAACTCAGACTCCCTAAATATGCAAGCAGTTGCATAATTTGCCAAATGGATATTAGATGTTGGCGATGGCAACTTATCTGGACCAAATGATGGAGTTGCTGAGATGGAAATTCCTGATGACTTGCTAATTACTCAATATGATGACCCAATACAAGAAATAATAAACAGCACATATACAAATTTGAAGACATTGACTACCTAAAGAGTAGAGCTATTCTTGCCTCAACAATAGATGTTGTGGACCAACTAAATGAAAAAGTCCTCAAGAGTGTCCCAGGACAAGAGAAAGAGTACTTAAGTTCAGATAAAGCTGATATTGATAATAACTCAGACATATCATCTGAAGTTTTGATAACTGAGTTCTTAAATAGCCTAACTACTTCAGGCCTTCCCAACCATAAATTGTATTGAAGATCGGTGTTCCCATTATGCTATTGAGAAACATTGACCAAACACAAGGCCTGTGCAATGGAACAAGGTTAATTATTACTAATTTGGTTGAACATGTAATAGAAGCCAAAACAATGTCAACTAATGCTGGTGGACTAAAAGTTTATATTCCAAGAATGTCATTGTCTCCATCGCAATCTCCATGGCCAATTCAAATGATACGGAGACAATTCCCCATAGTTGTCTCCTATGCAATGGCAATCAACAAGTCTCAAGGACAATCCCTTGCACATGTGGGCATTTACCTCCCTAAACCAATTTTCAGTCATGGTCAACTCTATGTTGCTTTATCAAGGGTACAACGACGAGATGACCTAAAGCTTCTCATCCATGACAAAGAAGGCTGCTTAATAAACAAAACTACCAATGTAGTTTACAAAGAAATATTCCAAAACATTGTGTAAGAGCAAACTAAACCTTACAATGAATTAACAGGTAAAAACTTGATGATGTACTACTCATGTTTATGTTGTTACAAATTATTCAAAAAATTTATTATAATGTTTTAGATATACAACAAAGATCATGGTCCGAAATGCTAGAAGGAAGGTGAGGTGTTGTTTCGCAAGCTAGGTTCTATTCCTCCCATATCCTGAATGCAAATACATATATTAATATCTTATGTTGTTCTTACCATGTAATAATGTTTTTAATGGTCCTTATTTATAATTTGGTAGCACTATTTTGATGTACTGATTTCCGCTGCACGGGTTTACTCCCTAGTATAATATAACAATTATCTTAGATGAATTCTAAATTGAAGAATGTATACTTCAGTTGTTTAGAATCATCAAAGTCTTCTTTTTTATTTTTTTTCTTTTCTTCATTGATGTACATAATACTTTTATTTTAAAAACCTAGATATGCTCCTTCCAAATTTTGTTAATTGTTTGTATGTAAATTTTTTATAATTAGATTTCTTAATATAAAATTTTTTATAATCACATTTAGCCACCTAGCTTTCTTGAATATGTTCTTCAAATCCCTTTAAATTGATTTATGTATCTATTTATGGTTATAAACTTTAGAAGGAACTTCATTCAATAAGTTTATTTGGCTTCTAATACACATTTTAAAACACTTATATATTATTTTAAGACTTATAAAAATAATGTTTAAATATGCTGTAAGTTCTCATAATTTAAGTTAATTTTGAAATAAGTTCCTATAATTTGTTTTTATAGATTAAAATTATTATATTTTTAATTTTTTTAAATAGGCCCTTTCGTTAACATCGTTAATTAAATGATGATATAGTAAGCATTCTGCCAATATGGCACTTGTGTAAAAGATTAAATGTTACCCCATTATATCTCTTCCTCAAATTAAAGAAGTTTGGCCCCAAATTCAACCTAATTAGAGTTAGAGAGCATTACACCAAATTTGGCTGCCCTTAAGTCTGATGATTCTGACTTTGACTCCAAATCTAAGCATCAATTCAACTCTGATTCTAGCTCCAAATCTAATTCTGACTCTAAGTCGGATCACTAAGTGGAAGAATGAGATCGAAAGGCACTTTGGGGAGGATGATCAGAGTTTGGTAAGTTTTCAAATCTTATGAATTCATCATCATGATAATAGGCAGGGCTTTACTAAGTTTCCAAGCAAACCAACAATAAAAACATAGATTCGCTGCAAATGGATTATGGACGATGACCCAGAAACTAAATTATACCAAATATTGACAAAAATCACCATGTATAGATTAGATATTGGAAGGCAGTTGGAAACCTAGGATCTTATCTAATGTTTGTGCTCTCTAACCCAAATTAGGTTGAATTTAGGGCCAATCTTATTTAATTTAGGGAAGAGATATAGTGGGCAAGTTGATTTGATATTTAATCTTTTATTTAAATGTTACATTGGCACATCCTTTACCACATCATTGTTTAACTGACGATGTTATAATAAATATTAATGGCAGGGACTCATTTAAACAAAATTGAAAATATAAGAGACTTCAATTTATGAAAACAAATTATAAGGATATGTTTCAAAATTAACCCAAACTACAAGGACTTATAATATATTTAAACCTAAAAATAAGACTTATAATATATTTAAAACTAAAAATAATGTGTTTTAATGAACAAGCACTTGACATAATTTTAAAAATAAAAATAACAAATAAGAACCAATTAAAGATTTAAAAACCAAAGAACTAAAATTTCAAGATATCCTTAAGTTGTTGAGTATGAAAAATAAAAAAAATAAAATATTCTTAAGATTTTTGTATATATAAATTTTAATTTGGTCTTTAAAAGTGTCGTTATATCTTGAAAGTTTAGTTCTTTAGTTTTTTAATCTTTAATCATTGTTTGATTCTTATATTTTATTTTTATTTTTAAAAATTATGACAAGTACTTTTTCATCAAAACACTTCATTTTTATAAGTTTTAAAATATTGTATTAGTGTTTTTTAAAGTATGTATTAAAAGCAAAAAAAAAAATTGAATTAAGTCCTTTTCAAAGTTTATGACTAGAGATGGATACGAAAATCAATTTAAAGGGGTCAAAGAACATATTCAAGAAAAATAAAAAATACAATATCCTTAAGTTGTTTGTATATATAAATTTTAATTTGGTTGTTTAAAGTGTAGTTTAAATTATCAGTTATGTACATTGGTAGTTCGGGGCTATAGGCTTATATGTATCTTTTTATTTATGTGGTTATTTAGTTTTTATTTTTCTCAAAGCTATATGATTATCTTTTGGATTGTATATGCTCCCCTTACAATTATTTGGCATATTATAAGGCTTAATTATATAAATTTATCTAATATAATTTATTTTTATGTGATATTTAGTGTACACGTTATATTATATAAGTTTATGCGATCAACTTTAATCAATTACATGTAATATATTTTATTATTGTATTAGTAATCAAGCCTCATTTGTTTTAATTAAACATGATTGTACGACCAAAAATTAAATTTCTCTTTTTAACCAAATAAACTCACTTCCAAGATGAACCTCCTACTGTCCTCACCCTCCTTCTCTCAATCACTCCACTCTTACCCTCTTCTTCATGTCCTTCATTTAACATTTTGATTCTTTAAACAAAGAGATAATACTTTCTCTCTAGTTACTTGCAATGTTTTTTTCCGCTTGTACAAGCATAGCTGGCTTACATTTCCGCTTGTTGTCAAACTTACAAATCCAAAATTTTGTAATTCTTCGGTATTTAGCAAAAACATAAAGCAATGCTAAGCATAGATTCATAATGAAAATAACATTAAATAGGTTAAATGTATTTACCGTTCCAAATAGATCCACGTACTTAGGTAACACCCATTACTAAAGTAATATATCCATTGGCATCAAAAAAACAAATCATCAACATTAAACTAGTTTTCTACCCTGTTCTACACGTGGGCAGTTTCTGTTAAGATTACAATCAATTATACTTTAACTCCATCTAAGTTGATATGTTGATTGTGCTGTCATCTGCTTAGATTTTAATGAAGAAATTTTGAAAATTTGTGGAATGACAATAGCTTTGTCACTAATTAAACTCCCGAACATTTGTAAATGCAGCAGAAAGTGATAAGAACCAGAGTCTTATGGGTTGAGCTCATATTCAGGCTTAACCTAATAAGTTCAAAGTAAAATAATGAGAAGACCATTCTTATTGAACTCATATAAAAGGCCACACCACATCAAAGAAAGTAAGTATTCTAACTCAATCTGATATGAACCCTATCCAATTCAGATTAAGACACTAACTTGAGCGTCGAAGGTTTGAAACACAACCTAGCCTACCTTTGTTTGTAGGACTCTTGGGACCCAATCTTTGAAAAGACCTATCGAACAACTAGTGTGGTGAGCGTGGATTGAATACACAACCTCTAGATCAACATGGTAGACCAAGGCTTTCGAACCCCACAAAAAGGAGGACCAAGCAACACTCATTTTATCCCCGAGACACCCTTACAACCAACCCCAAATGCCCAAAATAACCAACAAGCTCAAAACAAATATAGCTGACCAACATTCAACTAGTCTATCTATCATGATGGCTCATTAGAAGCAATAAGGAGATAGAGGATCTAAGGGAGCAAAGTGTAACATCCCCTAATTGAGCCATATGTAAGGTTACATGTGCATCATCCATACTTATATGCATGTTCAAAGCATCCCCTAATTGAATCTTTTGAATTGAATGACTTATATGTATGTTGTTATATTAGTCATATTTACAACTTCATGTGAGTAAGTATGTGTGCATGTTTGCGACAAGAAGAAATTTAATACTTTGTATGAATATGTGTAATTAGAATTATGTTATTTCATTCATAATGACAAAATTGAAGAAGGTTTGATAACTAGTTGCACTTGCACAATTAGCCAAAAGTAGGGAACAACTAGTTGAAATGGAATGAGGGGAACTAAACTAAGTTAATGGCACTAAAAGGATCTAGTCCAAATTGAACCAAGAAGGAAGCAGCCCACTTCCCTATAGTCCACGCCACTCACCTTGCACAAGTCACCAAAGTTGGCTTTGAGTTGATCAAAGTGCCAACTAATGAAATAGTGACACTAGTCAAGGCTTGTATGCATACTTTTGTTGATATTTATGCATGCAATAAATGAAGAAAAATTTAGAGAATTCCAGACCAAGAGAAGTCGGCAACTTGGGGCTGAAGGAGGGGAGAAAGAAAAGAAATAAAAGGGAGAGAAGAAGAGCTAGGCGTGTAAGAGAATGAGAAAAAGAAAAGAGGGAAAAGTTTGTGTGTGTGAAGCCTTGTGTGGTTGCCACTTCAAACACTTGAATCAACCATCTAAATAGCCTCAAAAGAGAAAGGAAAGCTGCCATAGAGACCCTGGAAGAGAAACCCTAGAGCTGTTCAAGAAAGAATTGAAGATAAAAGTTAGTTGGTTTAATTCAAGCATAGGTTATGGTGTTCTTGTATGCTGAAAATTCTGCACTCTTGCTATTATTATTTCTTGTCACTTGTGTATTGGAATTTAATGTTATCTTGTGTATTTGAATGGATGCTTGTTGGCTGTTTTTATGGTGGTTTAATGCCACATATATTTGCCTTGGATGAAAGTATGCAAATCCACAAGAAGTTATGGAAAGAGTATGAAGAAAGTTGTGTAACCTTGTGTTAGGGGTGTGCCAAAAATGAAATAAAGGTGGCACCTATGGACATAATGAATGATGACTGCCTTATGTGGGTGATTAGTGCCAAAAGAGCGCACTAAACATGCTTCACCCTATGAACAAGCAGTGGTGCCAAAGGGGGCACCAACCCATGTATACTGTCTATAAGAAACCCTAAGCTTGGTTATGCTTCTTTCTCTGCAAATTCTTCTAATTATTGTTGAGTTGATGCCATCCTTTAACCTTGTTTGAATGGACTAACTACTAAGAAATCATTGGTTTCTCATATTACTAGTGTTGATGATTTTATACAGGTGACAAACCAAAAGAGGTAACTCAGGATTGAATGTGGATGCTGATTGTTTTCTGTATTGATTAGTAATGATCTTTATGTAATGAAATTTTGAAGATTATGTGATGTAATTTGAATCATATCTAGATTACTTTGAAGTGGATATTCGTTCCATGTATGATATGTACTCATGTAAATTCTAAAGATGACAAATTTAAGACTAGTATACCTTATGCTGGAATTCTGTTTTCTGGCCAGCTTAAAATAATGAATTACTAGTACCTTCAAACCATGAGATAATTACATGAAATTATTTTTCCAAGCTCATGAGACACTATATTTGATGCATGAAAAATTTCAAGATTTTTGGCTTAGCCAATTAGTACAGAAAATTCTTCAAAGTTACACTTCAGGATTTTTACCGGTAAACAGGACAGTTTAAAAACTTTGTTTCATTGACCCACCAAACCAACGAGATTTTATATGAATTTTTTACGACATATTCTAGACACATTGAAATTGTATTCTGGAGCTTTTCATGATTTTTAGATATTTATACACCACGTTTCCATATTTTACAAAAACAGGACAGCAAGCTGTCTAAAACAGTAAACTGTCCAATGGAGATATAAAAATTTAATTGGTCATTTCCTTATGAAATAGAGATATATGAAAGGTGTTTTCATAAATATAAGAGTTAAAATAAGGTGTTACACAAATGCTCCAGAATAGGAGAGAGATCCAAATACTCCAACGTGAAAAAGAAGTTCATTCACATATGAGAGAAGAGTATACCATCCCACATTCCCCTGAGCACACTGTCCCGAGCCAAGCAGATAGCACCTGGCCAGTAGAACCCGCCCACCAGTAATAATCATTGCAGAACTAACTCCTTCATTGCTAAATTCTGAACTAGTATAGCTCCACAAAAGACTTCTACAGTCCTAGTTACTCTTCGACAAGAGGAGGGAGAGCCCCTGAGAGAATATATCTAAAGATTCACCACCTTGTCCCTTCAGATTAAAGACTTCAAAGATGAGGTCGTCATACACACATTGATGGCTGGCCTGTGAGGAAGTAGATTTAAAGGAAGTGTTATGCTGAACCTACTCAACACCCTCCAGGGACTACTTTAATTGGCCATGAATTATATCAAATTAGAGGAAGTAGAGAAGGCAGCCTCTAAGCAAACAAGGGAGAAAGATATTGACAAAGACAAAGAAGGGAGACCTCAGCCCCATCATTACAATTATACTCCTTAAACAGACCAAGAGTACATATATTGCATGAAATATGCCAGATTGGGTTGGCATAGCTGCCCTCATTGGTCAAGGCAAGGATAAGGCCAAATACTAAAACATACTGTTAATATCATAGGGGCAAAGGTCATGACACCGAAGAATGTCAAACACTCAAAGACCTTATTGAGAACTTGATAAAAAAAGGCCACTTGAGGTGCTTCAAGATAGAGAAGGAACTGGTTCAGAGAAATGAAAGGCACATACAACTTAGATGGTGGGAATACCCCTAGGAAAGGTAGTGGGACAGATCCAATGATTGAAGGAGGATCTCCGAACCTACCAACAACTAGGGAGGAATTTCAGGAGTCATAAATACCATCTTAGGAAGCTTTGCATTAGGAGGACCAACTACAAGAGACATAGGAGACATAAGAGACACTTGATGGCGGTGGTGGCTAAGAGGCACTACCATAAATTTAATGAAGTTAAAGGAGGCAAGAGGTTGAGAATAGAGGTGCCTAACCTACCAATTACTTTCACTAAGGAGGACTACAGGGATATACAAAGGGAGCACGATGACCCAGTGGTAATCAGCGCTATGATAGCAAATTTTCAAATTATGAAAATTTTGGTGGGTTAGAAAAGTTCAGTCGATATTCTGTTCCGAAAGGCATTTGATCATATGGTCATCCCTTATGCCAAGCTGAAGCAATATCATGGCTCCCTGGTTAGGTTCTTTAGGGCAACAACATTAGTAGTAAGAATGATATCCCTTTAGGGCACCTTTGGGCAACATCCATACTAAGTAACAAAGACGGTAGATTTCTTGATAGTCAAGTGTCACTCATCATACAATGTGATTTTACGTAGGCCTACCTTGAATAAATTGAGAGCTATAGTTTCCATTTGACACTTGGCAATCAAGTACCTAACTTTAGATGGAAGAGTAGGGATGATTAAAGGGGATTAGGTAATGGCTGGGAAACTATACCATAGAAGCTTGACTAAAGAATTGGCAAAAAAAGAAGGAGAAAGAGATGCATAAAGGGCAAAGCTCATGTCAGCAGGAGAGTTAGACACTAGAGCTAGCCTGGGATAATCTAGATTAGAATCTATGGAGGAGTTTAGGAAGGTACAAATTGAGGTAGAGTCAGAACAAACAGTGCAGATTTTAACATATCTCCCCCCTGAGCAGCAGAAGCAACTCCAGGATCTTCTAAGGAAGAACACATATACCTTTGCATGGACAGCGACAGATATGCCAGATATAAATCATAACATTACCTATTATAAATTATCTCTTAAATCTAGTATTTGACCTATTGCTTAGAAAAAGAGGCTTTTAGGGTCGAAAGGCAAGCATCCACTTAGAGTAAAGTTTAGAAGCTTTTGCAAGCAAGGTTCATCAAGGAGGTAGCCTGCAAGTCTTGATTGTCCAATGTAGTTATGGTAAAGAAGCCAAATGAGAAATTGAGAAGGTGCATAGACCTTATTGACCTAAACAAAGCTTATGCCAAAGACTCTCATCTTTTGCCAAATATAGACCGATTAGTAAAACAAGCAGCAAGATATGCCCTACTGAGCTTTATGGTCACATACTTGGGTTATAACTAAATAAAGATGGATCCAAAAGATGAGGACAAAATAACCTTTATCACAAAATATGGATGTTACTGCTACAGAATAATGTCATTTGGGTTGAAAAATGCCGATACCCTATGCAAAAGCCTCATGAATAGAAAGTTTAAAGATCAATTAATTTAAAGTTGTATATTTTATAATATGTTATTACTACCTATGTGATGCAAGAAGTATGAACGAGAAAGGATTTCTTGCTCCTAATAGAGGACAAAGGTATCATTTAAGATGGGTTAAGTAACCTACAAAAAGTTAGGGCTAGATCCTTTACTTCAAACAAACCAAGTGCAATAGATTACTTCTTCAGCATTAATCCTCAATTGAAAACTCTTAATGTGGAGGATCTTTTAGCCAAAGAATAACTAGTTATAAAAATCTTTTTATTTTTGATGCATTTTGAAACATACATATAACACATAATGGTTTATGTAGTTGTGCTTATTAATTGAAATATCTTTTGAACCATTGTATTATAACACAATAGTTGAATGTTAGCTTAGTAATGTATTTTGAGACATTAAAATATTTTGAGAACAATTTGGCTTAGTGGATTTGCATGAGACGTGGATTTGACTTTTCTTGTTTCTATTGTTATATTATTGTTGAGATATTACTTTTTTGGTTGGAGTATATAATAGGATTCATCTCATTTGACATTGTCCAAGTTTGTATATTACTTTAAAACATATTTTTAAACCAAACTAACATGGTTAATAAGTAGCACGCTATATGTTTGGATATGCAAGATTGGTTGTTTAATCATTCAAGTAGGTGGATGTTCTTTTCATTATTGGTAGTAGTAGTGGATATTACTCAGCTCAAAGTAATGCATTTTTGAGTTTTGACTTCTTTTGTATTGCATTAAACTTGAATAACATAGAAACACCCACTTTAAATTTAAGTAGAGTTTTAATATGAGATAGTTTTCCTTTTTTTATTTTTAAAAAAAGATATTTTTGGAAAATGACTAATTATTATAGGGTAAGTTTTACTTTAATAAACACATAGAAATTAAGATAAAAATGACTTATACTTGAGAATTTGGTTGATAACCAAACATTAGAATAAACTTACATAGTTATCATTTACCTAATAAATTAATCAAAAATAATAAATGCAACCAAACAACCTGCTATTTTATCCTCCCCATAATATAGCATGCAATCATCTGGACATGCATGAATTCTGATATAATTGTTTGTTTATTGTTTTCTTAGCCTTATAGAAACATGTTGGAATATTTGAGTATAATTAATAAAGCATTGTTGCTTATTCCACATAAATACTTAATTTGATACAACTTAACTTGAAAAGACAACTCTAAGTAATTCTCACACCCTTCATATATATACTTTGTTGCTCATCCCTCGTTAACTCAGGCAATTTTTTTTTTCATTGACATTCTTTGTTAGGTTTTGATGGTGGAATGGGACCATTTACTTCATCAACAATATTGTTCTCAAGATGAACCTCAAATACATCACAGGCCATGTCTTGCATTGAGTCATCAATCATATGATTTGTTCATCTCTCGCATGTGCTATACTATGAGGGGGTGTTGTTAGCTCAAGGGTATTTTTGGAAAACCTTGTTAATTTTAATGATAACAAAATTGTAATGAAAATCATTTTATGTAATATAAATTTATTATATTGGTTGAGATGGAAAAAATAATTTTTAAATGTTGTGGACCATGCAACCATAAATTTTGCTCAACTAATTTAATTCTTGTAATGCAACTAGTTAGGGAAATATTTTACTTATGATCAGTTTAACTAAAATACAATACCTCACTTTCCCAAGTTTTTTTTAAACTGAACCAACATCCTTTTCTGACCCTAGTATCTGCATGGACCCCAAAAGCACTTTTGGGCATCAACATTTTTACAGTCAATGTGTCAACCAAATTACCTTAACATAGTAATGACTTTTGCTGGCACCTAAAAAAGGCATTTTCACACTTCATGTGAAAGGGTACTAACATGGGCTCTAGTTTAGAATAGGCCCAGCTACTCTCTTTTCTATTATGTAGGCCTATGTACTACAATCAGAATGGGCGTTTCATTTGATTCCTCCCAAGACATAAACAAATAGAAAAATTAAAAGGCAAAAGGACAAAATGTTGTAGATCTTGAAGAGCCATTTATCATGGTGCTACACTGATAAGTAACCTTCACCAACATAAGCCAACAGCTATAAAAGAAGTGATCAAACATTTTGGACATGATTGAGAAGTGTGAATATCTGATCACACATACTCTCTAAATTCTCTTCCACACCTGCTCTTCACTTGCAAATCACTTTAGAGTATTCTTGAACTCTATTGGAAAACCAATTGTATCAATCAGCAATTTTGAGCTTGATAACCATCCTTATAATCATCTCTTATGAAAGGCTTCTGGCCTTATATTTTGATCTTTTAATCCTTTCTAGGATAAAGAGGTTCTGTTTGAATCATTGATACTTCTTGTAAGGTTCTTGGTGCTCCAAAAAACAAAGCTTAGCCTGTGAGTGCTGTGAGTTGCTAAAAGGTTCTTTGATAATCCATAAAACCAAGATTGTTGTATAGAAGGTGATGGGATCTTGTGAACCAAATTGGAGATAGTGAATAATTCTATCAAAAATGTTTGAAAAGAGTGTAAGTAGGTCATTATTATTTGTGATCACTCTTGTATTATTTCTTCTTCCCTTACTTTTCTATCTTATTTTGCTCAACTATTTACTTTCAACTTTTCATTTGCATTAACAAATCACTTAATTATTTTCTGTAACTTTAAACTCAATTTTATTTTATATTCAAAATCAAGATTAAGTTATTTTTTTAACAAGTTTATTAAACTAAGCTTGATAAATTTTATTTTAAAATTTTTTTTAAGTGTCTTATTCACCTCTTTCTAGAACACACATTTGCACCTTCCTTTGGTATCAAAGCATTGGGCTCTATTTATTTGGACAAAGATGCTTGAGTTAAGATCCTTTGCTGTGTAGAAATATGAAGACAATTTTTACTTAAATCTTGTGGATTGCTCTTCATAGAATGATCTTCTCGTGAAGCTGGATAGTTGTGTTTATATCTTTGATGATGATAGACTAGTGTTCTGAGTGGCATGCTTCTTAGATTAAGGAAAATACGGACCAATACTCATCCTTTTGGGCCTTTATCTTGCATTAGCTTGTTGGACGAGTTCTTACATGATGGGCTTGGCATTTAAGAGAGAAAACCAAGCCCACTTGCATTTTAACAAAGCTGTGAATTTTGAGTAAAAGCATAAATCAACCATCTTTCATCTACTCATACATAGATATTACCTTATGAACCCCCCAACTTTAACATTTGCGCCCCCCCAACGTGTGAAATGACTAAAATGCCCATGTGGGCTGAAACAAAGGCAGCCACGTCCCTTCCTCCTCCCCCCCCCCTCGCCAACGTCTTCTCCAGCCCTCCCTTGCAAAACCCTAACCATTTCATGTGATTATTGTTGCTGTTTTTTGTAATTTTCAAGGGCAAAAGAAGTGATTTCTGAGTGTGCGTAATTCGTGCGAAGTTCAGTTGCAGTATTACATAAGGTTTGCACTCTGTATTTGTTAGAGTTCTAGGTTTGGTTTCTGGTTATTAAAATAGATGTATATAGCTGAACGAATGCATAAAACGGTTATGCATAATCGTTTGACGTAACAGAGGGTTTGTATCAAAACGGTCTTCCATAGCCGATACGTTGTTTCAATCGGCCATGCATGGCCGTTTGTTGATTACGTACCTCCAAGACCGTATTTTTTTCTATAACGGATTTGCATATCTCTTTTTTGTGATCGGCTATGCATAGCCTTTTTTGTCTAAAAATAGATATGCAAATCCGTTATTTTGTCGGACAGCTCATTTGTTGAAGTTGGGCTTGTAAATGAAATTGGCCGTTAATAATTTAATTTGATAAATGTAGGAGAAGAAGGATTGATTATACTCTGAAGATGCATAAGGATCTATACTTCAACTGTGAATTGATCCCACAGGAAGAAGTGGATCTAACAACGGAGGCAGTTTCAGTTAAAGAGGTTTGTTCTAACTATGTTGTGAGACTATGAACTATATGTTTTGACAGTATTTAATGTGTGGAAGATTAAATTTTATGTTCACAGACAAATGAAGATGAAATATGTGATCTTGATGGCTCTTTTACAGGAGAAGACTTGACTAACCTGTTCATCACTAATGAAGTACATTATTTATACTAAACGATGATAACATAACATAATTTTATAGTTGTTTGATCGTTAATTGATACTGATTTTTTGTGAATAGACATTTAGCACTAAAGATGACCTTTTGGAGTGGGTAAGAGAGATTGCAAAGACTGCTGGCTTTGTTGTTGTAATCAATAGATTGGAGATAGGAGGCGAAGGAAAGCGTGCACAAGTCATATTAGTATGTGAACGTGGTGGTAAATATAGGCCCACTTCTAAAAAAAACAAAACAGTGTTGGAAACTGCAACAAAAAAATGTGAATGTCCATTTAGATTGAAGGGAAGACAATGGGCAACTGGTTTATGGAAGCTGCTAGTACAATGTGGATACCATAACCATCCTATAGTTGAGTCGTTGCATGGGCATCCATATGCTGGACGTTTGAATGAGGATGAGTTAACCATGGGAGAAGAGATGACACAAAACAGGGTTCCTTCTCAAGATATATTGGTTTCTCTGAAGAAGAAAAACACAAAAAATGTTATAACTATAAGACAAATATATCATGCCAGACAACGATACAAGGTAAAGATAAAGGGTCCACGAACTCCAATACAACATTTAATGAAATGTCTGGATGAATTTAAATATTTGTATTGGTATAGGAGTGATGAGGGGTCAGATGTCATTAAGGACATATTTTGGACACACCCTGACTCAGTAAAGCTATTGAATGTCTTTCCAATTGTTTTGATGATGGATAGCACATATAAGACTAATAAGTATTGTCTCCCACTTCTTGAGATTGTTGGTGTGAGATCGACATAATTGACCTTTTCGGTCGGGTTTGCATATATGGAGTCTGAACAAACTGACAACTTTGAATGGGCTCTTGGGAGGTTGAGAGACTTATTTTAGCAAAATGAGTTATGTCCACAAGTCATCGTGACTGATAGGGATCTTGCATTGATGAAAGCCGTGGAGCTTGTATTTCCTACTACAATGAATTTGTTGTGTTGGTATCATATTAATAAAAATGTCAAATCAAAATGCAAACAATCCGTTGGCAATTATGCTGATTATGAAAGGGTGATGGATGCTTGGGATATGGTTGTTAGTGCTTGTGACGAGGAGGAGTACCGTCATACTTATGGGGCGTTTCGGACCACATGCGCTGCAATCGATAGCTTTGTTGCATATGTTGACGATACGTGGTTAAACCCACACAAGCACAGATTTATTCCAGCTTGGACAGATAGGTTCATGCATTTAGGAAACACAACGACAAATAGGTATGATGATTTTTTTTTTATTACATATGAAACTTGTATTTGTGATGTATATATGTGATGGTGTTATTGTTATCCTGATTATAGGGTGGAGGGTGCACATGCTAACTTAAAACAAATTTTGCAATCATCTACCGGGGACCTTCATAGCTGTTGGGAAGGAATTAATGCTCTTTTAACATTGTAGCACACTGAGATAAAAAGATCGTTTGAACACAGTCTGATGAAAGTACAGCACAAGATGAATCATTCCTTGTTCAAACATTTGCATCACTGTGTTTCACTTGCTGCAAGTAGACATTTGTCGAATGAGCTTAAGAGAGCACAGTCATATGTTGGTGCGGACATATTTACGTGTGGTTGCCGCATTAAAAGAACCCATGGGTTACCATGTGCGCATGAGCTTGGCCAATGGAACAATTTGAGTATGGCGGTTCGTTTAACCCCAATTCATCGTCACTGGAAGATTCTCACATGGGAGGTTGACCATGAAGATCGAGGGATAGTGCCTTATCGTGAAGCTATTGACCTGTTATGGGTTAGGTTCAACAGCTTGACAACTGAGGAGGAGCAGTAGTCTATGTACCACAAGACAGTTGAACTAGCACGTCCAGAATCTAGTTTATTAAGGCCACCACAAGATAAGGTGAAGACAAAGGGCGATAAAAAGAAGAACACGAAGAGATCAGAATCACCACAAGGTAGAGGTTCATCTGAGCCACCAACCAAAGATCCGTCCAGCCAAGACATTCATGTACGTGTAGGTACATTTGACCAATCACCAGGGCTCATGCAATCTCAGGAGTTTGGCACTGTTGGTAGCAATGGAACCATTCCTTTTCTTGATCAATTACCAATATGTATCCATCCCTTCGTGGAGAATGTCATTGATGTTCGTCCAGATGGGAATTGTGGCTATCGGGCAATTGCATTAGGCATAGGCCTTACTGAGGATGATTGGTTCCGAATATGGCAAGAATGCATTGCAAAGATGATAACATGGCAAGCACTATATACTGAAATGTTCCTCCCACGAAGATACAACAGATTGCTCTCATCACTTACTGTTGATTCTGCTACATCTGTTGTGTTGCCCAAAAAGTGGATGTCTATACCCGATATGCCATATGTTCTTGCATCCCAACTTAATGCCGTGGTTGTTGTGTTGCATCCACAGTTATCACAAACCTATCTTCCGCTTCACTCTAAACCACCATTTAGTATGTCAAACTTAGATGAAGTCGTGATAGTCTATGTGAATGGGAACCATTTTGTACATGTAATTAATTTGTCCTTTTTTTTGTCATAATTTTGCCACCTGTTTTTACTTTTGATTTATTTCATTTATTGTTGTCACAGGTTAAGCTAAAAGATAACTCTCCTATACCACCTGTTGCATCACAATGGTTGTATGCTGCATCAGTAGAAGCTCATGACTGGATAATACCGTTTTTGGAGCGCATAAGACAGTTTGAGGCCTTGGCACAACAATGTCAAACTTAGCTGTGTTGGTGTTTTAGTCTATTCATTCATTTATGTTATGTAATGATATACATTGTTATTTTTGACCAGACAACTATGTACTTAACATGCTTGGAATTGTGTTTAGTTCCTAACAAATTAATTATTTGACCCATCTGCAGCCTTAACGTTTATTCATAGTTTGTTATGTGTGTGCATGATCAAATGGTTATGTATAACCGAAACTATATTAAAACGGTTGTGGGAAACATTAACAATTGTAAAATAAAGACGTTCAACGGCATACTCACATTAAATAAAAAAACTGAACAAGTTCCATTTGCAAAATGAAATAAATAAACATGTTTCCAAGTACTAGTGGCTATGTAAAAGTAATATACATCAACCAAATACATCAATCCCTAGATAGGCTGACACCCTGACTAAACTGATGACTGATCTGTTCAGCACGGCCGGACACACGACGTATCTCACCACGAATTAGCTGCAACAACCGGCCAAGGTCCGTCTGCTCGTTCGCTAATCTACGGTCGAAGATTGTGTGTACGTATCCGTCTACTGTCCTTAAATCATCCTACATAACCCAAATAATAAAATCAACACATTATTAAACACTTAATCATTCAAATACCTAACAAGTAATATGACCAACATCTATTAGGAATCAAGGTACTTACCAACAAGTTATCAATAAGTGAAGGTTTGTCTGTCGAGTCTCCACTCATGTCAGGATCTATCCATGTAGGAGGACTAATGACACGAACTGATGTGGGCAACATGTAAGGATGTGATATTATGTGATATCACTCCATGTACCCTAGCTACACTTGTCCAGGTACAGTCACAGCTGGCCCACGTGTCTCAGCACTCAGCACGTGATGGTCGAAATGATCCCACATGGCATCTACCTCTGACAAGTGGATCGGGCCATCATTTGCACGTATTGGAGGCAGTGGAATTGACTGGACAAGTGAGAACTGCCTCAGAACCCGTTCTGGCTTATGTGGCTCCAACCACATCCCAAATCACATCCTACAAGAGAAGAAAGATACAGGGTACAATGGATGGTAGGAGCGAGCATCATCGTATGGGGTCCACTCTACCTCAATATGTCGGAGACAGTCTAATTATTTTCGTATAGGAGGCACCTGACCACTCCCCCTCTGAGATAACCAACACGCTGCTCTCGAAAAGTCCTCCCAATATGACTCGTTCAGGCGGCTGGACGGGTGCATACCGGGGAAATGCTCGTAAATTCACGCTTGCAGACAATGCAACAGGGGAAAAAATTAGTTCGTTTCACAATAAATAAATAGTCGTAACATAATAAAACTATCAACATACCAGTAATAGGGGTAGGCAACTAGCAATTTGTCTCGCCTTATACCTTGCGGCATAACCGAGTTGCCTATATAGGTAGGTCAGACATATAGCTCCCCACGGCAAATCATGAATGCCATCGACATCTCGAAGCAGCTCTAGGTAATCTGTGCGCACAGTCGTCGATGACTTGTCTGCGAAGACAGTGCATCCTAGGACAAAAAGCATAATTGCCCTGGCTACTTGGAGCCACCTCCCATAACTGAGCTGAGCAGCTATGATTGTCAGCAGTGACTTAAATCTAATGGCCGCCTTCCTGCATGCTTCAAATTCTTCAATAATTGTCACAGGTGGAACTCCCAACACATCCACCACTGGCCCAACCAGCTTACTCAATCATCAAGCTGGGGACAGAAACAAACCTACCTTCCATTAAAAGGTGCAACAGTGATGACACATCATCTAATGTGATGGTCATCTCCCCGATCGGTAGGTGAAATGTGTTAGTATCTGCATGCCACCTCTCGATGAATGCAGCTACTAGCGCCTTGTCGACCATAGAGTAGTCCATCATCAATAATGGCTCCAGCCCTGACTGCCTGACAATGTGACGCACCTCCTCAGGCATTGCATCATACTGTAATGATTTAATCTTGTTCCCATGAATCATGGTTTTGACAAGAGGTCGCTCCTGTTTTGTGCACAACAGTTTGTTAGTTATACACAAATTGTATCAAAACCAAATCAAACTTTAATGTACACATATATTAATGTAAATGTCATAGCTTACCCGTTCACCCGCCCATACTTGCGGTGCAGCATGGCCTCTATATCTCCTCAGAATGGACAAATCATGCGGCCCACCGGGTGCTGCAGATGTCAACAAGTGATTTCTGAGTATGACCTCCATGACCATCTCGCAATCTGCTCCGCCAGAATCATCACCCGAATCAGAGTCATCAGAGGGGGCCACAACTCGAACATCCTCCATCAACTAGGGTACAGGAATAGCTTGCTCCTGCCTCTGGTGCACACGCTCCCTCCGCGCAGAAGCAGTCGGTCGTTGGCGGTCACCCGCCTGTGCCTGCTGGGCTTGTTCTGCGTCTCTAATCAATGGAATCTTCGTTCGTGCCATTTTACCTGCACAGATTATAAGATTGGTGTTGAATAATCACTTGTAATTCCAATAAATTATAACAACATACTTAAACTTAATTTTAAATTAAATTCAACCAAACTAGCAGGCATTGACTCACACAATTTAAAAAAGCAAAAAAAATATGTCACTACACGAACAAAATAACCTTGTAGAGCTGAAAACAAAACAAAATCGGCCCTTTAAAGCTGTTTAAGAGAAATGGCCATGCAGAGTTTAAAACATAATGAAAATAGCCATAGAAAGCCATCGAACATGTAGAGCCGAAAAAAAAATAAAAAACGGTCCTCTAAATCTGATTGAGAAACGACTCTAGAAGGCTGTTTCAAAGCTAATAACAGCCATGCAAGTCCGTTTTTAGTCAATCCTCATTTCGCAGTTTTCTACCATTTCAACTGAAATTCATACAAATAACAAACAACACTGCGAAGGAAAAAATAGACCCTAACCAGTAAACATCAGCAAAAGGCATGAATTTTATACAAGATACCCAAACGGCTCTGTAAGGCTGTTTGAATTTTAAAAACAGCCCTATAGAGCCGTTTATAACATAATACATAAGAACCCATAAACGGCTATTGATAGCCATTTTTGGAAGCAAATCGGCCCTATTAGGCTGTTTATCGCCATCGCCGCCAGCTTCTAAACCCTAACCATTCTCGGCCATTTCAACTCAAAATCATACCCCCAAAAAATTAACATTGCGAAGGAAAACATAGAAGAGAACCCTTACCTTGAATGTGTGAAAATCGGTGCAATCCTCACAAAATATTTCTGACAAAGAAATTGAAGGGAACCGGCGGGAGGAAGAGGAAAGGAGGGTTTCGGGTGTTGGGGGGGGGGGGGAGGGGAAAGGTTAAGTGCCAAGAAGGGTATTTTGGGTATTTCAAAAAATTTTAAAACCTCCCGGGGGGGGGGGGGGGGGCGCGTTTGACAAAGTAAGGGGGTTCAGAAGTTAAAATCCCTCATACACGCTTTCCCCTTCTTTTGTTGTCATTGTTTTCATGCAATTGAAGTTTTCTAGTCTTTGCAGAGGCTTTTTTATACTAAATTAAAAAAAATATTATTAATATATATCATTTTTAAAAATATATATCAATATATATCAAAAAATCAAATATTGCAGTACAATAATAATATATCTAAATAATATTGCAACACTTAGATACATTATTTGATAAAAAAAAATAGACAATTTACAAATATCGTATTATGATACTGTGATATTAGTAATATCACATTACTGTACTATGATATTATTAATATTACATTACGATACTACGATATTATTAATATTGCATTATGGTACTGCAATATTCGTATATATCACATTACTGTAATGCGATATCTAATTTTATGGTATATATTGATACATATTTTTTAATATATAGTATATATTGTTAATAATTTTTTTCAATTTGATATATATGTGTAAAAAAGCCTCTTTGCAACTTGCCTATTCATTGTCTTGTCTTTCAACTTCTTTTAAGGTTTTCTGTCACAAATTTCTTTCTCCAAAATCATTTTTTTCCCAAAACTATTCATCCTTTGAAATTACCCCTTTTTTCTTTATTATCATTTTCTGTTTTGCTTCTACCTCTTCATACGAGAACTTCATTTACTTCTCGAGTTATTTTTTTTTTCTTCTGCTAATACTATCCTCAAAGGTCAGTCTTGAAATATTTGGGAAAATCACTCTATGAGAACTTAAGGCTCAAGACAACAATTAGCTAATGAAGGAATCGGTTATCTTGTTCACATGATAGACAAATTCATCGCCTCTTCAAATAGGCCAATCCGACTTCATAGGCTAACGAAGCATAGAGCAGCTATAAAGGCACTAGATAGAGATTTGCTAGCCTCTGGTAAAGGTGGAAGTGACTAGTGTATTAAATTTTGGAACACTCAAAATATGACATGTTTAAACTGTTCACACTGAATCACAAGTGTGTTCTAATGTGAACAAGAATGATGAGGTTTTTCGTGACTCAAATTCTAGATAGGTGTACTATGATCTCTGCAATATAATTTAAGAGCTATCATTTAATCAGCTGGATGTTCAGAAGCTTGTATATCATAGAATTGATAGGATTAGTATAGTGGATCATTCATATTCATAGCATACACTTTAGGTCAAACCCTAAACCCATACTTCATCTCATTCATTTATATCCTAGTTAAATTATTTTTTTGCTTTATCTTACTTGCTCTATTCTTTTTAATTGAATCACTTGGATAATAATTTACAAACAAATTTAGTAATTGATTTAGATTCCCTGAAAACGACAATTCATACTCTCTATATTATATATGTGATCTAGCGCACTTGCTAGTAGTAAGAAAATCAAAAACATCCTGCAAAGATCACTATTGAAGAATCTTCCTCCACATTTGAAGCATCCGCCAAGGATGGCATAGAGTCACAATCATCATCCTCACTACTCGTCTCCCATTCACCAATATCCTTCAATATCTTGGTTCGTTGATCAAGGTATTAGGATGCTATATGTGAACTCTATAACAAGTAGCCTGATCTTATAGATATTTGACTAGTGTTGAATTTTAAAAAGGACTTCAGCCTTGCTCTCATTCAAAGTATGTTGCTATATCACTTTTGCTTTGGAAGCTAGGAACTTTGAGTTTTATTCCTCCTAGGCTTATTTCATTCTAGCCTCATTTTGCTCTATTTCCTACATGCAATCTCCCTTGAAAATCTTATAAATCCTAATTTTCATCTTCGAAATCATCTCTATCCTCTCTCACCTCCTCTCTTTTAAATATATTTCTCTTAGATGCCAAGTGTGTGGTCTTTGTCACCTTTTACTTTTAGGCTAGTCTCCATTATTATTTCTTGTTTTTAATGTTTCCATACTCTGTCTAATCTCTCCCAGATGAGCATTGAGACTCTGCACGGTCTCAAGAAGTGTATGCTTAGGTTTAGTATTATTTTTGCTCATGGAACTTTAACTTTCCAGAGTAGATATTGTTCCAACAAAACAAGGTTAGTAGAGAAAGGCTATGCTCTCTCAAGACTTGTGTATAACTAAATATTTTTATGGTCTTTTCCTCTCTCTAATGCTCTCGTAGCGCTCTTGCCTTTTACCACTCTTTGTGCCAACCTAAGTTCCTCCTTAACTGCTCAAGAACTCACAAAGGTACACAAAAATCTTGTGGTATCCATACCTAACAAAATGAAAGAAGTTAGTTAAGAAACCGAGAGGCTGTGAGCAATGGTGAAAAGGAAAGGAAAAAGGAATTGTATACCTCAATTAAGTGTTGTCTCAATACAACCAAATTTGAATGAAAATCTGGCACTTAGGTAGGCAAAACTAGGTTTTGGTATATACTGGAAAGTTGTAGTCCCATATCTTAGCTTTTCTATGCCCCAAGAATTGTACTAATCGGAGTTATAGGCTAAAAGTTATGTCTATTTTTCTAGACAGTGTATGTGGTTCAATTGGTGTAGAATTGGAGTTGAATTCTAGTGCTCTTTCTCCTTCTTCTTTTTTATACATGAAATTTTTTGCCCAATTTCTGTTTATGATTTTCTTTTATCTGATTCTCTCTTTTGTTTTGAATTTTTTTAATTGACTCTTTTTATTAATTGAAATTTAATCAACCAAAACTCTAGAATGGGGCAAGGATTGAACTGCAAATCCTAGTCGCTACATGCACCACAAAGAAGACAAATTTACACAAAACAAGGACAAGGAAAAAAAAAAAAAGACTAGAATAGCAAAAGGCACAACAAAGGACACAAACAAGAAGAACAAAGAAAGAAGGACACCAAACAAATAGCTCAAAAAGAAAATAAAAAGGGATAAGCAACCTAAATTGAACAAATGCTCTTATGCTAAAATTGATGTGACCCTCTAGGACGCAATATTTAGAAACCGAATCCAAATTATGGGATCAAAGGGAATTAATGCAACTACAAGCTTTTAAAGTAGGAAACCTTCAACAACATCTACCTCCAATTCAAGAACCTTGATATATTAAAACGTCAAACCACTGAGACATAATGTGGAAAAGGGATTGGAAGGGGTGAATGCCTCAACGAGATTGTCACTATCCTTGATAACTTCGATTATCGCAGAGAAAAAGAAAACACGAACTCTCTCTTATGAAAATAAGTAGAAAATTCTGTTGAATGTCAAAAGTTGTTCACAAGTCACATAAGCCTCCTTTAAAATACAATAGCTAAGATGAAAGATACTTAAATCCACAAGCTAATATTATTTTCCTAAATAAAATACAATTAGGAAAGTAAAGCTCCAAACAGAATTAAGAAAATAGCAAAGGAAAACAAGGGGACTAGTAGGATGCCGCACAAGCTCGCATGCCTAGGCATGCATTTTAAAATTTGAGGATATTAACTCACATTTCATAGGAGGGATTATGGTTTATTGCTCTTTATATTGAAAAGGGATATATCTTATATTTAAAAAGTGTGAAGACACTTTTAGGTGTAAAACAAAAATATCAATCTTCATTTCTCTATGTGTATATGTAAATCCCTTCTATCAAATATACTCTAGTCCTTGTTTATAGTCCACACATTCCATAAGACACTTGAATAGTGTCAGTTATTGTTTAATGATCTTATACACTTGGACTTCATGCTAAGAAAGGCGGATAACAACTATTAATTTGTTGTCTAGCAGATATTCTAACTCTGATAAGCTTGCTTCAATCCATGAATGTATCGCTGCAGTTTACATACCCTCACAACATCTTTTTTTGTTTGGAGTGACAAAACTCTTAGGTTGTGTCATATTCACATCCTATAAGAGCTTCCCATTTAGGAAAGCAGTTTTAACATCTATTTGATATATTTCATATTAATAAAATGATGCAATAGCAAGCAAGATCTAGATGGATTCAAGTATGGCAACTTATGAATATGTTTTCATCATAATCTATACCATAAACCTCGTATAACCATTGATGATTATTTGCCCTTGGTATGTAGGTGTATATGTTGCCATCCATGCCATTTTTCATCTTGAAAATCCACTTGCACCCAATTACCCCTTCAAGTGGATCAACCAAAGTCTGTAGTTGGCTAGTGTACATAGATTTCATCTATGATCGATATCCTTTTAGTAAGTTGCAACCTCATTTTGGTCCAAGAGTATTATATCACCATGTTGAGTCTTGAGAAATCCATATTTCTAGGGCTCATGAAAATCCTACCAGATCTATGTGGGCTCTATGTTATATGAGCATATTCTTGTTATATAACAACTTGTGAAGTCTATTTAGGTTCTATAAGAGGTTCATTGATTTGTTGTAGTCCTTGAACTTGTTCAAATTCTATTTTCCTCCCACTACTTCTCCTCAAAATGAGCTCTCTTTTTTGAGAAAGATGCCATTTTTATCAACAAACATTTCACCTTTGAAAGGATTATAGAATGTCCCTTGGTTTCTGTGAGATATCCTACAAAATAACATTTATTTGATATGATACATGACTAAGCGTATTTGAGACTTGTCTCTTGACATAAATCTTATGACACCAAATCTTTATTAAAAACATACTAGGATGCTTTGCACTCCATATCTTAGTCTTTTGAACCAATTTGAAAGGAATGCTGTTGGTTACAAAAAGGATATTATTTCCAAGGAAAAACCCCAAAGGAAATGGGAAGATCGACAGGACAACAATTGATTATACTGTCTAATAAGGTGTGGTTCCTCGTTTCCAAAACAAAATTCCATTGTGGTGTTTTAAGTGGAGTGAGTTATGATACGACACCACACTCCATATAACCATGAAACTCTTGACCCAAGTATTCACCATCTTGATCTAATAGAAGTATTTTGATAATTTTGTTAAATTGATTTTCTACTTCATTTTTAAATTCTTTGAACTTTCTAAATAACTCGTGTATTTCAAAAGTTATGCATACTCATGCATATTAAAATCATCAGTAAAATCAATGAAGTATTGAAAATCGCCTCTAGCTAGTATATTTATAGACCCACATACATCACTATTTTCATAGTATATTCATAGAAGATTAGAAGCACAGTGTTTCATTTTGTATCATTTTCTGCAATATCTAATGGACAAGAGAACTCTCGTGCTACTTATTTGTTTTTGGAAAATCTAATTTAGTTTTCTTTTTTAAGAAAAGTTAAATAAAAGTGAATATAACATATTGTGACTAATATATAACTTCAAATGAAAAGAATATAATTACTAGAAAATAACCTAGATTAATTAGTTCAGAAATAGATAACTTAAATTTGTCAAATTTAATATATTTAATTAAATTATTTTTTTGATCCCAATATATTTAATTAAATTAAAACATTTTGTTTGTGAGTACTGAATTTGGTGACTGGTTGGTAAATCGAAAAGAAAATAATACATTCCTATAAGAAAAATACATTTGATCAGAGAAACAAAAAAATATATAATTAATGCATAAAAACATATTAATTAAGGAATCAATAAATGAAATTTGTCAAATTTAATTCACTTAATTAATGTTAACATCCTATTTCTGTGTATGTGGTTTTTTTTTTTTTTTTCCATAGATATTTTTCATTGGAGTCCTACTCTCAATAAGAATTCAAACTATGGTTCTCCACTTTTTTTTTTTTTTTTTTTTTTGGGTATTAGTCCCTTTTACTAGTCATAATCCAGTTGGTTTTCATTATTGTGGGTGCTGAGTATTGTGGCTGATTGATAAGTCAAATGAAAACAATATAATTAATGCAAAAACAACCCATATTAATTAATTAATTAATGAATCAATAAATGAATTTGGTCAAACCTACTTTATTTAAAAAGCTACTTCTGTGTTGAGGGTATTGAGAATTGTAACTGTAAGTATAATTAAAAGAATATAACTAAAAAAATTAAAAATATAATTAATTAAGTCAATGACCTATTAGTCTAGTGGCATCTAAGATCAAAAGGTTGAGTTTGATATCATGAGTTCTATTCTGTCTCAAGACAATCTCCCTCTCTTACCTTATGTAAGAAAAAAGAAAAGAAAAGAAAGAACATAAAACATCAGCAATACACATCAACCAAATTATGTATTAGTATCACTAATCACAGTAGCAATGGTTTGCACCATATATATGTTTATATATATTAGTGCTGCGTAGTTTGGGGCCGTTGTTAGGCAAGAAAAGAACAAATCATCATATTCAAGGGTTACTATTGAGTTTACAATACTATACAACTTTAGATTTGTGTATACTAGCGTATGCTAAAGTAGCCCATATTAATTAGAGTCAATAACTGAAATTTGTGAAACTTAAAAATTATTAATTTACTATTTTCTTAGTTGGTGAAATTGATAAATTTGACTCTGTTTTTTATCAGTTACCTTGTGTGTATATATATATATATATATATATATATAAACAAAGAGTTAGGAATTGATGCACTAGACTGCATTTTAAAAGTGGGGACTAAACTTACACTTGTAGGGAAGGCTTATGATTTATTACTCCCCGTATTAAATAAGCATTAATGTTGTATCTAAAAAATGTGAAAATATTATGTTGTACACCAAAAATACCAATATCTATTTTTTTATGTATAAATGTAAATCTTAATCAATTGAGTAAATTAAGACACTATCTCGTATTTATAATAAGTTAAATGTTCAAGTCCTCGCTCATTTCCTTACAGTGACATAAATGTAATTCATCAACAAATGGTCTGAGTATAAAGCTTTTTCTATCTTAGACTAGGTACCATTTTCTCACCCTAAAATTCTTTATGCAATATATATATATATATATATATAAGTATGTGTAAATCTCTTATATCAAATATGAGTATGGTCCCACGTTTATGATTCACATGTTCTGTAAGGCAGCTGAACAGTGCCGGTTATTTGAACGTAAATGCTTTTATACACTTGGACTTCATGCTAAGGAAAGCAGCAAATCATTGTTTGTTGTCCATTAATTTAGTCAGAAATTTCTCAAAATTCATTTAAAATAGTCACAACAAATCCCATTTGCATTTAAAATGAATTCATTGCCTCTTCTCAGTCATATCTGATTCAAGAAAGCACCAAATCCCTGAGACAGACATCACAATAGAGAAAGAGTGTATCGGCCGAGAAAGGCAGACTAGCAACAGACTTGGCCGTCAATTTAGTAAATAACCTGTTCGATTTCACCAAACAATGGAACCATGTAAGTTTTTCTTCTACTTCTTCTTCTTTTCTTCTTATTCGTGAGTAAGTAGGAAGAGGATTTAAAATTTTCAACTTAAAAGAGGATAGGCGAATTTAAACTCAAAGTATGAGAATGTCGAATCTTATTTTTTAAAGTTACACCAAACTAAGAATGTTCAAAACCTGCTCAACCCAGCCCAATGCCGGCCGAGTTGTATTGGTTGAATTTTTTCCTGTTTTTGAAAAAGATTAGCTTATAGGATTGGGTTGAGTCACGCGTTAATAAACATTTGACCTAACTCAATCCAAGTGATCTATCTCAGTAATTTTTTTAAAAAAAATACTTTTTTTTAAGCCATTTTCTATGTTCTTTTGAATAATATGGCATAAAGCATCAAAATGTTACTATTTAATAATGTTATTATAACAAATTTCTTATTGTATATGTTAATTATGTTTAATACTTTTACTTTATTTTGTCATATTTTATAAAGTTATATTTATGATGTGTAAAATTAGAAGTAAAAAATAAAAAATAATATTATGTTGTATCCTTACAAAGGATTATGATGAATTTTAGTTTGAATTTAAACTAAATTTACATTTCGACACTATTTAGTTTTAAAAGTAATTTTTTATCATTTAACTCATGGACCCAACTTGGGTCGGGTTGGGTTGGGTTGACAGAATTTTTTTGAATGGACTCAATCCAACTCAACTCATGTCTATGTGATAGGTTGAGTCAAAAAGTTTCCGAAAACATATTTAACCCGACTCATGGACATTCCTATGCTAAACTCATTTCTCTTCATGTAAGTTTGATTAGTCTTTTAATTTTCTTATAAATCCTCCGTAGATGCGTGTTAGTTACTTGTATCATTGATCTTCTTTGTTTTATTTTATTTTCTTATAAATTCATACTCATATTTTTATATGTAAAATTTCCTGCTTTGTTTACTACAAAGCATTCATAGGATGCCGTTCTTTGCTCGATTTGTTTTCTTTAATTTTTTTAGATTTATTATAGATTGTTGGTTGTGAATGAATATCCATTTTTCTATTACAAGACATTATAAATTATTGACTGCTTTAATCTTGAAATGGGGTAATTTCGCTCACCCTAAACTTTTGTATAAAAAGGTATAAAAGAACTAGTTTTGAATATTATTTCTGCTTGTTTTTGAAAACAAGATAAAACGGCTAAAGGTTGTTCTTGTTTTATAATTTTTGAAAATAGCGTTTTTTTTTTTTTGTTAAAATCTGTTTTCAAAAATACAATCAAACATGCATTTCTGCTAATTTTTTCCTCTAAACACATAATCTGCGCACAAGTATTCCCGATTCATTAAAATACAATTCTAATTGTGTTGATACGTCTTTCTAAATCTAAATTAGATTTAGTAACATAATATAAATTTATATACTCCCTCTGTCTCATTTTAATCATCATTTTAATAAAATATTTTTGTCCGACTTTAATCATCTTTTTACAATATCAATGTACAATTAATTTTTTTTTCCATTTCTACTCATAACAACTAATTAATGTGTAGTTTGTGAATACTTAAAAAGAATAATAAAAGTATTATTGTTAAAGACATTTTAATAAAATTGTACAAATTATTAAGTTATTTATTATTTTTTAATTCTTACAAAAAAAATTCAAATGAAAATCAAAATGGGACTGAGGGAGTACTTTGATTGGTGTCTCTTCGTCTTTATAAATAACCTCTCATTACAAGAGGAAGACCTCAATTCTCGTTAACAAAATAAATAATTGCCTATTTAAATTGTTTTGTCGGTTTATGCTCACGATAATTTTACATTTTTTTTATATGACGTTAATCTTTATTCCATTTACTTGCATTGTTCCAACACTTTTTTGGTAATATCCCTATCAATTTATACTAAAATTAGATATTGTGACCTCACTAATATTATTAACTTTTGATAAGAAAATATCTTATTTATCTTACTGCGTCACATTATTTATCTCATTAAATTTTGATTAATTAAAAAATTTATTTTTAATAATTAAATTATATTTATATTATTATTTATAATTTTTAACCAATTAAAACTCAATGATATTATCCCACTTAATAGCACATGAGTGGGAAATTGTCTTTCATAAATGACTCCTAATTTTCAAGTGAGTAGAAATTGGTGTACTTAGAAAAGTTAGAGTCTAATTTAATTACAGTGACTCGGTAATTTTAAATTACTTTCTTCGATCATTTATGAAAGATTTGTGTATTTTTATAGTAATTTTTTTATAGTCTTTAATTAGTTCAAATTAAATTATTTATAAATTGAGAAATCTAATAATAAATTTATCCATAATCAATAAAAATAAAAGAGATTTTGTGAACGTTACAAAAGAACCATAGTACTTCCTTGTTCGTCTATGATTCTCTTGCATTTTCGTGGCATTATTTTAATAGAATAAACTGTATATACAGTAAGAATTGCAAGAGAAAGCGAGAACGTGGTTCCAACCGAAGCTTCCCAAATGTTTAACGAAGAGGAACTAAAGCTGATTGAAGGATATCAAAAAGGAGATGACTTCATAGAAGTTGACTGTGGTTGTACCAACAAAAAGTATGGTGATTTTGGTGGCAAGCTGAGAGTTGATGCCAATGGCAGATTTTCCATCAATTGTCAATGCTTCATAGGTTGCACCAAAGGCAAGTTCTCCTCTCTTTCTTTCTAGTATCAAGAAACATTTTCTGTTTTTTTTTTTAATGACTTTTCACTCAGGTTTAATGGTCATTGCATAATAGAAATATTAAGTGTACACCCTTCTTGTATACATAGTTATTTGAAGAGTTAAAGCTATAAATAGAAAAATGAGATACAAAAAGAAAAAATATATATAAAAAAGTGTTTGTACCTAGATAGGTCTATATGTAGTATCACTCTTAAATAATACATGAACTCGTCTTCAGGTGTTTATATTTGGGTATTTTTTCTTTAAACTTTTTAAAAAATATTTTTTAGTCTCACTTTTTTATTAGTAATTTTTTTTCAATAACTTAATAATATTTTTTTTTATAGTTTTTGGACCAATAAAAAAGAAGTAAAATAGAATATATAATTCCATTTATGTATTGATGCATGCATACCATAATATATACTACAATTTTGTATACAATGGTGTATGCAAAATTTATGAATTTATCATTTCTTTTATTTATTTATTTATTTATTTTCACAGGCACACATTGTTTTCATATGTATTCATTGTGTTCTTTATTCCATATATGTACATTTAATATGCATTTGTGCTAAGGATTTGACTAGAAAGAATTAACATTTCAATGAGACAAAATTCTCATTTTCACTATGTGTTCTAAATCTTGTTTTATAGTTTTATGTGTTTCAAATCTTGTTTTATAGTTTTATGATTGGCTAAAATTTATTTATTAATAAATATTAACCAATTAATTGGTTTTTGACCCATCAACATTTAGTGATTCGTGTCAATAATGAAAAAAAAATTAATTTTTACTTTAATATAAAAATAAATTGTAATATTGATTGTGATAAGCTGTTCTGCATATGATCAGAAAAGCTAACTCCAGACGAATTTGAAAGGCATGCGGACAAAGAAGGAAACAGGAGGTGGAAATACAACATCTGGATTCAAAGCGAAGGTAAGAAGATATCAATTTTGAGAAGCCCTCTGTGCAAGCACTACAAACCTGCTGCAAATGCCGAAAATTCAACTGGCATCGGTTGTCGAAGGCGACAATTTCACAGAGATGAGTTTGTTCGTTGCTCATCTTGCAACAAAGAACGCAGGTTTCATCTTCGGAACAAGGACGAATGCAGGCTATACCATGATGCACTGCTCAAGGCAAACTGGAAGTGTTCGGATTGGACTCTTCATGAGTAAGTGCCCCATCACTATATATGCCTCGTTAATGCTCCAACTTCTAAAAATTAGTCTTTTCTAAGAGCTTGAAGCATGCCAAACCAAAATTCTTGCTTAGTTTATAGGCAGAGACCTCGGTGGCATTAGACATTTTTTCTTTTCTTGTCAAAATATGAAGTGTGCTTAAATTGAAGATATGTTAATGGATGAGGAGATTTTCATTGTGTAGTATAACATGTGAAGAAGACGAGGAGCGAGCGAGTCGCAAAGTTTACAGGGGCTGCCCTCGTCAAGGGCGTTGCCAGGGTTGTCCTACCTGTGTTTGCCTTGGCTGCTACAAATGCCGCTACCTACACTGCTCTTGCCAAATTTGTACTGAATTTGTGCAGAATGAAGCTGCATAGGGTCTCTTCACATGGTTGCTTTCTCAGTTGCATTCACAGCAATTTAAGCCTTATGTTATCCAATAATTGTCCCTCAAATTTCTCGAAAACAATGTTGTTTATTATGCTTCTGCATTCTATTTTTCTGGAGACTTCTATGGTTGGCCAAACAATCTTAGACTATATTTGAGTCTTTTTTATGTTCATGTTTCATAAATTTATGGTTGGTTAAATTAATCTTATTTAAGGAATCAAAGAAGGAAGACTCTCCCATTACCCTTACCTTGGTTTTGCTAAATGATTAGATGCAACTTAACAATTCATTCATGCAAAACTCCTATGAATATGTTTAATTAACAAAGTAGTAATTAATAGACATTCTAATCATTGTAATAATCGTTTTAAAACTTGGATTGGATCGGTTAAATCACGAATAGGCCATTGAACCGATATGATTCAGCCTTTGACCCAATCAAACACAAACTTAACTAGTCAAACCAATTTGACCAAACTTTGACAAGATTTTGAAGTGTAGAACAACTTTGTTCAATATATTTGAAATCCTCTTATTGTAAAAGAATGTAATCAAATTATAATAATTAAAATGCAAACAAAATATATTTTAAGAATTTTATTAATTTTATAAAATACAAGTTGAATCTATATTACAAAAATTATAAAATATGTTTAGTTTAATATATCTAAATTGTTTTAAGGAATGTATGATTTATTTTTCTATATGATAATTTTTAGGGACGGATGCAAGGGGAGGGAGGCATGGGCCTGGCCCCCCTCCACCCTCAGTTTGTTTTAATGTTGTAAATTTAATGAGGAAGATGAAATCAATTTGCAATTCTGCACCCCGCCCCCCCTCTCCTTTTCCTCTCTCTTTCTCTTAATTTTTTTGTTTTCTTACTATACATTGGGTTGGGCTGTGAGAAATAAAAGAATTACTCCTAAAACCAAAAACACAACAGAGGCCGAGGGTAGGATTTACTTTAGTTCAAAATGAATTTCTTTGTTTATGTGAGTCTTATATTTTGCCCTTTTTTTCTAATAAATTTCTTTCAATCACATAAATATTCAAGTTCTGTGAGAATGCTAATATATATCAAATTTCAAAAAGTAGGAATGATATATAATTACAAGTTAACTATGATCAAGTTCCGTAAGCATGGAATGTAGATATGACATTGATCACTATTTAGATATCCCTTTAATAATAGATTATCATAATAAGTAGGACTGTTTGATTCAAGAGAAGGAGAAACCAAAATCTAAAGGTAAACAAACATTAATGGTAGGAAGGATAGAAACAAGGTGTACAAATCAACCATTTATTTTTTTAAAAAAAAAAACTTAGCTTGATAAATAAATTTTAAGCTAATATTACCTAGATAATTTGAAAACTTCTTTTATTTTATTTTATCATGGTCACCAGTTTCTAGAGATTGATTCTATGATTATGTCTAACTTACAATTCACACTTGTTTGGATTCTAATTTTAATTTTTTTCTATCAGTGATGTTATAGGATAAGAATACAGAGAGCAATATAAGAAAACCATCTACAATTGACCCGTCCTTGAGCTCGTAAATCACAGACTCTTGCATCAATCACATAATAGCAAACATATTTTCTTTTGGCCGGCCCCCTTTCATCGACAATTGGATCCGTCCCAATATAATTTTAAAATATTTTCTAAAATTTTGCAATTTGTTGTTGTGTGTGCAATCAAATCAAGTTTTAAATTTGTAAAGAACAAATACTCTAGTAACCACACAAGTCATGGCAAGTACATCAAACGTTAAGTATAGCTACGACAAGTATTGGTATCATACGATAAAGATTATCGATAGTTACACCTATTTTGGCAAACCAAACTTAGCTAACCGAGCACAATCGAATGAGAATCAAATAATACGCATATATAAAAGAAATAAGCAAAGCAAGTAAAATGGAAGCTAAAAGAGTAGAGAAATCAACTAAGCAAAATGGAATTAATCATGAATAGTACAAAAATGAGTTACAGGGATTAACAAAATTAATAGTATCAAGTGTCAGATTGGTTCTTTTCTAGAATAAAAGTGTGAATTGATGTCAGCAGGAATTTCTCATATGAATTCTAAACTAAGGCCTTGGTCTAGCTTAGAGAATTCTAACAAGTTGGAAAAGTCAACTGGCTTGGCCCACCTAACTAATATTCCCAACATATTCATTTAACCCAAGAATACCCAAAAATCAAATTATATTGATGCTGGAATTCTTGTATACTCCTTTTCATCAAAGTAAGGTTGTGTTGAAATCATTGTGATATATGATCTATCAATTAAGTTAATAACATTGGTCATTCTAAAACTACTTGAATCTGATATTAAAGATGACAGCATGCATATCCACTAAAATTTCATTAAAAGCTCATTACAATCACAATTCACCACTTATATTCATAAAATTTCAACAATCCATAACAAGAATACTATCAATCCATCAATTCTTGGACTCCAGAGGTTTAGTTACACATGGATGTATCAGAAATCAAAAGAAAAATAGAAGCAAATTACAAAGAAAAGAGAGAGAGTAGAAGATAGTTCATCTAGGAAGCAAATTGATGATCCTCCAATGATTGATCTTGTAATTCCACTTCTAGATACTCCAAGTTGTGTCTCTCAGCTTTGGACTAAGTTTCCTGATGAGTTCTAACCTAAGAGACTAAGAAAAGATGTAAAAAGTGAGTAGAAATTGTGCTCCACGAATTTATAGGAAAAGAGGGACTGATTACATGGCAACTACAAGATGTGTAAAGTAGATTTAGGCTCGTGTATTTGAAATCTGACAATCGTAACCATATCAACACATGCTACACAGACTATAAGGTGGAATTACATGGCATGTAGTGAAATTGGCCTACTCTGTGTGATTTTTGGTGCCTCAAAAGTACGAGCCACATTAATGCGCCATTACATGAGCGTGTAATCCTTGGTATCTTGTGTAAGTACAATCCGTGTAGTTGGTAAAAACTTGAAATTCTTCAAATTATTGCCACATTCTTCATGAATTCACTTCCTTTTGCTTCCAAGTGCAATTGGATCTGAAAATTATAAGAGAAAACAATTAAGCTCAAATCCTAATCAATTAAACATCAAATGGGACATAAATTATATATAAAACATCTAGAAAAAAAGTGTATAAAATTACACTTATCAAATTTCTTACACTTAAGTTTTATGCTTGTCCTCAAGCAAAGATAAATCAAGAGATGCTCCAGAATTCTTGGGCAGCAAATAGGCTTACAAAAGATGGATCATATCAAGCTTCACAATCAAGCAATGGTTCACTAGCATGGGAAATCATTACTCAAACAAGCAAGCAAAGAACAATTGCCTCACAAGACGTGTTTCTGTGAAGACATGTGTACAACAAGATCCACTTCTATCAAATGCCAACTCACATATGCTTCTAGTTAGTTAATTAGAGTTGTTAGCTTATAGCTACAACTTATCCTTCTAAATTGTATCTATAAGTACCCAAACCTCTGGTACAAAGAAAAAAGCTTAATCGATCAATCATTCTTTTCCCTCATCTAAGTCTTTGGCATTTTCTTTTCTATTGTTCAAAGATTTTGGTATTAGAACCATTCTAGTTCTGATTACCTCCTCTGTTTCTCGTGATTTTTAATTTCCTTTTTCACTCACAGCTTTAGCAACAAGATTTGTTTCAATGGTGAATGATTATTTTACAACTACCTTAATTTCTCCATTGGAGGATTCTTCATCGCCATACTATATTTATCCATCGAATAATTGTAATTCAATCTGCATATTGTAAGAGCTAACAACTTCTAATTATTTAACCTGTAGAAGGTCATTTCTTCTAGTTGTTTCGATTCAAAACAAATAAGGATTTTTGACAAGCAAGATCAGGAAACCCACGGGAAATCACACTCTACTGGTTCAATGGCAATGGTGCAATGATCTACTAGTATCTTGGTTGTTGAAATCCATGTCTTCCTCTGTACCAGCCATAATTTTCTGTCTAAATAGTGCTTATGAGATTTGGGACAAACTCGGGCAAAGATTTGGTCAAGTTGATGAGGTTTGAGTTTGTCATTTGCAACAAAAACTCTGCACAATTATTCAAGGATCTGGTTTAGTCGATGAGTATTTCTCTGAACTCACTGCTATTTGGGAAGAACTGCACCAACACAGGCCTTTGCCTCACTATCAATTTAGACAATGCAATTCAACTTGTTTTACCAAGTTTGCAAAAATTTTGAAAAAAGATTATATGTTCAAATTCCTCAATGGATTGAATGAGAACTATCAGTCATTACGCTCACAAATCATAACTATGAAGCCATTCCCCAATCTTGATCAAGCCTATAACATGGTTATTCAAGAGGAATCTCAAAGAAAGATACACACAACACCTAGTTTCATAGAGTTAGTAGCAATGCTTGTGTCTAAACAACCTTAACAAGACAAATTGTTGAAATGCTCTTATTATGGCAAGTCTGGGCATACCAAAGATAGTTGTTACAGGATTATTGGCTTTCCACCAGGGTTTAAGTTCATAGAGTCCAAAGGCAACAAGTTCCAACACAAACCAATTGATAAACCTAAGTTCATTGCTGCAAATCAGGTTGATTCAAACAATTCCCCAAAGGGACCTACTACTGGCTTTACCACTGACATAGATTGCTCTCAGTTTTCACTATCCAAGTCTTAATTTCAACGCTTACTGCACCTGCTTAGTGATGTCCCAATTACTCCATCCAGTGTGGCATCTCCAGATTCTAATACTTAACCATCTTCATCTACTCATTTAGTTAATATAGTTGGTAAGATACATTTACTCCATCACAAGCCATTAACTTCATCTATTGTCCTTAAAAGTCAACTAAATTTATCCAATTTCTGGGTGTTGTCAAATGTTCTCTTAGTGCCTTCTTTTACTTATAATCTGTTATCCATTAGTCAAGTTCCTAAAACATCCAATTGTACCTTCCTATTTGCTCACCATCATTGTCTGATCCAGGATTTGGAAACTAGGATGATGATTGGGTGTGCTAAGTTGATTGAAGGGCTTTTTTCTGGCTTTCACACAACCCACTACCTATCCCATTTACTATTTTATATTCTAATCCCAACAATGTTGTTATTGATTCTACTATTCAGCATTTTATTAATTTCGATATATGTAAAAACTTTAGCCTATGGCACAAATGCCTAAGTTATGCTTCCATTAATAAAATCAAGCATTACCCTTTATTAAGATTCCAAAACCTATTGTATTTGATTGTTTAATCTATCCTACGGATAAACTCAAACAACAACTATGCCCAGTGCACACAACCACCACTACTGCTTCCTTCAAAATAGTCCACCTTGACACATGGAGACCTTATAGTACTCCTGATCTATATGATCATCGTTACTATTTGAGTATTGTGGATGACTTCACAAGGTGCACTTGGACTTATTTGCTCAAACACAAAACTCATGTCACAAAAACATTCATCAATTTTTATAACTTCATTAAACAACAATTTCATCTTACAATTATGATAGTTTGCACTGATCACAGTACTGAGTTTACCCCTTTGAATTCTTATCTTACTTCAAATGGTATCATACACCAAAAGAGTTGTACATACACCCCATAACAAAATGGACTAGTTGAAAGAAAATATCAACATCTATTGGCCATTGCTTGATCTCTTTTATTTCAAGCTTCAATGCCTTTAAAATAGATTACATACTCTTGTTCTACAGTATCTCTCACTTTATGAAAATTACTCCACACTTCACCATCATATACTCATCTCAAAGTATTTGATTGTCTTGCTTTTGCATTCAACAAAACACCACATAAACATAAATTTGCACCTAGATCGACACCTTGTCTTTTTATTGGATATCTAGTTGGCATTAAGGGATATAAATTATATGACCTTGACTCTCATAAAATCATTATTACTAGAGATGTTCACTAGTGCGAACATACCCTTTTTCATCTAAGAATTCTTTGATTCTCACCATTATTAATGTTGACACTCTTCATGTTTCATCCACGACCAGCTTACCTCTCCCCTATAATGACATTGACCCCCTTAGATGAAAAAGAAGAGTTTTTTTTTTTTTTTCATTTTTTAATTTAAAATATACACATAAAATTATGTAGGGAGGAAATAAAGTGGTCTAATGTGGCACTTAATGTGCCAATTCATCACTTAACTAGACAACTTAGTAAATTACATCCCTTTGCCTTAACAGAGATGGATAGAGGGGTTGATTTGGTTTGTTTTAAAATGTTAGGGGCTTATATGATAACTTTCAAAGCAAAAGAGTATTTTTAATTGCATGACCAAATACAAGGGACCAAAATAGTATTTTACTCTTTATCTAACGATATTTTGCATTGGAAGAGTACTAGCCAAATTGGCATTCTTTATGTTAGAAGAGCAATAGTTCATTTGGTGCCTTTCACGGGAAGAACCCCAACTGACTTGGCGCCCTCTCAACCTAAAGAATGCTAGTTAAGTTGGCACTCTTAAACTAATCTACTTAGGTTAATATTTTGGTAAATAATATATATTTTTACATTTTTCTGATATTTTAACCTTAAAATTACCTGTGAATTTTGTTAGGAATTTTCTTGTAAATTTGATTGCATGCAGATTTATTACTTGTGGATTTTTCTATGCATTTTTCCAATGGACTTACTTGTAAACACTTTTCATGGATAAATTGATAGGAAATTTCCATTGATTTCACACACAATCACAAAAATAAAAAAGAATAATAACTATGAATTTTGATAATTTGATGTGAATTTATTACCTATAGATTGCAAATCTACAAAAAAACACATGATCATGAGTGTTATCATTGTGGATTTCTTTTGTGGCAAAATCCATAGAAAAAAAAATCCTTTGGATTTTATGCTTCCATGTCAAAATTTGTAGGCATATGTGTAGACCAGGTGTACCTGACATAGCATGCTAATGTGGAGATAAAGCCCAATTCGCATATACAATTGTATATGTGGTCCTATATTACGTCAATTAGTTATTTGGGTTTTAGTTTGCTCTAAGTGAATTTGGGCGTAGTTTGAAGGCTCCAAGACTTGTCTTTTTCTTTTTTTGGTAAATATAGCAATTTTCTTATTTCATAGGATGTCTTATTCCCTTTCTCATCTATTGTGATTGGTCTAAAGTAGTTAGATAACTCTTTATACAATATTATTTTATACTTTTTTGACCAATCACCATAAATGAAATAAGAAATAAAACAATAGATTCTTGCTCAAGCCTAATTCATTTGAATTTAAGTAGGACATTAAACAAAATTAATTAGTATTTTGAAATAGTTTTATGTGGATATAGAGTTAGTGGCATGGGGGCTAATTGTGTTTCTAGGTTTCACTTGTTTTGCCTATTTAAGGCTTCTTTGTGCATGTTGAAAACATATTTTAGACTTGATATTTTGTTTCTTAGTAAAATTTACTTATTTCATGTTCTCTACGAGTGTGACTTGAGAGTCTACTATTTTGTTCTTGTAAAGGTTTTTGTCTTGTCAATTCTTTTTATAGAATTGGTGATTCAAAGTCTTTTAGAAGTTCCAATTTATGCTTCAAGCTTTGTGCTTGGTGTGTGATTTGTTATAGTTGTTGTTGAATGGAAGCCTAAGATACAAGTCATGTGATTGTTTGTAACATTAATGTCATGTTTTCGTTTGGTGATAATTCCTTCGTTGTTTGCATAACTGGCTTCATGAAATTAGGGGACCCTATGAGATTTCACACTAAAATCACAGAGATATGACATTAATGTGAGGATGTACCCTTGGAATAAGGGTATCCTTTTTACTTATTTGGAGTCACTACTAATTATTTAAAAAAAAGGCACAATTAGAAACCCAAATTTATTTTTTAGAAAAGAAACTAGTCTACAAACTAAAGACAAGTACGATAATCTAGTTATGTGTGGAGAATGTATTAGGCATCTTACAACATTCGTCAAAGACAATTACCCAAAATTAACTATACAAAAAATAAAATGACCAAGAAATGCACTTTATTAATTACAAAGAAGAAATTACAATTACTAATAAATTGCAATAAAATTAAACATGCAATGCATGATACTAAAAATGAATATACGGTCCAACCTTCAAGACACATGAGCAATCCTTCTAGTGATGCTTATCTCCACCTAGATCAAATGGTACTAGTCTAATCTCATGTCAAATAATACTAGCCTAGTCTCATAAAAGATCAACTTTTCTATCATTCTACGATTAGTGAAGGACCTATAAATTTATGACAATTGTCTTAAAAATGTATGCATGAAAAATTACATTGGAGTTAGGGAGTAGGGGTATGAGAAAATTATAATGGGGAGTTTATGAAATAAATTACATGAATTTGAGATGCTAAATTTAAATTACATGTTTTGCAAATCGTCTCCAAAGTCAGGGCAGATATTGAGTCTCTGACGCTCAAGTTAGTGTCTGATCTAAATTGGATAAATATCTAGAAATCAGTGTTAGAATTTCTTACATTGTTTAGCCGTGGTGTTGGCTTTTTATATAGGTTTAGGGAGGAGGGTCTTCTTGTAAGTTCTCTTGGATCACTCATTGGGTTGGGCCTGAATATGAAAGTTAGCTCATTTATCTTAGTCCATATCATTAGCCTCCCAAGTCAAAGACTCAACAATGCTAAGTGTTTGGGCTAAGAAATTGGTTAGAACTTTGGGCATGTTGAAGATGTCATCGCGCTTTAAGCGACTAGTGATCGTTCCTCTTCTTCCCCTATAATTATTATTTCGGTACCTGTTCTTATTCTTTCTTTATAATCATTATTATTTCAATGCGCCCTTTTTATATTCTAAAGTGAACTTTTATTACTACCCATCCAATTATTTTTTTTTTTTGGCCGCTTATTCAAGTTTATTGACCATTTTCATGAGATGGCTTACAAATAGGAGTTGTTTACTGTTTTACTTTCTTTACTTCTTTTACGATTGTGATTTCCCTTAGCTTAGTATTCCTTGCTTTCTTCACTACATGTGCACTTCTTTACTTGAGTTTTCAATGTTTTCTTTAGGTTCACTGATAATCACGTTTTGTATAGACTTTTATGGTTTAATTCCCTTGGATTTATGTCCACAATTATGGGAAAACACATTTCTTTTGATGTCATTTCTGTTTGATGCAGGTTTAGGGTGAAGCTGGAAGCAAAAAGGCAAAGTTCCCCATTCTGCTAAGCTTTGCCGTGGCAAAGTGAACCCGAGAGGAAAAGTTTAATTATGCCATGCTTCGTCGTGGCGAGCTGGAAACTTCCTGCACCTGTTTTGAAGAGTTCTGAACCAATTAGGCTTCCAGGAATCCTTCTCCTACAAGAATTAAGACTCCAAGACATAGAAGACTCTTCAGCATTATTATTAAAGTAGGAATGAAATTGTGTAATTGCATTGTAATTAGAATCCTAATTAAAATATGATTAGGATTACAATATAGCTAAGAATTATAACTCAACTTAGAGTCCTAGAATGAGTCTAATTAGGAATGGAGGAATTATAAATAAGAAAGAGGACTGAGAAGCAAGAGAACACGAACACACAGCCAAGGATACACAAGCAAGCAAGGCGTCACATCATCCATCTTCATGTTCTTTTATTTTAACATTATGTTTTTTTTTATCATCATGTGTAACTAATTTCTTCTCTAGGGGCTAAGATGTAGCCCAAGTACTTGTATAGACATGATTGATGATGTTATGACAATGCTAGCTTTTATTTATTGAGGTTTAATTTTCTGTTCTTCACTCTTAACTTTTTTGGTCAATTAGTTGGAGAAATTTGTGGGTTTTCTATGACTTGGAAGATTATTAGTTAACCTAGACCACAGGGGTTAAATCCATAGGGTTTTGAGCCGGTCTATACCTAAAATTCTATGTAGTCACACGGGAGCTAGGGAGATCCTCTAGAATACCCTAAAGGGATGTCCATGAAGCTTAATGCAATTGTGGTTACTACAACTTGCACTGGCCCATAGCAGGGTTGGTAATTATAATTAGATTAAATCGAACCTCACGCCAAGGCTGGTTGATGAGATCAAGGAATCCTGGCTAGCAATTAATAATCGTAGAAGTCATAACTGAATCATGAAAGTCTATGCCAAGGACTTGTCGTGAAATTTGAATCCCTAGGCCTTTATCTCTTATTTATTTTTCTATCTCTCTTACTGTTATGCTATTTTAATTTAGTTTATATTGCTGTTATTATGCTCTTTTGATCACTTGAGCATTATTAGAGTTCTTGTACTCTAGTAATCAATCACAATCCCTTAGGTACGACAATCCCAGAATACTTGCTGGCTACATTGATAGTGTACGCTTGCACTTCATTCCTTCCATCTATTTCACACCCTATAATTCGCACATCATTAACTTTTCCTTTTCTACTTCTTTTGTTCTTAGGTTTTCACTATACCCTTTTTAGGTCAATATTTAGTTTATTGAGAGAAATATGTTTGGCAAGACTAAAGAGGAAATCTCCTCTTTTATTGAGAATCTCCAGAAAGAGCCAAATGTTGATGATATTTGCAGCTTGGACTTCGAGGGTTTGTCGGGTGATTCCTCAAACAATGTTTTAAGTGACAAAACTCCATCCTATGGTGAATCTTTTCTTGCCCTTTCCCAAGAGGTTTTGGTGGTAGCTGTAGCTACATCAGCTAAAAAAGCCTAAAAGATAAAAATGTTGAGGTTACTCTTGCATTTCCTTAAATGGCACATGGAGCAGACGACATAAGTGTTACCTATTCCCCGAGCTTTTTCAAACATAATGACCTAGTGGCAGAAGGTGCCCCTTTTAAGGGTGATTTGAGGGTGGCTCTCTACTTGATAACAGTGATCTGTTGCAATTAGGAAAGCTTTACCCGGGTATACTGACCCTTAGAAGGATTCCAAATAGAGTTGTGCTGGCCCAATGTTCTTATTAGCAAGGATCGGTATAAGGATAAGTTCTTCACTTTGAACCTTTATTACACCAACAGGTGTGGTGTGACATTGCCTTTATCAAATTTTGAGATGGAAGTCTTAGAGGCCTTGCAAATAGCCCCTACTCAACTTCACCCCAATGCATGTGCTACCCTTCATGCTTTTCAAGGAATTTGCATTAAACTAAAAAGACTTCCTCACCTCAACATGAGTTGGGGTGCTTATACTTATCGGCTAAGAAAGGGAGGGCCCTGATTGTTTATGCTACGGAATCGACTAAATACTTTAAGCGATGAATTTTTAGGATTATAGAGCCTAAGGTTAGCCAAGCCTCCTTTTTAAAAGACAATGGGGAGCCTTGGTTTCCCTTTAGGTGGCATTGCCACTTTAGAAAGATAGATGATATTTCTAATGTCAAGCTAGGTCTTATAGCCAATTATTTAATTAAGGAACTTGAAGCCAATACTTATACTGACCCAAAAAAGGCCACTTATTGAGCTCTTCGTTACATTAGTGTGCTTAGTTTCTTTGTTTTTACTAATTTTTAAGTTGATTTCTTTTTTAGGATCCTTCATTTTGTCTTTGCAAATTGGAGAACAATGTTGAATTTTCGCAAGCTAATGGAACATCCTGATCACAAACTCAAGGAAAGGAGAAAATGGAAGATAAAGGTTGGGGAAGCTACTGGAAAAACAAAGGTTGGTCAACCCACCCTCCAAAAAAATTGAAAGAGATTTCTTTCAAAAAGTTCGACCTCACTCCTACTACCACTCAAACTTCACTGACAGATCTATCGCCTCCAAAACCTACTGCTCCTAACACTGCCGAGGCTCCTAGTCTAGGCTAAATTGCACATGTCCCTCTCAAGACCATTGTGCTCAACACCCCGAATCGGTTAAATGTCTTTCCACTTGTCACGCAACCCTTAGCTCCCAAACATTTTAAAGTCAAGAGTATTACAAAAAAGGAATAAAGGGACTTTATTCTTACCATTTCCTCAACTTAGAAACTCCCCCAGGTAGAGTTTTGCCAGTGTTGTGGGTGCTCAAACTACGCCTGTCTGAACTAACTCATCCTCTGACACTACTACCAATGCTCCCAGCACCATTATTCCTATTAATCCAACTATTTTTGATCTAATAGGTCGGTCTTGCCGCTTTTCTACTTTTCCTTTTTGAGTCCCTGCTTATATTAACTTTGTTCCTCCTTTTGTCCTTACTTTCTTTTTAGGTCATGGCTTCTTCCTCTATTAACTTGCAGGTCCTAACTTTTGAATTCCAGCGTACTCGCTTAGAAGTCATCTTGGGCTAAATTGCTTAATGCTTTTGCTGTAATATTGGAATGATTTAGATCATCCATGACCAAATACTCTAGGCTTACCTCACCACCCATGATGTTAACAAAAAGCTAGAAGGTTGCGTGCAACCAAAAATGCAATTGAGGAAAAGGCTTGACTTGTCACCTTTGAATAGGTGAACCTTAACAACAAATTTTCTTGGGCCTAGTAGGAGCTAGTTGGAGAGTTGGAAGCCAGAGCTAACATAGGAGAATCTAGACCGATTAAGGAGTTTGAGAAAGTGTAAAATGGAGTTGAGCCAAGTTAAACAATGCAGATCTCAACACATCTCCACCCTGAACAACAAGAGCATCTCAGGGACTTCCTAAAGAACAATATGAACACTTTTGCATGGACAATGGCAAATATGCCAGGTATAGATCCCAACATTGTTATAAATTATCTCTTAAACCTAGTACTCAATCTATTGTGCTAAAAAAGAGACTTTTTGGGCCAAAAAAAAAAAAAAGCAAGCAATTACCAGAGAAGAAGTTCAAAAGCTTTTACAAGTAGGGCTCATAAAAGAGGTAGTATACTCTTCATGGTTATCCAATGCGGTCATGGTAAAGAAATCGAATGGGACATGGAGAATATGCACTAACTTCATAGATCTAAATAGAGCTTGCCCCAAGGACCCTTACTTATTACCAAATATAGATAGATTGGTGGATTAAGCAGCAGGATATACATTATTGAGCTTCATGGATGCATACTTGGGCTATAACCAAATAAGGATGGATCCAAGCGATAAAGACAAGACAACCTTCATTATTAAGGATGGATGTTATTGCTACAAGGTAATGCCATTTATATTGAAAAACGTCGGTGCTACATACTAGAGGCTCATGAACAGAATGTTTAAAGATCAATTAGGGTAGAATCTTGTGGTATATGTAGATAACATTTTGGCCAAGTCCACACTTATAAGATTTAGGAGAGACCTTTTCCACTTTGCGATGCTTTGGTATTAAGCTTAATCTTGACAAATGTACCTTTGGGCACTAGCAAGAAAATTTCTTGGCTTTATGTTAACTCAGAGAAGAATCAAGGCAAATTCATAAAAATGTCAAGTTATCTACTAGATGCACTTGCTATAGACAATCTAAGAGGTAAGGAGGTTAACAAGAAGAATAACAGTTGTAGCTCGGTTCATGTTACAATTTGCACAAGAGTCTCTACAATTTTTTGTGGCTTTGAGGAATGTCAAAAATTTTAAATGGACAGGTGAATTCTAGACAAACTTTGAAGAACTGAAAAAGTACTTAGCAACCCCACGAATATTAGCAACACCCTCGCTCAAGGATGCTCTACATGTATTTATTAGTCTATGACCAAGCCATTATCTCGATATTTATCAGGGAGCACTCAAACATATAGACCCTATCTACTTCAAGAGTAAAGCACTTTATGGGCCAGAGTTCATATATTAGCGAATAGAGAAACTAGCTTATGCCTTAGTACATGCTGCTAGGTGCTTATGACCCTACTTCTAAAGCCACCAAGTGGTTATCCGCACAAACTAACGATTGAGACAAATACCGCAAAAGCCCGACCTTTTAGGATGAATGTTGGCATGGTCGATGGAGCTCTCAGAACACAACATAACATTTAAACCCCGAGGTGCTATCAAGGAACAAGTATTAATGGACTTCTTGGTTAAATTCACCTCGATACATCAAGGAAGCTCGGATCATGGCGAACAGAGCGAGCCATATTGGACATTACATGTAGATGGATCTTCAAGTAATAAGGGCTTTGGGGCTATAATTATTATAGAGAGACCCCACCAAGTCACCATAGAGTATGCCTTTAAGTTTTCCTTCCTCAACTCGAATAATCAAGTCGAATATGAAGCCTTGATCATCGGATTAAAGCTTGCCAAAAAAAATAGGGGTTCAATGGATAAAGATATATACAGATTCTCAATTAGTTACAAGTCAAGTCAACGAGCAATTCTTGGCTAAAGAAAAAAATATGCATAAATATTTGGATATAGTCAAAAGCTTGTTGGCAAAATTTAAAGAAAGAGTAGTGAAGCATATACCAAGAGAACAAAACACCAAGGCTAACCTCCTATCTAAATTAGCAAGAATTAGATCTATAGGAAATCATCATTCCTTAATATAAGAAACCCTAAAACATCAAGCATCGAGACTAAGGGAGTTGATGATAGCATAATGGTAATAGGGAATGAAAAAGATAGCTTGAATTAGATAACCCCTATTGTCCAATATCTATAAGAGGACAAGTTACCAAAGGATCGGGCTGAAGTAAAAAGAGTAGCCTGAGTTTCTTCGTTTTACTATATGTATAGGGGATAACTTTATAGACAAGGGTATTCATAGCCCTTGTTAAAAGGTATAGCACCTGAGCAAGCACGGTATGTCTTGAAGGAAGTTCACAAAGGATTTTGTGAACACATTGGTGTAAGAAGCCTCGCATCTAAAATAATGAGGTCAGGATATTTCTAGCCAACCTTAGAAGAATATGCCACGAAAACAATGAGAATTTGTGACAAATGCCAAAAACTCACCCCGATGACCGAGTTGTATAATGTTATAGAACCATGGTCATTCTCCAAATGAGGGATCAATATACTCAGCCCATTCCCACCTGCATCCAGCCATATGAATTTTTTGGTTGTTGCAATAGATTACTTTTCTAAATTGATCGAAGCCAAACATTATTTAAATTACTTCCAACACATGCAAAAATTTATCACTAATCAAATTGTTTATAGGTTCAGAATCCCACATTCTATCATTGTGGACAACGAAAGGCAATTCATAGATCGGCGCTTCTAGGAATATTGCGCCGACCTCCAAATTAAGCTAATATTTGCGTTGGTAGAGCACCCTTAAGTAAATAGACAAGTTGAAGCAACCAACAGGACTGTTTTGAAATGATTAAAAATAAGATTGGAAGACAAAAAAGGCCTTTGGGTAAAAGAGTTGTCTTGGGTGTTATGGTCATATCGAAAACCCCCACACAACTATGGGGCAAACTCATTTTAGTCTTACATATTGCTCAGAGGCAATGATATAGTAGAAGTCGAGGAACAAACTTTGAGAAGAGAATTGCATGATGTTGAAAGAAATAACACCAATATGGCAGAAGACCTTGACTTCCTAAAAGAGAAAAGAGTAAAGGCATACAAGAGGATGCTTATTGTAAAGAAAGCCTTAGCCCACAACTTCAACAAACATGTTCGACCTAGAGAATTCCAACTGGAATACCTAGTACTAAGGTTCGTCACACCAACAAGAAGGCCCATTGTGGAAGGCAAGCTAGCTCTAGAACTTTTGTAATTACTAAAGTACTAGGAAATGGTGCCTATCGAATTTTTTCACTATTCAAGGGCGGGAAATACCCTATACATAACATATAACTAATTTAAAGAATTATTATCCTAACCTATAAACTGTTCATTTATACAACTTGTTCACTTATGCAAAGTTAATTTATAATCTATTCATTTGTACAATTTGTTCATTTACATGAAGTTATTAGCCAACAAATAATTTAGCTTAGTCAGTTTATTTTCTCAGGGTAATAAATTGAGTCCTTTGATCAAAAGTTATATTTGTAGATAATAAAATAAACTAAGGAACAAGTACGAGCTAAACAGAATTAAACCAAAAGACTTGAAATGAAAAGTTAAAACTTATAAGTTTAGAATGATTACAAAATACAAGTACAACATTTTATGGTTCAGAAGGACCTTCATCATCATTGTCACTCTAGCAAAACTCATTGTCAGATATTTCCACCTTGAGATCCGATTCGTTGTCTTCGTGAAGATCCATGATTTGGCAATCACGAACCACTTTTAGAAAATTTACAAAGAATACAATTTCATCTCGAGAGGTTTCGTTACAAGATACTGAAATTTAATCTAAGCGATTTTTGAAACCCTCCCAAGATGCATTAAGATAAATATTGGCTAGTTTAGCTTGCATTTGCTCTATGATCCTTGATCTTGAAGCACGAGCTCTCCCCCTTTGACCTTTCTGACAAAGACCATAGCTTGTGTTTTTCTTCGCAAAAGCTTTATGATTAGCCAATTTCTTTTCCAAGTTTGAGACTAGGTCAGACTTTTCCTTAATAGCAGCCTTGGAGGACTTCAATCTACCTTTTTGGTCAATTATTTGTTTCAATGCTCTCTGAAGATTCTCTTCGGATCGATGAGCAAAGAACAAAGAAATAGCCTCGCCTTTTTCTATATTTCTACTACCTTCTTGTTTATTTGCTAGGTCAATGGTTAGGTTCCTATGGTATAACTCTCTTGCCATCACATGGTCTCCTTTGATTGCTTTCACCTTTCCGTCTAAAGTTGGGTATTTGATCAGCAAGTGTCGGGTGGAGACTATAGCCCTCAATTGATTCAAGATAGGCATATCTAAAATCACATTATATGGTGAGTGACACTTGACTACCAGGAAATCCATTGTCTTTGTTACCTACTTTGGATGCTGCCCAAAGGTGGCCAGGAGACATATCAATCCTCCTGCTGATGTTGCTACACCGGAGAAACCAACTAGAGAGCCATGATAATTCTTTAGTTTGATATAAGAGATGGCCATTTAACTAAACGCTTTCTGAAACAAAATGAAACTTGACTACTAGGAAATCTATTGTCTTTGTTACCTAGTTTGGATGCTGCCCAAAAGTGGCTAGAAGACATATCAATCATGCTTGTCCTGTTGCCTCTTTTGAGGGTGTTCCCAGCCTCTGGGTTGCCTCTGTCCTTCGTTCCTCCAAATTGGTTCATTCTCCACCTTAAACTATCGTAAGTACCCTTTCCTTATCAAGTTTTCAATGAGGTCTTTAAGTGCTTGGCATTCCTCAATGTCGTGCCTTGTACCCCTATGATATTCATAGTTTGTTTTGATATTTGGTCTCATTCGTGCTTTGATCGGTGAGGGCAACTGTGCTAAACCGGTTTAGCATATCTCATGTAAAATGTGTGCTCTCGATTTATTAGGGGGTGTAATTGTAGTGACAAGGCTGGGGTCTTCTTTCTATTTCTCTATCATTATCCTTCTTCCTTGCTTGCTTGGGAATTACTTTTTCTACCTCTTCTAGATTGATGTATTTCTCGGCTAACTAAAGTAGTCCTTGGAGAGTATCAAGCTGGTTTACTATAACACTCTCTTTAAATCTATCCCTTCATAAGGCAGCTATTAGTGTATTGATGGCAACTTCATCCTTGAGATCCTTTATTTGAAGGACAAAGCAGTGAATCGTTGAATATACTCTCTCAGGGGTTCCTATTTAAATTTAAATTTACTTTTTTTAAAAAAAAAATTTCCTTTTTGCTCCCTCACACTATCATCAATTCCCGAAAAGACTCTCACGTTTTTAAATTAGATAAAATAAACCCTCACATTTTTAGCCTAAAAGAAAAGTGAATATTCTATACAAACAAAAAATACCTCAATAAGGTCTATTCTTATTTTTGACTTAAAATGTGAGGGTTTATTTGTTTAATGTAAACCGTTAGGGTCTTTTTTGAAATTGGTGATAGTGTGAGTGACAAAATATATATATATATATATATATATATATATATATATATATATATATATATATATATATATATATATATATATATATATATATATATATATATATATATTTTGCAAACTAGTGTTCAAATATCTTAATAGTAAATTTCATTTTGGTCTTTGATGCTTAGAAACTATAATCAATTATATTTCTCAAACTTTAAATTTATCAACTTCGTTCTTCAAATTTATAAACATATGCAGTTACTTATAGATTTAGTGGTAGTTTAAACTACTAAAAAATGTTAGAATAATAAAATTGATAAAAATTTTGAAGTGTAAAAAATAAATTAATTAAAATTTCAAGAAGCACCAAAATGAGCTTTTTTTCAATCCCTTCAACTGCTCAAAATTTTCAAGAACATTTTCCTTTCTTTCGTGTTCTTTTCTACTTCTAAAGTTCTATTTTCACAAATTAGTCACTTCACTTTCTTTATTTGTAAATTTGTCTCTTTTCCAAAACTGTGATTTTCAAAATTTACCCCAAAACTTTTTTGAAAATTCCATGTTTCAGCCCCTACTGCGCTGAAACACACCGATCGCGTTCCTTCGGTTTCTACGCCTTGAATTCAACAATTGGTTCTGCGTCTGGGTCCTAATTGCGGTTCGAATTGTTCCAATTCATGAATTTCATCAAGTAACATAGGGGAGGAGTTTATCTGCTTGAACTTTTGAGTTCCAACCGCTGGTTTTGACGTGGGTTTGTCCTTTGAGTGAGCAAATTGATTTCAGAACTTAAATGGAATACGAGCTCTCCGATAGCAGCGGTGGGTCATTTGAAAGATATCCTTTTTTTGAAAATAAAAAAATTAGTTTCATTCTATCTTTCCTTAAATTCTGTTCTGTGGTTTCTAGGTTTTCTAGAGTTCAACCTTACTCAATTATGGTCTGTGTATGATTAATTGGGATTTTATTTATGTTCATCATTTCATCTTTTCAATGTTATATTATTGAAACTATTAGTTTTACTGGCATTTGACTGGGAAGTTCTGCAACTGTTTGGCTACTGCTATATTATTTTGGTCTCATTTTCCTGCAATTAGCTGTGTGTTTCTTGGTTTGAGCTGCTGCTTCTGCTATAGTTGCAACTTGTAGGTTGCGGTAGTACTATGTAATGATGGTGTGGAGAGTGTTTGAGGAGCTTAATGGCCAGAGTTAGGGTAATGTTGTGCTTTTGAATAAATTTAGTTGATTTTAAGATTAATGTTTCTTGTCTCAATCAAATCGATAAGATAACATCTCTTTGTACTTTGTAGGTATTCACTCTATTGGTATGTAGTTCATAATGTTGTGTTATAGAACTCAGTTAGTCATCTTTTAGTCTAATTTTGCTTACATCATTATTCAGGTACTGCATAACTCTTAGGATGTGAACTTAATTTTATTGCTTCTTTCTGTTAAAGCTGAACTTTTGCTTGTTAAATATTTGAACTCAACTGTTATATCTGAGAAGTTTTTCAAATCCTATATTATTGTTTAGTTTTTCTAGGTATATGGGCATCTAAGACTTTTGCAAATGTGAAGTTATGAAAGGGATCAAAACATCGTAAAAGAAGTCTTAATAACTGTAATTCATATTTGTTTATCTGCCAGCTTGTGTCCACGAGCAGATCATGTCCCATGGATGTCCTTAATAGATAATGAACACTTAGTGTAAAATTAATATTAAAAAGGCTTTGAAGTTTGATCTAGGAAGTAGAGACTTCTGAGGAGCACTATATTTAATTCATGACATGAGTTACATTTTTCCAAATAGGTTTTCCAGCTGGTATTTGTAGCAAAGTGGAGAACTTTGAGTTCATTCAATTTAAATAAGCACCCCCCTCACCAGATTCTTGTAAAGAAAACATCTTTGCATCTTTAATAATTATTATTCCTTAATCAAATAATCATTTTAATAATGAAAACTTGTATAACTTCATGTCCTTTTGCTTCTGATTTAATTTGATGAGTTTGCATTACTTTTGTTTCTTGGTTCTCACTTTTCACTAAGGCTCAGTCTCTCTCTCTCTCTCTCTCTCTTTCTTTTTCTCTTTTCATTCTTTTCATTGTGGGTGGTTGGGGAAGTGCCAAGCAAGAAATGGTAAGTACATTGAAGCTGTAGCAATGGGATTTTTTTCTCACAAGGATATATTTGGTGATCTATTGGAACGAAGCAACTCATATTGGTTAGCTGCTAACTTGAAGAATTTACAAGAAAGAAAATAGGATTAAGTACTTGAAAAACAACTATCATATGGAGGCAAACTGCATAGGAGTTCTTTCAGATTATCTATTCTTTGGTTGAAAATGGCTAACATTATTGATTAAAATACATGATTGCTGTTAAGGGAGCTAGGTTCCATGATGTTACTTTTTAATTTATGAACTGATGGCCAGCGAGACTGTCTTAGTGTAGGTCATCTCTGAGAATTTTGTTAGTTTTGACATTTAAATGTCTCAATATTATAAGCTTGATATGGATACATATATTACTTAAATTGGACTAATTGTGTTCATTATGAATATTTTGAAAAACAAGGAAGCAAGAAAAAATTGAAAAAGAGAGCAAGTGTCTGGTTATCTTTTTCTTTCCTTATGTTGACTTGTGAATATTCTGTAATAATTTGCAGTATTCCATATTCATTAGGATAGCATAATTATAGGGATATGATTGAGATGTGATTAGGATTTGATTCTTTCTCCTATTTATATAAATAGGTGTAATCTCTTGTGAATAATATACAGAAAACCTTTCTCCATACCTTATAATCTTTCATAAGTTTTCAGTTTCCTTCATTTTATAGACATCTATGTAGACCAGGAAGAATAGTGGACTACCAAGTAAGTAAATTTGGAAGCATAATATGCCTATTAATATCATATCCTGCTAGGCTATGGCAAAAAATGTTACAATTATTTCAGGAATTCCTTTTTGTTCTTTTCATGGTGGCTTTTTTCCCTTTTTTATTCATTATTGGCTCTCTTTAATGTCTGGGTTTTTATGGGAATTCTAAAATGTTCAACAAAGTTACATACCATGGAAATGTTCTGCTTTCATAACTTTTTTTCCTATGAGAAAAACTAATCTTTGGGAATGTGCAAATCAACATTTCAAATATACCAAAGCAAATAATGGAAATCCCTATAATCTGAAATAACTGCAGGAACAGATGATGACCTTCCTCCTTCACATCAAAATAGATTTCAGCGACCAGGCCATGCGGCTAGCAATGGAAGACCAGCAGTTTCTGGTGCATTTCCTAGGACGCAGAACGACATGGAAACCCAAATTCACAACATTGAGCAAGAAGCTTACACTTCTGTCCTTCGGGCCTTTAAAGCTCAGTCTGATGCTATCACATGGGTATCCTCATCTTAATTAAGTAGTTCAGCTTTCTTTTACTTATGTTGGATATGCTTGAAAAGATCTTTCTTTTTAAGCCCGCTTGTTTGTGTGTGAATGCACTTCAGGAAAAAGAAAGTCTAATTACAGAGCTTAGGAAGGAGCTAAGAGTATCAGATGAAGAACACCGGGAACTTCTGGCTAGAGTCAATGCTGATGACATCATCCGCAGGATAAGGTCATATTATGATTTGTCATTTTCTACTGTGCAGCTTCCGTTATCATTGATCAAAACGTGGTTTGTTTTCCTTTTCGATCTGGGTATAACTATTTGTGCTGTTAGGGAGTGGAGAAAGACAAGTGGACTCCAACCTGGCACAGTAACTACTGCACAAACTGCACATGACCACATACCTAGTCCTACTGTTTCAGCATCTCGTAAGAAACCAAAAACATCACAATCTGTGGCTTCTTTATCCTTGGGTGCACCATCTCCAGTAGGTCACCAATCTATGCAGCCATCAACATCGGCATTGAGACGTGGGCCTCCATCGGGAGCAAAGACCAAAAAGCCAAAATCAGTAAGTTTCACTGTTTTCGAAGTTTTAAACAAGAGAACAATGTTTGATTCCTTTGTGTAATTGTTCCTTTATTTTCAATTAACAGAATACATTGACTACCAAATCCTCATTGAAATCCATGCAGTTCCCTTCCACAGGTCTATCTGCCAGGACCCACCCCACTAATCGTGGTTCAACAGGTACCTTTGCAACACATGAACCTGCTGAGGCAGCAAATTACGATCCATTGATTGGAAGGAAAGTTTGGACTAGGTGGCCTGAAGACAATCACTTCTATGAGGCTGTTTTAACTGATTATAATCCCACTGAGGTGTGTTTATTATAGACAACCCGAAACTTGGTAAAAATGGATCTCTTTTGATCTTTTTGTTTGAATATTTGCTAGGGCCGGCATGCTTTGGTTTATGATATCAATACAGCAAGTGAAACATGGGAGTGGGTCAATCTTAAAGAGGTACAACTCTTGTGACATTCCTGGCATTATGTTGATTTTGTATCCATCTATTTTAACACTCGTGCCCCCCTTCCTGACCTTGACTTCACAAAGTATAGCCATTGCTTATATTTCTATATATATCTCTTTTTTTTCTCATGGTGTTCCTTTACCTTCACACTGTGGATGCTATACTTGCATTTGATTAGTTAAGCTATTTTTTATGTTCCTTTTAACATTTTGTTTTGTGGTTAAGTAATCAGTTCACTGTCAAACTTTTCACTTGTTTGTGCTGCACAAATTGTGCAAGAACGTGAAAGGCTTGCCTGGGCCACCATCAGTGTTGGTGTTCCCCTTTCTAGGTATGTGTAAATGATGCAACGGAAGGAAACATTAAGCTCTTCCGGGATCAATTTAAGTGGAAATTGACCTACATCTTTGAAATATCCTATAAATGTACCCTAAATTTTGGTGTACTTTATTTTATGGTGTTCAGCCATTCGCAATCAAATCATTTAATTTCTAATGGAGCTGCATTTTAAAAGACTAGACAATGAGGTGTTTTATGGTTGTACTAGAATACTTGCTTGACAATATTATATCATCCCCAAATTTAAATTCAGTTTCCCGTGAAATATTGGGAAAATAATGAAATTCTTCCACTTCCATGAATTCCCCAGCCCCAGTCTTCTGCGCACCATAAACATCTTTTTTTTCTTTTTTTTTTTTTTCAGTGGTGAATTCTAAATTTTCTTACAAAAAGCAAAGCTTTGCGAACAAGATTGTCTTTGACATTTATCGGCTATATGTGGCGAAGTTGCAGTTTTGAATGATGTTAACTCTCTAGTAAACATGAGAATTTACCACCTTTTCTAAGTAAGCTACTGCTTATTACCCTACCAGACCTATTGTCTGGTATGTCTGGTCCTTTTTTCCCCCTTTCTATTTGATAAAAATGTTTGTTGAGGCCACCAGCCTGCAGCAGCCTTCCCTAGATATCACCAAGTGTGTGTAAACACATAATGGAACCTTTACTATTGTGGAACTTGACAGATTGGCACCTTATTGGACTGGCATAGGCCATTCCTCAGGGAACCAGCCCTGAGGCCTGCAGGGGTGTCTGCAAGGCAGCCCAGCCATATGACACTTATTCCTTCCCCACCAAAGGCCAAGTGAGCCTAGCAAAAAACCAGTCCATGGTAGGGCAGACCTATGACTGGTCACTACCCAATAATACATCAAGAATTCTTTTTGTTTACTGTCAATAACACATTGACTTTCTTTCCACAGTCATGTAGTTTCCTTGTCATCTGTTTTTCTCTTCAATAATTCTTTTCCAATTTCACAGGTGAGAGTGAACTAGGAGTCTTTTCTGCTAATTATACTCATTCTGTGATGGGATCTAGTTTTTGACCTTGTATATCATATAACAGATATCTCAGGAAGATATTCGTTGGGATGGTGAAGATCCTGGAATTTCTCGCAAAGCCGGACGTCCTGGTACAGGTCGGGGAATGAAGAAGTCTGCAGTTCGTGGTGGTGCAATTACCAGCGCTGGAAGAGGTAGAGGAATGACAAGGGTTCAACCCAAGAAAGACTTCCCTTTGTCACAAAATGGAAGCAGGAAGAAGCCAACAGGTGATATTGAGATACTCCACACAGATACCCTCATCAAGGAGGTATAAGCAAAAACAGAAGGAAAAAACTTCTACTTTTATGCAAGAGTTGGCTGTTTACTTAATTGTTATTATATTTTTGGTGGAACCAAGTTCGGCTGTTTAATATATTACCTAAAGGAATGTGATTGAATTGATGCAGATCGAAAAGGTTTTTGGTTCCAATAATCCTGATCCCTCAGAAATGGAGAAAGCAAAGAAAAAGCTAGAAGTGAGGATGACTACTTTTAACCGATTTTATTCATTATCAGTCATTTATTGCTACAATGTTGATGGGTTCTCCCAAATGCAGGAACATGAACAGGCCTTAATTAATGCAATTGCCAGGCTTGAAGATGCATCTGATGGTGAAAGTGGTAATAATTAAGTTGCATAGAACCATATAAAATTATATGGAATTTCACCATGATCTATTGTATCTTAATCTTCAGATATTGCAAGCTAGCCAGCAACAGTGAAGAGCAATTTCCCAGTTACATTATTTATTTATTTATTTACAGTTAAATATATATATGATAATGAAAATATGATTGTGGAATGCCCAGTTTCTTTCTTTTCCCGTGTTAATATCATCTTTTAGATAGCTTCCTTTTTGCCTCTTCAAAAAACTGCTACTGTTGGGAGGGAATATTTCCATATCTTGTTTTATCATTTTTGTTTTACATGCTATATTCACTCAGTAGTTCCTCAATTGTCTATCAAACAAGCAGCAAAGCTCTCTAGATTATTGATTGCAAGATTTTTGTTTTCTTTTATTCCTTTGTTCCACTTGCTTCAACCAGGGAAATCAATGGATCAGGAAAGAGGCTGGAAGAAGCGACAATACGATGAGCCCGGTGAGGGTAGAGTGGCTGAAGGTTCAACTGGTGAAAGAATGGCCAAAAATGGAAGGGCTGCATCTGAATACTCACATGATGCTGGCGACGATATATGACTTGAGTAGTCCAATAATTTTTGTAGCATGTATGTCTATAATATGTAATTAGGGAACTTATATCTGTTACTCTGGGAAGAACCCCCAATCCAAGTTGAATGTAAGTTATGTAACTTTCTTTCTAGTATATCATAATTTTCACCTATGTTGGTAATCCCTTTTCTCTTAAATCGGATTTACTACAGTCAACCGTAGCGTGCAGTCAATTGTCAGTTGTCCAATCAACAAACAATTGTATTAAGGGACAACTACCAATCGACTATAGCAAATTTGGATTCTCTCTCGTATCATCATTCTGTCAGCTGCCTTCATTTAGGTGTCATAGAGGTGGTAAACTAACAGTCTAGTTTCCAGCACATTCAACAAGTGACATACATATACACACACTAATCCACAGAAAATGCAATCCCCATGGCAACTCAATAACCAGTCATTCTTCTTGCAATGATAAGATAAATTGAACAATGAGATCTACCATCTGAGCATCATAAGCTGGCCCTTCCATTTGGAAGTGGCTTACCCCATCGATTAGGTGTGTCTCAACACGTCCTGCTGCGGAATTAAGCTTGTTTTTCAGCTGTTTTACGCTGGTGAATCCGTCCTGCGTTCCCATGATAAAGAGCTTCGGCTTTGGGGATTGAAGGATGGCTTTGTGATGTCGCCCGAACAGAATCGAGGCAGTCATGCCAAATGGATAGCCCATGCTCACATAGGCAATCACTTGTTCAATCTGATCAACAGAAGATCCTGCTATTGGCGCACCTGTAATCCAAGAAGAAGAAAAGAAAATGTTCTGGGCTTTAACATTGATGAAACGTGCAGAAATTTGAATTTACAGCAGCATATTTTACCTGAGGAACTATTATCTCCTCATAGCACTCTAAATGAATAGGGGACATAAAGTATCCCAGACAACCATGTAACTATGTAATAAGAACATTTGATTAAAACATATTCAAATAGTATGCTAATTCGAGCTCATATCCTGTATGAATTACTAATAAGACAATATATCTTTTCAAATTTATTTCAATCTTCTCATAGATATTCAAGATAAATAGTTTCTCCTAAGACACTCCAAGAATTTTTCTAGCTAATATGAAGACTGGTATACACAAAAACTGGAATATATATATATATATATATTGTTATAATACCTTTCAAGTCCTTTGTATCCTTTGCTGTAGTTCATTCAGGTAGAAGAATTTATTTACATTTAGTGAAGCTCCTGGTTGTCCAATAATAATTTCAGTCTAGATCACAAGGTAGGCACAAACTAATCTCTTCCAAACAGTTAATTTGATTCCCCTAATCTTGAGCATCTCAATCTCAAAAGAATAAACCAAATTTAACACTAAATCAAAAGATATCTTTATCTGAGATTAAAGTCATTATCAGTGGAAAAACTGAATTGGAGCACTAGAACTGCAGCAGCAGCTGTAGCCAGAGCATATCTTCCAACTTCTTCCCATATCGGGCTTATGTCAACCTCTCATTACAATATATGACTTGTATCACTAAGCAAAATAAATGTCCATTTTCACAATAAAGTCCCGGTCATATACAGTTCCAAGGCTTATATATCATTAAAGTGAACATGGTGCCAACCAAATGCATGTCAAAGATAATGTTTATCGTTGAAGTTTCTCCACTACTTAGAGAATCCCCCAGAAAAGTTGGGAGGCTTAAATGATTATGATAGTCTTTCTTTTCTTCTGGTTGTAGTAGTAGATTGTATAAATCTAGATGTCAGGCTGCTAACATTCCTGAAGACTTTGGCGCTAGAACAAACTTCTTCACACTGATTAATCAAGCAAATATAAAAGTATGATCTGTAGGGAGATCAAAACAAAATCATTTCTTCGCAATAAAATTTAAATTCAACCATAAACAGTTTGGTTTTGAGAAGTAGAGCCATCATTAAGAAACTTTCAGATATTTCTATCAAATCCTGACTGGATCCCTGTTCTTCAAACATTGAGCAGCAAACATAACTTTTAAATTCTGATTTCTCAAGGCAATTATTAAAGACAATACTTATATTTTCGAATGCATCAATACTTTCATTAAATTTCATAGAAGTCCGGCCGAGACAGACAAGCTCCATATCAAAACAACAGAACCCTCAATAAAAAGCAAGGGGCCAACTTTCAGTACAAGAGGAATAAGAACCCCAATCTCAAAAGCAAAGTTGACCCACTACAGAGGTCTCCCTTATGAAATTCAGAAAGACATTCGATATAAACTAAAGTTATCAAACAAAATTAAAGATCATTATCTAAGCATCCTCTTCAAGCTTTCTCAGAATAGTAAGGATTTTTATGTGTGAAAGTTCAACAAACATCAAGAAAAGGTCAGAACTTTAGATTTAGCAAAGCTCACAGGTCAAAGCATAATAAGACCATTATCAAAGATAGCATAATCCACCAAAATACCAAGATCTTCACAACGTGAAATTTCCTCATGAGTGAGACATTAAAGAAAAAGAATTGTATGTAATAAGGCTAATATAAACAAATTACAAAGAAAATGGTTATTTTTAGACAATACACCATAAAAAATTTTACAGATCTGAGGTATCCAATGAAGAAATATCACACATGCAACTTAGTCCTCGATCCATCGAAAAATGTTAAGAAAGTGGGAAAAAACTGTACCTGCTGAAGAACCCACCAACAAAATCCTATTAGTGGACAGATTCTCACAAACCCATTTGCAGACACCAACAACATCCTTAATTTCAGCAAACCCAGTAAGGGAAGCCCTCCCTGTAGACCTCCCAACACCCCTCATGTCAAAAGTCACTGCCCTGTAACCTTTTTCTGCTAACCCAGAAGCTATTCCCTTCAACAGACCCTGACAACCTCCTAAAATAGAGTAAGGGTGCACGAGAACAATGACCAAGTTGTCTTTAATTTCTCCCCCTGGCTTGAAGACCCTTGTACGGAGCTTGACTCCATCACTGGTTTCGACTGTGAAAGATTCCAGTGTAAAGTTTGACATCTCAGAGGCAAGGAGAAATTGAAAGGGATGAAATGAACGGCATGAAAAAAATTGGCTACTTAATACGAGTGAATGCGTGTAGGAAAGAGGAAGCAGTTGGTTGAAAAACCAATTAAGAGAAGCGAAAATGACCTAGCGCTGGTTTGGTTTATTTTGTGAATGGGAGTGAGAAAACTATTGTGGCGTTGTTTATGCCCAAAATTGGGGCAATGGTTCTTAACAAAGTTTGGTTTAGTTTAGCTGGTAGATACAACACAAAAGATTCATATCTTGGTTTAAGCTGTTGTCCATATAGGAATTTTATTAGTAAAAAATATATAAGTACTTTTATAAGCATTTGTCTAAGTTTTGAGGTATATTTTAGTTTTGATCAACGCTTAAAATTTAATTTATCTAAATTTTATCATATTTAAGAGAAGTGGATAATTAGTTTTTATTTATTATAAAATTTAATAATATTTATAACATTATTTTATAATCTAAAATTTCTGTAATGGATTTTTTGTTCATACAAGAGGAAAAATTGTACATATACAGAGATTTGATTCTAGCAATTAATCCCTTAAAATCAGTAATTCCCTAATTTAGAGGATTAAATATAATTACACCTAATCAAAGTGATTTGGGTCACCTATCTTATAAATGAAATTTTTTCAAACACCTAATAAATGAGATATATTTACAAATGGTCAAATATTCTCCTTTATTGGTGATCTCGTGATTATGGGATTCTAATATATAATTTTTAGAGTAAATATTTATTTTAGTTATGTATTTTAAATTTTAATTAATTTAGTATTTTATATTTAAAATTTTAATTAATTTTGTGTCTTAAATTTTAAATTTATTAATTTAGTCTTTTATATTTCAAAACTAATTATCTAAATCTTGAGGCATGTTTTAGTTTTGATGAACTCTTAAAAACTCAATTTATCTAAGTTTTATCATACTAAAGAGAAGTGGGTATTTGGGTTTTATTTATTATAAAATTTATTAATATTTATAACATTATTTTATAATGTAATATTTCTGTAATGGATTTCTTATTCATACAAGAGGAAAAATTGTATATAGATAGAGATTTGGTTCTAGCAATTAATCCCTTAAAATCAGTAATTTCCTAATCTAGAGGATTACAAATAATTACACCTAATCAAAGGGATTTGGGTCACCGATCTTAATAAATGAAATTTTTTCAGACACCTAATAAATGAGATATATTTATAACAGTCAAATATTCTCCTTCAGTGGTGATCCCATGATTATGGGATTCCAACATTCCCTCTCAAACTAAGGCATATATATTAATGATGTCCAGCTTGCTTGTCAAGGCATTACAACGGGGTTTATATAGACTCTTTGTAAGTAGATCTACAACTTCTTGTGCTGTGGGCAAGTATCTTAGATTGATAGTGCCATTGCCAATCTTTTCTTTAATGAAGTGTCTGTCTATCTCCACACATGCTTTGTTTTATCATGACGGATAAGATTATGAGCAATATTCGCAACAGCTTTATTATGACAATAAAGCTTTATAGGCATAGATATGGGAACTCGAAGTTCTTCCATCATGCGCTCTTGCCAAATGCCTTCACAAACACAATGGGCTATGGCCCTAAATTTAGCTTCAGTTGTGCTTCGGGCAACCATAGGTTGTTTCTTGCTTCTCTCCAAGTAACAAGGTTGGCCCAAATATAAGAGCAGTACGTAGAGGTTGAGTGCCTATCAATTTTAGAACCAGCCCACTCTATATCAGTGAAGATTTCAACACATCTTTGACTGCCTTTTTTAAAGTACAACCAGTTCCAAGAGACCCTTTCAAGTATCTCTGATACCATATTGGAAAAAATAAAGGAAAGGAAATGTGTTTGTATTATTGAAAGATATGAAGAGCAATTACAAGAAAAGCTTTATATAAGTAGAGGAGGATATAGGGAAGTTTCATACTCTCGACCACATAATAATGCAGCACTCAACACTCACACAACTACTTGAACCTAACTATTAACACATCCACATACACTAGATACTCCTAATATGATATATTCTAATATCACTTGCCCTAGATCAACAATTCTCACTCCCTAACTCCTTATAGAATGTTAACAACAGAAATAGAAATTCCATCACATTTCTCTTTTTGTTATTTGAACCTTGAGACCGTGTCTCATGAAAAGTGCAATGGAAAGATTTGGGGAAACAACATGGCCTTGTACTACTTTGATATGATAATTCCACAAAATTGCACTGGCCACTATCTTCATTTCTATCAAGCTCATGTCCTTACCCAAACAAGATCTGGGTCCTACGCTATATGCTATGAACTTGTGTGATGGTACATGTAATATATCTCCTCCCTTCGAAATCCATCTCTCTGGCTTGAATTCTAAGCAATCCGGTCCCCATATTTCTTCCGACCTTCCCATTGCATATAAAGAGTACAACACCTTTGCGTTTGAACTAACATGATGGCCACTGGGAAGCATGTCAGATGGTTAAAGGAGGAAAAAGCCTCAATGCTTCACATATAGCAGCACGTAAATAAACTAGCTTTTTCACCTCTTTCACACCTAAAATCATCGGTTCCTTTACTCTGTCAGCTGCAAAGTTTTCTTTGATCTCTTCAAGAATCTTCGATTCTACTGATGCATACGTGGAAACAAGCCAAAAGAACCAAGTAAGGCCGGAACTAATGGTATCCTTTCCAGGTACAAGTAGATCAAATGAAGTGGCCATCAAAAACTTGTCATCCACTTGTCCACTTATTTCTTCTTCCAGTATTAAAGATGTGAGCAAATCAAGCTTTGGCATCCCCATTTTAATCACCAATGAGGTGACGTTGGCTTAGCTCTCTTCGCTTCGATGTTATGTATTCTTGTAGGAAATGCTGGAGAATCTTAAGTGCTTCTGTCATCTTTTTCTCTTGGCCAATTTGAAGCCATTTTTGCAACTTCCACAAGCTTCTCGGGACAAAGTGTCAATAGAACACCGTGTATGACACTTGATCAAATGCCTTGCTCAGATGAAACTTTGGGAAATCAATGGTAAGGGAGTTAGGATCAAATCCCATAACCAGGGAACAGATGCTGTCAAAGGTGAACCTGCGGAATATATCTTGTAAATTGACTTCCATGAATTGCTCCTTCACTTGGTCAAGAAGTGGAAACAAGCATATCTCTAGCTTGTTCTGAATAGTCCTCTCAACTAACAACTCAAAGCTTTTCCATCTGAAAAATGGCTTCAAGATGTCCCTACTATGCTTCCAAACGTCAGCATCAGAAGAAAATACCCCTGCTCCAAAAGCTTCAGAAATATCTATGAAACTGGACCCTCTGCTGTAGTTGCCAAAATTTTTGTTCAAAATGTAGTCAACATTCTGGGGGTCGCTGGTGGCCAAAATGTTTATAGGTCCCTTTATCTCCGCAGTGCCACCACAATGCTTCAGAATATGTGTCACATAATCATGAAATTGACAAGAGTTGAATAGAATTGATGGTAGCATACTTAGTAATGGCCAATTTGTGATGGGGGAGTTTCGGTTTAGTCTCCAAAACCAAAGGAAAAGGAGGATGATAATTGCAAAAAGTATTTCTGTGCACCCAACCATGGTTACTAGGATGAGATATGGATGAATTTGATTTCTTCTCCCATGCGTTTAAATACATGTCATTCAATTTATATATCAAGCTCACCTATGTGATAAAGCTTATTATTATTATTCTTGTGTTTAATTGGACACCAGGAATTCCAGCCAAACAACCTTCTTTTAAAACCAATGAAAATATCACCTAATATGAGTCTAAATGGAAAAATGTTTTCACATAATCATATTTTGCTTAGGGACTCAAATATATATATATATTTTAGTAGAAATTTTTAATGCTTTTACTCAATCTAAATTACTTAATTTTGTAAATTTTGTATTGAATCAAAATTATAGGCTGGCTTGGTCATTTGCGTTTGGTACCTCAATTTTAGAAATGGAGTGTTAACTACTCTAATTGAATGATGAAAGCTAGAGCTTTTTATGGCAACTAGTTTAATTGAATGATAAAAGCCATAACGTGAAAGTGTGTTAATATCAAAGTCTTTATCCATCAGTATCTTCTCTAATGCGGGTACGGAATAATCTCGATGAGCTGTACCATCTTCAGTTTAATGGCTTAAAAAGTTTGGTAATAATAAAGGGCTGCAATTCTGGCTCACTTTTTGGCTACCTCAATGAAGAGTTTTTCTTTTACTTTCGATGGAGAGAGGAGGCTATACAACAAGAATGGTTTATCGTGAAAGGTTTGGTATAATAATCATACACACACTGCAGGCAATTTATAGCATGCATTAAAGTAGTAGGGAGTTTAGAATTACTTGAAATAGGAATAGATTTCATATGAACAGGGAACGAGAGAGAAAACCTTTCTTGGATAGCAGTTTTGATCTCTTGGCTATAACATGCGAAGTCACGAACATGTTACTCAATGAATAGTAGTATTTGTATTTATATCAGAGATCAGGGACCCTCTATAATAGCCATAATGAGCCACTAAGTTAACTTATCTATCAACAGCTAACCCAATATCATGGTCTAGTAACTAGAGTCCATTAAACATAGGTGCAACTGAATAAATATACAAATTACTCCTAGACTTGGGCTTCTGTAACTATACTCTTATAAATGATATAATATTAGATCTAGGTTTTAATGTAAAATTGATTAATATTAGTTCATAATTTTTCATTCTCCCATGGACTAACATGAATTATGAGCTTTAAAAAAACTTCTCTAAATCTAATGTCAAAAGAAATGTAGCCATAATATATCAATTATATGAGCAAGCACCATAACCAAACAACCCTCAAGTCAAAATAAAGTAACAAGCACCTAGCATTGTAGACATGGTGTCTAATCGGGTCATTAACATTATGCAGACCAAAGTATTATATCTCAAAAGACTTGAGTAATGTGGACAACAAGGATAAGAAGATGCACCACAAATGTGATCCAAGTGCAATCTTAAAAACGGCCCAAACATCCAATAAAGATGTCTAATGAGATAACATATCATATATAATCTCTCAATACCACAGAATTAAGACTAAAGCAAAATTGTCTCTCAAACCTCATATTCAATATAAGTACATGCACACAAACAAAATATGACATTAACGAAAAACATAAGTGTCTCGAGACATAAGTCACTGAATTATATTCAGAAAGTCGACCTAAACATGCCATACACATCATAACTCCCACTAACCCACAATATCATCGATATTAACAATGCCCATACGAGTTACATGACCCCTAAAAATCTCAGTTGTTAAGCCTTTGGTTAGTGAGTCAATAACCATAAGCTTAATGCCTATGTGCTCAATGTAGGTTTGTAACTCCTAAATCCTCTCTCGTACAAACTTATATTTAATGTCCAGATGTCTAGTGTGTACTAACAATCTGTTGTTATGAGAGAATGTAATTGCGACAAAGCTATCACAATAGATCAATAAAAGGACAGGAGATACTCTCCATGATCTAAAACCTAGAAATCAAGTTCCTCAACCAAATGGCTTGTTAAGCAGCCTTAAAGCAACCAACATACTCTCCCTCTATAATTGATGCAGTCGTAGTAGTCTGCTTAGAACTCTTCCATCATATAGCACCTCCAACCATTAGAAACAAACATTCATAAGTGGATTTATGATCACCCATGGTAGCATCGTAAGAGGAATCAGTGTATTTAATCACCTCAAGATGATCGGATTTTCTATAAGTGAGCATGTGGTTTTTGGTACCTTGTAAGTACCCCATAACTTTCTTAGTAACCTTTCAAAAGCTCTACTCTAGGATCACTTAGGAATCTCCCAAGCACGCCAATAGCATACACAATGTCTAGGCATTTGAAAACTTGAGCATACATCAAACTACCAATTGTAGATGAATATGGGACTCTTTCCATATGAACTCTCTCCATCATTCTGATGATACTGGAATTTGGCGAGCTTCTCAGTTTTATACACAGGTGTTACACATGGGGAGCAAGATTTCATTCCAAACCTAAACCGCACATTTTCAATGTATATTTTTTGAGACAAACTAAGAATACCCCAGAATTTATCATAGTATATCTAAATGCCTAAAACAAATGAAGCATCACCAAGATCTTTTATGTCAAAATGGCTCGATAGCATTTGTTTTGTCTCACACACCAGGTTTAGATTATTGCTAGCAAGTAACATATTGTCAACATACAAGACTAGAATCACAAACTTGCTCCTACTCATCTTCAGATAAATCCACTGAACAGAAGGATTTTCCTTGAAGCCAATTGATGAAACTACTTCATGGAATTTCAGATACTATTGCCTCGAGGCCTATTTCAAACCATATATGAATCTTTTCTATTTGTATACTAGATGCTCCTATCCATGTTTTTGAAAACTAACAAGTTGATCCATATAAACATCTTCTCACAAGTCACTATTTAGAATAGTTATCTTGACATCCATTTGGTGACGCTCTAGATCAAAGTGAACCACTAAAGCCATCACAATACACATGGATTCTTTAATGGAGAATGGTGAAAATATCTCATGAAAGTTAATCTCCTTTCTCTAATTGCAACCTTTCACCACCAATCGAGCCTTGTACCTCTCTGTTTCTCCTCTTAGGTTGCACTTGGTTTTGAATACCCATATGCAACCAACAAGTTTACAACTAAATGGTAACTCCATCAGCTCCCATACAGCATTATGTTTCATAGAAAGTAATTCTTTCTCTATGGCATTTTTCCATTGAGAAGAGCAAGGGCTTGCCATAGTTTCCTAAAAAGTGTAAGAGTCGGATAGATCACCAATGTTGAACTCATGCTCCTCTAAGTATACATACTCTTTCCTTTGAGTAGATCAAAGCACTCTTTTAAATTTTCTCAGTGACATTTACTCAACTGCTTCAGTTGGTTCTTCTTCTATTACAAGCTCTAAAGTAGGAATATCAGCATCTTCAAGAGAAGTCTTACCAGCATTCTCATTAGCTGGAATGGTGTAAGCTAAGGGTTTCAAACCAATGGGCATATAAATATTGATGCCTTCCACATCAATGGAAACATCATGTGGCTTTGCACTCTCACTGCCTAAGACATCTTCTAGAAAGACAACTCAATTAAACTTAATCACTCTAGTTGAGTGAGTTGGACAGTAAAATCTACATCTTTTGGAACCAACATAGTAGCCAATGAAATATTCACTAATGGTACTAGAGTCAAGCTTCTTTATTTGTGGATCATAGGGCCTCACCTTTGCTTTGCAACACCAAACATGAAAATGATACTTGATTTCTTCCCTATTAATAATTCATATGGAGTCTTAAGCACATATTTACTAAGAACTTGATTTAGTATGTAGGCAACAATCATTAAGCAATCTCCCTAAAGGAACTCAGGTAAAGTAGAATGTGCAAGCATACTCCACACCATCTCCATGAAAGTATGATTATGTCTTTCTGCAATCCCATTTTGTCCAAGTGTACTAGGCATTGTGTATTGAGTTTCAATTCCACAGTCTTATAGAAATCTAGCAAATGGCTCAAGATTTCTACCAGTCCCATCATATCTACCATAGAACTCTCCTCTTCTATTAGATCTCACTGCTTTAAACAATTTCCTTATTTTGAGCTCAACAACAGCTTTAAAGGTTTTAAAGGCCTCTACAGAATCCAATTTTTCATAGACGAGCTCAATCTAATCATATTCGGAAAATCAACAATAGAAAAATCATAATAAATAGTAGTCTTTCCATTACCAAAATGAAATGAATATCAAATCAATTCAAAATAGAAATTGAAATCAAATTCCTCTTCATAGAGGGAACTAAAACTATGTTTTTTAACTTTAAACATGATCAAAAGCAACTCTACTTGGTTCCCATTTCCAACAATGGCCTTCAACTCTCCATCACTTGGCCTCTTGCTCCTTTTGAACACCTGCAAGGAGGTTTCAATTTGAATAGATGCTATAATATCTAACCACCAAGAATTAAGAGGGACATCAACCAAATTTGACTCAAAACACACCACAGCTAAGGGGGTACCTTGCTTTTGTTTCTTTTCAAGTCAATTCTTGAATCTCTTGTAATCAGTCTTCTTATACCCATATTTCTTGCACTAGTTGCAATTACTCTCAAAAGACTTCTTGAAGGGTTCACCTTTTTTCTTATCAAAATGACGCTTGAATTTCTTTTTGTCCTGTTATGTTTGTCAAATTTCTTTTTCTATGCAAAGTCATGAGTGACAACATGAACAATATGAGTTATACCCCACCTCATATTTTCTTCCTCTTGAACAACAATAGAGATTAACTCATTCACTATCCACTCACCCTGGTTAGTATTATAAGAAGTCTTCAGCATATTGATCTATGGAAGAAGGGACTCTAGGATCTACCAAGTAAAAAAACTATCACCTAAATATACCTTCATGTCCTATAATTGGCTGTGATAGTACACAAGTTTCATGCAATGCTAGCAGACACCACTCACACTATCATATTTTATCTTGTTCAAGAGAGACAAATACTGCCCTTTTTTAGCATTGTCAGAATTGAGAAATTTGTCACTAATAGCTTTTAGATATTCATTTGCAGTAGCATTTCTAGAATACTCTTCCTAATGGTCTTATCCATGTGATAAGACATGAACATAATGCACACTTTGTTAGAGTGTTTCCACTACTTGTACAAGGCCTTGTCTTCCTCAGAAGACTTTGTAGTGGGCATAGGAGGTGCGTCTTCACTCATGGCCATGTCTTTTTCTATCATGGCTAGGTTCAATTTCATTGAATCCACTTAATCCTCAAAATGAGTCCCTTTCAGAATAATTGTTGCAACTTGTGTAGCAATAGGAGCAACTAAATAGAAAAATGGGAGATTTTTATTAACATAACAAAATTTGGTTGACAATAATTGGAGTTCTCTTGTCATTGGAATTGTGCCGATAGGGTCCTTAACTATAATGTATGAGCACACTCCCAAATCTCAAACACTAAATTTCAAGATTCAACATCAATAAAGCATTTAAAATCAAAAACATAGTATTCAAGTAATGATAATTCATCAACTAAGAAAAACACACCTAGCACCAACAATGATACAAAATATGAACATAAAGAATCATGCTACTAATATCATTCCAATTGGGTATGTACATCAATAACAAAATTCAAATATTTTTCAAAGTGAAAATTCCAAAAATTATTACACAAACTCTTATTCAATTGGTCCCACAATAAGTGAACTCATAACCTAACAAGATAAATTAAAACAATTATTTTTAGATAGTCAAAAATGCTTTTTCAAAATTTGGAAGCAATTTCTTTAAAAGAAAGTCAATTTTACTAATTAAATATAGTGAAAACAAGCTTATGAATTTTGTTATATATCAAAACGGTGCTAGTAAGGAGAGCCAGCTACATATATGATGTAAAACAATGCCTACAGACTATAAAAAAAAAAATTCAGGTCAAATTTTCAAGTGTACAATTCTCACCTCCCAATTTTATGTCTAAGAAAATCAAAATAAATATTTTCTAGTGCCTAAAAAAATTAAGAAAAATCACCAATGAGTCAGGGATGGTGGAAAATGGTGTTCTAGCAAGAAAAACAGGCGAAACAACGTCTGTGAATGGCGTCTCGCACCAATTAGTGCAACTAGGCACTGTGTTCAAAAACTGTCCCAGTAGCCCGCACTCGGCCTGCCTTTCTAGCCGCTAGTTTGAAATATGTTTTGGGCTTCTATTTTTTTTATTTTTTTTTGTAGCCCATTAGATAAAACCCTTCGGCCTAACCCATTTCCCAATCACAAAAAAAAAAAAAAAAAAAAAATCTCATACCTGAAAATCTAGAATTCCTAGGCAGCCTTCAACCACAAATTAAATCTGCTCTAAACTTCTTCGATTTGAAGAATTTAATTTGGGGAAAACTTGATTTTTTTTACATATATTTGGCAATTGAAACAACATTATTTATACTCAAAAATGATAATGTAATCAAAACCTTAGTACAATTACATGTTATGAACATCATATAATCATAAATTAAAGAACTTAAATTTAAGGTTCATAAATAGGTGTAAAAATCATCCAAAAATTTATTAATTTTGCATGATAATACTCCATATATATAAATTCATGCAATATTAAATCAAACCATGAAACTAATCATGTAGAATCATCATAAATTTAAAAGAAAATTGTAATTCTCAACCTAAAATAATAGTAGGCTGAAAATTGCATAAAATTAATGAGGAAAAATAATTTTCAACATACACATTCATAGATCAACCTACATAAAGCTCTGATACCATTTGAAAGGTTTAGTATAATAATCATATACACACTTGTAAGAGGTGTTGTAGCCTCACAAATTAAATTACTACTCCCTTGAAATTATAATATAATATAGGGCAAGTAGGATCGATCCCACGAGGAAGCGTGTATTTAATCTAGTAAGATTGCTTTAAAAGAAAGTAAACTATGAATGGAAATAACAGAAAAATAAACTACTAACTACTCTTTACTATACCTAAGCAAACGAGAAGGAAAAAGGGGGGGTGTGAATATATATGTGCTGAATTAAAATTCTGGGCAGATTTAGAAGTAAAAAAAAGAGAATAAAGAAAAGTAAAGCAAAGTAGATCGAGTAATAGAATTAATAAGGCATGCTTAGCATCGACATATCCTCACCATGATAACACAAATTCGATCATTGACACATAGGTAAATTAATTTCGAATAGCTAGACTGTAGAACTTTGTACAACAAAATTCCTTATCTTCTCTTACCATTTGTTTTGTAACTAGAATGCACTTTTACAAATGCACTTTTACAATCATCAAATGCACTTTCAGTTCATCAAACAGTTTTTCAGTTCGTTAAATGCACTTTCACAATCATCAGAAAATGTAAATTCAACATCTTTAGTCAATAGGGCGCATAGGGGAGGGGCAATTTTTGAAAAATTCTTTATAAAACATCTATAAAAACCCACATGCCCTAGAAAAGATTGAATTTGTTTAACTGTAGTTGGATATGGTAAGGTCTGAATTGCTTCCACCTTAGCTTTGTCAACCCACATGCCCTAAGACAACACTATGATTAACCATAAAATGGCATTTTTCAAAATTCAAAATCAGATTGGTTTCAATGCAACGCCTAAAGACTAATGCTAGATGATGCAAACATTTATCAAATGAGTGTCCATGAACAGTAAAATCATCCATAAAAACTTCCCTGAATTTTTCAATAAAATCAGAAAAAATGTTCATCATGCATCTTTGAAATGTGGCAGGTGCATTGCATAAACCAAATGGCATGCATTTGAATGCATAAGTGCCAAACGGGCAAGTGAAAGTCTTTTTCTCTTGATCCTTTAGTGCAATGGGTATTTGCAAATAACCAGAATATCCACCTAGGAAACAGAAGAATGAATGACCAGCTAATCTCTCTAACATTTAGTCCATGAATGGGAGAGGAAAATGATCATTTTTCTTGGCTTTGTTTAGTTTCCTATAATCTATGCAAACTCTCCAACCTGTTTGAACACGTGTGGGTATAAGTTCTCAATGCTGGTTGGTCACTACCGTGGTGTCTCCCTTTTTAGGGACTACATGAATAGGACTAACCCACTCTAAATTAACTATGGGGTATATAACTCCCGCCTCCACCCACTTAAGAATTTCTTTCTGCACTACTTCCATCATGGGAGGATTGAGGCGGCATTGAGGATCACACTTAGGGGCTGCATTAGGTTCTAAAGCTATCTTATGGGTGCAGAACATGGGACTTAAACCTTTTAGGTCAGACAATGTCCACCCAATAGCTTCCTTATGTTCCCTAAGGACTCTAACCAATTTTTCTTCCGGTAATTCAGTCAAGGCATTTGAAATTATCATAGGTAATGTTTCATTTTCCCCTAAATACACATTTTAAATTTTCAGGCAAAGGTTTCAAGTCTAGGGTAGGAGGTGAAATGTGAGATGAAACAATTTTAACATGATGTGTAGGGAGAAATAAATATGATTCTGCATGCATTTGGTGTGAAGAGTTCAATGCTGAAATTGTATCTACCAAAGCATCATGCAACATAAAATCCTTTTCAGCTACATCCCTATCAAGCATGCTTTTAGTAATGACAATTTCTAACTCATTAGATTTTTCTAATTCATAAACTTTTTGGGACATTTCATCAACAACATCCAATGCATATAAATAGTTAATATCAGCAGGATATCTAATGGCATCAAATATATTAAATTTAATAACCTCACCATCAAATTTCATAGTTAAACTACCATTGTGCACATCAATTTTAGTCCTTGAAGTTTTTAAGAATGGTCTCCCTAGAAGCAATGGAATGTCTTCTGAATTACCCACATCTCCCATATCAAGCACATAAAAGTCAGCAAGGAATACTAATTCATTTACTTGTACTAGGACATCCTCTATGACTCCATTTGGGTACACATTACTTCTATTAGCTAGTTGAATTATCAAACCAATTTCCTTTAAATTTCCTAGGTTCAATTTTTCATAGATATTTCTAGGCATGACATTAATTGAAGCTCCTAGGTCTAACATAGCTTTTCCAAAAGAAATGTTACTAATTTTACAGGGGATAGTAAACATTCCTGGATCTTGGCATTTTGTGAGAATTTTTTTTTGAAAAATAACAAACACATTTTCTCCTACACTAATTTTCTTATTGCCAATTAATTTTCTTTTAGAAGTGCAAAGCTTTTTAAGAAATTTAGTGTACCTTAGAACTTGCTTGATAGCATCCAGTAGTGGAATATTTACCTCAACTTTTTGGAATGTTTCTAGAATTTCTTGATTAGCTTCATCATGCTTATTTTGCTTGAATCTTTGAGGGAATGGAGGCTTCGGAATGTACCTATTTTCTCTAGATTTTTCTAGCTTTGTTTCTTCCTTTTTCTGCTACTGGAATGGTGTCTTATTGCTGCTATTTTGCTGTCCAGAACTGGGTTGGCAACGTTGCTCTTGCAGCTGCCCAGATTTGCCTTGTTTCGGAGCTTTTTACAGAATTTGTTCTGGTTGTTCAGGTGCTGGTAGCAGTTACTGCAATTGCTCCTTTAGCTCTGTAACTTTTGTTTCATTTTCCTATATTCGGCTGCACAATAGATGAGTTAAGGTGTAGCTCACGCCTGCTTCATAGCATGATAACATTCACGCTTTCCTTTGGATTGGCAAACAGTTGAGAAGGCAGCCTATTATTCATTTGAGCTTGGAAATTTCCAACCATCACTTCGTTGTTGGAGATGCGAGTTTGTAGTTATTTGATCTAGCCTTCTAGAGTTTGGAATTTATTTTCAGAATCATGCCTCAATTCAGTGAATTCTTGTCCATTTGCTTCATTAGTTGCTCGATCATTAACTGAGTTTTGTCAGCAGCTTGCACTTGTGGTGGAGGGTGTTGAACTTGATCAAATCTTTGAGGATTATTTCTGGGTGGCCCATATCTAAGATTTGGGTAATCTCTCCACCCCCTCATTGTAGGTAGGAGCAAAGGGATCATACTTTCTGTTATTATACATAGCATTTACCTCTCCCGGTTGTTGTAAATTAGGACATGAATCAGTCATGTGTCTTGGAGTTGTGCATATACCACAAACAAGTGCTGAAGCTGAACCGATCATTTGATTTATTATAGCTTGTAGCTGGGTAAGTTGTGCATTAGGGTTGCTTGCGGCATTAGGAGGGTGCAAGAAAGAACCACTTCTTTCCCCAAATTGTTGAGAATTCTGAGACATGTTGTCAATTAGAGCTTGGGCTTATGCAAGTATTTTGTCTACAAGGGCTCCACCACTTGCAGCATTGATCATTCCTCAGTCATGGGGTGCTAATCCCTCAGAAATATTGTATGAGAAGTTGGTCACTAATTTGGTGCTTTGGACATGAGGCACACAATTTGTTGAAGCGCTCCTAATACTCATACAAAGTCTCACAACTGGCTTACTTGATTCCGTATATTTCTTTTCGAATTGACCCAATGCGAGATGCTGGAAAATTTTTTTCCAAAAATATTTTGTGAAGTTGCCGCCATGAGGTGATAGATCTAGGCATTAGGTAGTACAACCAATCTTTGGCTGCATCTTGTAATGAGAAAGGAAATGCTCTCAGCTTTACTTGATCTTTGGTAACTCCTTCTTGCTGAATGGTTGAGCAAGTGATCATAAATTCATTGATATGGCGATATGGATCCTCTCCTGGCCTTCCACGAAATTTGGGCAGCAAATTGATGAATCTCAAATTGAGCTTCAAAAGAACAACAAGGACTGGATATGTTATTACTAATGGCTGAATTGTTAAGTTCGGTTCTGCCAATTGTTTCAAGGTTGCCATCTCCCTTTCAGATGTAGTGTCAGGTTCGAATAATGGGTTGATGTTAAACCTCTCTTCCAATTCTATTTGGTATTGGCTGCTGGAAAGTATTCTTCCACTCCTCAAGAACATAAATCAATGAAACCTATAAAATGCAAAAAAAAAAAAAAAAAAAAACACACACACACACATAAAATACTAACAATCCTAAAAGATTAAATTGTTGCTTCCCCAGCAACGGCGCCAAAATTTGTAAGAGGTGTCGTAACTTCACAAATTAAATTACTACTCCCTTGAAATTATAATATAATGTAGGGTAAGTAGGATTAATCCCACGAGGAAGCATGCATTTAATCTAGTAAGATTGCTTTAAAAGAAAGTAAACTATGAATGGAAATAACAGAAAAATAAACTACTAACTACTCTTTCCTATACCTAAGCAAACGAAAAGGAAAAAAGGGGGGTTTTGAATATATATGTGTTGAATTAAAATTCTGGGCAGATTTAGAAGTAAAGAAAAGAGAATAAAGAAAAGTAAAACAAAGTATATCGAGTAATAGAATTAATAAGGCATGCTTAGCATCGACATATCCTCACCATGATAACACAAATTCAATCATTGACACATAAGTATATCAATTTTGAATAGCTAGACTGTAGAACTTTGTACGACAAAATTCCCTATCTTCTCTTACCGTTTGTTTTGTAACTAGAACGTCTGAGCACAAAACCTACCAAGTCCAATAACCTCAATACACTAGCGCATGAGATTTAACCGAACTTGGAGCATTAAGATCTATGGAAAACATCATCTAACCTGAACCATAAAGGTCCACTAGCAGTTTTATGTAATTCAGATATGAAATTATTCTGATCAATCCAATTCCAAGATTAACTAGTTGTTAGTTGTGCCGATTACTTAAGGTTCTAGACTTAACTAATTGGCTAACAATATGAATCATTCAAATAGGTTGGTTAGCTACTCTAAACAAATCCAAATAGATTCAATAATAATGTTGTCAAATAATTTCAAAATACTCAAAATCAATTTATCAAACATTCAAAATAATCTTATCTCACAAACTTGGTATCATGGCTTAGATATGTCTAGCTAAGCATATAAGAATTTAAGCTACCATGCTAACAGATCCAGCAACATTCTGGAATGAAAGCATGGTCACTTTGAACAAAAATAAACAAAAGAGAACAGTACTAGTGTTTCTGCAAAAGGGACAATGAATGAATGTCTTCTCAGCAGTGGTCTTCTTTGTTGTTGTTGTGTGTCTCTTGGATGCGTGGATGGTGTCCTCTTGGATGTGTGGATGGTGTCTCTTGTGTACAGCCTTGCTTCCTATTTATAATATATGCCTATTCCTAGTTCTACTCACATTAGGTCTCTAATAGTTCAATTACAAAATCATTCCTAATTTTAGTTTAACTAGGACTCTAATTGGCTTCACACTTGCAAGACTTCAATCCCACTTTAATCATGATTCTGGAGAGTCTTCTAAGCTTAGGAGTCCCAATCCTTGTATGACAAAGTTTTCTGAAAGTCTAATTGGCTTAGAACTCCTCAAAATTAACTTATGAAATCTTCCAGGTCGCCACGGCGAGGAATAGCAGAATTAGCAGCATAGTCTCAGGTAGAGCTTGCCAAGGCGAAGAGGGTAGCTCGCCACGACGAGCTCTGGGAGAATTGTCATTCTGCTTCTTTTCAGCTTGGCTCTTCAATGCTTGGAAATTAATCACTTGTGAAAATATAAATGTTAGTTAAAAACATGCAATTAAGCTCAATTTATTTTATCATCCATATGAATTCAAGAATCTGAAAAAGTGATTTAAATTAAATGAAATAGTCTAAGAATGTGCCACTAAACCAAGAAAATATGGGGCTGAAATGTGATTAAATTGAGTCCTAACAACACTGCAAGCGATCTATAACATGTATTAGAGAAGTAGAGAGTTTAGAATTATTTAAAATATGTAGTTTAGAATTACTGAAATAAAAGTAGATTTTTTATGTGAACAAGGAATGTGAGAGAAAATTGTTCTTGGAGAGCAGTTTTGATCTCTTGGCTATAATATACAAAGTCACAAACATGTTATTTAATAGGTAATAGCACTTGTATTTATAGCATAGATCAAGGACCTTCCATGATAACTCTAATGGGCTACTAGGTTAACCTATCCATCAACAGCTAACCCAATGTCATGACCAAATAACTGGAGTCCACTAAACATATGTGTAACCCAATAGATTTATGGATCACTCACAGACTTAGACTTATGTAACTATACTCTTATAATTGACATCATATTATCTCTAAGTTTTAATATAAAATTAATTAATATTGGTCCATAATTTTACATATTCTTTTTAAATTTTGATCAATATAATCTAAAGATGATATCTTCATGATAAAATATCAGGTGTTCAATGATTTGGGTGCTCCCTGGATACATTGATAATCTCTTTCTAAGAGATTAAATAACTGAAATTAATTATCTATTTCTCTCAAATATGATTGTAGAATTGGAAATTTTCCAAATTCTTATGAGTTGGTTCAACTGACACGAGTAATTTTTTGAAGCAACAATTAGCAACCTAGAAAAAGTACGAACCATCTATTGAGCTAAGAAACTGAGTAACAGGCCATACTCAGGTTAAAGACAGAACCAACGGGTCAGTAGAGGCCACAGCCTCTTGATTTTCAAATGTTATTTAATATTATGTAGTCATTAAAAATCTGACCCTAATTTTTTTTAAAAAAAAAATTATTTTGACATCAATTTTAAAAGTGGAGTTTTTTATGGCAATGAAAGCTGGAATTTCTTATGGCAACTAGTCTAAAAAAAAATTATTTTGACATCAATTTTAAAAGTGGAGTTTTTTATGGCAATGAAAGCTGGAATTTCTTATGGCAACTAGTCTAATTGAATGATAGAAGTCATAACGTGAAAGTGTGTTAATTTCGAAGTCTCTATCCATCAGTATCTTCTTTAATGCGTGTACAAGAATAATCTCGATAAGCCGTACCATCTTCAATTTAAAGTTTGATGATAAAGGGCTGCAATTCTTGCTCACTTTTTGGCAACCTCAGTGAAGAGTTTTTCTTTTTACTTTCGTTGGAGAGAGGAGACTATACGACAAGAATGGTTTATTCATTTTAAAATTTCGTCAATATAATCTAAAGATGATATCTTCAAGATAAAATATCAAGTGTTCAATGATTCGGGTGCTTCCCGGACACATTGATAATCTCTTTCTAAGAGATTAAATAACTGAAATTAATTATTTATTTCTCTCATGTATGAATATAGAATTGGAAATTTTCCAAATTCTTAGTAGTTGGTTCACTTAGCAACCCAGAAAAAGTAGCCACCACCTATTGAGCTAAGAAACTGAGTAACAGGTGTCATACTCAGGCCAGAGACGGAACCAAGAAGCCAGGGGTCTAGGCCTCTAAATTTTCAAATGTTGTTTAATATTATGTAATTATTAAAATTTGACTCTCAAATTTTTTTAAAAATTTTGTTTTGACATCAATTAAATTTTAAAAGAATCAAAACTTAGTTTACTAAAAATTATAAGTGAGCATCATAGTTCTTAAAATATTATTTTTTTAAATTATAAGATAATATTATATACTTTAGATTTAAAAAATATAGTTAGGTGGTTAAATTTTTTTTTTTTATAGTACTTCTATTTAATATTTTATCTTAAATGCATGATAAATTATCAAAATAAAACTTTAAATAAAAGTATTTTTTTGAAAAAATGTTATTAACTATTCTCTAAATTTAAGAAATTACCTTATATTTTTTAATATATGACTATACAAATATCACCTTATAATTTTGAACAAAAAGAGTACGTTTTTAGTTCAGCCGCTTTTAAATTTAATATTCTTCTAACTAAAAACTTATATATAACTTGAAAATCTTACTATTTTAATGATTATAGTATCTTTATAGTCATTTTTAAATTTAAGTTGTCACAAACTAAAATTTCTTAGATTGATCATCACAAAATAACATTTTAAGATATAAAATGGTCCATCTATTAAAATACCGTTAAGTTTATATTGATATGGCTTCTCATTTTCATACTTTGATATTCTGAAATGATAGAAATACTTAATAAACTATGTAATTGAACATAATATTTTGCTTTTTTAAAATTCCTAAATTTTTTCTTGACTTAATTAATCTCTGACATTCCCAATTTTCTTGCTATGTTGGTAAAAAAGAGAGAAAAAATCACAAGTAACCAAATTCCAGCCCAAATGGGTCTCCTAAGAGCTAGGCAAAGGTACTCCCAAGCGCCTCCTCCTCCATTATTGACCTGGTTTAAATGGGTCTCCTCAACTTTGGTAACCATCTAAGCCTAGTCAGAAACTAAACCTCAGATTCAACTTGGAATGAATCAAGCTGCGTCAATAAATCCTATCAGTTTCAGTAACAAGCTCGTGGGGATGCCGGATTTGGATCTTTTGTTGGAATTGGAATGGAGTTGGGAACTCAAGTGCTCGAACACACAAAGCCGATTGACCAACAACCCATTTGCATGTCTTCTTCTAACTGAAGTTACAGCCACTCCTGTTGAATAAATTAGGAAATGAAGAAAATTGGGAATTTCAAGGATTAATCCAAGAAAAAATTTAAGAATTTTTAGAAAGGAAAAGTATTATGTTAGCTGACCTAGTTATCATTTTTATCATTTAAAAATATGCTGTGAAAATGAAAAGCTACGTCAATATAAATTTAATGATATTATATCAAAAAAATTATTTTATAATTATTCTATATTTAAGATAAATTATTTTATAATGACCAATTTAAAAAAGATTAATTTATAATGACTTAAACATTAAAAAAACCAAAATAATATTTTAATCGTATGTTATATATTAATAAAAAATTAAGCATTAAAAATTAGATAAATATAAAATTTTGTACTTTGATCTAAGGTAGAGATATCTAAGGAAGAGGTGGGTAATTGGGATTTTGGAGATTTTTTTTTCTTTGTTAAATATGGGCTTCAACTACTAGCTAGCCTTTAACAAGCACCGACTTTGTAACTCATGTTAGTATTAACGGAAGAATTGATGGAAGTTTTTTTTTATGACAAAAATTTTGTTAAATTTTTATTTGACGTAAAAAAAAATTAATTTAATTACAAATATTTAATAAATACTTAATTAATATTAATCAACAAGTACTTAAAAAAAGTATTTACTCTATTAAATAACTTGTTTTTATGATTATTATTTTTATTTTAATCAGTTTTTTAGGTGATTGTATTGTTTTCTCTTCAATCAATTTTATTGTTTGTGCTAATGCTAACTGCAACTCTTGTTGAGGCTCTTCATCTTTCTTATTTCTGTGCAAAGCAGCAGAGAAACCCACTAATCCGACTGACCTAACCAAAAAACCAAATGAAACCGCCTTGTCAGATTTTGCTCTATCATCCGTCAGTTTCATATAGAAATTTGCCATCCTCGGTTAGCATCACATCCGATGAGAAACCTTACAATTAATTAATTCAATTTTTAAAAAGTGGTTGTTGATGTGCAATATGTCTAAATAAATGATGAAAACCAAAATGACGGTAATTAATTTCAAACGGGATTTAATTATAACCCCCTCCTTTGCCATTCCCTCCCCCTCATTAATTTTTTTTTTTTTAAATATCAATTTTGCCCTCAAGTGTTTAACCCTCCCACCCTCTTTGAAACCTTAGCCCCCCTCTCCCTCGCGGCCACACATTACTCTCTTCTCTTCTCTTCTCTTCCATTTTCACAACAAGTTACTCTTAGGATTTCTTAGATTTTGAAAACAAATCTTAAGGTATGGGTGTCTATCTAAATATATTTGTTCATCCTTGGAGAAAAAATGGTGGAAAAATGGCTTGGTTTGCGGTGGTGGGTTAAATGACTGTCTATAGCCGTTTGAAGAGGAAAACAGTCCTAAAGAGTCGTTTGCATGTCTAAACGGCTCTTTAGGCCCGTTTTTCTCTTCACAATACTGTAGACAGTCGTTTGGCCTTCCACTTTACTCCCGTGAACCCCTTTTGACAATTAAACGACTGTGTACAGGCATTGGGAGAACCAAATGGCTATGTAGAGTCGTTTGGATTGCCCAACGGCTCTCCACAATTGTTTGGCTTTCTCATTGTCTGTGTAACCTGTTAAATTATATGTTAAATTATTTATTAAATTATTAATTTAATTATCTGTTTATCCATTAATGTCAAAAACAGTTGTAGAGAGCCATCAGAAGGGAAAAACGACTCTACACAGCCGTTTGAGTGATCCAACGGCTCTGTATAGCCATTTTCCCCTTCAAACAGCTCTTTACAATTGTTTTGTGTCGCGTGTGAGAGAGAGCATGCGACAAGAGCATTTGAGTCATGGAAAAGGGGGAATGGTAAAGGAGAGAGCCTTAATTAACTCTCATTTCAAAATCCTCAAATGTCTTATCATTTTTAATAATGCCAGTGGGGTACCCTCATCAAGTTTGGTAATAGTAGTGGGACTCCAATTCTAACTTACCGAACTTGGAAAGCATAACCAAATATCAAGGGCGTGTTTGTTTTAGTTGTTTTCTTTTTTTAATTTTCGTTTACAATAAAAGTAAAAATGATGCCCCATAAATATGTTTGATTCAATAAATATGAATCCTTGAAAAGAACCTCCAAAATACAGTAAAAATTGAAATAAAAAACAGTTTTTTTTTTTCAATGTTTCAAGAAATAACTAATCATTTTGTAATTTTATTGACTTTTCTAAATTTTTAAAAAATACTAATAATAGTTCAATAAAATTTATTGAAGGTAAATGTTGAGTACTAAGTAAATACCAACCGGTGTTGGTTCTGGTAGTAAGAAGCTAGGACAACTTAAGTGCAAAAAACATCTTTTGGGAAAATTCTACCCTTGTTTAGATTGAATCGGATTAGTTATAAGTTGAGGGTCGATAATAAATTTATATTTCACAAATATTGATAGTCAATTACCAAAAGGGTACTAAGTAAATATGAAAACAAGTAAAAATAAAAATAGACAAAATTTAATAAATATATTTTCAAAAAATAAAAATATAAAGATGAAAATGTCTTGAAACAAGAGGAGAATAGAGTTTAGAGAAGAGAAATATAGAACTACATCAAAGAGCCTCCTTTATTCATCCTCAAAGAGGTATTTATAAGTAGTGAAAAGAGTTTAATATAAGTAAAACTTTAGAAAAGATAATTACTTTTATAATTAATTATATTAGATAAATATAAAGTAAAGACTGAGTTTTAAGGTAAATAACATTTTAGATAGACATTTAAAATACTCGTAACAAAAAAACATATTTTGGAAATTAAAATTATGTTAGCATTTCCTAAACCAAAAAGACTCCAAGACAGTACCATATATAGATTTCTAACATAATTTCTATAATTGTTTTTCTATTGTGTGCCGGACACATAATAAGCATTAGATAGCAACTTCTTTCTCCAACCTTGCAATTTCTTCCAAATTGTTTCCTTATTGGTTTGAAAAAGAATTATTTTTATTCCTTCCAACCACACTAGGAATACCCAAGTACTTATCATTAAAAGCTACCGTATTAATATAATAATATCCAACCACCTCGTAATAACATTCCTGTCTCCTTGTGGGCTGTTGGAGCTAAAGAAAATGGCAAATTTTTCAAAATTGTCTTTTTAACCCAAACAAAATTCATAATCTACAAGAATTCTTTTCAACTGCATTCCCTATGCAATGAATGCTTTAGAAAATATGAGACAATTATTTGCAAAAAATAATTTTATATATTATAGGATATATATTTTCATTTTAAAGATTTAATCTTTTTTTTTTTAAATTAAGTAAATACGATGGCCTGATATTAATTATTGAATTTAAACCTTATTTGACACATCAAGTACAACCATACAATTATATCCATGCATTGCGTAGTACGTACGAAAGGAAAAGAGTAGTTTTTCTGATTATTTCGAACATAAACATAGGAAATAAGATAATATCAAGAAAGATTTTTCTGATTTTTTTTTTCTTTTTAAGTAAAAAAAGGTTCTTTAAATTTTGCAGTATTTATTTACAAAAAGACTAAAAATCATTGTTTATTTTTTAATAATCCATAATTACTGCCTCAACATGAGGTATTACATATATAAGCATATATAACACAACAAAAATATGAGAAAATCTAGAGAGCTATCAAAAAAAAAAAAAAAAAAGGGAGAATATCAAAAGAGATATTTCTGATTTGGGTTTTAGAAAAGTTTCTTCAAGTTTTTTAGCAATATTTACAAAAGACTAAAAATCATTGTAACAAAAAAAAAAGACTAAAAATAATTTTTTTGGTAATCCATTATTGTTACAAAAAAATGAGTTATTGCATATAAGAGAAAAAAAATTGAATTTTTTAGATTTAATTTTCAGTTTAAAAAACAAAAAAAAAGAGTAAAAACAAAACTAAAACTATTATTTCCATTAACAGTGAAATGCTTTCTATACTTGGGCCCATATATCAAGTTTGGTTAAAATCATTGCCCAATGTTTGGTCCCTGAAAGCAGCCCATTACCCGAACACGAAACTTGGGGTCGAAGAAGAAAATCTGAATAAATAGGTCAAATTTCTGGCAAGCGCGAAAGCTCCCTCCTTTTTTTCCCAATCCGAAGCCGGAAAGAAAAGAAACGACGCGCTCTTTCTCTTTATTTACTCTTTCATGGAAAATTTGAATTCGAATTGGATTCCCTGAATTTTTTTTTCTCTCCGTTTCCTTCTTCCGAACTTTTAGGGTTTTCGAATTGCTTCATCAACTTTTTGAATTTCGAAACCATGAGAGGGGCTGCCAGACGCGATGAGGTCGCCAGTAGTAGCCGCGCTGCTACCCGTGCCGGCGACCAACTCCGAGAGGTGAAGATAGAGCGGGCGAGTACTAGCCGGGTCGAGGCGTCTGGGTTTGAGTCGACTGAGGACAGCCAGCAGGATGCGGCGGGTCGTCGGGTGATTCGTTCGAAGTATCTGGCACTCATGAATCTCATGAAAGGTAACACGAACTTCATGTTTGTCTATTATCTCTTTCTTTGTTTGGTTAATTTTATTTGAATTTTCTCATTGTCTATGATTATTATGTAACAGAGAAAAGAGATGATTTGATGAGTACGGATTCTGATAGATTCAATGCCATTATGGATGAGGTGGAGAAGTTGCACGAGCAAGGTATTATTCTGTTTTGCTGATTGAAAGGAAAAGAGGTGGAGAATTGAATTTTATCTTGGTGGAAATCTCTAAAGAATTTCTATCTTGGTGTCTGTAAAGATTGTTTCTTCTCTGATATTTCATAAAAATTCTTGTTGACCATGTGATTTGGCGGCGTTAAGATGATTACCTCTTTACTGGTTGGGTTTTCAGTTCAGAAACCCCGGGAGCAAGTTGCAGATGCTGAGGCACTGCTGGACTTGGCTACCAGTTTGGTGGGCTCTGCTAAGGCTCTGATGAATGATGGTATTACCCCTTCACAATTTGTTGGCTGTTTGCTCAATGATTTTGGGAGTTCCAGCAGCTTGGGTCAAAGCAGCCAAGGTGCCCAAAATTCAATTAACTGGAAAGAAATTGGGATGACTGTTTCACCAATTTTTATGGAAGGACATGGCTGTAGCACCATGTGAGTATACAGAGAATTCCCATTTAAAATATTTCCTATAAGAATATGTTGGTGTCTTTTAACTTCTATTTTGGATTTGCGTTTTGTAACGTATCTACAGGCTTGGTCCCATGGAAAATGAGTTGAAGCAACGGAAGACAACTACCCGCGGAAAACGTGCTGCAAGGCCAACTACAAAAGCTAGGCCAGAAGAGGTGACTTATAATTTACTGCTTTCTGGTGTATGTGTGTTTTCTAATGGAAGATACATTAGCACTTAGCAAACTAGAGTATAAATGAAGTATTTTCTATAATTTATTTATGTATTAAGGTTATGATCTGAAGTTTCCATGCTTGACTTAGTGCATTTTTGGGCTATAGTGTAACATGACATGTGATTTTGCACAATGAAGTACTGACTGTTCAAGAAAGGAGCCATGTTTGTCTCTGATGTTGCTCTGCAGAGTAGGTCTTGTGTTGCATGTTTGTGTCTATGCTTTATAGGTTTTGTTCAGTTATTTATGTCATCAAGTCCTAGTGTCTAGAATTTGCTTGAGTACATTAAAGTTTCTTCAACTATAATGTCTCGTAGTTCACATATGAAATGTTTTACTGCTTAGGATCATAGCAAAACAATACAAGGTCGTTACTACAATATATTGGTAACTCATTTTATTGTTTATTTGGAACAGATTAATGATGCTGGGACAGATGAGAAAACTGATACTGATAAAAATATGGCCAAAATGTTTGAAATCTTAAGGTTGAAGAAACGAGTGAGACTTGAAAGTCTAATTCTTAACAGAAAATCATTTGCTCAGACAGTGGAAAATTTATTTGCACTGTCATTCTTGGTTAAAGATGGGCGTGTTCACATCTCTGTTGATGAAAGTGGTTCTCATTTTGTGGGTAAGGCATTTCCACCAAGAACAAGTCTATGTTCCTTCCTCTTCTGTTTTATACCATATAAATATTATGGTGTTAATTGATTTCTTTTTCAGTGCCTAAGAATGCGCCAGCTGCAAACTTGGTCCTTTCAAAAGAAGTTTCTTACTCTCATTTTATGTTCAGATATGATTACCAAGATTGGAAGGTATGAACAGCAGATAGGTGCCAGTGTTCATAAAGCTGTAGTTCATTAATGTGCATGTGACATATGATTTTAAAGTTAAATCTAACTCATGATTTTATGGAATGCAGTCAATTAAAGATAACATAACTTTTTTTTTTTTTTTGGTTTTTAAATCAAGTGGTCTATTCTGTAGTAACTTGTTCAATATTTTCATTTTGAAGTAGGGAGAAACATAGCATATCCATAATAATTTTGATGACAAATGCTTTGACCAAATTTTCTTTCCATAGATGTTTAATAACGTGTAGCTTTTGTCAGGTCTTTTTCTAGACTGTAACATATTATGGTCAATGTGTTTATATAATATACTTGCCAATATCTTAAGCACGTAAATCTATCTACCTCTCTATTTAATTCCGTTTGCTATTCTTTTATAGTTAATGAAGGACGTGGTGCCTCAAGGAGAGGAGCTCATGCCAGATAGAATACACTATGGCACTGTGGTTGACTCCCAAGCTGAGATAGGTACTTTCACTTCCCAACCTGTATTGGTTGCGACACCAATTAGGAAGCTTTCCAGAAACAGAGGATTGATTTTACAGGAGGAAGGTCTTGTAGAAGAAACTCCTGAATGCGACGGGGAAGCTGCTTCTAAGGTTGGTGCAATCCGTAGGTGTAGGCGTAAGCTTATGAATAATAACGAGGATGAGGAAGAATAGCATCTTAGACACTAAATAGCGTTCGACTTGCAGGTTTCTCTTCTTGTATATTCTTTGATTTTAGCTCGGTTGCCTGCAACGTAGCAAATTCTTTTTGTGCATTATGAACTTATGATGTGAATAGGAGGTATATATTTTTAGATAGGTACTAGAGAATTTCTCTAACAGAAGGCTAGCTTCAAGTCTTGAAAGTGCTTATTTATATCCATGGCTGCTCTCCCTGTCTGGTTTTAGCTCTTTTTGTTGCTATTGGAATGAATGGCCTCGTTTCATTGCGTCTGTGTTACAGTGGATTAAAGGTTGTGCATTCCTACACTTTTGTCTATGTTGATGTTTATTTGTTTGTAATAGGGGATGAAATACTTTGTTCTAAATTTTGTCATTATGATTTATTGTATTTTAAATAATTATAGATACTAATTATCTTATTCTTTATACATTGAATAATATTTGTTGTTAGGTTAACAAAGAAAAAATGGATTGGACTTAAAAAAGGGGTTGGTTGAATTTTAGACTTTCGGGTAAGTTGTGGATTTCTTACGAAAAAGAAAAGGATTTGTTGGGTGAAAAAACTTTGACACTCATGAGGGTTTAATGAAAATAATAGCAAATTATCATGAACTCTTTAGGTATTTTAAATACTCACCTCATTAAAGCGTTGCTAATTTACAGTGTCTTGACAATGGAAACTTAATCGTAATTTTGCCTTATCCTCGTTGGTATTGAATTGAGTCGTAACTTTTTTTTTATACAACATGAGTTGGGCTTTTTACTTTTAATCTACATCATATTCTAAAAAGAACTGTTATTGTTCAAAGACACTTGGACTGAATGTAGATGGCCCACTCAAGGAGGTGGACCTCATTGCCAACAATATGATTACTGATAAAGTACGAGGGAGGTAACACCCTTCTACCAAAGTTTCAACTCCATGAGAATATCAAACAGGAACTACATAAAAAATGGGAGGATACAATTGTCAAACTACTAGGGCGCATCATTAGACAAGTTGATGTACAACAAGCTGAAGGCTGTATGGGGTATTCAAGGTGGAATGGAGCTAGTGGATCTAGGACATGGCTGTTTCCTAGTAAGACTCTACTCAGTAGTAGAATTATAGAAGATACTCGAGGGGGTCCATGGATGATTTTAGACCATTACCTCATTGTGAGATTTTAGGACGTCATGTTCAAACCTTCCGGTCATGAAATAGAAACCATCAAACCTTGGGTTAGATTCTTGGAACTTAACATGTTACACTATAGTGAGTTGCTTCTCATGACAATAGCCAAGGAGATTGGGACGCCAGAAGTAGAGAATGATATGGGTCAGAAGCAAAAAGTTCAACTTGTGAAGTATAAGTGAAAAAGTTAAGATATACAACTTTTTGTAAAGCATAGGCACACAACTTTGTTCGTTTGTTAAAGTTGTATTATAATGGATACCACTCAGTTTTTCAATATTAAACATATATAAAAGTAATACTCCATTGCGGGAAAAACAAAAATGATAACTATACTTTGTTAAGAAGCAATCCAAGATTTGTTCGAAGACTTATTTTAGTATATGTTTTATTACAGTTAGTTTATAAGATAAGAGTATTTGTCTGACACATAATTTTGAGAGTATATATTTATATTACAGGTATATTAAAGATAGTATCTAATATTGACAAATCAATGGAAAAAGTACTCCATGTACATCATTTAAATAAAGTAATTCTCCTTTTTAGGTCAATACCTTTGCAATATAAACTTAAGAAAAATACCATTATAATCATTAGCATGTATACTAAAATTTGAACTTATGTGTTGCTATGAAAGAAGATAGGATATATGAAACAAAATTTTGTCCCATTCTAATATTGTGTTTCCCCCATTATGTGATGAGAATGATGGACCATCGAAATAGGGGCCACATCCTTTGGCACACACATTTTTTCTAGTGACAGACCCCGTACCTTGAAAAGTTTAAAAATATTCTTTAGCAACTTAAAAGAATAACACGTCCACTCACCCTCACACACCCCACACCCCTACTGCTGACGCATCCTCATCTCTAGTGCATCACCTCTGTATCTGTATTTTCTTTTTTTTTTTTTTAATTCAGTTTTTAAAATTACAAATTTATTTCCTAAGTGAACTTATGAATTTATCAGTCCATAAGTAAAGAGAATAAGTTCTTACAGGGTGCACTCTAGTGGGGATGCACCCAGACTAGGAATGCACCTGCGATGGGTGGATGGGGGTGTATATTGTAGGCAAAGGTATTTTGGCAAGAACAGTTTTTTTGTAAAAGATGGAATGATTGTAGCTAGAAAAACTAGGGTGTGGCAAAAGAAAGCCTGCAAAAAGATCAGATCGACATTGGTAATTCGAATTAGTCTGGCGAATTTTTGGGCCCAAAACCTGAAAAGCCGAGAAGTACATATATATACACATATGTTGAAGTTTGGAGATGCGGGGTATCGATCCCCGTACCTCTCGCATGCTAAGCGAGCGCTCTACCATCTGAGCTACACCCCCACATAATCTGTTTCTTGAATATTATATATATATATTTCTTTTTATACTGCTGTTAACATTTCTCCTCTTCTCCATGAGGCTACTTCATATTATTTGGGCTCATTATTACACAAATGAATTTGTAATGTCTCCAGAATTGAACCTAATTTTGATTTGTCCTTTTTCTCTTTCTTCTTTTTTTTTTTTTCAAGGCTTTAAATTAATCTAAAATATATAACCAGAATCGTCAATTTCAATGCCACAAATTAAAACTGAGGAAAAGACAGAGACAAAAATTGCTAGGGAAGACCAAAATAACCAAGCCAATTTTGTTTTGTTTTTGTACTTCATTTATAATTTGAAGTTTAAATATCACGTCAGTTTGGTTTGATGTTTGACTTGGTTTAGTTCAACACAAAATTTGATCACTAGGGAAAATGTTTGACTTGGTTTATTATATGTACCTTTTTTTTTACAGTGCAGTTATTTTATAAGGGTAAAATTATATAAAAAAAGCTTTTTCATATTATTGTTTAATTTTGAGTTGTGAAATCATTTATCAAAATTTTAAAATTAAGTAAATCTAAAATTTCACTGTAAATATATGATATGATTAGTTCGTTTAATTTAATTTATTTTGTGAAATAATTGCACATAAAAGTATAGTTGAAAAATGGCCCCTCATATTATTGACACATTTTCAATGTTGCTTCATTTATGAATTTTATTGCACATATGGGATGATTCAATTTTCTAAGATCAATGAATTAAAATCAGGGGCTTTAGTTTTTATTCTTTAATTTCAGGATTTAGTTAGTATCGTCTAGTTTAAACTTGTAGGAACAACTATCCAACTTAAGAGCTTGTTTAGATTTCTTATAAATCAATGTTTTTGGAAAATGTTTTTGTATATTTTTTGTATTTGGGGTGTCTCTTGAAAGAGCTTCTCTTTGTATATGACCTATGACCCTATTAGCCCATGCCCTAGGGTATTGGGCACTCGAGTTTGATACTAAGACCTAGCATAAACTAAGGACACACTCAACCATTAACGAAAACTCTCACCGTTGTTATTATTATTAGTTTTTTTTTTTTTTGGGATTTGTTGCCACAATTTAAAATATGCCATTCACAAAAATCATGTCAAGGCCAAAATATCAAAAAAAGAAAAAGTCAATTTATTAATTATTTACCATTATATTATTATTTAAAAATATTTTAAAATAATAATATTACGGTAAATAATTTTGAAACAATAGGGTAATGATAAATAATTAATAAATTTACATTTTTTTTAGATGTTTTAATCTCATGTCTATACCCATCAATTATCATAACTTAATCAAAAGTTTTTATTTTTAAAACTTATCATTTTTACTTGACTAAAATATCATATTAATTTGTGCTAAATTTTCTTTAAAAAAATCATATGTCTATAACACCCAGTATTTATCAACTGTTAAAATGAACTTTTCTTATTTTTTTCCACCGCCCAAAGATGAAATGTTCTCAAAGGCTAATCTACCTATCACATTACACATCTTTCAAAATATTCAACTAGAATTAAGATGTGTCAGTGCGACGTTCTGAGCCAATCATGCACAATATGATAAGGACAAGTCCACTTATAAAATCCTTTTCAATGTTTTGTTCTCTCTCCATTGCTCACTCAATACTAGTGATCAAAATAACACTGCGTTACACTGATTAATCAAATCAAACACCATATATATATAAGACGTGTCATAGTCTGAAAATTAAATTTAATAAATAAGTTACACTATAAATATACTTAATTTATATATTTGATTATATATACTTATTTTTTACAATTTTTATTTTTATTTTTATTTATAATTTTATTATTGTAAATAAATATGGATTTAACAAAAGTGTTTGTCAATAAATATACACATGACTTTTTTTTTTTTAACTCATACGACCGAGCTCACACAATCTTGATTTCATTTGGATGGAAAGAATTGTAACACATAATTGCCATCCACGTTCAATCTTCCTCTTTCTTGGCCTCCTCAACTCTAGCCACTCCTTTTTCTTTAAGTCTAAATTTTAGGTTCTTTGCACTCTTCTATAGTCTTTTAGGATTTTCAATATGGATGTGTGGCTGCAAATTTGACTTAAGAGTAATGTTGTTTAGTGAGCCACCAAATATAATTTAATAGTCAGAGAGTTAGATAGCATTCAGTAAGTTTAAAATTCAATTCTCACATGTAACAAATATGATATTTGGACTCTTAGAATTACCAAAATTACATGCTTTGTTTCTAGACCGGTGACGACAAAAAACATATAAGTCTTTTTTGTCAAAATGTAAATATTAATATTACATAAATGTTTCCATCATCTCATGTGGTGAAAAGATGACAAGTTTGACATGATTTTATCGTTGACGTTGCAATTTGCAGCAATGGTCCTTCTTTTTCATCTATGGAAACGTTGTAAACGCATACCTGTAGCTCCCTCACACTGAATCTAGATCGGAATGGGAAAATCTCTTATCGTATTAATGTGTCATTTATCCCCTTCAAACTACATTGGTTTTAGTGGTATGTAATAATGATCTTATCAATATATTGATTCAAATTTGAGTTTATATATATATAAAAAGTATTTTTAAGAGAATTTTACTTTTTGTTTGGATCTTCCAATTAACTCAAACTGAATTATTTATGGGTTAAAGAGATTTAATAATAAATTTAGGTTTTACAAATCTCGGTGATCAAGACAAAAAAAAAAACTTTTATTCCCTTTGTTTCATTTTATCTATCATTTTGGAGAAAAATATGACAAATAAAATAAAACGAAAAGAGTAATTTATTTACTATTGTGAACCCTTTTTGTTTAAAACATATAGTAACTCTACCATCTATAAGTATCAGATTAATTTTTGTGGAAGACAAAAATAATACTCATATAATTTCAACAAATAAGCAAACCTGCAAGACTTCAAATACAAAAAGTTTGGTCTAAAAACACTTAAGGGCATAATTTGTTTCTACTAAACAGATACTTTGTTGATTATTGCAAACCAAATTACAACATGCTCTCTTGCATACCATTGAAACTACTAACTACAAAATCATACTTAATGAATAAAAATTTGATCATTTAAATCACTAATTTGGTTAAGCGAAGAGATATTTTAGAGAATATAAAATATTAAATACTAAGTGACACTTTTTTATTTGCTAGTAGAGAGAAAGAGAGAAGTATACAAGGATTTTAATCCATATTAAAGGAGGTAAGGGTTAGTTTAAACACTTCCTTAATGAGGAGTGTGTTTAAAATAATACAATAATTGGAAAGTATATCAGAAAAATAGGGAGTGTATTAATCACTTCTCAAGGAGATAAATGACCAACAAATATTAGTTTAGTTGGCAAAAACAAGATCTATAATTTAAAATGTGAAGACTTTATTGATAAGCGATTTAGAAGAACTTTTGTAAACACTCTTTGAATTTCGATATATGACTTTATTGATAAGCGATTTGCAAATTTTTTTGTAAATACTCTTTAAATTTCGATATATATCCTAATTTTAGTGAATTATCGAAACCCAACTTGCCGGAATTTTTTTTTTTTAAAAAAAGAGGTAAATGAGGTGAATCTGGGTTCGAAGTTGGGATAGACGAGAAAGCATAGCCTTATAAGTTGGGGGAAGGGGGCGTACATTGCACCAAGCACCACTTCTTAGACAATTTGAGAAATAATCTAGTGACAAAAAATATCTAACTCTTAAAAAAAGTTTCCATGTTTATGTAAAAAGACAACAAAGAAGAAACAAAAGATGGCACGATAAAACCAAAAGAAGTATCAAATATGCAAAGCTTCAAGCTATATATGCTTTATAATATTGTGCACATGAATTATCTTGTAGTGCGGCTGGCATCATCATATCTACTAGTAGTCAAGAAATTCACAAAAGCAACATACCCTACAAGAGCATATTCATTCTGATGTAAGACTTATAAAGGGTTGGACTGTCAAATAGTTTCTCGTGTGCCATAAATACTGAGTTGGAGAAATTCGAGCCATACATAAAAGAAACGTTTTTATGTGGGGTGGTTGTTAACCCACAATCTCATTAACAAAATTGACTTTAATTTTATTACCATTGTAAAAATATTGAAAATTTAAATTATTATATAGCTGTTATAAAGAATTAGTTCCTAGTTAAATATATAAATGACATTACCAAGAAATATATAATTGAAGTAATTCTAGCTCTGTTAAACTCAAATTTATCATTTATTTATGATTTTGATTCACATTAATTAAATTGCTCATTTTTCATAATTTTCACTATTGTTTAATTCTTTTGTTTTTTAATTACAAAAAATTTGAGATGAACTGAGGCTGTCACATTTTAAGATCTGATTATGTTATAGACCTCAATGAAGATTTATAATACATAGTATATATAGATTACTAGAACGTTAGAATAAGTTACCTTGAATCTCAAGGAAAAGAGTGTAAAAATAGCAAGTACCTTAATTTGGTCCAACTAAGTTTAAATTATATTAATTTTACAGATTAAAAATTATGAAATTATAAAGGAAATGTAGTTACATTATCTAAATAATAATACCTAGAAACTCTCTTACTAGATAATTTGCTAACGATAATTGGCTTAATTGGCTGTCCAGAAAAAAATACTAGATGATCACATGGTAGCTAGCTAATCGTCCACCACCATCTATTGTTTCCCTTTAAGAAACAACGCTTTTTTCTTTTCTTGGACTTCTTAAAGACACAAGCAGATTCGATTTCCATTCGACCGACATTTTTGTTGTGTTGTTTGTTGTGGTTTTCTCTTATTTTCGTGGATCGAATTGCAGCGTTTTATGTGACGGGAGAGAAGCTATCAGTGTAGAGAAAAGGCTATCACAAGAACATATCATATGGTTTTCTTAGGCCCCAAACAAGGAGGTGGAGTCAACGGAGTAAAGAGAGAATGTTCTAGAAGTTATGGATAAGAATGACAGAGGCTGAGTCAGAATATCATATATATGCCATTGTCAACTTTTTCTTTTCTTTTTTTTTTTTTTTGAAAAGAAAAAGTCAAAGTGAGAAGAAGCTATTCTTTTTGAAGTTTTGGTACATGGTATATATTTTGTAAGCCTTAAAGAAAAATGAAAGTAAAAGTTAAAAGAGAAAAATATTGTGTATTTGTATTAATTTTTTAAAATTTTTTATTAAAAAATCCTTTGTCTATTTATAAAAAAAATATTTTAATTTTTGTAAGTGGTTCTCGTTATGTACAAAGTTAATTCAAATAATAAATTTTATATAAAGATTTCAAATTAAAAAAAGAAACACCTTATTAAAAATCAATTCAAACAAATTCTTAATTAATTCATAACAAAGGGCTATGATATGCTTGGAATATACTTGTTGAGTTTATATATATAAAACAGAATTGCTTGATTGAGTACATTGACTTACTCACTATTTAGATAAATTTAACAATCATTTTTTTTTTATTGGAAACATTCTATCTTTCTTAACTACTTACATTGGGTAGAGGCTTAATCACTAGATGTTTAACTTGGACTAGAAAAGGTATTGGGCACTTGAGTTTGATCCCAAGGCCTATAAACTAAGGACACACTGAACCATTAACCAAAACTCTCACCGTTATTATTATTAGTTGTTTTTTTAATAACCACAATTTAAAATATGCCATTCACAAAAATCATGTCTAGGCCAAAATATATATATAAAAAAAGTCAATTTATTAATTATTTATCATTATTTTAAAATAATAATATTATGGTAAATAATTTTGAAACAGTAAGGTAATGATAAATAATTAATAAATTTATATTTTTTTTGGGTATTTTAATCGTATGTCTATACTCACCAATTATGTAGATAATTTGTTAAAAGTTATCATAACTTAATTGAAAATTTTGCATTAAAAATTAAAACTTTATTATTTTTTAGTCTTGTCCAAAATATCATATTAATTTCTGCTAAATTTTCTTAAAAAGAATCATATGTCTACAACACCCAGTATTTATCAACTATTACAATGAAATTTTCTTCTTTTTTCCATTGCCCAAAGATGAAATTTTCTCATAGGCTAATTTACCCATCACATTACACAACTTTCAAAATATTCAACTAGAATTGAGATGTGTCAGTGCGAGCCAATCATGCAAAATATGATAAGGACAAGTCCACTTATAAAATCCTTTTCAATATTTTGTTCTATCTCCAATGCTCACTCAATACTAGTGATCAATATAACACTGCGTTACACTGATTAATCAAATCAAACACTATATATAAAGGACGTGTCATAGTCTGACAATTAAATTTAATAAATAAGTTACACTATAAATATGCTTAATTTATATATTTGATTGTATATACTTATTTTCTTATATATTTTTATTTTTATTTATAATTTTATCATTGTAAATAAATACATTTCAATGAATTTAACAAAAAGTATTTGTCAATAAATATACACATGAATTTTTTTTTTGTCTTTTAACTCATACGACTGAGCTCACACAATTTTGATTTCATTTCGATGGAAAGCATTGTAACACATAATTGCCATCCACGTTCAACTCTAGCCACTCCTTTTTCTTAAAGTCTAAATTTTAGGTTCTTTGCACTCTTCTATGGTCTTTTGGGATTTTCAATATGGATGTGTGGCTGCAAGTTTGACTTAAGAGTAATGCTGTTTAGTGAGCCACCAAATATAATTTAATAGTCAGAGATTTAGATATCATTCAATAAGTTTAAAATTCAATTCTCACATGTGACAAGTATGATATTTGGACTCTTAGAATTACCAAAATTACATGCTTTGTTTCTAGACCGGTGACGAGAAAAAACATATAAGTCTTTTTGGTCAAAATGTAAATATTAATATTACATAGATGTTTCCATCATCTCATGTGGTTAAAAGATGACAAGTTTGATATGATTTTATCGTTGACGTTGCAATTTGCAACAATGGTCCTTCTTTTCCATCTATCGAAAAGGTAGGTTCAATCCCTCGCGTAAACGCATACCTTTAGCTCCCTCACACTGAATCTGGATCGGAATGGGAAATTCTCTTAGGTATTAAGGTGTCATTTATCTCCTTCAAACTGCATTGGTTTTAGTGGTAGGTGGTTATGATCATATAAATATATTGATTAGAGTTTGAGTTAATTTGATTTGAGTTAAAAATATTATATATATATATATATATATATATATATATATATATATATATATATATATATATATATATATAATATTTTTAAGAGAATTTTACTTTTCGTTTAGATCTTTCAATTAACTCAAATCAAATTAGTTGTGGGTTGAAAAAATTTAATAATAAATTTGTATTTCATAAATCTTGGTGATCAAGATGAAAAAAAAATCTTTTATATTCCTTTTGTTTCATTTTATCTATTATTTTGGAGAAATTTTTTTATTTCAATTTATTGGTCATTTTAAAAGTTGAAGACAACATTAATTACTATTTTTTTTTTCTATATCTTTATCTTTGGCAACTTTAATTGTTTCACACACTTATCATAAAACTAGATAGCACTAAAATATAAATACTATATTAAAAAATTTTCAACATTAATTGCATTTCTTAATTAGTGTAAACTAATCTTAAACGACAAATAAACTAAAACGAAAACAGTAATTTATTTACTATTTTGAACCCTTTTTGTTTAAACATATAGTAACTTTACCATCTGTAAGTATCAGATTAATTTTTGTGGAAGACAAAAATAATACTCAGATAATTTCAACAAATAAGCAAACCTGCAAGACTTCAAATACAAAAACTTTGGTCTAAAAAAGGGCATAATTTGTTTCTACTAAACAATACTTTGTTGATTATTGCACGCCAAATTACAACATGCTCTCTTGCATACCATTGAAACTACTAACTACAAAATCATACCTAATGAATAAAAAATTGATCATTTAAATCACTAATTTGGTTAAGTTAAGAGATATTTTAGAGAACATAAAATATTAAATACTAAAGTGATACTTTTTTTTTATTTGCCAGTAGAGAGAAAGACAGAAGTATACAGGGATTTTAATCCATAATAAAGGAGGTAGGGATTACTTTAAACACTTTCTTAATGGGGAGTGTGTTTAAAATAACACAATAGTTGGAGAGTGTATAAGAAAAATAGGGAGTGTATTAATCACTTCTCAAGGAGATAAATGGCCAACAAATATTAATTTAGTTGGCAAAGACAAAATCTATTTTTTTAAATTATATGTGTTTGAATCTTTTGTCGATGTGAAGACTTATTGATAATCAATTTATAAGAACTTTTGTAAGCACTCTTTGAATTTCGATATATGACTTTGTTGATAAGCGATTTGTAAGAACTTTTGTAAGTACTCTTTAAATTTTGATATATATCCTAATCTTAGTGAACTATTGAAACCCAACTTACCTAAACTTTATTTTTTTATTTTAAAAAAAAAGAGGTAAATGAGGTGAATCTGGGTTCGAAGTGGGGATAGATGAGAAAGCATAGCCTTATAAGTTGGGGGAAGGGGGCGTACGTACATTGCACCAAGCACCACTTCTTTGACAATTTGAGAAATAATCTAGTGACAAAAAATATCTAACTCTAAAAGTTTCCATGTTTATGTAAAAAGACAATAAAGAAGAAACAAAAGATGGCACGATAAAACCAAAAGAAGTATCAAATATGCAAAGCTTCAAGCTATATATGCTTTATAATATTGTGCACATGAATTATCTTGTAGTGCGGCTGGCATCATCATATATACTAGTTTTCTTTTCCGAAAGTCTACAAATTCACAAAAGCATCATACCCTACAAGAGCATATTCATTCTGAAGTAAGACTTATAAAGGGTTGGACTGTCAAATAGTTTCTCATGTGCCATAAATACTGAGTTGGAGAAATTCAAGCCATACATAAAAGAAACGTTTTATTTAGGGTGGTTGTTAACCTACAACCTCATTAACAAAATTGACTTTAAATTTATTACCATTGTAAAAATATTGAAAATTTAAATTATTATATAGCTGTTAAAAAGAATTAGTTCCTAGTTAAATATATAAATGACATTACCAAGAAATATATAATTGAAGTAAATGTAGCTCTGTTAAACTCAAATTTATCATTTAATTATGATTTTGATTCACAGTAATTAAATTGCTCATTTTTCAGAATTTTCACAATAGGTTAGTTCTTTTTTTTTTTTTTTAGTTACAAAAAATTTGAATTGAACGGAGGCTGTCCCATTTTAAGGTCAGATTATGTTATAAATCTCAATAAAGATTGAAAATATATAGTATTTATAGATTACTAGAAAGTTAGAATAAGTTAGCTTGAATCTCAAGGAAAAGAGAGTGTAAAAATAACAAGTACATTAATTTGGTCCAACTAAGTTTAAATTAAATTAATTTTACAGATTAAAAATTATGAAATTATAAAGGAAATGTAGTTACATTATCTAAACAACATTACCTAGAAACTCTCTTACTAGATAATTTGCTAACGGAGGCTGGCTTAATTGATAAGTATTGAAACTATATTTTACAAGGACATGAATTTGAGTTTCATTGAGATAATATGTAAGAATTTCTGAAAGCACCATGTAAGACTTGAGGTAAACCTTAAAATTATTATATTCTTGAAAGCTAATTTACTTAAACTTTTTTTTTTTAAAAAAAACAAATTACTTTGTAAGAAGTCTTCTGTTTGAACTTCTTTTATCACTGTATGAAAAAAAAAAAAAAAAAAGACATTTCTGGTGAGATATAGAACAATTTGGACACTGAATTGCACTGTTTTCAGAGATATTTTCAACGTGCTGTCCAGAAAAAAAGTACTAGATGATCACATGGTGGCTAGCTAATCGTCCACCACCATCTATTGCTTCCCTTTAAGAAACAACACTTTTTTTCTTTTCTTGGACTACTTAAAGACACAAGCAGATTCGATTTCCATTCGACCGACATTTTTGTTGTGTTGTTTGTTGTGGTTTTCTCGTATTTTCGTGGATAGAATTGCAGCGTTTTATGTGACGGAGAGAAGCTATCAGTGTAGAGAAAAGGCTATCACAAGAACATATCATATGGTTTTCTTAGGCCCCAAACAAGGAGGTGGAGTCAACGGAGTAAAGAGAGAATTTTCCAGAAGTTATGGATAAGAATGACAGAGGCTGAGTCAGAATATCATTTACATGCCATTGTCAACTTTTTCTTTTCTTTTTTTTTTTTTTTGAAAAGAAAAAGTCAAAGTGAGAAGAAGCTATTCTCTTTGAAGTTTTGGTACATGGTATATATTTTGTAAGCCTTAAAGAAAAATGAAAGTAGTACTTAATGTTAGATTGGCACCTACACATTTAATCATTCACATGATATTGTAGGCTTTTCACCAAATAGATTAAATTGAAATTGATAGTTCAGCACATTGAATCTTTTGGCCTTATTTTCTTCATTAAATAAAAAAATTTAAAATTTTAGCATGTTAGTATTGAGTATATATTTTATTCATATTTCGAACTTAAATGACTTTTATGTGCTATAAGGTATTTTTGTTAGATATAAGATTATTTTTAAGCTTAACAATTTATATGTTGCCTTTAGTTTAAATTGTTTTTTAACAATTTATCAATTACCTTATCTAATAGCTTAAGCTTAATTCAACAATAGAAAAAGACTTTTAGTAATAGAACTCGAACCTACGGTATTATAGCTTATATAATGTATAATCCAGTATAGTTCTTTGCAATGGAGTTTTTTTTTTTATAAGTATAATTTGATTTGAGACGACGTAGCACTTTTAACGGGGATTCATATCTTGGTTCGTCTCATTATGGATGACTAATTTTTTCTACTAAACCTAACCTTATCGTTAGTTCTCAATGGAGTTGAAACAAATTGAGGTTAAAGTATGAAAATTAGTGGACTTACTACTTCATATATAACTGGTTGTATCAAAATATATATCAAAGGACAACTATAGTATTGTGCATCACAGACTAGCCATAGAAAAAATTATGCTTACGCACATTTTAGATAGAAGTTAAAGGAACACAGTAGATTATACTGCTAAAGTGGATGCAATGAAGATTTAAAACAAATAGAGTATAAATGTCGACGTTCTCTCCTATGCCATGACAAGATTGTGTGCACTGGGTGTCAACTGTGAAGATATTGTAGTGGTAGATCCCACTGCAGATTGTGTGGTCTTCATTGCTTACATTTTCATATAGAGGATGTTGGTTGGTCAACAAAGGGTAGGGATATATTTGAAAGGTATAGGCTATTAATGGGTCACACGTCAGAGTAGAACTGGCCTTTGGTTTGATAATTCGCCTCGAGGTACTTGTAACAAAGAGGGAATGGGTCGGGTGTAAAATCTTCAATGCCCAAGTCAATATAACAGTCTTTTTAGCTAAAGATTAATAAGAGTACTATAGTAGTTTCTAATTTTTCAGTTACGTGCTTTATTAATGGAAGTCTTTATTTATAGTGTTTTGGTTATAGGAGTTTTCTTGTAATTTATTCAGGTTCTGTTAGACCTTGATCCTAATCTCTCATTTATATAACGTGGGCTAGTCCCAATAATTCTAGTCCACGTCATAGTCATAGGACATGAAAGATTGAACTCCCTGGAGTTCTATTCCCCACAGTATATTCCTAATTTTTTGCCTTTGTTTTTCTCTCATTTGAAAATAATAAATATTTTTCACATTAGAAAATAGCTTTACATCGGCTGTTTCTAGACCTACACTAGAACCATCCAAAAATTAAGTAAAAAATAACCGATGTAAAATGTCTTCTCTTCAATGGTACCTAAAATAAAGCTATTTTCATGTTTAGAATAGGAACTAAATTTTCATGTTTTTGAATCTTAATTTGATAGTATAAAAACTAGATCAACCAATTCAACAAAGGAATTTTAATTTTATTTCTACCCTCCATTATGAATTGCATATGTGAAATACAGGTAGATTTAATTTTTAAGCCAATACAAGGAAATATATATATATATATACACTTTATTCCCTAACAGAACAATAAACTCTCCTGCTTTCGGGCTTGGAATTTTCCCTTTAAATGTTTTAGGGTTTTAGCAAAGGAGAATATACTTTTAGCCGAAAGGGCTTGCAAACCTTGGGATTACATTTCAAAGTTGCAATCTAAGATTGTAATTTTTTTTAAGGGTTTATTAGAGGTTACATGAGAAGTATTTTCCATCTTATAATTTTATCTAACCCAGTTTCAATGAGATTTGAACACTAAATCTTCACAATGAAATGCCCTGCGCCTAATCATTGGACTGTTCCAATCCCCCTTAATTGAAACTCAAGGTTTACAACTATGCTCGAAGCACTGATCAAAGTTTTATGTCAACAGAAATATTCCAAGTAGTCTGGTCTCAAGAATGAGATCCACTCAATAAAAATGTTTTAAGACACATCAAGAACCAGGCCAACAAAAGAGAATTGATCAAGAGCTAACTCTAAATTGCAATATGGTAAGAGAATCAGGACTGTTTCACTTTGTGCTCTATTCCGTGTCTCATTCTCTTTGATTGAAAAAAAATATTAAATAATACTGTAAGTATTATTAAGATATTCAAAATATATTATTTTGTAATTATTGACTAATAAAGGAAATCTCACGAGAAATAAAACATAAAAGTGATATATAAGATATTGATCAGATTATAAGAGTCTCTCAACTAGCTAGAATGCCATTTTGCTGATAAGTCAAAGTAAGATTTCTTTATATATTAAAAAAGCACACATTAAATTCAACTGCCCTCTAGTTTAAAGTCCTATAATGTATATGATTCCAAAACCTTGGTGTTTAATATACAGGACTAACAACACGCAGTACCCCAATGTTTCTGTGTCTCTAAATTTCTAGTTGTACATACATGTTATGAGGGAATAGGAAGTGGGACAAAAGTTAAAACCCCAAATTGAGTAAACTTAGTTAATATGTAGACCAAAGAGCCTAAAACCTTTAACGAATAGTCCTCAAGACACCCGAACTTTTGTTTTCAAGTTGAGCTAAATCCATCTTCAATGTGATCTATATATCACGCCCTTTAACCAAACTCGATCTTCCTTGTCTTGCATCTTCATGATTAAGACCTTGATTAATTCGTCTGAGCTTCTCAAGTCTTATTTCTTCCGTTTAGATGTGTTATTCGGTTAGGCCCCGTTATATTCTTCGTTGAGAAAATTTAGTTAATATGTACACCAAAGAGCCTCAAACCCTTTTGTACATTTTGTGATGATTGCAATGTGCTCAGTTCCTTTTCATCATTTTCTCCGTCAGGATCTTCATCTTCTACTTCATATGAACTTTTAGCATTTCCCAAATTTTGCTTCAAATATCCACTCATCCCTCCAAAGCCATTCCTTCTTTCATCTCCATTACAGATTACATCAATCAAAAAGAAAACATGGCCTCCTTTGCCTCTATTTCCCTGCTCACAAGTGTAAAATACAATAATGTCCTTAGCCCTCAAATTTTTATCCTTCACAAACCTATTCCACCCCCTTGTGAAGACATAACTCTGGCTGCTCCTCCAATAGCAATACCTAAATTTCCATGATCTGCTGAACTTGTCATAAAATACAAGCTCAGCACTATCACCAACCCCACCATTTTCCTTCCTATTATTGTCATTGTTCTCTTCCTCGCCGCCGCCAACGTTAGGAAAGTACCTAATTGCATGCCTTTTTGGGATAACAAGCCTGTTGAGCTTTCCCACATCGCTTGGGGTTAATTCCTTTTGAAAAAGTTGGATGCAAAGGTGCTTTTCATCTCCATTATTCTCCCTTATTAGGTTGGCACCTCTTTCAATGCCTTCCCATTGTTGAGTTTGATCAAAATTGCTAAGAAAAGAAGCAAATTTTGATTGATATGTGCCATTTTTAATCATGCTAAGAATTGCTTCTGTGCTATAATGGCTTTGAAAATGAGATTCTTGAGCTGTTTGATGATTCCATGGGAAGTTTCTGTGGCTCTGATCCGCCATTCGAAGTTTGATGCTCGCGCTATCATAAGCCATGGCAGCTTCTATTTCAGATTTGAAAGTTCCAAGCCAAATTCTCTGGTGATTTGCATATATCTGTGCACCCCAATGCCCATTTTGTTGAGGCACAACGCCTTTGAACTTTTGTAGGCCGTCTTCATCTTCATGCCTCACGCGTTTTGCTGCATGAGATGCAGGAGTAGCAGCATTGGAACCTGAAACGTCACCGTTTCCATCTGTCATAATATTTGAAATCATGTTCAAGTCATCTTCTTTTGCTTCCAAATCTGAAGGAAAAATAGAAGAGGGTTTGATGGAAAGGCAACAGATAATAGAAAGAAGAAGAATTTGAGCAAACTAGAGCTGCTGATTGAGGGAGAAAATCTGGCAATTACCAAAAATAGGTTAATATTTGGCAGTTCAAACAACCCAGTTAAGAAACAGAACTGTTTTGTACTTGAAATACCAAAAATTAAGTTGGAACTGTCTGAAGTGGCTTTGCCTAAATTTAGGTTACAGCCAATCCATTTCTTGGAATCTCATGCATGATTCATCTAGTGTGGCTTTTTGTTGGTTACATCAAATTACATGCATGTTCTGGCATTTTCTCTGTATCCAACCAAAAATTTTAGGTACTATGGGAATTATGTTACTACCACAAACACAAAAAAAGTAGTTTCTGTCTGTAGGAAACACATATTAAAAGATTCATACCTTGTTTGTATAAGAGTACTAATATTACTAAGTTGAGCAAAACAATTTTTTTTTTTTTGTTGTTTAACACTTTAGTTAAAATAAAAAAAAATTACATTTCAAATTTTTTAAATTGAACCCTATAATGAAAATTTTATTAAAGTTGATGCTTGAGATCTTTTATCTTTGCACAATTTTTTTTTTTTTTAACAAAAAAATCAAGGGATAAAATAGGACTTTACTCTACTAAGCTAAGTATTATTCTTTCCAAACAGTAATATTTGGGTTGATAGCCACTTATAGACTTTTTTTTTTTTTTAAAAAAAAAAAATTTATGAGTGGGCAAGATGTCAAAGCACCCATGGCTATAAGTTACACATTGTTATATTCTATTACATGTTATATGGCACAGCTGCTACAGATAAAATATTGACATTATAAATATTTATATCCATTATAGGAAAATCATCCATTGATTAAAAATATATAATAAAATGGGAAATTAAGAGATAAGCTGCTAACTATAAAGCTGTACTCTTGGGAATCTCTACTAAATGACAATCGATCTCTGTCACTCACTGAAAATTCTTGCTAATCATGAAAAGCTCTCGCTGAGCATACTTTAATTAATACATTTCAAAAAAGATTGTGCATAAATTCAAGCTTGAAACGAATTTCTAATGTAAAAAACGAAAATATGCCCTTTACTCTTCTTTTAATTTTTCTGGCCAATTTTAAGGACTCAAACTAATTCTCTCTTTTGGTTTCTTAATTAGCACACCGTGATAGTCCCGGTTTGAGACAAAATTTTAAAAAAATTCTTATAATTTATAAATATTTAAAATGAATCTTTATAATTTTAAAAGTATAAAATATTAAAAAGTAGTCTTTATAATTTACAAATATTTATTTATTAACCAAAACTATTTTATAAATATTTATATAATTTAGGGATAAATTTTTAACAAAATTTAAACTATAGAAGCTATTTTAAATTTTACATGAAAATATAAAGATTAATAATATAAAATTAAATAATATTTTGATAGTAAGAACTAATTTAATGCCTCACTTAACAACTTAATATTTTGAATTAAATTAGTTAACCATCATAGACTCTTTAACCTAGTGATTAAAAGATCGAATTCTTTTGTATGCATTCACGGGCATTTTAATTCAAATCGAATTAGTTGTAAGTTGAGAGACTTAATAATAAATTCATACTTCACAATACTGATGATTAAAACCAAAAGTAAAAGTTCACAATCTTGTTATGTATAAAAAAAATTATGTGAGAGCATGTTAAATATAAAAATATAACCATTCACGGAAGTGATGAATCTGGAGCAAGACAACATGAATGAAAAGAGGGAAAGGTTTTCCTCTGTTTTAGTTTCAACACCCATTTGAGTATGTAAAAATTTTCTTTTGCCCCCCTCCCCAACCCCCTTATTTGTATTTATACTTAATTTTATAACGTGAAATTTTAGATATTTTTAACATACTCTTTATGTTAATTTAGTGCATTTAGGAGATTTTTTAAAGAAAAAATGTTCTCAAGTGACTTTTAAGATTAAGTCTTATCTAATTTAGATATCCATTACTCCATATGTTTTATATTATAACGTCCTTTCAATTGAAACACACAATTTTTTTTAAAAAAGTTAAAATTAGTTGATTTATTAATTTTAAAAAACAAAATATAACATTTCAAATTTATCTTTATTTAATGTCAGGATCTAATTGACTATTATAGTAGTGTATTAATTTTTTACATTAATCAAAATATGAGAATTAAAAAAAGATAATATTAATTAAAGACAAATATAAAAAAATAATAAATATTATTAAAATTTTGTAAAGCATTTTATATTAAAAAACACCAAAACTTCTTTAACTTCTAAAAAAAAGTCTTATAATATGAATAGAGGGAGTACATTCTTATCGTAGAAACAGACCTTTGGAGTTGAAGTATTCTTTCTTGTTTACCTAATAACATTATTTTTATTCGATACTTTTTAATTGTAGCATAAACTTTGATGATATTTAATTTCATTTGTCAGTGCACTTTAATTTCTAAGATAACCAACAACATTTTTTTTGTGATGTCAAGGTAGTTGTCTACAAAAATAATTAAAAAACAAAAAAGAGCAGGCATGACATTAATGATGCTTTATGAATCGATTCATCCCTCGTGTTTTTCTTTCTTCAATTATTTTCTGTTCTGAAATTATGCTTGTCGTTGCCTATAAAGTGCTATACTTTAAAAAAAAAAAAAAGATCATATGTTCAAAATTAAAAATATCTCCCATAAAAAAATAATATATCTCTATAATATCTGAAAAAGAAAAGAAAACATCTCATGATAAAAGAAAAGAAAATATCCAGATAAAAAATAAAAAACAAAAAGATAATATTGTTTCATATAACAGGAATAACTGTTCAAAGTTTTGTATTATTTCATATTTCTTTGTCACTACTACTGTTGTCATCGTTATATGATAATTCTAATAATGTATTGTATTTAGCTCCTATAATGCTACTAGTAGAATCAATTGTATTGTATTTTCTTTTATTACTCAATTCATAACTAATTTAGTTTAAGCTGAGTAAAATATAAAAGTAACAAATATTTTTTTATCAAATTTTAATACAACTATATTTTTAAAACTTCAACTCAAAATATTTAATTAAGCTAAAATAATTTTGTACTAGTTATTCTATATGCTTAATAATAACCTTTTCTTTCTTTTTCCTGTAGCTTATTCTAACTAATTTTTGAAATTAAAATTAGAAAAGAACTAAAAAGAACAAAATTAAGTCAAAATAAAAATATCATATAAAATATCTATAACCCTAAAATATCATATAAAAATATCGTAACCCTCAAATATCATATAAAAGATCTATAACCCCAATCCAAAATACATTGTCCAACTCAATTAATGTTTATATTATTTCGACGCAATAGTGATGAAAGACTTAGTAATATCTACGAGTGTTGAGGTTGGTGATCTTTTGTAACCAAAAAAAAAAAAAAAATTCGATGTTGGTACTGTGCCAACTTGATATTCTTGCCGGGTTAGCATTTTTCACCGTTTCTCCCAAGCATACGAATCAACATTTTTTTTTTTTTTGAAATCACCTTATATCTACTCACATTAGGCACTAATTAATCTGAATTTTAGATGGATATGGTAAAATTTCAAGCACAACAAAACTTTTACTATCGGGTTTTAACGCTACTACGTAAAGCTTCAACATAAGACATTTATTTAAACTAAAACAACCATTAGTGGTTGATATATAGCTAAATAATAACAGAGTCAACACTAATATTATTATAGGTGATTTTCACTTTGTTACCTCTATCTTTAGGTCCAATTCATGTTTCTCTTATTTTTAATTCATGCATTGACCTATCATTTTAAATTTTGTCTCCCCCCCCCCTCCCCGCCCTTATAGTTTAAGTACTTTATAAATTTTTTGGCACAACATATTTGCATATCAAGCCATATTTTTATTCCATTTTGATGCACATTTCTCTTCATATTTAAGTAAATTTGCTCAAAATTTATACAACATATTTGCATATCTAAAGCTTTGTTATGTATGTAGAAAACGTTTTTGAGAAGACTCTATTTTTATTTGGGTTTTCTAGTTAGCTGGAACTAAATTTGTTATGGATTGAGAAATCTAATAATATGTTCATACCTTACAGATATCGGTGGTTAATATAATAATAAAAAAACTGTTATTTTTGTAAATTTACTCCAGTTCATTTGGTTATTTTTACTTCTTATGCAACTATATTATTACAATTAGAAAATAGAAAAAGAATCAAGCATCTATAGTTATGGTCTCCGTGGATCAATGTTCATGCTTCTCAATCTATACTACGGAACGATAAGTACACTTGTCTATGCGTATTCTTAGTGTAACTTATCAAAAGATAATTGTTTCAGAGATAACTTATCATGTAATTCCTTCATAAATATTATCCTTCGTCCTCTTAATGAACTGGTCCAATAAGAAACCTTTAGATATGGAACACAAAGCCAACAGAGAAAATATAGCCATAAAGAGGTGAACAATAAGACGATTTCTTTTCTCTCATTTTCTAGTCATTGAAACCTCAACCTCCTACTGCAAACTTTCAAAACTTTTTCTTTAAATATTTTTTAACTGATGTTATCCTTTAATATATTTTGAGTGAGTGAATCACTACTGATAGATCATTGGCCTAGGGGCCTTGGAATGCAAGTTGCACTATGCCATTTTTTTTATAACAGTGCTTAAATATAATTTTTGACTACGTTTATCCATATTGTGTATTTGACCATTATTATCAATCACATTATTTTTGATAGCAGTCGTCAAAGCATTGTCTTTGGTTAATTAAATATAATGATTCTTTTATATGTGTCGTCTATTTTTTCCTTTTCTAACCTTCGTATATGATTATAGACAATGCATGTACATTTGATAATTGTGTTTGGTTGATTATCTTGCATTTTAGACGGTAGTTAATAATATAACCTATGTCTATGCTTATAATATATATATATATATATTATTATCTTATAATCCTAGACATTAGCAGTTAATAATATACAAAACAGAAGTTCATCTGATAGTTTTGACACCATAAAAGTTCATTAAACTCAACATACATCTCCACATACATCATAATCATTGTTTTCCTAGTACACTAGTTGAGGTGTACATAGCTTTGTAACTCTCTCCATGAAATCTGAAAATGCTCTTAGTTTAAGTTCTCGGCATTTTAACTAGTGCTCTTGTCTTTGATGATCATGATCATACTATCAAATTGTTCTTATGCATGATATATTAAATCTCTATTCACTCCGGTAGAGATAGCACTCAAAGTGTCTTCATGGCCAACTGTGGCACTTCATCCCAAGTCTTATAAACATAGGAGGTTTCTCTTATAATGATTACATCCCAAGACATATTACTTGTAAAATATAATGTCTCAAAACCAACAAGTACACACGGAATAAGCTTAAAATGAAAAAAAAAAAAAACACAATTATAAAAATACCTTTGTTGTCGAAGGTGGAGAGATAAAAAAGAAGAAGAGAAGAAGCCAATGCTAGGGTTGTTTTGAGTAACTTTTGGTGAGAAGATAACGTTGAATGTATTTGTCGAAAAAGAAAAGAGAAGTGAAATTTTTAAATGGTTATTTCAAGTAATTATTGGCTAAAAAACATTAGGGTTTCTAAAACTGTTATCATCTTAATTTATAAATATGTAAGTATTAAAAGTTTCGAAGCCAATAGACAGTGGTTAAGTGCAAACTGCTATCCATAGTTAATTTTTGTTAGTGGTTAAGTAGTGAACTACTATCTAAAAGTTCTATGCTTTCTTATATATAGTGGTTGCAAATGAAGCATTGTCTAAAATCTCCAGTAATATCTATAGACAGTGATTTTAGGTTAATTGTTATCTAAAATCCTCTGTTTTTTCCATAGGCAATGCTTATTTATTTTTTGTGATAAAAAATCTTCACTGACAGTGTTGGAGCATATTTTTATTACCGTCAGACTAGTGCCATGTAGTTCAAAACTCTATTTTATTTATTTACACCTAGAATGGTATGAGATTAATATTTATCTAGGACAAAAGCTGTAAAAGATAATTATTCTCAATAAATGTGATTCTAAGATTTCAAAGACTCTAACCTAAAATATTTTGGGGATTTAGTTTGCATTTCACCAAGCCAACCACTTTTAGTATTCAAAACTCTTTCTATTATACAATACTAGTGGCTTGTACAATTTTTGCAACTATTTTACTCCATTATTATGAGATCATTTAACAATTACAAATATAGAATGTGTGGCAAATTAACAGATAACCTACCAATTTTAAAGTCGGCACTCCAATACCATAAATCCTATATACAAGATCAATGGATCTCTATTCCTCATGGAAAATTCTTATGACTCCCTTGGTTACTACTTATCTTTTATTTAAGGTCGAATTACATAAATTAAAGTATATCTTTTATTAAAAGTGTATCAATTATTGGGCTTAATTTATTTACCTACCCAAAAAACTTATTAGTACAAGTAATCCATTTTGTTGAACTTTTGTTAATTTCACCCAAAAATTTACTGATCTTTTCTATGATGGCCAACATTTATCCTTTTTGTAGTATTATGGAGTCCACCTCAGCACCGTTCTCTTAACACACCAAACCACTCAATTAATGAATTCAATTCAACTTTCCACACTAAGCCTTTATAATCTGAAAGCAGCTTTCCGCAAAAAGAGAAGGAAAAAAAAAAAGAGCGGGATGCTGACTCCTATGACATTAATGTCCCTTTCCTAATGGATTCAACCCTCATGTTTGTTGTCTTCAATTAATTTTCTTTCTAAATTATTTTTTTCTTCTCCTATAAAGAAATTACTCCCTTGATTTAAAATTTTAAGACACTACTAGTAAAGTTTCATTTTTTAAAAATGTAAATTATTTTTTAATTTTAAAGAATAATTAATAATATTTTTTTAAAAAAATTACACTAATTTAAAATTTTGTTTTCATAATTTTTCATGTATTGATTCAAAAGATAATATTAAATAGGAATACTATAAAAGAATATATATTTATTTAATTATTCAATTATATTCTTTAAGAGTGTAAAGTAGTACCTTATAATTTTAAATAGAAAAAGTAATTCAGTAAGGACTTTTAATATCAGCAGTTGTATAAAAAAAAAAAAAACAAAAATTAAAAGATGCAGGATATTTCCGAGATATACAGTCTCCCCAAAGAAGATAAGGATAAATAGTGGTGCAAATAAAATACTATCTCTTACATATTATTTCATATATACAATAAGAACTGTTAAAAGATTTTCTACTATTTCATCTTTCTTTGTCACTGCTAATATTGTTATTGTGATAATAAGAAGTCTTATTTTATTTTATTTTATTAGATGAAATCGGTTATTAAAAACTAAATTTTTTAAAATACTATTAATAGTAATATTCTTTTTTATGACTGCCTTAATTCCAATAATTTATTAATACAGTGCTAATTAGAAGAACTAACTGCATTAATGTCTAATTGAAGCATTTTCTTTATTTTTCTACTGTAAGTGACTTTAAATAATTTTAGAAATTAAAATTGAAAAGGAAGAATAAGAATTTAAATAAATTAAAATGAAAAACCAGTATTTTGGATTACCAGAATGTAATAAACAAAATTAAATTAATCCCTTTCATAACCTCGTAACCTTATCCTTTGGACCTTAAATTTGACAAATCGAAATCAAATGATATTTTAACTAGAGCATTCAGCTTATCTTTTTGGCATATCTTCAATTAATAGTAATAGTGAAGAATATTACTTCCTCCATAACAAAATATGTATGTGTAGTTTAAGATTTCTGTATAGATCTTAATATTTATTAATATTATCATAACTAGTCTTTCAACTTCCTATATTACCCCTATTTAATTTTTTCATTGACTACTTCTTCAACTTCCTATATTTATTACTACTTCATCATCTGATTAATTAATTTAAGTTACTCCATTATCATCAAGTTAAGTAAGCCTAGTTAGTTGGTATAGGTTAATATCATTAAACCTAAGAAACATTGAAATTATACACACACTTATTAAGGGAGGGTGTAAAAGAAAGAAAAAAATTTATATAGCTTTGAAAGTGTAAAACAACGTATATTTTGAAATACAACTATACATATTTTAGAGTGGAAGGAGTAGTAGTTTAGTTGAACTTTAAATTGCAACCAATATATAACACTGACATAAAAAAGAAAAGAAAAAGAGAAATTATGGCCTCATCAATTTGAATATTAGCGTCATTTGTATTGGGATGAATCAATTAATTGTTGAATAAGGAAGTAAGTATGTTGTCCCCTACAGTGTTTTATATACTATTTCGCTGTAATAGATTAGTCAAAAACACATGTGAAGTGAGACAGTAGAAAGGCAACAACATTATTTTATTTTGTTTTTTAGATAATCATGAGAAGTGAAATAAAAAAATAAGACATAAAAGTGAAACAACAGATTTAGTCCCATTAGATAATTGCTTCATTCCAAAAGAAAAATTAATTGCACACCTAAAAGGAAAAGTAAAAGATAAATGTACCAAGAAAAAAAGTTTGCACTAAAAATTATGGTTTCAAGTTTTTGTGCTAAATTCAATGTTCTTGTTGGCATTTTTCACTCATTTCATGTGTCAAGCATGCGTAGTTAACATTTATATTTTTCTAGAAGGTCAATTGAACTTTGTCAACTTTATCTTTTCTCCATCGCTAGTTCTTATTCTCAATTCTAGCACTATACCTATCAGCCTCGCAAACTTTATCTTTTCTCCTTTACAAAACTACATAAACTTTTGTTACTAATCACAATTCTTTTGCACTTAGCTACTATGGTATTACCTAAAAAATATTTTCCTTCCTGATATCAATATACCAAAATTTTATACATACACTCACTTACTCGTGGAAAAGAGAGAGAGATAGTTTTAATCTCAACAAGATTCTATAATTACTCAAAAACATTCATACATGAATACGGTACAAGCAAGCCTAATATAGACTGATTATAACAATGAAATATTACTAACTTGGCAAAGAAGAAACTAAATCAAAGTTAAAATTTTGGCTGGTTATGCAGTGACAACTCTACCTTTTTACACTTGAAAAAGTTTGCCTCTAAGGGTAGAATTCGGCTTACATTGGATCTCTAGGTTGTAGGGCATATTTATCTTTTAGTGTTGCAGGTCTGCCTGTAGGTGCCTACAGCCTTTCATAAACTTGATTTAATTTTCTAACATTGCCTCCCTTAAATCAAGTTAGTAGAAATTTATCATCCCTAACAGTTCTTCAATTTTTAAAACAACTTAGACTTCTATGGCTTTGTAAAAATATCTACAACTTATTCTTCAACGTGACAATAATTAATCATTATTTTCTCTTTAGTTATTATCTCGCGAATTTTGTGAAACCAAATGTTTATGTGCTTGGATTGCTCATGAAAAACTGGATTTTTGCACGGCACAATAGTAGACTTATTATCACAATATATCTTTGTGAGAGTATCTTGCTTTTGATGTAATAGTTCAAGTATTCTTCTCAGCCATATTGCTTGTGTAGCATAACTAGCTGTTGCAATGTATTATGCTTCGGCTGTAGATAATGCAATGACTGGTTGCTTCTTTGAAGACCATGATATTGCGTTAGTGCCAAGATGAAAAGCATATCTTGATGTGCTTTTTCTTGTTTCTATATCTCTACCCCAATCACTATCCGTGTAGCTAATAAGATTCACATGATTAATACTTGCATAAAAAATTCCTTAATTCAAAGTACCTTTGATATATCAAAAGATTCTCTTTGTTCCTTGTAAATAATAGATACAAGGCTCCTCTATGAATCTACTGACTAGTCTAACTCCAAAAGCTATATTTGGTCTAGTTGCAATTAAATATCTCAAATTTCCAATTAAACTCTTGTAGTAGGTTGGATTTATGGGTCTCCTTTTACCTTTTTCACCTGCTTCAATTTCTCTTCAACTAGAGTGGCAACTAATTTTTCATTCTGCATCTTGAATTTTTTCAAAATATCATTTTCATATTTCCTTTGGAAAATGAAAATTCCATCATCCTACTAAATTACTTAATTCCATGAAAATAAGACTTTAAACTCAAATATGCCATGTCAAAGGATTTTACCATAGCCTCCCTAAATTCTTCAATCATCTTTGAGTTGCTCCCATTAAAAATTAAATCATCAACATAAAGACAGACAATTAGAATATCACTCGGCTCAACCAATTTAACATATAAAGTATGCTCAAAAAGACACCTTTTGAAATTGTGCTTGATTAAGTATGAATCAATTTTTTTGTACCATGCTCTTGGTGCTAGCTTCAATCCATATAGTGCTTTCTTCAACTTTTAAAATTTATCTTCTTTCCCTCTAACTTCATACTCTACAGGTTGCTCAACATATACTTCCTCTTCTAAAGTGCCATTTAGAAATGTAGTTTTAACATATATTTGATAAATCTTCCAATTATTTTGAGCTGAAAGAGAGATAATCATGCAAATAATATCCAATTTTGTAACAAGCAAATACCTCAAAGTAATCAATACATGGTTTTTGCTTAAAACCTTTTGCAACCACTTTGGCTTTAAAATGGTCAATCTCACCATTGGGCTTGTACTTTGTCTTGTACACTCTACTCCTATAGGTTCTTTATCAATAGGTAAATTTGTTAACTCCCACGTGTCATTCTTTTCAATTGCATGCATTTTTTCATCAATGGCTTTTCTCCATTTCAAGTCATTTGATGCCTCCTTATAACTAACTAGTTCACAATTTGAAAATAAAGCAAAATTGATAATCTCTTCATCAAATGGGTCATTATCTGTACCTATCACATCATCTCCCAATCTAGTTGGTAATTGGCGACGTCTTTGGGGTCTATTGGATGTCTCTAGTTGAGGTATTGGATTTGCTTGAGTATTTTCTTCTTCATAGCTTTTTGAAATCACCACTAGCTCCTTTTGGGTTCTTGAAGACCAATTCCATATTCCTTCTTCATTGAATGTTACATCAGGACTGATAATCACCTTTTTTGTTTCTAGATTATACAATTTATAGGCCTTGGAATTTGTACCATAGCTTATAAAAATGTATTTCTCACCTTTGTCATCAAGCTTCTCCCTCAACTGATCTAGTACACGAGCATAAGCAATACACCCAAAGACTTTGAGATGCCGAATTGATGGTTTCACATGCCTTTCTGCTAAAATCATCAATAAAAATAATAAAATACCTGCTACCTTCATTAGATGGAACTTCCATAATACACAGATCTAAATGAACAATCTCTAACAACTTTTTTGCTCTCAAAGATTTTCCATGGAAATACATACTTGTGCTTTTTTCCCAACTTACATGTTTCATATACATGGTTAGAAACATTCACAACAGGTAAGCCAGAAACAAGCTCCTTCTTTGACAAATAATTTAGCCTAGAAAAATAAAATTATCCAAATCGCTTGTGCCATAACCAATTTGCATTAGGTATCACAGAACTCAAAGCAAGAAAATTTTTCATGATGAAATTTTAATGGGAATAGGCAGTTAGATGTATCTTTACCTTTGCAAGAAATCTTCCACTCTTGTCCATCAAGATGTAGGAACCATGATGAATATGCATGCAATAACCTTTCTTCGATAGTTGCCTCATGCTCAATAAATTAAGATGAAGACCAAGAACATAGAAAAGATCTGAGATAAAGTTTTGAGAACCATCCTTCAACTTAATAAATATCCAACCTTTCTCTAAAATAGGAATGTTTGTATTATTCCTAAATTTAACTGTTAACTGGATATTTTCATCTAAAGAGAAAAATAGCTTCTTATTCCCACACATATGATTACTACAACCAGAATCTAAATACCAAATATTTTCATCTTCCACAAAATGATTGCTTGCCAGACATAAACTTTCTATATTATTAGAATTCTCGCTAGTATGTTGGTACTGATTTTTTTGTAACATTAGCCTAGTAATTGTTCTTAGATATGGATCTACAATCAGTAGCTTTGTGTTCATACCTTCCACAATTAAAGCAAATAAAATTACATCTTTCCTGATATTGATTACCTCGTCCTCTTCTTCAACTAGTAGGACCAAAATTATTTCCTCCTCTTCCTTGACTGCATGTTCTAGAATTATTGTCTCTCTACTGGTTAAAATTATTGCCACGACATCTTCCTCTAAAGCTTCCTCTACATCTACCTCTAAAATTTCCTCTTAGTTCACTATTAAAACCATGACCTCTACCATCTGCATTTTGATTAGATTTTGCAATGTTATTGAACTTCACTTGGCTTTGTAAGGCTTTTTCAGTTGTCTTTTTTGTTTTTCCTAATATTCTTCTCACATGGCTTTCAATGCTTCCTTGCAACTTTGCTATAATCATTGTTTTTGTATCATGTGACTCTAGTATTGTAGTCATAATATGGTAAAGTTTAATAGGCATTGTGCGAAGAATTTTCTCCACCACTTTGGCTATCAGGTATGTCTTCTACGTATACCCTCATCTTGTTGACAAGATTAGTAACATAAGGAAAATATTGCTCAATAGATTCTAAGCTAAACATTTCATACCTTTTATACTCTCTATGCAAGTACTACAATTTGGATTTATGGGCCTTATCTACACCTTTGTAAGCCAGCTTCAGGATACTCCATGCGTCTTTTGCAGTTTTGGCATTAGTAATTTTACCAAAAACTGAATAATCTACACCTTGGTGAATCTGGGATAGCACAAATTGGTCCTTCCTTTGAGTAGTTGCATCAGCTCCTTCTCTCAAGCATGGATCAACAAGACTCTAGACATTGTGAGCCTTGAGATGGGTAGACATCAAAATCTCTCAATAACTATAATCAAGTTTCCCCTCTAATTTGGGACCTAACCACACAATATTGTAATTTGCCATCTCTCTTTTAAGTGAAACACTCTCTCATAAAAACTCTCAAGTATGAGAATACTCTTGTTTCTCACAAATCTCTCTAAAAGCTGGCCTTGAATATAACCAGCTCTGATACCTTTTCGATATCAATATAACAGAATTTTATACACAGACTCACTTACTCATGGAAGAGAGGGAGAGACAGTTTTAATCTTAACAAGATTCTATAATTACTCAAAAACATTCATACATGAACATGGTACAAGCAAGCCTTATATAGACTAATTATAACAATGAAATATTACTAACTTAGCAAAGAAGAACTAAATCATTGGTTAAAATTTTGGCTGGTTATGCGGTGACAACTCTGCCTTTTAACAGCTGAGAAAGTTTACTTCCAAGGGTAGGATTCCGCTCACAGCTTGATATCAAGGTTGCAGGGCAGCTTTATCTTTTAGTGTTACAGGTCTGCTTGTAGGCGTCTACAATTTTTAATAAACTTGATTTAATTTTCTGATATCCCTCCTCTTAATGAACCGGGCTAATAAGAAAGCTTTAGATATGGAAATCACAGATGGCCACACGCAAAAAACACAGCCTTAAAGAGGATAAAATATGTGATAAATTATGAAAATCCAACTAGAAAAAAGTTTTTTTCCATATAAGTGAAACTTTTGTATAGAAGACGTTTTCTACCCATATTATATAGAAACCGAGTCCTCAGTTGACTTAAACTGTGTCAATCTTTTAATTCCTAACTTTTCGCCTATTAATTTTCCTTTATAGGGTACTTTCGCATCATAAGTTTACTCAAATAACACTGTGGTTTCTTACCAAAAGTATTTATGTAAAATCTGATTGTACAAAATTTACTTATATTTCCCTAATAATATGACTAAAGTGATAACTATCAAAAGAAAAATATACTTGAACTAGTATTAAACACTGAGAAATCCTTGAAGCTATAACAGGAGTTTGTTGAGTTTAATTTCAACACAAGCACAAGCTTCTTTGCATGCTGAAATTCTTTTATATTACTCATTCATATTGTGCGTCTCTGTCTCTTGAGTTTTTGAGATAAAGGTCTTTGAGCTTATATGCAGAGGGTTGTGCTTTGATTTTTGCAAACTGGGTTTGAGATTTTGGACTGAGTTCTCCATAGAAGAAGCTTTGAAGGGATAAGTTTTGTTCTTGAGCTCGCTCGGGTACGGATCCAAGAAGCTAAAATTACTAAGCTTTGACAATAAATGAAAGAAGGTTTTGGTTCAGCCAACTGGGTGTGTTCGGAGGCAAGATTGGTCTTTGTGATTGCTCGTTGTTGCCCATTGCCATCCCCAGAATTTGACACAATCCCAGAAGAGTTTACAATTTCTGTCACCAAGTTTCGCAAAAAAGGTTAGTTCAATTAATTTAGAATTTTGGATTATACCAACTACAGTCTTCGTGATATTATTTCCTTGGAAAATTTGTCTATTCACTACAAAATCCCACTTCCTGTTTCTAGCACTTTATTTTATTATAATTAATTTGACCTATGATGAAAAAGTGTTTGAGATCCTTTGAGACAGAGGATTTTGTCTCCTATAGATTTTAAAAACAATATTTACTAGAAAATTTCAAAAGAATTGAAATTGAGGTGGGGTGATCAAATATTGATGGAAAAAATAGAAACTTGAAAAGGACTAGAAGAGTTGAGATTCATTGTCTAAGTGGAAGATAATTAAATAGAAACCCCACTATACCACTGTGGGAGTTTTTATTGCAGAAGCGACCTAGTTTGTGGCACATATCTCTTGTATTAAGAGTTTTAAATGTTCTTCTCTTCTCCTATTCACCACTATTCTCACCCATATTGCTATTTCTCTCGTGTCTTTTCAATCTTAATCATAGTGTTTTCTGTTTCTCTCTCTTAATTTTTGGCTCAGCATAAAGCAAAGTTTGAAAATGATATCCATCTGTCTTTCTTGCCATGTTTCCCTATATATTGCATGCTACATAACTCAACTCTCATGAACCACTTCCTTCATATCATTGATCTTCCATATCTTATTCCAATTTCCTCATCTTTGTAAGTTTTTTTTCTTTATTTTGCATTACTATCCTTTAATAGTAGCACTTATATAATTATTTTTCCCTAAAAGCAAGATTGAGTTTCATAAATTGCTGTTCTGTTCTTCTATTAATTCTTCTAGTTTACATTGCCAGAACTAATTTTTCCTGTTAATTGTCATGGTTAACTTAAACCCTTCAATTCCCTTATTTTCTTGGCCATTTTCTGGGCCAAAATTTGTATGAAACCTTGTGTAATCGCTTCTATTTATTTTATTTTCTTTTGTGGTAAATTATCAGTCTTAAACTGATATTTAACATGTTGCAGATTATGGCACCTGAAATGGCCACTACCAACTCTGTCAACCCTATGGGTGTTGCCTCAATTGAGGTGAGCGATATATAATTTGCTCAATATGTTTATGTTAATTATTTCTTCTTGAGGAAAAAAAACTATTAGGCTCTTTTTCCTTTTTTATTTCCCCTTTTGGGTTGATTTTGAATTCATTGTTTGCGGGCCAAAACTATTAACGTTTTTCTCATGATAGTGATGGGAACAGATTATGTTCTTGGTTCTGGAATCACTATTTTAATTGTAGACAATGACTGTTAGAAGCCAATGAATCAAACGTACCATCAAATACGTAGCCACTACTTTTCTTTGATTAGAGTGATAAAATGTTAATCAATAATCAAGATAATGAACATTAATTTTGCTTTAATTAACACTGATCATGACTCTTAGAACTATTAATTTTTAATAGATTAAAAAAGCTAAATAGACTGTGCCCAATGAAATATTAGATCCAGGATGATAATGACATTAATAGTCTACATTTTGTTATTTGTGGCTGAGTTTACTTTGCTATCATAGTTCTGAATTGCTTGGTGAATAGTATAGAACTGTTTATATATATAAGATGCTTATCTTATCCACTAGAGTATGATAACTTGTTGAAAAAAAATCTGTAACGGATATCTTTATTTGAAAATGTCAGGCTAGACAAGAAAACTCTTCCTGCAACATGGATGTAAAGAAGAGCACAGAAGGCTGGAAAATTGCTTGTCTCTTGCTTGGTATTAATGAAATAATGGGTCCATTTATCTTTTAAAATTCAAGAATGATACTTTAAATTATGCCATTCAAGTCATTAGGTTTAATATAATATGCATTGAGGTATGAGTTAAACTGTGGAGTTGTCTTGTAAGAAATTAAAAATTGTTAGACTTTTATTTCTTTGATTCTGATTAAGATTATAATTATTACTTCTTGTATTTACTGTGTCATGAAATTTCCATTATGCCCTTTAACTTTTCATTATTTTACCAAATCAGCGAATCAAGCACTGGCAACACTAGCATTCTTTGGAGTAGGAGTGAACCTGGTTTTGTTCCTCACAAGGGTCCTTGGTCAAGACACTGCTCATGCTGCCAACAGTGTCAGCAAATGGACAGGAACTGTTTATCTGTTTTCACTAATTGGAGCATTCCTCAGTGATTCTTATTGGGGTCGATACCTAACTTGCGCAATCTTTCAACTCGTTTTTGTTCTGGTATTCAATTCTTGTCTCTCAGTTAATCAAATTCTACAATAATGATTTTGCTAAAAAGTTTAACATGTTCATTATTATTTGTGCTTATAGGGATTAGGCTTGTTGTCGTTGTCATCTTGGCTGTTCTTGATGAAACCGTTTGGCTGCGGCACTGAAATTGCACCATGTATGCCTACATCCTCAATTGGCATTGGTCTTTTCTACTTGTCCATATACCTAGTAGCTTTTGGCTATGGAGGGCACCAACCCACCTTAGCGACTTTTGGCGCGGATCAATATGATGAGAGAAACCCAAAAGACAAAACCTCCAAAGAAGCTTTCTTTGGTTACTTTTACTTTGCCCTCAATTTTGGATCTCTATTCTCCAACACCATATTAGTCTATTATGAGGATGCAGGAATGTGGACAATGGGTTTCTTGGTGTCATTGGCTTCAGCTGTTATAGCACTCTTGTCATACTTGGCTGGAACACCCAAGTATAGGTATGTGAAACCAAGTGGGAACCCAGTGGTAAGGGTTGCTCAAGTATTTGTTGCCACTTTCAGGAAGTGGAAAGTTGTTTCATCAAAAGCAGATGAACTTTATGAAGTAGAAGGTTTAGAATCTGCCATAAAAGGAAGCAGGAAGATTCAGCATAGCAATGAATTCGGGTAAGTGCTAAGGGTCTTTTATGATTTTTGTCAATTTTGATTTAAGAAAATGTTTTAGAAGATTCTGCAAATTTTCTGCAAAAAGATTATAACTCGGTGATATTTGTTGCAGTTTTAACTCTAAGATTTTCTAAATTTGTGGAGATGATGGACAATATTAATGTGTATTAAAAAACCAATTTCATTTATTGATGATTATCAGGTGGCTAGACAAGGCAGCGACAATAACAGAGAATGACATGTATGGCCCAAAGAATCCATGGAGGATTTGTACTGTAACTCAAGTTGAGGAAGCCAAATGTGTTCTAAAAATGATACCTGTTTGGCTATGCACCATAATTTACTCAGTCATCTTCACCCAAATGGCTTCTCTTTTTGTGGAGCAAGGTGCTGTAATGAACTCTGATATTGGGACATTTCACTTGCCAGCAGCCAGCATGTCAGCATTTGATATCTGCAGTGTCCTCCTTTGCACCGGAATCTATCGCGAAATCCTCGTTCCATTGGCCGGAAGATTAAGTGGTAACCCAAAGGGATTGACTGAGCTTCAAAGAATGGGAATTGGCCTAATCATTGGAATGTTAGCAATGATTGTGGCTGGTGTCACCGAGGTCGAAAGGCTTCGACATGTTATTCCCGGGGAGAAAACTAGCACCATGAGCATTCTTTGGCAAATTCCGCAGTACATTCTAGTTGGAGCTTCAGAAGTTTTAATGTATGTGGGTCAATTGGAGTTCTTTAATGGGCAAGCCCCCGATGGGATTAAAAGCTTTGGGAGCTCACTTTGCATGGCTTCGATTTCTCTTGGCAATTATGTAAGTAGCATGCTGGTGATCATGGTTATGGGGATTACAGCAAGAGGCAACAATCCAGGTTGGATTCCAGATAACTTGAACACTGGCCACATGGATAGGTTCTTCTTCCTCATTGCAATCCTCACTGCTTTTGACTTTGTTATTTACCTCTTCTGTGCTAAGTGGTACAAGGGCATTCATAATGTTGAAGACAGTGATATGGGAAGATCAGAAGATGATGAAGTAGTTGATAAAGTTTGAGATTTTCAAGTTATCTTTAGAAGTGTGTTTGAGATTCTCAGCCCTTAAATGAAAACTACAGTGCCATAGCATCTGGATCCAATGGTTATAAAATTACTATTACATTAAAGTAACTGTAATGTATTTAAATCCGTGTATTTGGGTTTATTTCTTAGGATTTTTCTTTTTTTCTTTTTTCTTTTTTTTTTTTTAGTTTTTTAATAAGCCATCAAGCATGACCACCTCTATTTTGAGGATGATATTGGTGGGGTGATTGCTTTTTGGTAATAGTATAGGATTGAGTATGGTAATTTCAATTGGGTTTCTAGTAGGTTGAGAATTTTGCTTGTCTATTATTGATAAATTGTTTTTGTGGTTTCTTTAGTATGAACTTTTGAAGTATTTATTTAGCCTCTAAATTTTCAATATAAGTTTTCCAATATGCAGGGTTACTTTAACATGAATTAGATAATTGTTCGAGATAAAGACAGTCTAAAAAAATATCTTAAGTTGATATATACAACTCCTTCTGTAAGGAAGCTTACATGTTATACATAATATGCTACTGCTTATACTAATACTGAATAGTGACATGGTTGGATTTTTTTTTTTTTTCTTTGAAGGTTTTTGTGGTAAAAAAAAGTACTTCTGCGTAAACTTTTTGAAAGAAAAACAGTAAAACCACATTTAATAGTAAGAAAAAGCTGCTTTTTTGTAAAAATACATTAGGAATATTTCTAATAAAATAAAGTCAATCCATAGTTAGAACACTCATTCTAAAGCTTAATAAGATTGAGTATCATTATGAGTACACTTATAAATTAACACCTATTTTATCTTTCTTAATTTTTGTCTATTTTATTGTTTATTCATAATGTTATCCTTGTAAAATAACTACAACACTAAAGGTATATAATTATAAGTGTACATAGGTAAAATGGGAATGAAGGGGTTAAGAGAGGAGCATCTTCATTCGGAATAATTGCGGAATAGTGGGCCTTAATGGTTGACAATGGATTAGGCCACTAGTAATGGGTTAGTCAGCTGCTGTGGTATTGAAAATGTCCTCCACTGTGTAGTGTGACAGGGAACATGCACGACTGTTGAAAGAGCTAGACAATGATTTGTTTGTTTCGTGGAAAATAATTAGTTACTCACCTTTATAAATGATGTCTTTCGTCACATAAAAATGAGTCATTTTGTTAATAGCATGTACGGCATAGCAAAGTATATGTGGTAAAATGAGTCATTTTTATGTGTCAAAATAAAGCTATTTCTAAAGTGAGTAGTTAATTGTACGTGGGTAAGTTTCTTTGTGGCCCACCTATAACTTATGTTGAAAATATATTTAATTATAATTTGTTAAGAAAGTATTTGCAGAGAGATTCGAACCTTTGATAGTGAGATCATAAATAAGGATGGCAACAGAATGAGAAGTGCACTCTTTGTCCTTAATCCTCGCTTGGGATTTTATCCTTGTCTCTATCCCACCCTACAGTGTCTGGGGAAATGTGTCCCTATCCCCTACTCCTGCGAGGAAATGAGGACTTGTAGGGATTTTTTTTTCATTTACAATGAAAAAAATTGTTGTATTTTTTCCTTTAAAGCTGTAATAATGTAAATTTAATTCAAAATAATATAAATTAAACAAATTTCACACCCTCATTTATGAAAAAAAAAAGTTTTAAAACAACAATATCTAATTACGGAAGTATTCTAATATAAGGGCATTTATTAAATTTCACAATATGGGGGATCCTTGCGTGGGTGAGGGTATGTTCCTTGTCCCTGCTTTGCCAACTCCTCCAGGGATTTTTTTTTTTTCTTGGCCCTGTCCCTACTCTCTCAAAATCTCCCCCACTCCCCATCCCGACCAAGGAATCCTTTGTAGGTCTAAGCCAAATAGGGAAAAATTGTCATCCTTAATTATAGTCTCCTAATACCATATTAAGAATTGATATAATTCAAAAGCTAAAATTGTTAGGAAAAAGTGCATAATAGGTTTTATATCTAACAATATATGGTTTGTGAGGGTTTTTTTTTTTTTTTTTGTGTAAATTCGGGGGAAAAAAAAAAGGAGTTTCACTGAGTTCATGGTGGAGCTAACTACTAGAGGAATTTCAATTTGAATATGTGTGGTTGATTCGTTTGCTTGAGTTTGCAAGTCTAGATTTTTGGCCGATCTTGGAGATAAAGTTAGGAAAGCTCAAAGGTTATTGGAGGCGACAATCAAAAGAGACACGAGATCATAGAAGAGTTATCAAAGCCAATTGAATATTTAGTAGAATGGATCAAGAAATTCTGATTAATAGGAGCAAGAACTATATTGTAAAAATTTATAAAAAAAAATTGAGTAAATAATGAATCAATAAAATACAATATTGAAGTAAAGCAAGTAAACATAGAGAAGAAAATTGTGTATTGAAGAGTATGTGTTAGTCCATCATACAAGATCCTATTATATAGTGTGGTAGATGAATGACAGCTATATAGTGCCAGCTAGATACAATAATAGGAAAAGATTAGATACAACAAGTGTATGTTTAATACCCCCCTCTTAAGGTGGACGAAAGTCATCCTGAAGACTAAGCTTGGAATTGAGCTCAAGTAGGCGAGGTGCAGCAAGAGCTTTGGTGAAGCAACCTACTAACTGAAGTGAAGTACCGATGGGAAGAAGCTTAATTACACTAGATTGAACTCGTTCACGCACAATATGACAATCAATTTCTATGTGTTTGGTTCTCATGGAATACTACATTATGGGCAAGATAAATTGAAGATTTGTTGTCACAATAAAGGGTAGTAGTGGCAGGAGTAACCCCAAAGTCTTTGGGCATGTAATGCAGTCACTGAATTTCACACGAAGTTGAGGCTAAGGCCCTGTACTCTACCTCTAAACTAGATTTGGAAATTGTGGTTTGTTTCTTGGACTTTCGTGATATGAGCCATTCTCCAAGAAAAATACAAAGCTAGTAACAAACCATTGCATCTCAGGGCATGTGGCCCAATCAGAGTCACTAAAGGCCTTTAATTGAGCCTTAGAAGTAGAAAAAAAAATATAAGCCAGTCCTAGGGCTAGACTTAATGTAACAAAGAACTCTGTGGGCTACCATTTCATGAGCATCAGTTGGTTTGTCAACAAATTGGGAGAGTTGCTGAACTAAATAAGCAATATTTGGGTGAGTATTAGTCAAGTATAGCAACTGTCCAATGAGTCTTTTGTAGCTAGATGTATCTGAAAGTGGAGTACCAGATGTTGAAGTCAATACAGTGCTAGTAGCCAGTGGAGTTTTAGCAGGTTTACAGGATAAGCAACCTGCATCAGAGAGAAGCTATAGGGCATATTTGTGTTGACATAAAGAGATTCCTTTAATAGTGTGATTAACTTCAATTCCCAAGAAATAACAAAGAGCACCTAGATCTTTGATTTTGAAAGAAGAATCCAAAAAATCCTTGATAACATGTATCTCAAATTGGCTATTACTAGCAAGGATAATGTCATCTACATAAACAAGCAAGATAATGAAGGTGGTATGGTTCCTTTTTAAGAAGACAGAAGGATCTCAATTGGCAAGGTTGAATCCTTGAGAAAACAGTGCTTGAGAAAGTTTAGAGTGCCATTGACGACTGTCTTGTTTTAGTCCATATAAAGACTTATGCAATTTACATACCAGATTTGGGTTACTAGTGTTCATGCCAGGAGGGACTATCATGTATACCCCTTCATTTAAATCACCATGCAAGAAAGCATTATTTACATTAAGTTGTTCAAGGAACCAATCATTGATGGCTGCTAAAGCCAATAGAGTAAGAACTAGAGAAAAAGTATCAAATCAATTCCTTCCTCTTAAGTATAACACTTGGCTACCAGTCTTGCCTTGTATCTTTCAACAGTCCCATCTACTTTATATTTGATTTTGAAAACCCATTTACATCCTACAGTATTCTTGCCCCATGGTAAAGGAGTGAGGGACCATATGTTATTTTGTTGGAAAGCTTTTAATTTAGCATCCATAGTTTCTTGCCAACAAGGATAATTAGCAGCCGCTTCATAAGTTTTTGGCTCAACAAAAGTGGTGATATTTAAGGCAAAGAGCCTGTCAGGTTTAGGAAGATAAGAGTATGAGACAACATTGAAGAGAGGATATGTTATGGGGTTTAGGACCAATGGTACAATTGGACCATTGATAAGGGACATTAATTGGTTATACTCCTGTTGAGTGAGTCTGGCTTTATTGCTGTCATAAGCATCAATTGCTATTTCTTCTGAAGTAATGTCTTCTTGTTCAAGACTAAAGTGATCTACATTGTTGACCTCGGATTGTTGTCTTCCCTTTGGTTTATAACCAAGTGGAAATCTATATTTGCGATAACAATTATCGATGGTGTGTCCCTATATACCATAGAAGGAGCATGAAGGCTTTCTATTTCCTGAGAATTTTCCAGTATAACTTTTGGTTATTATTGCCATTGTTTGATCTGTTAGTAGATCAAAATCAAGCTGATTGTTGACAAATTAGCATTCATGTTGTAGAACAAGTGAGAACACTTTATTAATTGGTGGAATCTCGGCTCCATAAGCATGATTTGTGACTTCACAATACTATAGGCTTCACCCAATCCTTAAAGGAACCTTATGACTTGATCATTTGTTTGGTATTTCTTGTTGTATGAAAACATCTGCAACCTCCAAGAACACAAATGCAAGTCGGTACGGGCCTCAAATTATTGAGCTCATCCCAAAGAACCTTCACTTTTGTGTAATATTTAGTAACACTACTGGCTCCTTGATGTAATTTGAAGATTTCTTCCTGCAATTCCATGATTTTGAATGGATCGCCTTGTGAAAATCAATCTCATAGATCGTTCTAAATTTCAAGTGTTGTGTCTAGCCAAAAGATGCTTTTGTGAATAGTAGGACTAATTGAATGCAAGCGCCAGGAAACAACCATCGTGTTACACTTTTGCCAAGAATTGTACATCACATCATATTTAGATGGAATTGCTAGCGATCCATCAACAAACTGAAGTTTATTCTTTGCCAGGAGTGCCAATTTCATAGCTCTAGCCCAACTGTGATAATTTGAACCTTGAAGAAGTTTAGACACTAGTACTAGTGACGGATTCTCATTGGTATGGAGATGGAAGCAATTTGTCGGGTCATCCTTAGCTCTTGGTAGAATAATTGAAGGAGTTTGTTGGCCAAAGGAAGGTGATGAGCCTTGATCGAAGCCATTAGGCTGGAGTCAAAACTATTTGTATAAATCATTCAATCAAGGTAAGGGAAAAAGAAGAAAGAAGAAAGGATTTAAGAAATTCAATGGTGCTCAAGAGTCATGCATGAAGCGTGCTCTGATACCATATCGAAGTAAAGCAAGTAAACATAGAGAAGAAAATTGTGTATTGAAGAGTATGTGTTAGTCCATCATACAAGATCCTATTATATAGTGTGGTAGACGAATGATAGTTGTACAGTGCTAGCTAGATATAATTATAGGAAAATATTAGATACATATGGAAAGCTTTACAATAAAAACTAGCACTAGTTTCAAAATCTTGGTAGAAAATAAGAGCATTCTTGACCATCCAAACAATAAACATGGCTGCAAAAAAAAGTAGAATTACGCAACTAAAAATAGACCTCTTTTTCCTCTTTGCAGATAAAAACTTGTTCTCATGTAAGAAAAGAGGTGGAGCCAATATCAAAATCAACTACACTCACTTCAAAACCGCAGCATAAAAGCTACATTCAAACAACAAGCGATCTCTAGTTTTCAGCCACCAAACAACATAAGACCATATTTCATCTGTAACCAAATCCATTCTCAACAACCTATCTTTGGTAGGAAGTCTAATGGAAAGCTAGCCAAGCATTGAAGGACATTTTTAGTCTAGTAAAACGTTTCCAAACAAGAACAGTCCAAGGCAAAACAGGTGAAAAACCATGAAATTCAAATACATGTTTTTTAATCTATCACATCTAGATAATTGACTCAATCTACCTAATTCATCCAAATGTATATGTTGTTTCCATTCATCCCTAAACTTCATAAAGCTTTTCCACCACCAAGAATTAGAGGTTTTGGGACAAACTTGCCAAATGAAAACATTTCTCAACTTGTAAGCATGCACCCATGTCTACTACAAACAGACAAAGTGTGAACATTTTCTGTGAAAGAGAAGTTCACATATTGTTGCTTTATTCCAAGATAAGAGATCTTTGAACTGCATAATGTTATGTAGAATGTTCTTTTTTTTTTAAAAAAAAAAAAGAAATATAATATATGTAATTTATATTTTTGTATATAATATTCAAATACAAGGCAGAGCAGGTACTTCACTACTCATTCCCAACCTTGGTCCATAAAATTACTAGAAAATCTCCATTCCCATTCCCATCCCTATACCCAATTTTGATGCCCCATCCCCATACATGACTAGGTAAAATAACAAGGTCCATTTGGTATGAGTTAAATTGCCCTCCCTACTTAGTATGGCCTTGCATATAGGCTGGTGCCATGAATCTTACATTATTATTTTTTTTTTAATCTTTAGGTGTTTTTAATAAGTCCTAACTAAGTACCTTATTCTTTTACCAGACAAGAAGTCAAGATTATTTTTGAGATTCTTTATATTTGAAATTTAATATTTTTATTCTTTTTATACTAGTGTAGCAATTTTTCCTAAGAATAAAAGATGTTACATTCACCACTCCATCCTACACGAATCTCAAAATCTTTTTGGTTAGGTTTTATGGAAAGATAATATGGTTATGTAACATTATCTTTTAACCAAGGGGTGTATCAGAGAAGAGTAGAATAAGTAAAGCATCCAAAAAATGACATTAAGGGGTATTTGTATAAGAGGTAAGCATAATCATATCTCTAGAAAGGATTATTATTCTTTAATAATTACATTAGATAAATATAAAATATGACTGAGTTTTAGAGAAAGAATATTCAAGATAGACATCCAAAATCTTCATAATACTCACCCTTGGATATCCATTATTAAAGAATGTTTCTTGTTAAAAATTCTATAAGAAAAAGTCTTGTGAGACAAAAACCTAGTCAAGGAAAAAAGAATACCCATTCTTTATGTAGTAATATCAATTGATATCATGAAACCATAGTTAAGGAAAGAAGAGTATTGTGCATATAATAATATCAATTGATATCTTTGTATCGATGAACTCCATTATTATAATGTAATGTGGTTATGTAACATTATCTTAAACCAAGGGGGTATCGAGAGAAGAGTAGAATAAGTTAAGCATCCAAAAAATGACATTAAAGGGTATTTGTATAAGAGGTAAGCATAATCCTAACTCTAGAAAGGATTATTATTATTTAATAATTACATTAGATAAATATAAGATATGACTAATTCCTAGAGAAATAATATTCTAGACAAACATCCAAAATTTTCATAATACTCCCCCTTGAATGTTCGTTATTAAAGAATGTATCTTGTTAAAAATCTTATTAAGAAAAATCCTGTAAGACAAAACCTAGTCAAGGATAAAAGAATAGACTATTCTTTGTAAGTAATATCAATTGATATCACAAAAAATAACCAAGGTTAAGGAAAGAAGAGTATCGTGTGTATAGTAATATCAACTGATGTCTTCGTATCGATGAACTCCATTATTATAAATAACCTTTCTAAATGTTGTTGTAGGAGATGCTTTAGTAATCAAATCTATTGGATAGTCATATTTACGAATCTTGTTGCATTGCACTAAGATTTGGCACATCATGACCAAATATTTCTTTACTATTTTCTTGACTTTGGATATTTGTTTATGTCTAGTGACCTTACATCAATTAGACTACACAAGGGATGCAATTTATACATATAAATTCATTTGAGCACTTTTGCCATAAAAGCATTTTAAGGAGAGTAATTTATAGTTTTGAAAGTTCTTTAAGAGTTCTAATAATAAGTCATCAATACAGTTATTACTAATGCATGGACAAATGGATAATTTTTTTATGTATTTCCTTCAAAAATATTCACTCAGAAAGATCGTCTAAATTGCTTCAAGCAAACTAAAATATTTCATGGATATCATTATTAAATGAGTTGATTATAGCAATATTCATTAGACGCAAATCATATCATTTATGTAGTGTCTGACTAGTTAGTACCATTAGGCACTTGCATCCACCATAGTTGAATATATCAAAGTCAATACCAGTTATTTATAAAATCCTAGAGCAATGGTTTATATCATAGAATTTCACCATTCTCATTTTATCTTCACACAAAGAGCTCATTTGTCCATAATTGACATAACACTTTTGGCATATGGACTACAAGTCTAAAACTTTTTCACTTTTCAAGTAAACCTTTGTGGTGTCTTTCTATTTTGTCCAATTATTTCTTTGCTTGAAGACAAAAGTTCACAATCCCCATAATCTTTCACAACATTGTGCACTACATGATATATAAATTGTCATTACTATGGACTTTAATTTGGTTCCATGATATAATGAGATATCTTTAATTTCACAATTTTTATGTACCTAAGTTTCTTCTGGAACTAAAATATTGATTATGTCTGAGGGCTTTTCTGGAGTTACCTCTAGCACTTTTCTAGAGTTGTCACATCCTCAATTGTATAGTCATGTTGATTCTAAGCTCTTTTTCTTTAACTTTTGAGGATACTTATCCTTGGAACTAGCTGGTTAGCCACACTTCATGCGTTTACTACTGTCCAACATATTTGTTATGCTTTATGCGTGCATTAGACTTGTTTGTCTGATAGGGACAATGGAGCATCAACAATTGGAATATATTATTTAGCCATTCTCATTAGGTCAGTAAAGTGTTTGGCATTTGGTTAAACAAATTATCTCATGAACTTCTAGTTCATATTATTTTGAATAAAGGTCAATTCATTCTAACTAATCTCAAGATAATAATTTACTCCAATTGCTTATTTTTTTTCCCCGTATTATTAAGAAAACTAGTTTATCAAAATAACTAGTGATAAATGTTTTTCAATAATTCAATACATTTGATTTACATGTGGAGATTTTATATATTCTCAACCTCAAGAGGCCCTATCATAATGCATTGCGATAGAGCATTTACAACATTTCCAAAATTTTTAGATGGGAAATACTTAAGCCCTTAGCCATAATAACTTGTATGATGCGAATCATTTCTACCATATGAATAATCACATATTCCCAAAGAAAAATTGAAAGTTTTGGTTTAAGAAGTAATGGTCTTGTAATTAATTTTAGGCATCTAGAAGTTCATTTTATATATTCCAGTAGTCAATTCACTAGTATTAACATAGTGTGTTGCTCAACTAGATATAATTAAGGTATTAGGCTCCTAATTCAATCAATTGAATATGTAATCTTACAAGCTTTAGGTTGAGTAACAACAAACAAATATTTAATCACTTAGTCGATGCATCGATTAAAACTATAAATTTTTTATATGATCCATATAATAGATCTATAGGCCCACAAATACGTTCACTTTGCATGCATTCCAAAAATTGAAGGGTTCTTCAATGTGGTTTCTTTTTCTTCAATTATTTTCACATCATAATTGATTTGAATGGCTTAACTGGTCATGGCAAATAACAAACTTTTATGATTCATAGACTTTAGTTTATGATAACAAGTGCTTTGATTGCACTAACATACTTGTAGTATAATTTAGAGGAAAATACATATAATTTCTCCAATACAACATATTCAATATTTTCCTTATTTATTGTCTCAATGTGACATTAATTTCCTTGAAACTTACAAATATATGAGATCAATATATGATTTTGTTCCTCTACGTAACAATTCACTAGCTCTATATGAGTTTTTCAATTATCATTCTCGTTTCTCCTCCAAAGAACAATTTACTAACTCTTCAAAGGTGTCATTTATTTTTGTACTATCACATATGAATTACCATTGACTTCTTGTATAAGAGAGATATTCCATCTATAAAGCAAAAATAATTAAACGAAAAATTCCTAACAAGATAAAATGAATAGTGATATATTAATACAACTTTAATTAAATATCCTTGATCTATATATTGTCAAATATTATATTTCACTTTTCTATAAATTTGAAAAAGATGAATGTAGAATTATACATGCGTATATGCAACTCATATGAGAATTTGCACGATAATCAAAATATTCATGATCTCATGTATAAACTCATTTAGACTAAATTATTAACAAGCAAAGAAAATATCTAACAATTTTTTCACATTTTATAATTTCAATATGATATTCATCCACACAATTATCCTTTTGTGTCTAAGGGAAAATAATATATCATTTATAATAGTTGATGTCTCATTGGATAACAAGATTTAAGCTATTTAGGAGCCTACTACAAATTTTAATGTCACATTTCTTATGAATATTGGTGTTGCATATAACCTTATCAGAGGAATATTTCTTATATCTTGGAATATTATTCATTGATGCACTAACTAATGAGAGTATATATTTCAACATGTTTATTATTTGCCCACATTTTCCCCTTCTCATTCTTCACTATTTTTCAGATTTTTGGTGAGAAAATATAATACCAAGATAAATATTTCACTCAAGTTTTAGGATTGTCATATCTAATGGGGAGACACTCACATGATTCAATCTTAGAAGGCATTCTTTTGCACTCAATCCCATTGATCTACAAGTGTAGAAAACACCTTTCAACATCAATATGTATCCCCGTAATATAAGAAGTAACAATAGTAATATTTAGAATATCTCCTTTTACCATATCTTTTCATTATTTTCCCACTTTTGGTGGGGAGACTTATTTTGATATTTTGACCATTACACCTTTCATATGAGTATGGTCAGGACTATGTCGAAGTCCATTTATATTAAAGATTGCTATATTCACTTCAAGGACTGGTACAATTCCAAGTGGGTAAGAGACTTCTTAAGAACTGCTCCATTTACTTTAGAGAATGGATAAAAACCAATTAGATAGAGCTTGTGATCATAAAAAAGATTCATTATCTTTTATCACGATATGATGTTTCACAAGCTAAGTAAGAAAGGGTCTAACAAAAATAGAAATAAAAACTAACTTATAGTAGTCTCTTTTTTTTAATATGAATTCAAGGCAGTTTTTCAATTTGTTATATTCAAAAAGGAGCCCAAAGCTTTTATTTTAGAAAATGCCTTTAAATAATAACCATTTTAAGACCAATAAGTTCATCTACTAAAAGAACAAAGTTACTCTATTAGCTAATCAATTCACAAGCAACATATATAGAAATTAATGACAAACAGGAGGAACAAGAAACATAGAAAATTAAGTTAAATAAAAGGTCATGTATAACTAATCTAATAAGTACCATGTACGAATTTGAGGGACATGGAATGTACAAAAGCTTAATAACAAAAACGAAGTAAAAAATAATGTAGTTTAATTACAAAGCTTGCATGGGAAATAAGCCAAGACATTGTTGATAATCACAACTATCATTTATAGGAGCAAATCAAAGATTCAAGCCCTAATTTATAAAGGCTTGAGCATGGTTTATTTTAAAATTTCATAAATGGGAAAAGAAGACTTTTTGTCAAGCATACAATCATGTAATATCTATACATGTTCATGTTTTCTATGGTTCTTCTGTACAATAAACTATTTATGTCTTTCATTTACCATCATTCTAGATTTACTTAGGTTGAGAATGACAAATACTTTGCTATGGTTCTCCTCAACTCATAGCTAATATATATGTCCATGCTATGGTTCTGGACTCATAGCAAATATATTTAAGTTGTTGTTCTTTCGGACTTGTACTCTTCTCAACAACTTTCCGAAAGCCAAAATTAAGGAAAAGAAGCACAAGAAAATTACTACAAAAATAAAGAAATTAACTTTGAGTGTATTAGGATCTACTATATATTTATGCAGATATCTTCATAATGCACTTTATATATTTTATGTGGATAATTCCATTATCCACCTTATATTTTGTGTGAAAAACTTCAAAATCCACCTTGTTTTATTTTGTGCGGATATCTTTAGGATCTACCTTATATTCTTTTAAGTGAATAACTATACAATCCACCTTATATTGGATCCACACTATGATTTAATCAAATTAATAATGGAGGCGACAAAATAATTTAAAAGATGACAAAAAGAGAAAGAATAAAAAAAATTGCCTATATACTTCTTGATGTGGCGCAACAAATAACAGGGAAAAATAAATTACTTTCATGTTTTAAGATAATGGCATGACAAACAATAGGGAAAACAAATTTCTGTCATACTTCAATATGAGACATATCAATAATATTAAATTGTCCCATACTTCAAGATTTGACATATCAAAGAAGTACATTTGTCATATTTAACAATGTGGCTCATGTTTTCTTTTATTCAATATGGATTTACAGTTGCAGTGCATAATTAACTTAAATTATTTAATAAAGAAAAAATAAGCATAACTTTGTTCATAAAATAAAAGAAAAGTATGAAGGACAAAGCATCTATGGAACCACTGTCTCATGGCTTACAATATGCCAAGTGGCATGGCCATGGTTTTGAGAATGGTTTCCTTTCTTCCAAGATTAAGCATAGGTGTAAAGAGAAGGTAAGCATGTACCATACAATTCTTTAAAATGAGCATCCCTGTTTTAGTTCCTTTTATGTACAAGAAACCCAAAGAAGGAGAAGTGTAAAGATGATCAATTGAAAATACTAGAGCAAAAACCAATTGAAAATTCTAGGCAGATCTTGGCGGCAAAATGTGGTGAGCAGCAAAAATAACGTATTGTGAAATAAAGAAAAGAGTATTGAGAGAAGAGTGAAATAAATAAAACCTCCAAAAAATGTGCGTTTTTTGTTTATCTACTAAGGAAGTATTTATATAAGAGTTAAGTAGACTATTAACTTTAGAAAGGATCATTATCCTTTAATTAATTACATAAGATAAAATACAAAATATGATAGATAAAAAATGTTTTATATGAACATCCAAAACCTTCATAAAAATTTTAAAATTTTGAGTTTTTTTTTTTTTAATTATAATAAATCCTAACTAAGTACCTTATTCTTTTATCAAACAAAAAGTCAAAGATTATTTTTGAGATTCTTCATATTAGGTTGAAGTTTTTTATATTTTTTTTTATTTATATTAGCATAGCAATTTTTCCTAAGAATGAGAGATGCTACATTCCCCACTCCATCCTACATGAAATCTTAGCATCTTTGGTTAGGTTTATGGAAAGATAGTGTGGTCATGTAACATTATTCCTTAACCATTTTCTTTTACCTCTAGATTTTATTCAGTAAAATCCTTATATCTTCTAACATTATGCAGAGGAGTCAACATCTTTTGTCATAAAAGTATGCCTCATATCCTATCTCAAAGCTTCTCATTCATTGATTAATAAATAATAGAATGTGCATTCAATGCTTGTAACAAAAACTTTGGATAAAGGATGTTGTTCCTACTCCGAAGTCCTCTCTATGTTGTATTGTTTTCTTAGCCCACAAAATAAAAAAAAAATAAAAAATAAAAAAACTAAACTAAACTAAACTGCAAAGTATAGAGAAATAGCAACGTCAAAGAAGATCAATTATTAAATACTACCATTTGTTAATTCCCAATTTCCCATTCACAGTAACCTACAGAAGAGTAATTATTTGAGCACAAAGACAAGGCAAACCATCTTTAAAAAAAAAAAAAATATTTGTCATATTCATTCAACTAATATGTTAGTTTAGTTTAAAGTGTGTTGAGTCCTAGCACAAATTTAAAGTGTGTTTCATGGAAGCCTACTTCAATTTCTTCCTTTTGTGTTTTACTCAAACCACTTCTAGTCATAAATATGTTATTTTCCTAATCTAAATGAACTTTTTCATCATATCTTTCATGCTTCTTAGTTGACTCGCTTGGAAAACAATGGCTCAGAAAGGCAGTGAGGGACCTGCTGTTGGCATAGATTTTGGTACAACATACTCATGTGTTGGAGTGTGGCAGAATGGTAGAGTTTACATGATTTATAAGAAGTAGAATTATAGGATTGTGATTTATTAGGAACAAAATTACAATGAAGAGAATTATCAATTATACGTGAACTAGCAAGCTTGAAATTCAAATATTAAAACCAATATAAGCCAGCTGAAAGTCTAGTTGTACCAATCATCATCCCTGTAGACAGGTCCTAAATGAAACAACTATCATGAGTAAAAAGGACAAAATGTGAACTAGAAGCATTCAATTTACTAACAGATAGAAGGTTGTACGAAAAAAACGGTGATAAACACCTTTTAGTGTTTATCTTTTACTCTTATACTTAATTCTAGTATTTCAAACTTGTATTTAATTGTTTAATTAACATCTATTTATATCATTGAGATCTAATTAGAATTTATTGTATTTCATATTAATTTTTTCACTTTGAGGTCTAATTTTACTTATTAGGAATTTTTAATTTCAAGACTGGATTTGGGAGGCCTCAGATTGTGTTGGGATTTATGTTCAAGCTAAGGATTAGAGTAATAAATCTTCACAAATTCATGAAGTGAGGCATAAATGGAATTTCCCAACTCAAAATGGCAAAATAGGCTTTTGGCAACTTAAATGAGGGGCATCATCATTTGGGCCTCATTAATGACATTTTTGTAATTTTCCCACATTTACCCTAGGATATTCGGCCATCTCCTCTACTCAACCCTAATTCACGCTTCCATCCCCTCTCTCTAGTTTTAGCTTATTTCCTCTTCTCCCATGGTTGCCTCCATGAAAATGAAAGGCTAGAAGCTTCTGTAATCAACTTAGGATGACTTGAAGACTATCGGTTTCATTCGTGAGATCAATATTGTATTTATTTTATGAAGGTTATGCTTCTTTACCCCTTATTTCTCTCACTAGAATTGTGTATGCTAATTTTTATGCATGATTCTTGGATGTGTTTGTGGACTTTTTAGGTTTGATCACCCTAGGAGTAATTTTTGTGGAGTATAACTCAATTTGGTTCAATAAAAATTTGAATTTTAGGTTTTGGATGCTCTAATCTCATATTGTGATTATGGTTGGGGTTGGGTTTGGTTCCAATGGTCATAACCTACGCGATTGTGTAGTAAGAATTGCCAAGCTAGGTGCAGGGATCCCGGCTTAGTTAGGATTCAAACTAGATTAATTAATTAGGTAGGTTAATCTTGAGATTTTGAGGTTAATCTAGTTAATTGGTGTAACAGGAATTAGATTTTATCTTTAGGTCGAGGATAGAATCATTGGGTGTCTGATAGTTCCTAGGTTAGTTGCATTTACATCATCTGTTGATTTAGTTTACCTGCTTATTGCGTTTATTTATTGTTAGTTACTCTATTGCTATTGATTCTACTAAAACCCTCATTCCTATAGCCTGAATTGACTGAGACTTGTACTAGTGATTCTTTGAAAACACAGCCCTTGGTTGAAAACTCAAACTTAGATTTTTAATTTAACTACCACCTATAGTAGCGACGTTATAGGCACACACGTCAAAATTTTGGTGCCGTTGCAAGGGAATCACTAGTGTTCTTAGTTATTTTAGGTGCATTCTTGTATATATTTATTTTGTGATATTGTTTCTTGCTTTCGTTTGTCTTGGTATTTTATTTTTTGTGATTTTGGTATTTTCCCACGGGGGCCACCAAAAAGGGCAATATCCAATTGCCCCAAAACTTGGTGAGGTTGTAGTTTTTTGCTCCATGGTCATTTTTGACCCCTCATTTACAAGATGCTAACTTCATTTTAGCCAAATTCCACTTTCTTGACCACTTTTCCAATTTTGAATATTTTTATTCCATTTTTTGGGTTCCGGGGTTATATGGATCGAAGCTGTGGTGGTCCCAAAATTTTTAAAAATCATTTGATAGGTTATTCTTACTTATTTTGTCATCTTTTAGTTGGTAATTTAGTGTTTTAGTGTTATTTCTTATGTATATATTACTATGGCTTTGTTATTTTTGTATGTTGTGGTACTAGTTGTTTGTGTATAACTAGATCTTATTTTGTGCTTGACTTTTTTGCATTGGATCCTAAGATTGAAAGAACTTTTAGGCTTAGGAGGCGGCATTGTCATAGTGTTAATAGTGCTACAAATGCCTTTGTAAGTAATAGTAGTAGTGATAATCTTTCCTTTCTTGTTGGTGGTTCCATTTACATTGATCTTTCTACTCATGTTTTCAATATTCTTATTGATACTTCTGTTGATATTCCTGCTGTTGATAATACTGTTGTTAGTAATCTTGTTAATATGGCTAATAAAATTTTAAAAGAGCTTGTTGCCCTTAATGTGGCTTACCAGCCCTTGTGTATTCAATATCCCTATCTTATTGCTGATTTTGAGCTTAAATCTAGATTGGTACAATTGCTTTCTAGATTTTATGGTCTTTCAAGTGAAGATCCTCATAAGCACATTTAGGAATTCCATGTTGTCTGTTCTACCATGAAGCCAAAGAGCATACATGAAGATCATATTAAGCTGAAGATTTTTTCATTCTCTCTTGACGGGGTAGCAAATGATTGGTTATATTATATTCTTGTTGGTTCTATCACCACTTGGAATGAATTGAAGCGGTAGTTCTTAGAAAAAATTTTCCCAACATCTAAAGCAGTAGCAAATAGAAAGGAAATTTGTGAAATTAGACAGATGACTGGAGAGATTCTATATGAGCATTGGGAGAGGTTCAAGAAGCTATGTGCAAGTTGTCCACACCATCGGATCAGTGACTAGTTGCTCATTTAGTATTTATATGAGGCCCTTCTCCTTGTGGATCAAAGTATGATTGATGCTGCTAGTGGTGGGGACCTAGTTGATAAAACTCTAATAGCTGCCAAAGATTTAATTGCTAACATGACTGCCAATTTTCAACAATTTGGTACTAGAGGTACAATGACCCATCTTGTTCATGAGATGCAAGGCCCACATACTAACAATTCAATAAATAACTAGCTAGATGAGCTTACATCTCTAGTTCGGCAATTGGCAATGACCCAGCACCAAACTTTCATCCAACAGTCACCTATTAGAGCGTGTGGTACTTGTGATTCTTTGGCTTACACTATGGATGCCTACTTGACCATGCAAGATGATCTTATTGCATTTCATCCAGTAGCAGCAGCAAGTGCATTTCTTAGCAAGCCACAGTACTAGCAACCCCACCATGATCCATATAGTAGCACTTATGGATTGGCGTGGTCACCCAAATTTTAATATATGGCAACACTCAACAACCATACAACTCTGCAGCCAAGCCACCATTCCAACAACAATAGTCCCATTTCTTGAATAATCTTGGGCCAATCAAACTTATCTTTCTTCCTAGGCAGCATCTATTCCCACAGCAATAGCAAGCCCTTTATTCTCTTGTTATACATGCACCTTCATTTTCACAGACTTCTGAGATTTCCTTAGAAAAGATGATGAAGTAATTGACTTTGAAAAATCTTTAGATACACAAAAATAATCTTGAATTTCAGCAGTGTACAAAAACATCAATTCAAAATTTACAAACTCAAATTAGGCAACTAACTTCTACCTTGAGCCATATGCAGCAAGGCGAATTTTGGCCAACTTCTTTCATAAACCATTCCCAATCCTAAGGGGAATGTGAGTACCATTACATTGCAGAGTGTGAAGACATTGACCTCGCTTGAGCCTCCTCTTACTTTCACTACTAGTAGCAAGCATTTTACTGAAGAGCAAAACCCAATAGCGGTGATCTCATTCTAACACATGACTCTGCCCAGCAACTAAGCATTCCCTTACCATTTCCACAGAGATCCATCAAACTAGCAAGTATGACAACAAAGGCAAAGAAAGAAAAAGAGCTTTTAGAGAGTTTTAGAAAAGTGGAAGTGAATATTCCATTATTTGATGCCATCAAACAAATTCCCAAATATGCTAAGTTTCTAAAAGAATTGTGCACTCACAAAGAGGAAGCTTAAGGGTGCGGAAAGAGTCACCATGGGCCAAATTTTCTCAACTCTCATGTAACCAATGCCACAAAAATGCCAAAATCCAAGCACCTTCACCATTCCATGCACCATTGGGAATTGCAAGTTTGAGGATGGCATGTTAAACTTGGGTAATTCCATAAATGTAATGCCTAAATCAGTGTTTCAGTCTCTTAGCCTTGGTCCCTTGTAGCCCACTAAACTTGTCATTCAATTGGCCAACAAGAGTACTGTATATCCAACAAGTTTTGTTAAGGATGTCCTAGTCAGAGTCAATAATCTTATCTTTCCTGCTGATTTTTATATTATGGATATGGAAACTGATTTTAGTAGATATGCTATTATTCTAGGCAGACCATTCTTGAGAACTACTAGGACTAAAATAGATGTATATGTGTGGGAAGTACGTTCTTTTCTTAGACATGCAGGTTTCTACAAAGCGGTTTGTTAAAGATTTTAACAAGATCACCCTTCCACCATCCAACTTACTATAAAAGGATGTAGAGTTTGTCTTTGATGAAGCATGCAAACAAGCATTTGATAAGTTGAAGAGAACCCTCACTACTACTCCCACCATCCAACCTCCAGACTGGACACTCCCATTTGAGCTCATGTGTGATGAATCTAATTATGCAGTGCGAGTTGTCTTTGCTCAAAGACTTGGAAAACTCCCTTATGTCATCTACTAAGCTAAAGACCCTGGATGCTACTCAAGCAAACTACACAAGCACAAAAAAAGAGCTTTTAGCAATTATTTTTGCTTTAGATAAATTTAGATTATATTTGCTATATTCTTAAGTTGTTTTTACTGATCATGTAACTTTGAAGTTCTTGTTAAAGAAACCCAAGGTAAAACGCTGGTTGATTAGATGGATGCACTTGCTACTAGAGTTTGATGTTGAGATTTAGGATAGGAATGGAGTTGAGAACTTAGTGGCCGACCACTTGAGCCTCATTGAGAAATCCCCTTTCTCTTGATAATACTTTTCCTGATAAGCAACTCTTGTAGTTACTCATTAAATTGCCTTGGTATGTTGAGTTGGTTAATTACATGGCTGATCATGCTTTTCCTGCACACTTTACAAGAGCACAAATTCACAAGTTAAAGAGTGATGCTAAATATTATGTGGGATGATCCTTATTTGTGAAAATTCTGTAGTGATCAAGTAATTAAGAGATGTTTGCCTAATGATGAGTTTACTTCTATGCTTACTTTCTGTCACTCCTATGCATGTGGTAGACACTTTGGTCCCTTACGTATTTCTAGGAAAACTCTAGATTGTGGATTATATTGGCTTAGTTTGTATCATAATGCATATGAATTTCACAAGTCTTGTGAGCAATGCCAAAAGGTAAGAAACATTATTCCTAGACATGAGATGCCTCAACAACCCATGTTATTATGTGAGATATTTGATGTTTTGGACATAGATTTTATGGGTTCTTTTTCCTAGCTCTTATGGTTTTGTTTGCATTCTTCTTGCTGTTGATTATGTTTCCAAATAGCTAGAGGCCAAGGCCACTCAAACTAATGATTCTAAAGTTGTTGTGGATTTTGTTAGGTCTCACATTTTCTGTAGGTTTGGAGTCCCAAGGGCTATCATTAGTGATCAAGGCACACATTTTTGTAATAGGCAAATGAAGGCTTTGATGGGAAAATATGGGGATATGCATAAAGTTTTTATACCATATCATCTCTAAACCAATGGCTAAGCTGAGATCTCAAATAGGGAAATCAAGCAAATTCTAGCCAAGACAGTTAAGGTTGATAGGAAAGATTGGAGTATAAAGCTAAATGATACTTTGTGGGCTTTTAGGAACGCCTACAAGACTCCAATAGGGACGTCTCCCTATAGGATTGTCTTTGTCAAAGCATGTAATCTTTCGGTAGAAATAGAGCATAAAGCCTATTAGGCAGTAAAAATGTGTAATATGGATCTTGCCTAACGGTTTGGAAAGAAAATTGCAACTTCAAGAATTAGAAGAAGTTTTGGTTAGAGGCTTATGAAAACTCTAAGATCTACAAAGAAAAAACTAAGGCATTTCATGATAGCATAATTGTGAGAAAAGAGTTAGCCATTAGTCAAAAAGTACTCCTTTACAATTCTTGCCTTAAGTTGATGCACTGTAAGTTTAGGTCTAGATGGGAGGTTCAATTTGTTGTTACTAATACTTTTTTCTTATGGTGCAGTGGAGCTTGAGGATGTAGCAACAAAAAAGCACTTCAAAGTGAATGAGCACTGAGTCAAGAAATTTCATGAGGAAATTCAAGAGCAAACACATCATGAGGAGATCATTTTAGTGGATGCCACATATCCACCATGAAGGAGTCCACTTCTTTTCTTTTTTATTTCCTTAGTAGTTTACATTACATATCTTTTTAGTATTTGAATAATTTCCTTTGATGATTTAAGACTTATGATGATGTTGTGACTTGATGAGGACTTTTGTGGATTTTATGACTTGAAACCTTGATTGCCATGATTTATTTATGTTTTGAATTGATGAATTAGTGATGTAGCTTTTGAGCCTCTTGAGCATCATTGCATATATATGACATGCTCATTCTTTCTTGTGTGCATTCTCACTTTTGATGTTTGTCACTCTAGAACTTGCACTAATTATTTTTGATGGTACATTTTTATGTGCATGCATAGAGATGATGAAGGCCATTTTTCTTGCTTAGCTGCTTATCCAAATGACCATCCTTACATTATTTACCATTGTTTAGCCCCCTTGAGCCTATTATCCATCCTTGGTTGAACTCACCCTAAACTAACCTTAAATGCAAAACTATGTATTCCTACCCTTATGGAGTTAGAGAGCATGAATGTTATTTGTATGAGTTCTTGGCACTTTATGATTTTACTCTTTGCTCGGGATGGCCAAAAATAAAGTGTGGGGGAGGATTTTGTTAGTTGCAAGTGTTGGTTTGTGCATAAAAATTCTCCAAGTTGAGTGAAAGTTCAAAAAAATTGAAAAAAAATAATATTCGATAAAAAAAAAAACAAAACAAAAGAAGAAAAAAAAGAGAAAAGAGAAAAGAAAATGAAAAAAGAAAAAGATTTATATATAATAAGTGTTGTTTTGTGGTTTTTGTAATTGAACGAAGTGAGAGTAAGAGTTGATTGTGCATTTTTGTGCTTGAACTTTTATTTTCATGCTCTTTTGTTCTCTTTGATACATACTTTTCCATATCCATTTTATCCTTCCTTTCTTCTTCTTGCCTTGGCCTCATTACAACTTTGAACAAAGTCCTTTTGATTTGTGTATGCATATGTTTTGAAGTGGAGATTATAATTTTTACAAGCCTATGGTAGTGCTTACATCTTGAGTTGAGTGAGTGTAAACACTTTACCTATCCTAAACACTTGAGAGTTTGAGTGGATAGCACCTTGTGAGACCATCATTCTTGATATATGCTTTCATTTGACATTGTCTTGCTTGTTAAATTGGAATATTAAGAATTATGGCATGATTAGTTATGTTCTTATGTTTTTGATTGTCCTCTGTGTTACACATTGTCTCATTCTTGACAGTCATTGAAAAGCAGAGTAGAAATAGTTTTGTTTTGCTTTTAGCTTTCTGCATATTGCCATTTCCCTCTTGTTATTTAATGTAGGTTATGCTACTTTATTCCTTGTTTCTCTTTCTAGAATTGTGTACGATGATTTTTATGTATGATTCTTGGATAGGTTTGTGGATTTTCTAGGTTTGATCACCTCAGGAGTAATTTCCGCGGAGTATAACTCAATTTGGTTGGATAAAAATTCGGATTTTAGGTCTTGGATTCTCCAATCCCGTACTGTGATTATAGTTGAGGTCGGTTTTGGTTCCAATGGTCATAACCTATATGATTGTGTAGTAAGAATTGTCGAGCTAGGTGCAAGGATCCTGACTTAGGGTTCAACCAAATTAATGAATTAGGTATGTTAATTTTAAGATTCCAGTGTTAATCTAGTTAATTGGCATAATTGGAATTAAATTTTATCTTTGAGTCGATGATAGAATCATTAGGTGTCAGATAGTTCCTAAGTTGGTTGCATTTACATCATCTGTTGATTTGGTTTACCTGCTTATTGCATTTATTTACTATTAGTTATTCTATTGTTGTTGATTCGACTAAAACCCCCCATTCGCATAGCCTAAATCAACTAAGACTTATATTAGTGATTCTCTAAGAACACGACCCTTGGTTGAAAACTTAAACTTGGATTTTTAATTTGGCTGCCACCTATAGTAGCGACGCTATAAGCGTGCACGTTAGAGGGAACATATAAAACATTATTTAATCTAACATGTGGTAGAATAGTAGCTTGTCCTACATGTGTGGTAGGTATTTGATTCCCATTTGGCAATTGAACATGAGAATTAGCAAAAGGATCACAAGAATCAAACAAATCGATGTTGCATATAATATGATATGTTGAACCTGTATCTACTATCCAACAAGTAGGTTTTGAAGATTTTGAAGGGAAAGTATTGGTGTGTAATGTAATTGGTGTAAGATGAGGAAAAGGGCAGAAGACACCAGCAAGATTTACTCAAGGTTGGGATGATGAAGACTTTGTAGCAGGGTTAGTTTGCTGATGTAATTGATCACCAAGAAATTGCAAAAGCTTTTGGACTTGATTTTTGGACAAACTGAGATTAGTAACACTATACTCATCATCTTCCAATTGGTCATGAGGCACCTGATTGTCATCAATCTCACAATCAACCAGATTAGCAGACACAAATCTCAGATCACCAGCTTTAAAATTTCCCCCTTTTCGAAATTTTCTATTTTGGTTGTTAGATTTTCCCTTTGTAAATTTGAAGTTTGGTGAAAAACTAACCAGTCGATAACATTTCTCTTTTATATGTCCAGATTTTCCACAATGACTGCCTTTAAACTCAATTTCCTTTGCAATAGATTTTCAAACAGACATTGTAGCACTCAAGAAACTGTTGAGCTTGAATAGTGAAATTTCTTTGAGATTTCTCTCTTAAAATCATATTATAAACATGATCCAAAGAAAGTAAGGGTTTTGTGACAGGAATTTGGGACCTTACAACATGAAATTGTCCATTGAGTCCATTTAGAAATTTAGAAATATGATCTTCTTGATGAGCCTCAACAAATGCATTAAAGCAATGAATATTGCATCTTCCACACTTACAGTGAGATAAAGGACGATATTGTCAAAGTTCTTCCCAAATAGAGTAAGCTCAAAAAAATACTCATCAATTGTCTTAGTAGCTTGAGTAATTGTGCTGAGTTGGTGTTGTAGTTGACAAATTGTCACTCCATTGGGCTGTCTGAATCTATTTGAGAGTTTTTCCCAAATTTATGCATCATCACTCAAATAGAAAATTGTTGAAGCAATCGATGGAGAAATTGATTTCAGAAACCAAGCTACCAAAAGATCATTGCATCTCTTCCATGCAAGATACAAAAGATGATTCTCTGCAGGCTTGGTGATTTCACTAGTTAGAAAATCCATCTTTATTGCATATGGAGACTGCCAAAAGAAACGATCTCATGTAAGCTCAGGAGAAACCACGACTGAGTTGTGATTTTCCATTGGGTGAATGGCATATGGCAAGGAAGTATCATCCTTTGCACTTGTATTCGTGTTTGACTAAGTCGATCCTGATTGCAAATTGGAATTTCCATTATTCTTCACCATGTCAAAGGGAAGAATGACTGAAATTACAAGAGAGATTGAAGATTGATTGGTGAATCTAGAATTGCTGAAGGCTAGGGCGTTTGGGAGCCAAGAAAATTTGGAGCGAGAAGCTGGAAATCCCGCTCTAATACCAAGTTTGGAATTAGAGAGGAGAAATGGAAAAGTGTACTTACATTCATTAGTCTAAAATGTGCATAGAAAGCACTTATTTATACACATGTGATGAGCTACGCACACAACTGTCCAACTATAATAAACTATTATCATGGTAAGCTGTAAGTATCACAGTAAACTCAGTATAACTAATTTATGCACATCCTAAGAGATCATCTTCATCAACCAAGGAAATAAAACGGCCCAAAGGTTGATTGGTGAAGCTGCAAAGAACTGGTCTGCTAGGAACCCTGCAAACACCATATTTGGTAACCCATCTAAACCTCTTAGAGTCTTTCCTTTACTTTTTTTGGGTCTAAGGATTAGTCTTGATTTTTTATCCGCACAAATTCAGGATGTACTTTATATTATAAAATGGATTTTACAATAGACTTTTCAAGATAAATTTTCAACATTTTGAAAGGTTATTTTAAACCCTAACATAAATCAGTATCATAATTAGGTTGTGAAAGATATGTACTCTCCTACTTCGATGATTTCTTGTGATAGCTAGCACTCAATTCAGTAAACAGCTTCTAAATTCTAATGGTTAAAAGGATGACTGGCAGATGCAAAGCAGTTAAATGGTAGGCGATTTAGTGATCCCCTTGTACAGAATGATGAGAAATTATGGCCATTTAAAGTAATTACCGGCAGTGATGACAAACCGAAGATTCTTGTCACTTATAAGCATGAAGAAAATCATTTTTCAACTGAAGAAATATCATCTATGATCTTATCAAAGGTACGCGAGATTGCAGAAAACGACCTAGGGTCAACCATCAAAACGCGGTTATCACTGTGCCCGCTTTCTTTAATGACGCGCAGCGCCAAGCTACAAAAGATGCTGGTGCTATTGCTGGCCGTAATGTTATGCGTATAATCAATGAGCCAACAGCAGCAGCTATTGTATATGGTCTTGACAAGAATGCTAGCATTGATGGTCAAAGGAATGTTTTCATCTTTGATCTTGGTGGTGGTACTTTTGATGTGTCTCTCCTCTCGATAAAACAGAACGACTTCGAAGTAAAAGGCACTGCAGGAGACACTCACCTAGGAGGTGTGTTGGAATGTGTAATCAGAAGGAAAAAATGAGAGAATATGATTTCTATTAATTGAGAGAATAATTACAACAGTCTCTAAGTATTTATAGATAAGTAAAAGGCTAATCTGTCTGTCTAACTACATAATGCCAGCTGTAAGTTCTAACAGAATGTTATTATGACTAACAAGGTGAGGGCTTTGACAACAGATTGGTGAACCACCTTGTACGAGAGTTCAAGAGAGAACAAAAAAGACATAAGCAGTAACCCAAGAGCTCTTAGGAGGCTGGAACTGCTTGTGAGAGAGCCAAGAGGATACTGTCATCTTCGGCTGAAACAACCATTAAGGTGTATTCTTTGTATGGGGATATTGACTTCTCTTCAACGATCACTAGTGCAAGATTTGAGGAGTTGAACATTGACCTCTTTAAGAAATATATGAAGACGGTGAAGAAGTGTCTTAAAGATGCAAAGATCGACAGACATAGTATCCATGATGTTGTCCTCATTGGTGGGACAACAAGGATTCCCATGGTGCAACAGCTATTGCAAGATTTCTTCAATGGGAAGGATCTATGCAAGAGCATCAACCCTGATGAGGCGGTTGCATATGGTGCTGCTGTCTAGCTGCCATATTGAGTGGAGAAGGTGATGAGAGTGTTCCAAAATTGTTGCTTTGGGATATTACTCCTTTATCCCTAGGTGTGGAGGTTAGAGGAAGGGACATGGGTGGTATTATAGTTCCAAGGAATACTATTATTCCTTCCACGAAAGAATGCAATGGCACTACGTGTCGTAATAATCAAACCAATGTCGAAATTCTTGTTTTTGAGGGCAAAAGAGCAAGAACTAGAGATAACAATTTGCTTGGAAGATTTGGGCTTTCAGGTATTCCCCCGGCTCGCCGGGGTATTCATAACATCAGAGTTTTCTTTGAATCGATGCTAATGGCATCTTAAGAGTCACTGATGAGGAAGAAATCACTAGGAAAAGGAATGGGATTACAAGCAATGACAAAGGAAGATTGTCAAAGGAAGAAATATATAGGATGATTGAAGAAACTCAGAAATTCATGGCTGAAGCAAAGAATGATTTGGAGAACTATATCTATAACATGAAGAATGCTTTAGAAATTAAAGAAATCAGTTCAATGCTTTCCAGAATAGAAAAAGAAGAAGATACAGGATGCAGTTGAACATGCCTTACAATGGGTTGATCGCAATGAGTACGCAAGAGCATTTGAGTTTGAGCAAAGATTGGAGGAGCTTGTGAGCACCTGTAATCCTATTATTGTCAAGGTGTTTAAAGGTAGCAATGATGCTGATGGTGGCATAGATGATATTGGTTGCAGCATTTTGTCTAATAATATTTATGGGGTTTCTTTTTCATCCTCCATCCAAGTCTGTGATTGAGGATGAGGCTTGGTACAATGGTACGACTTCGTGGGATAAAATGATCACTTACACTGTCCTATGTATGTTTGGCTCATTTTCCACTTCCCTAGCACACAAACCTTCTTTGTACAAGCGAAAAAAAAAATAAAAATAAAAAATAACAAAACACAGTAAAACTTGAGATTTGTTATTATTTATGCATACAATTTTCTTCTTTTCTAATGTTTTGCCCTATGATGCACATATACTATATATACATCGGACAGTGATATAGCTATTTTTTAAAAATATAAGATACGATATGTCAAGTATATTATTTAAGTTCATAATAAATTTTATAAAGCACACTTAAAATATAATTGCAACTTAAAAATCAAAGGGACATTTTATAAGTTATATATAATAATTCTTTGTTAAGACAAAACATATAAAATCTTTAATGAGTATCAGTATCCTACGATAAAAGAAGTTCTAAACCTTCTTAGATACAAAAGAAGTTTATCTTAGATAAAATTTTGAGCGATACACACAAATCATGCATGCATTTAAAATTAGAGTTAATTAATTATTGTACAGTAACTCTAATGTATTTTATTTCTTACTAGGTGACGAACAAACATATTTCTTAAGATGCACCACTTAATATGATCATTATTTTTCTTTACTGTTCATTTTGATTCACAATGATCACTTCGACCAGTGATTATTATATGATCCATAGTTGTCATTATTAGAGTGATTGTATACTCAGAATGAGAACTTCGGCGTTTGTATCCCTCTATGAATTTTTATAGTATGCTCACCAATGGTCATTTCATGATTTCTCAAACCGATAACTAAAAAGAAATTATGACCTCTGTAAATATTATATTTTGTTCAAACATTTACATCTTTTATTTTTATTTTAGTTTTAATTTAATTTAATTTTCTTATGTCTTTTTTTTTTAAATTAAAAAAAAGTATAAAAAATTATTATTATTATTTTTAAAGCTTTGCATCATATATTAAAAAAACAACAACAAAAAAAAGAAAAAAAAGAAAGAAGGGGCCAGACCAAAAAAATGCAGGCTTTTACGTGAAAAAATAAAATAAAAAAGGGAGCACGCCTTGGCGTGAGGAGAAGGGAAACGAGCCAAGGAAAAGGACGAAGCAGCAGCAAAGAAAAAGAATGAAGGAGTAGGCGTCGTGGAGGAGAAAAAGCAGCAAAAATGCGCATCATAGCTGAACGGGAGCAGAGCGCACAACAGGGAGGAGCGCACAGCAGCAACACAGCCATCGTACCACAGCAGAGAGCGATGGAGAGAAGAGCCTAAATTGCAGCGAGCCAAGGTTCTGAGAGAAAAGAGAAAGCGAGGGAGAAAAGGGGGAACTATCAAAGTGGAGAGTGATATTGGGGGATTTTTTTTCCATTCTTGACGCTGCTGGGAGGTGAAATCTGCCTTTAATTGATGCATCTCGAAGTTCTCTTGATGCTTCGAAAAGAGGGGTTTCTCTAGAGAGCTTAGGGAACTCTGGGTTTGCTCTCTATTGATTCAGGTTTGAATCTATTTCGTTTCCCTCCTTGAATTACTTAAATGTTGTTGATGAGTTGCTCCAATGCTTTTGATTCATTACTATTTGCTTGGTATTCTTGATGTCTTACACTGCTACTTAGTTTTCCCAATAGTTCTGATGATACAATTTTGATCAACATACACTCTCAGTTTGAGGTTCTTGATTTTGGGTTACTACAGTTGCCTTTGTTCAGTGTCACTTGCTAATATTTCAGTTTGTGAGATATGAGTTGAACGTTTTCTATGCTTTCAAATGTTTTGGCCTTGTAGTTGTTGTTTGGGAACATGTATGAACTTGTTTGTGCTGTTCAAGTTATCTTAGAGACTGATCACATTGAGCATCATTGATAAACTCAGATTCCAGGCCTTCATTGGATCTGCATGTGTCACTGATGGAAGTTGAGTTAATTTCCTGTGAGGACCTGGTGATTGGTGCTGCCTTGGGTGTGATCTGAATATGATATTTATTTTTCTGCACCAATTCATTTTGGCATAGCTTGGTGTTTAATTGGACTGGCAATTTTGTGGAGTTTGCATGAACTTTATTGGCAACTTATTCTCTTAATGCTACAGTGTATTAGTTTTCATTTTAGTGAGGCCACAACACTTTCATTTTCAGAAAGATTTTCCTTGAACATTGAAGCTTGCTAATCATGTTGTCATATATTGCCTTTTGGGAGTGTTATTGAGTGAATATATCTGAAGGTGCTTTTATGATGAGATGTTTAATGATTGACTCATGTTTGATTCAAGGCTGAATTCTCAATCTTCTATGAATGATATTTTGGGTGATAGATTCATGTGAATATGGGTTCTAGTTTGTTGCTACTATTCTTGGTCATATTTCTGTACTTATTTTTGTTTATGGCTGTTTGAAAAAAAAAAAAAAAAAAAAGGAAAAGAAAAGAAAAAGGAAGAAGAAGAGAAAAGCAGCTTGTTTATCCAACGACTGTTATGAGTTGTTGTTACGTCTAAGCCTCTACTGCTATTTATTTTGTTGTTTTTCTCGGTATCTTCTATGAATTTTGTTGATTGAAAAGGGTATGGTCTCAGTTAAATGTGATGCTGTCATGTTTTCTTGTTATATGGCTGAATTCTCAACCTTTTGTGAATGATATTTTGGGTCATAGATTCATATGAATATGGGTTCTGGTTTGTTGCTACTATTCTTGGTCATATTCCTATACATATTTTTGTTTATGGCTGTTTGAAAAAAAAGAGAGAAAAAAAAAAAAAAAGGAAAAGCAGCTTGTTTACCCGTTGGGATGGTTTCCTATAATGTGAATTCCTAATTTATTCAAATCGTTTGCATGAACTTGTTTCATAGTGTACATTGCTCCATTGCCGAATTGTTGTTCTGGTCATGTCTAATGCTTGAATCCTCAGAATATATTCTGTTTCAATTGAAAATATGCTGGGCCTGGTGCTTTTTTGTCTTAGTTGCTGATTTTAGCAAGTTTTGGTTGATAGTTAATCTTGGTTGCATATTTCCTGTGTTTGATGCAATTTCTGCATTCATATGTCTTTAGTTTTGCTTGTTCAGTATCTAAATACTTACATGGAATTGAGATTGAGAGGGGATGTCATATTCTGTGTTTTTATACATGCTTTGGGATTGTTATTCTTGTTCTCAACACCTTGGCATTTCAATAATCTGGATTACTTGTGTTCCTTGTTCTAAAGAGATGAAGCTTTTCCTTTGTTATAGCTTGTGTTCATATGTTTTGGTTTGGATTGAGTGTATGCTGTAAGTTCATGGCATTGTGAATTGAATATTCGGAATTTCTTATTATTCTAACCCATGAGTGTGCATTTGCAGTCCATTATGGTGTTGTTGTAGTTTAGAATGTCATGTATAGAGTTGTGTTCATGCTGGATTATTTTCTTTGGAATAATTTGGGCATGTAGTTCAATAAAAGTTTGGATTTTCTACATGAATAAAATGGCACTTTTGTTGGAACTAATATATAGGGGGTGAGTTTTTGTCATGTTTTATTGGCTTTCATGGCTAGTGGCCTTGCTAAAATAATTACCTTCCAGCTGGTTTCTTGTGGATTGTGTTTTGTGTGCCATGGAAGCGATGAGTTTTGAGTTCACATGCTCCATTCAACTTTTTTGAATTAAGTCCTAGCCATTTGTCCAGTCATTTAGTAAAGTTTATCATTTCTGATTGGTTGATGGAGTTTAGAAGTTGGGGGTATGTGCCATTGTTTGTTGATTGTTGATTCCTAATATTTTGGGTATCTTTGAGGGCTACTGCTTTTCATTCAAATGTCCATTTCATGCTGCATTTTCATAGCTTCCAGAATGGCGTCTTCATCTGTAAATAAGTTTGGGTGCATGAAAAGAAATGGCGGGGGTGAGAACGAAGAAAAAGAAACACAATGGAGCCGTGGGTTGCTATGGAGCGAGAGGTGTAAAAAAAGAAAGGAGGAGTGTGAGGAGAAAACATAATGCAATGGGTGTGAGAAGAAAAAAAAGAGAAAATTGAAAATTGTAATTTTATTTCATGCCATTTTTTTTTTTTTAATCCCGCTTCCAAATACACATTAGATGCATTTAGATTTTTAGGGTCCTAAGACCCTTCACTTATTATGGAATGATAGATAGTCAGGTTTTTGGTTTGTATTTTAATATTTTTTTAATAAAAAAATAAATTTTAAAATAAATAGAGTTTTTAATTGTACCTTAATTCTTAAATAATTAGTGATGAATTTAAAAATAAAAAGTTTTAAAAAATAAAAATAGTTTCATTTTGATTTTACTCCCAATTGGTACGTTGTGACAACCTCTACCTTATTTATGCAAGAAACAACTTTAAAAATTCACTAATAAAAGTCATGTTACCAACACGGACGAATCCGTACTAGATCAACTGAGCAATACCATTTATACGTGATTTTAGGAGAAGCTTAATCAACATTTTCATGATTTTTAGAGCTAAATCTGACTTTTGGACTTTCATTCACCATATTAGTTTCACAAAATTTCAAAAAACAAAAAAAAAAAGCCATGAGAGGAGTAGAACCCATGACCTTAAAAGAAACCTCTACAATCTCAACTACAAATACTTAAGTTACATATATGCTATTCTATTTATAATTGCATTTTGAAGGAGGGAGCAAGGCAACCCTGCATCAGTCCCTGGTCGCCAACTTAAACATAACCTAACAAAAGTTATCTCAAAGTTATCTCATTGTTGGATCCTTAGTAAAAGGCATTTCAGGCAGTTGTAGGTAGTTGGGTCCCTTTACCATGTTAATAAGAGTTCAATCCTTGGGAGTGTGTATGGAAAATACTTTGTTGGGATAGGCTATACTCACTTATCCTTAGCTGTCGGAGAATACCTTTAGTGTGTAATACTTAAGTATAACAACATTTTGAAATTCAAACGTACAACAATCCTAACAAATTAGGAAGTGGAAAATAAGAGGCCAAACACTACAAAATATAAGTATCAAAGGGTTCGATGTCATGGGTTCTATTCCCACTAATGAGAGTCGTATCAAGTTAGTATTAGAGCATTTGTTCAATTAAGGTTATCTATCCCTTCTATTTTCTTGATGACTCTTTTAAGTCCTATCCTTTGTTCTTTGTTTTCCTTGTTTGTATCGTTCTTCTTCATCCTTTTTGTCATTCTAGTCTCGGTGTTTTGTTTTCCTTTGTTCCTTAATTGTGTCAATTTGTCATCTTTGTGGTGTCTGTGACAGCTAAAGATTGCAGTGCACCCTTGCCCGAAGTGATAACATGCATTATATGCATGTATTTTGTCTCATTTTCCCTAAATTTAATGGATAAAATGCTTGTAATTAAGGGCATATGGTTGTATTTTGTGACTTATAGGACAAATTAGAGTGTATGAGCCGAAACAAGCCCAAAAAAGAAGCTTAGCAAGCATGAAGAAGATGTTCAAGTTTAAGCAGTTCCCACGCATTAAAGGAGAAGCTCTCTTTTTTATAGGTTAACAAGAGGAGTTGAGCTCTCATGATTAACAGTTGGCCCAATTATTTTTAGAGAAATATTTGAAATGACTAGATTAGTTTTATTCTATTTAGGAGATTTAACTTTTTTTAGAAAATATCTCAAAGATATATTATCCCCTTGGATTTATCTATTATCTTTTTGGATATTTTTGTTATAAATATTTTGGATATCTATCTAAAATGCTATTTGCTCTGACTCAATCTTTAGTTTATATTTATCTAATGTAATTAATTATAAGGATAATTATCCTTTCTAGGGTTTGTATTGGACTCTTCCCACCACTTATATAAATACGCCTTTGAGGATTAATAAAATACCTTCTTTTGGAGGCTTTATATTTTTCTTCTCTCAATTTTTTCTACTTTACTTTCTTATATCTCTATTTTCACAATACATTATTAGCATGATTTGTTCATCCAATTTCAATCCCCTCATTGTGAACACCATCATTCTTCAAAGAAGACAGAAGCTAAATCTACATAGGAAAGCAAAATAAATTGTGCCACCCAGCATGATTTGCACGGGAAAGGAAGAAAACTATAAATTTACATAATCAATGAAACTAGAGCATTGATCTGCTGTAAGGTGCGAAAATTCTAAATTTTCATTTGCTAAAACTTCTTTTATTGTTTAAAGTTGCAACTATACAAGTGGCATTGCATTGGCACACTTAACTTACGGATTGACAACAACTAACTCATGGATTAATGCAAGCTTGTGCACAAAGATCTCACTGTTAATATATCTTTTATGTGTTCTTTAATTTTGTATTGGACCTTTTATTAAATAATTCAATTTAAAAAATGTGAAGTGGCTTTGAATTTATAAAAGCTATGTATGGCTTTCAAGAAATTCTATCTAAGGAATTTTATATTCCTTTGCATAAAGAAAACTATACCACATCTAGAAGTATGAGGCTATTTAATCCTTTTAATATGTCATATTCAAAAATATGAGATAATTTAATCCTTTTGGTAAGTCACATCTAGACAATTCAATTTCTTGATTAGCCACATCTAGGAGTATGAGATAATATGATTTCTTTGATATACCTCATTTAGAAGCATGAAGGCAATTTATTTTCTAAATTATTTGCAATAGCTCATCTTGAAGTATGAGATAGTTTAATCTTTTATATATCTTATCCTAAAATATAAGAGAATTTAATTTCTTTGATATGTCTCATCTGGAAATATGAGACAATTTCATTGCTTTAATTAAATATGAAATGGATCCTAAAATTATCCATATATAACATAAAATGAATCTTGAAATCATTCATATATAGCATAAAGTGAATCTTAAAGTTATCCATGTAAGTTATAAGGTAGATCCCGAAGCTATCCACATAAGTCATAAAGTGAATCCTAAAGCTATCCACCCTAAAGCTATTCACATAAAAGTTATCCATATAAGTTATAAGGTGGATCCCAAAGCTATCCACATAAGTTGCAAAGAAAATCCCAAAGTTATCCATCTAAAATATAAAATGGATCCTAAAGTTATCTACTTGCAAGTATAAAGATATTATTGACTAAAAACTAAATAATGCTTTAATTAAGTATGCAGGTGGATTTTTATTTCATACTCAAATCTATACTTTTGGATCTTAAGCTTTGTCTTTTCGGGTTGAATTTCATGACACTAGTGTTATCACCACTCTTAAATCATATTTTCTAGGATTGAATCTTGGGTTGAATCCCAAATACATAGATTTTCTTTTTTCGGTCTAAGATTGCAATTCCCATTTCTCCATGTATATGGTTGCCTCAGCAGTAGTGAATAATTAATAAATTATGGGATATAACTTTTGCTTCCTTCCGTATTGGTTAAATGGCTATTTCATATATGCATGTATATACTATTTATGTTTTAATAATCATTGATTATGATCATTTGGTTGCATGCATATGAATATGATTATATTGTGGATGCCAGGGTTACAATCATAATTTATATAGGCATGTAAGCATCAATCTATGCTTACAAGTGTCTTTATTTTATTTTATCACTTCCATGGATGATTTAGGATGGTGTTTTAATTGCTTTCTTTAACTTCTATTTGAGGGATTCATTGTGGAATATAATATTGGTTTAATTCTTTTTTATTGACAGTAAACAGAAATTTGGTTTTAAGAGAATTCTAGAAATATTGAATTTATGCAGTATGAATATTTTCGAACTTGTTGAGTATATCCTAGTGTCCGTTATAGCTGTGACTAAAGCCACATCTTCTTCCATCGTTTGGTGGATGGTGGTGTGTATGTTGATGGATGCATGCCCAATTTATAATTAATGCATAAAAGTAGTTGAAAATATATGATATATGCATCATGCTTATATGTATACTCTGTATGTTGGTGGGAGCATGCGATGCTTTCATGAATTAAAATCATTTTGAATTTTAAAATTTAGTAAAGGCGGCTCAATTGTGTTACTTTGCTTGCGCATTTGATATATGCTCAATAAATACAAGAAAGGTTTCCTTTTCTTTCTTGCATTTTGTGACTAATCAATTTTTAGAATCAGTAATTAGAATAATATTTTATACAAGATTAAGTCTATCATTGGTATGGATTGAATTTACTTATTTAGTCTTGGTTGAAAAGTCAATTCCCTCTTGTGTCTTGTTATTCATGTTTTGAGTATGTGCAATTTGATTGTCTATCATACAAGTGGCTATTAATTTCATTTTATGCCATTGAAAAGTCAAAGAAAATTTATTAGTCAGGCTTTCGTAAAATTATGACTTATTTTTTGGGCAATTTGTTTCTCGAATTGGACTATTTTCCATTTCCATAAATTGTTATGTTTATTCTACATATATATTTTTAGAGTATTTCATTTCTCGAGTTTGATTATTAATTTTTTAAGAAAGCTATAGCTCTTTTTAGAGTTAGCTTAACCCTTTTGCTTATTTTCCAAGGAAGCTATAGTTCATTTTATTTATGTTAGATCAGTTTTGCATTATCTTTATTTAAACTTAGTTCTCTATGCTACTCATTGCTTTTGTTTGACATTAACTTCAATATATAGTTAATATATTGTTTTATAAAATTATTTATATGATTACTTATGGATTAGCTAATATAGTATCTATGGTTAATTGGCAGTTTGACACTCTAAATTGCATGTTGCCAATATATGTTTATATTGTGATATGATTTTGAAATATCATTGTGCAATAAAGGAAAATTACTCTTTTACTCGAAATCATAAAGTCATCATCCCAAAAATAATTTTTCTCTATTCCATAAAGTGAATAGAGAAGCTATCAAGAAATATGAGCACATAAATTGTCATGACTAGGCAAATATAGTATTGGTTATAATATTATAAATACCTCCCACCAGAAGTGGGAGGGCAATAAAGAAAAGTCGTAAAGGGATATTTGGAAAATCACTATCATTTTGGCATGAAAAGCCCATTAAGTGTGTACTTGTTGTACATCTAAACATCTTCTAAATGTTTCTCAAGAATCAATGAAAGAAAAAGATTAACTGTTGAGACAATTTTGGTTAATGAGATGATGGTTATGATTTTGGCCATGTCAATATGATAATTAAAAGTGCCAAATTTCTTTTCCTTGAACGTGATGCGAGTATATATGGGAAATTACTATTGTAGTTCATTTATTTAATTTACCTTAAATAAATTGAAGTTATTTTTCCTCTTGTTTAAGCTATATCAATCTCATATATTATATGATACTACATTATTTTATTGTATAAAGATAATGTTACTATTATATTTAGTAGTACAAAGATAATTAAGGGCTCTTGAAAAGCTGAAGGAATGAAATCATAATTAAAAGCTCATGAAGAGCTAGTAAATATTTACGTTGAGAAATTATATGCATTTTATCCAATTTGTACTACATATATATTAGTACAATTGAAATATGTGTTGTTGTAAACCAACAGTTTATAAGTCAAAATAAATTTTTTGTTTGGCATGACCGGTTGAGCCATCCCGTGTCAACAATAATGTGAAGTAATTGAAAAAAATCATGTGGACTTTCATTGAAGAGCTAGAAGATTCTTCAATTGAAACGTTTAGTTTCTCATATGTTATTTATTCCCAAAGAAAATTTATTTGCACAAGCAAAAGTGAGAGTGAACCACTTATCTTTTAGAATGTACATGAGATGAAAATATTTGTGAGTCTATAGACCTACCAAATGGATCATTTATATACTTCTTGATTTTAATCGATGTATCGATTAAATGATCACATATTTATTTATTGTTAACTCATAACTTAAAGTTTATGAGATTACTTGCTCAACAGATTGAATTAAGAGCGTAATGCCTTAATTATGTCTAGTTGAGCAACACACCTACTTAATGCTAGTGAATTCACTCTTCAAGGTCACTATTAGAATACATAAAATGGGCTTGTAGGCGCCTAGAATTAATTGCAAGACCATTACTTATGAAATCTAAACTTCCAAAATTATTTGGGAACATGTGATTATTCACAGTGTAGCATTGATTCGTATCATACCAACAAGTTATTTGAACCCCTTCTTATAATTGGTTTATAGTTAGGAGCCAAGTATGTCCCATCTATGAAATTTTTGAATGAATTGTTAATTGCTCCACAACAATGCACTAAGATGGGACCTCAATGGAGGTTAAGAGCATATGTTGGATATAGATTTACATATATAAGTGAAATATATTTATTTGTGGCTTAGTTCGACACCTGTCTTTTTTATAAATCATTTATTCTAACATTAGGGGAGAGAGAATAAGTAGTTGGAAAAAAAGAATATTTAGAATGAATTATCGCCTTGATCCTAATGCAAAGCAAATATGAACTACAAGTTCATATGCTAATTCGTTTGTATACACTGTTAGACACATTGTCTGACTAGTAAGTGACTAAAGTCATGTGTACTAACTGCTACTATTCCAATAAAAGTATAACTGTAAACACATGAAGAGTGGCAAGCACACTAGTTCCAAAGATAAAATCGTTGAAAAAAAAAGGAGCTAAGAATCAAATATGGTCAAATCAAGGATAAGGTAGCTCCAGAAAAGTTACCAGAGGTAACTCTAGAAGAGTCAAGTACCTAAAAATCATAAAAATGAAGAGGTCTCTATAGAATATGATGGAACAGGAATGAAATCACTATTGTTGACAATATGTCATATATAATGTAGCACACCATGTGATAAAAAGATATTGAGGATCATTAGCAAAAGTCTACAAAGAAAGAAATGATTGGCCAAAAAAGGAAAAGACACAATTGAGATTCGCTTAAAAAGATATAAGTTTTGGACTTGTAGTCTATACACCAGAAGTGTAAAACCAGTTATGGACAAATGAGCTTTTATGTGAATACAAAAAGAAAATGATGCTCAAGGATTTTTCACAAATAACTGGCATTAATTTTGAATATATATATCAATTGTGGTGGATGCAAGAATATGATGGTACTTAATTAGTCTGGCAATACGTGAATGACATTATTTGCGTCCAATAAATATTGTTGCAATTAACTCATTCAATAATGACATCCCTGAAGGATTTAATTTGCCTGAAACAATTTATACGATCGTTTAAGTTAATATTTCTTGAAGGAAATATATGGAAATGACTCATTTGTCCGTATATTAGTAAATTTTTATCAATGATTTATTATTGGAACTTTTGAAGAGCTTCAAAATCTATAAATTACTTATAGAGAGAATTTGCATTAAAATGCTTATATAGTAGAAGTGCTAAAATGATTTATATGTGCAATCTTATGGATGTAACATGAACAAATATTCTTTTTAGAACTCATAAGAATGGTATAGAAATATTTGATCCTGAAGTACCAATTCTTAGTACAATTTAACTATGTAAAATGGTACAATTAATGGGCTAAACCTACCCATGCATAGGATAGAAAAATCATTAATATATATATATATATATATATATATATATATATATATATATATATATATATTTTCTCTTTTTCTTCTCTTTTTTGGAGATATGTAGTTAAACTCTTTTTAGAGTCAAGAATAATCGAAGTTTGATTCATTAAAATTTTGATATCGAACTAGTTTTAGAGTCAAGCATATTTATATATTATTTTGTTGATTGATACAAAAAGGGCCATTTGTTGAATTAGGAAAACAATATATAACTAATTAGAACATTAAATTCGTAATTGTTTAATTGTTCTAATACTTAGAGTTTGTTTGACAAATTAATTAAAAGTTCTGAGATTGTAGCTGTGAGTTGTGAAGCTAGTTAAGAGTGCTAAGATTATAACTAAAAGTTTATAAATATATAATTAGTAAAACTAACTATACAACTAGCTAAAATATATTAAATGACTTATAAAGGCATATAATATATTTTTTGATAAAATATTAAGATTAAAAATTACTTATTTTATTTATTTATTAATTTATTATCAACCAATTAATTAAACACATTTATTTATTTATTATCAATCTTTAAAACAAACAATTTGTTAAACATGCAGCAAAGAAAAAAAAAATAGAGGATAAAAAGATAGCAAGCATTTACAAAGGAACATTAAAGTAGAAGGTCATTTACAGTAATAGAAAATTAAATTCCATTGCATTAAAATGATAACAAGTACAACTTAATTTATACATTTTTTTTATAATACTCAATGTATGCATATTTAGAGTTTGGAACATAACTAATTAACTCTTGATTTTAGTACCATCACAAAGATCTCAACACAAAAAAAAAAAAAAAAAAAAGAAGGAGGAGGAGAAGAAGAAGAGCTTCTTTTTTTTTTTTTTTTTTTTTGTGTGCGTTAGAAGCATCCTAGCCCTTCAATCTAACTAAAGCTATTATTGGAGGCTAGCGCGTTCACATATAGCATTGCTACTATAGGTGGCGATTAAATTAAAAATCCAAGTTTAAGTTTCCAACCAAGGTCGTGTTCTCAAAGAATCACTAGTACATGTCTCAGTCATAATAGACTAAGAAAATAAGGGTTTTTAGTAAAATCAATAGAGAATCACTAGTACATGTCTCAGTCATAATAGACTAAGAAAATAAGGGTTTTTAGTAAAATCAATAGCAATAAAGTAAACAAACTCAATAAACAAGTAACTGAAGTCAACAGATGATGAAAATGCAATCAACCTAGGGAACTATTAGACATCAGTGATTCTATCCTTGACCTAAAGATAAAATTTAATTTCAGTTATGCAATTAACTAGATTAACCCTAAAATCTCAAAATTAACCTACCTAATTAAGTAATCTGGTTGAACCCTAACTAAGCCGGTATCCCTGCACTAGTTTGGCAATTCCTACTATGCAATCGCATAGGTTATTGTCATTGAAACCAAACCTAACCCTAACCATCATCGCAACAAGGGATTAGAGCATCCAATACCTAAATTCTAAATTTCTATCCAACCAAATTAAGTTCTACTCCATAGAAATTACTCCTAGGGTAATCAAATCTAGAAATCCCACAAACCTATCCAAAAATCATGCATAAAAATCATCATACACAATCCTAGAGAGAAAACTGAGGACTAGAGAAGCATAACTTTCATTAAATTCAAAATAAATGCAATAATGGTCTCAAGAATCAAACCGACAGTCTTCAATTCATCCTAGGTTGATTATACAAGCGTCTAACCTTCCATTTTCATGGAGGCAGCCATGGGAGAAGAGGAGAAGAAGAAAACTAGAGAGAACAAGTGAGAGTGGTGGCTAGGTTAGCTAATGAAGAGTGACGCACGCCCTGTAGCATCGCTACTACAAGTTGTGGTCAAATTAAAAATACCAAGTTCGAGTTTCAAACCAAGGTCGTATTCTCAGAGAACCACTAGTACATGTTTCAGTTAATTAGGCAAAGGGGGGGGGGTTTCAGCAATTCAACAGTGAATAAATGTGAAAAATAATAAAATAGAAGTGAATAGATGATGGAAATGTAATCAACCTGGGGAACTATCAGACAATGGTGATTTTATCCTCGACCTAAAGATAAATTTAATTCTAGTTATGCTAATTAACTAGATTAACCCCAAAATCTCAAGATTAACCTACCTAATTAATTAATTTGGTTGAACCCTTACTAAGCTGATATCCCTGCACCTAGCTCGGCAATTCCTACTACACAATCGCATAGATTATGGTCATTGGAACCAAATCTAACCTCAACTAACATCGCAGCAAAGGATTAGAACATCCAAGACTTAAATTCTGAATTTTTATCTAACCAAATCAAGTTCTACTCTGTGGAAATCACTCCTAGGGTGATCAGGCCTAGAAATCCCACAAACCCATCCAATAATCATGCATAATAATCACCATACACAATCACAGAGAAGGAAATGAAGAGTAGAGAAACATAACTATCATTAAATTCAAAATAAACACAATACAGGTCTCAAGAATCAAACCGACAGTCTTCTAGCTATCCCAGATTGACCACAGATGTGCCTAGCCTTCCATTTTCATGGAGGAAGCCATGGGAGAGGGAGAAAAGTGAAGGAAAATTGAAGGAGAAAGTGAATTGCGGCTGGAATGGGGGCTAGCCGAATTTGCTTATGTCTAAGATGGCAATAATTACAAGTTTGCCATTAATGAAGCCCTAATTACAATAATTACAAAAATGCCACTCTTTATATTGTCAAAGGCCTATTTCGCCCTCTTTGAATTGAGAAATTATCTTTGTGCCCTTGCTTCATAAATTAATGAAAATCATTGCTCCAATTCTAGGCTTGGACATAAATCTCGAGGCCTCCCGAGGTCTATTCCTGAAATTAAAAATCCATAACAAGTAAAATTTGATCTTAAAGTGGAAAAATTAATATGAAATATAATAAATTTCAATTAGACCTCAATGATAAAAATAGATGCTAATTGAACAATTAAATGCAAGTTAGAAATACTAGAAGTAAGTATAAGAGTATACAGATAAACACTAAAAAGTGTTTATCAAATCCCCCCACACTTATCCTTTGCACGTCTCGGGCAAAATAAAACTTTACATTAAAGACTAAGAGGGAAATGACAAAATGCAAAAAAACTCATAACCAAACAAGACAATTTCTACTCTACTTTCCAATGATTATCAAGAAAAAGACAATGTGTAACATAGAGGACCTCAAAAACATAAGAACATAACCAATCATGCCATAATTCTTTACATTCCAATTTAACAAGCAATGCAATATCAGATGAAAGCATATATCAAGAATGACAGTCTCACAAGATGCTATTCACTCAAACTCTCAAGTGTTTAAAATGGGCAAAGTGTTTACACGCACTCAACTCAAGATGTAAGCACTACCATAAGCTTGCAAAAATTATAATCTCCACTACTCAAAACATATGCATTCATAAATCAAAAGGACTTTATTCAAGGCTGTAATGGGGCTAAGGGAAGAAGAAGAAAGGAAGGATAAAATGGATATGTAAAATTAAGAATCAAAGAGAGCAAGAGAACATGAAAATAAGAGTTCAAGCACAAAAATACACAATTCTTATTCTCACTTCCTTCAATTAAAAAGGCCACAAAACAACACTTATTTTATATATAATTTTTTTTTCTACTTCTTTTTATTTCTTTCTTTCTTTTATTTTTCATTTTTTTTTTCTTTCGTTGTTGCTTTTTTTTTTCATGTATTTTTTTTTTCTTTTCATTTTTTTCTTTTCACACTTATCTTGAAAATTTTTCACAAACCAACACTTGCAACTAACAAATTCACCCCCCACACTTTATTTTTGGCCGTCCTGGACAAAGAGTAAGACCATAAGGTGCCAAGAACTCATATAAATGACATTCATGCTCTCTAACTCCATAAGGGTATAAAAACATGGTTTGCATTTAAGGTAAAGATGAGTTCATGCAAAGATGGGTAATAGGCTCAAGGAGGCTAAACAATGGAAAATAATGCAAGGATGGTCATTTGGATAAGTGGCTAAGCAAGAAAAATGACCTTCATCATCTCTATTCATGCACATGAAAATGTAGCCTAAAAAATAACTAGCGCAAGTTCTAGAGTGACAAACATAAAGAGTGAGAATGCACACAAGAAAGAAGGAGCATGTCATATATATACAATTGATGCTCAAGAGGCTCAAAAGCTTACAAGGAATAATTTTCCAGCATCCTCAACATAAACATCCATCATCCATCACCAATTCATCAATTCAAAACATAAATAAATCATGGCAATCAAGGTTTCAAGTCATAGAAATCCAGAAAAGTCGTCATCAAGTCACAACATTATCATAAATCTCAAATCATCAAAGGAAATTATTCAAGCACTAAAAAGACATGAAATGTAAACTATTAAGGAAATAAAAGAAAAGACAAGAAAAGAAAGAAAAGGAAAGAAGTGAACTCCCTCATGGTGGATATTTGGCATCCATTAAAATGATCTCCTCATGATGTGTTTCCTCTTGAATTCCCTCATGAAATCTCTTAATCCGGTGCCCATTCACTTTGAAGTGCCTCTTTGTTGCTACATCCTCAAGCTCCACTGCACCATAAGAAAAAGTGTTAGTAACAACAAATGGACCCTCCCATCTAGACCTAAGCTTACCGGGCATCAACTTAAGACGGGAATTGTAGAGGAGCACTTTTTGACCAATGGCAAATTCCTTTCTCACAATCATGCTATCATGGAATGCCTTGGTTTTTTCTTTGTAGATTTTAGAGCTTTCATAAGCCTCTAACCGGAATTCTTCCAATTCTTGAAGTTGCAATTTTCTTTCCAAACCAGCTTGGGCAAAATCCATATTGCACATTTTTACTGCCCAATAGGCTTTATGCTCTATTTCTACTGGAAGATGACATGCCTTGCCAAAGACAATCCTATAGGGAGATATCCCTATTGGAGTCTTGTATGCAGTCCTATAAGCCCACAAAGCATCATCTAGCCTTATACTCCAATCTTTCCTATCTACCTTAACTGTCTTGGCTAGGATTTGCTTGATTTTCCTATTTGATATTTCAGCTTGGCCATTGGTTTGGGGATGATATGGTGTAGAAACCTTATGCATAATCCCATATTTGGCCATCAGAGCCTTCATTTGCTTGTTCCAAAAGTGTGTGCCCTGATCACTAATAATAGCCCTCGAGACTCCAAACTTGCAAAAAATGTGAGACCTAACAAAGTCCACAACAACTTTAGCATCATCAGTCCGAGTGGCCTTAGCCTCCACCCATTTAGAAACATAATCAACAGCAAGAATAATGTAAACAAAACCATAAGAGCTAGGAAAAGGACCTATAAAATCTATGCCCCAAACATCAAATATTTCACAAAACAACATGGGTTGTTGAGGCATTTCATGTCTACGACTAATATTTCCTGCCCTTTGGCATTGCTTGTAACATCCCAAAATTTCTAAGGAAGAATATAAATCTACATTAGAGTAATTTAATTAGTGGTATGTTTGCTAAATGCAAATGAGAAGTGTGGGAATATTGAGAATATGTATGAGGATGACATTTATGTGTACATGCACATATATCTAAAAAATGGATGCTATGTATTTATATGATTGTATATTAGTGTAACATCCTTCTATTTCATTCTTGATAGCCACATATAAAGTGTAATGTGATTTCATAACATGACCAAAGACCATGGGATTTAAATTCTATCTTAATTGATGAAACATGATTGAAAGTTAATAGTGTGAACTCTTGGTTGCTTTCTATTGAATATGCTTGGGTAATTGTGATTCTCATTATCATAAAAATGAAGTGAACTAAGAGGAATGAACCTTGAACAATTAATCAAGGAATTAAAGAGTTAAAAATATGGTATAATTAGTGCAAATAGATTAAATAGCTACCTAAGTGAACTACTAGTTAGGGAGATGGTTAGAATGTGGCTAAATTGGTCCCAATTGGACCACATGGAGGCAGCAGCTAGCCTCCACAAGGACCCACGCCTCTTGCATGCTTGGGACACCTAGAAACCTTGCATTTAATAAGGGGACACTTCTACCAATCATAGCTTGACAAAATGCCGTAGATGATAAGTGCACTTGTGGTGATATTTTGTAAGACTTGTGCATGAAAGGGAGACTTGTAACATCCCCGAATTGAGTAGTATGTAAGGTTACATGTGCATCATCCATACTTATATGCATGTTTAAGGTATTCACTAATCGGACCTCTTGAATTGAATGGCTCATATGCATGTGATTATATTAGTTATGTTTACAACTTCATGTGAACAAGCATGTGTGCATGTTTATGGCAAGTAGGAATTGAATACCTTACATGAACATGTGTAACTAGAATTATGTTATTTCATTCATAAGGATCAAATTGAATAAGATTTTTATAAGTGGTGGCACATCCATAAATAACCAAAAGTGGGAAACAACTAGTTGGAATGGAATGAGGGAACTAGACTAAGCTAGTTGGATTGAAAGGATCTAGTCTCAATGGAGCCAAGAAGGCAGCAGCCTTTTGCCCTCTCATCCACGCTACTTGCCATGCATCAAACCCCAAAACCTTTGTCTTGAACTTGGTCAAAGTGTCAACCAATGAAATAGTGACATTAGGCATGACTTGTGTGGATATTCCATGATATTTATGCATATAATAAATGAAGGAAAATGGGAGAGAATTCTAGACCAAGTGAGAGGCGGCAAGCAGGGCTGCAAGGGGGAAAGAAAAGAAATAAAAAGGGGGAGAAGAGAGCTAGGCGTGCAAGAGAAAAGAAGGAGAAGAAAGAAGAAAAACAAGAGAGGAAAGCAAGCTTGTGTGAACCCTAGTGTTCTTGACTTTTCAACCACTTGAAGCAACCATCTAACTAGCCTCAAAAGAGAAAGGAAAGCTGCCATAGAGACCCTAGAAGAGAAACCCTAGGGCTGACAAGGAAGAAATTGAAGACAAAAGGTAGTTAGTTTAATTCAAGCATGGGTAGTTGGTCTAATTCAAGCTTAGGTTGTGGTGTCTTGTATGCTGAAAAATATGAGCCCCTTGCTATATTTAATTCTATTGTTTTGTATGATGAAATTCAATGATATTTTGTGTCCTTGAATTGAAGTTTATTGGCTGTTTATGGTGGTTTGATGCCACATATTTCTGCCTTGAATGGAAGTATGCAAATCCACAAGAGGTGATGAGAAGAGTATGAAGAAAGTTGTATAACCATGGGGTATGGTCTATGCCAAAATGGTACCTAAAGTGGCATCTATGGACAGGGAATGATGATTGCCTCATAGGGGTAAGGAGTGTCAAAAGAGAGCACTAAATATGTCTCACCCTATGACAAGCAGTGGTGCCAAAAAGGGTGCACCAAACCTATGTATACTGTCCATAAAGACCTCTATACATGGTTATGCTTTTTCTTTGTGTTCTCTTCAAACTATTTCAAATTATGCCATCCTTTAACCTTATTTGAATGGACTAACTACTGAGAAATAATTGGTTTCTCATATTATTGGTGTTAATGATTTCATACAGGTCACAAAGCAAAAGAGGTCATTCAAGACTGATTGTGGCTGCTGGTTGTATTTTGTAGTTGATTTATGATGACCTTTATGTGATGAACTTTTGAGAGTTATGTGATGTAATTTAAATTTATGTCTTGAACGTTATGAAGTGGGTATTTTTTATATGTATATTATGTATTAAGGTAACTCCTAGAGTTAATGAACATAGACTAGTGTACCTTGTGCTAAAAGGCTGTTTTCTGACCAGCTTGAAATAATGAATTATTAGTACCTTCAAACCACGAGATAATTACATGAAATTATTTTTCCAAGCTCACAAAAAACTATATTTTATGCATGAAAAATTTCAAGATTTTTGGCCTGGCCAATTAGTACAGAAAATTCTTCAAAGTTACACTTCAGATTTTTATCGGTAAACAGGACAGTTCACAATCTTTGTTTAATTGACCCACCAAGCCATCGAAATTTTGTATGAAATTTTTATCACCTATTCTAGACACATTGAAATTTTATTCTGGAGCTTTTCACAATTTTTAGATATTTATACACCACTTTTAATATTTTACAAAAATAGGACAGTAAGCTGTCTACAACAGTAAACTGTCCAATTGAGGTCTAAACCTTTAATTGGTAATTTCCTTATGAAATAGAGCTAAATGAAAAGTGTTTTTCATAAGTATAAGGATTAAAATAAGATGTTACATTGCTCACAAGACTTGCAAAATTCATATGCATCATGAAATATACTAGGCCAATATAATCCACAATCAAGAATTTTCCTAGCAGTACGTTGGGGACCAAAGTGTCCACCACATGCATAGGAATGACAGAAGGTAAGCACAGAAGTAAACTCAACATCAGGCACACAACTCCTAATTACCTGATCACTACAGAATTTCCACAAATAAGGATCATCTCACACATAATATTTAGCATCACTCTTTAATTTGTGAATCTGTGCTCTAGTGAAGTGTGCAGGAAAAACATGAGCAACCAAGTAATTAAATAGTTCAGCATACCAAGGCAATTTAACTTGTAATTGCAAGAGCTGCTCATCAAGAAAAGTGTCATTAAGAGGAAGTGGATCAATAGATTTTTCAATGCGGCTCAAGTGGTCTGCCACCAAGTTTTCAGCTCCACTTCTATCCCGGATTTCAACATTGAACTCTTGTAACAAGAGCATCCATCTAATCAACCGGGGTTTTGCCTCAGGTTTCTTCAACAAGAACTTCAAAGCTGCATGATCAGTAAAAACAACAACCTTAGAGCATAGTAAATATGATCTAAATTTATCCAAAGCAAAAACAATTGCTAAAAGCTCCTTTTCAGTGGTTGTGTAGTTCGCTTGAGCAGCATCCAAGGTCCGAGAAGCATAGTAAACAACATGGGGGAACTTCCCAATTCTCTGAGCAAGGATAGCTCCCATTGCATAATTAGATGCATCACACATAAGCTCAAATGGGAGTGTCCAATTTGGAGGTTGGATGATGGGAGTTGTAGTGAGGGCTTTCTTTAGCTTGTCAAATGCTTGTTTGCAAGCCTCACCAAAGACAAATTCCACATACTTTTGTAGCAAGCCGGATCGTGGTAAGGCAATTTTGCTAAAATCTTTAACAAACCGCCTGTAGAAACCTACATGACCAAGAAAAGAACGCACTTCCCACACACTGGCAGGGTAAGGCAAAGAAGAAATAACATCTATTATGACAGGATCTACCTCAATACCCTTGCTAGATATAATATGGCCTAAAACTATACCCTGCTTAACCATAAAATGACACTTTTCATAGTTTAAAACAAGGTTAGTTTCAATGCATCTGTTCAATACTCTAGCAAAAACTATCCAAACATGCATCAAATGAAGAACCATATACAGTAAAATCATCCATGAATACTTCCATACAATCCTTAAGAAATTCAGAGAAAATACTTACCATGCACCTTTGGAAGGTGCCAGGGGCACTGCAGAGACCAAATGACATTCTCCCGTATGCATATGTGCCAAAAGGACATGTGAAAGTAGTCTTCTCTTGATCCTCTGGTGTTATATGAATTTGGAAGTATCCAGTATACCCATCAAGAAAGCAGTAATGTGACTTGCCAGCAAGTCTCTCTAACATTTGATCAATGAAGGGTAAAGGATAATGATCTTTCCTGGTAGCTTGATTTAACTTCCTGTAATCTATACACACCCTCCAACTTTTTTGTACTCGGGTGGGAATCAATTCATTCTTCTCATTGGCTACCACTGTAACTCCAGATTTCTTATGAACAACTTGCACAGGACTCACCCATTTACTATCTGAGATAAGATAAATGATGCCAGCTTGAAGAAGCTTGGTCACCTCTTTTTTCACCACATCAAGAATAAGAGGGTTGAGTCTTCTTTGAGGCTGTCTCACTGGTTTAGCCTCATCTTCTAATAGAATTCTATGCATACATACAAGTAGAAGGGCTAATCCCATGAATATCTGCAAGTGTCTATCCAATGGCCTGTTTATTCTTTTTCAGCACACTCAGTAATCTTTCTTCTTGCTCAGGGAGAAGATTACTACCAATAATAACAGGCAATTGCTCATTGACCTCTAAAAAGGCATATTTCAAATTCCCTGGAAGAGGTTTTAGTTCAAGTGCAGGTGGTTGGATCACAGAAGGAAGTAATCTGCTAGGCTATAAATCTATTGCATTAAGCTCAAAGAAGTTTTCTACCATAACATAATCAACAGATACAAACTCCACAAAATCAACAAAATCATAACCCTCTGCAGCTGTATAAACAGATTATACAACAAGATCCACCACATCATTTAAACCATCAACAGAATTCCCATCATGAATGAATGCATCAATTTCAACACAATAGAACATGGACCAGATTTACCACAATCACAATAAAAATCAACAGAATCATCTAAGTCCACAAGTTTTGGGAAATCAACAGAGCATATATCATCATATATGTCATCTACCAGCTCATGCAGAAGAAGACAGAATGATCCTCAGCTGGATATCTCATAACATCATGAATATTGAATTTAACCACAATATCACTAAATTCCATAGTAAGAGTACCATCATACACATCTATTGTTGTCTTAGCAGTTCTCAAGAATGGTCTGCCTAGAATAATAGAGGATCTACTAGAATCACCCTCCATATCTAGAACATAAAAATCAGCAGGAAAAATAAGCTCATTAACTCTAACTAAGACATCCTCAATCAAACCTGAAGGATATGCAGTACTCCTATTGGCCAATTGAATGATAACTCCAGTGGGCTGCAAAGGACCAAGGCTAAGAGACTGAAACACTGATTTGGGTATTACATTTATGGAAGCACCCAAGTCTAGCATGGCATCCTCAAACTTGCGATTCTCAATTATGCATGGAATAGTGAAAGTGCCCGGATCTTGGCATTTCTGAGGCATTGGCTGGATGAGAGCTGAGACATTTTGGCCCACGGTGACTCTCTCAGTACCCTTAAGCTTCCTCTTGTGAGTGCACAATCTTTTAGAAACTTGGCATACTTTGGAATTTGCTTGATGGCATCAAGAAGAGGAATATTCACTTCTACCTTTCTGAAAGTCTCTAAAAGCTCTTTTTCTTTCTCTGCCTCTATTATCTTCCTTGTTGGCTGTAGAGATCTCTGTGGAAATGGCAAGGGAATGCTAGGTTGTTGCAAATATGGTTGAGTTAAGCTATTAGACTCTTTTCTTTCTTGGGAAGCAGGCTTGCTAAGAGGAGTAATAGTAGAAGGAACAGCAGGAGGTAGCTCAAGTGAGGTCAATGTCTTCCCAGTCCGTAATATAATGGCACTCACATTCCCCTTAGGATTAGGCATGGTTTGGGAAGGAAGTTAGCCAGAATTTTGCCCTTGCAGCATGTGGCTCAATGAAGAAGCTAGTTGCCCAATTTGAGTTTGTAAATTCTGAATTGATGATTCTGTGCACTGTTGAAACTCAAGATTATTTTTTTTGCATCTGAAGATTATTCAAAGTTAGCTGCTTCATCATCTCTTCTAAGGAACTCCCAGAAGTCTGTGAATGTGCAGGTGCAGCAGGAAGAGCAGGAGTAGGAGCTTGCTGTTGTGGAAATGGATGCTGCTTAGAAGGAAAGGTAAGTCTGCTTGGCCCAGGATTGATTAGAAACTGTGATTGTTGCTGAAATGGTAGCTTGGTTGTAGAGTTATATGGCTACTGAGTGTTACCATATCTAAAATTTGGATGATCACGCTAACCAGAATTGTAAGTGTTGCTGTATGGATCATGGCGGGGCTACTGGTAGTGTAGCTTGTCAAGAAATGCACCTGTTGCTACTACTGGCTCAAATGCAGTAGGATTATCTTGCATGGTTGGGCATGCATCCGTAGTGTGAGTCATGGAAGCACAAATACTGCATGCTCTGACAGGTGGCTGTGGGATAGAAGTCTGGTGTTGTGTCACTGCTAACTGCCGGACTAGAGATGTAAGCTCATCTATCCAGTTATGCACTGAATGATCAACAGATGAACCTTGTATCTCATGGACAGGATGAGTCACAACACCTCTAATACCAAATTGCTGAGAATTGGCAACCATGTTAGCAATCAAATCTCTGGCAGCTCCTGGAGTTTTATCAACTAGGGCCCCACCACTGGCAGCATCAATCATACTTCGGTCCATAGGTAGGAGGCCCTTATAGAAATACTGTATGAGTAACTGGTCACTAATCTGATGGTGTAGACAGCTAGAACACAGCTTCTTGAATCTCTCCCAGTACTCATGCAAAGTCTCTCCAATCATCTGTCTAATCCCACAAATTTCTTTTCTAATAGATGTTGCTCTAGATGCTGGGAAATTTTTTTCTAGAAACTGTCTCTTCAGATCATTCCAAGTAGTACAGAATCAGCAGGAAGGTAATATAACCAATCCTTTGCTACCCCATCAAGAGAGAATAGAAAAGCCCTCAACTTAATATGATCTTCATGGATACCTTGTGGTTTCATTGTAGAACAAACAACATGAAATTCTTGTAGGTGCCTATGAGGATCTTCACCTGATAAACCATGAAATTTAGGAAGCAAGTGTATCAATCCAGATTTAAGCTCAAAATCAACAGTAAGATGGGGATATTGAATACACAAGGGCTGGTAAGTAACATCAGGAGCAGCAAGCTCTTTTAAAGTTTTATTAGCCATAATGACAGGGATATCAACAGCAGTATCAAAAACAGGGGTATCAGTAGTATCAACAGCAAAATTACTAACTAAAGGATTCACAACAGGAATATCAATAGCAGGATTAACAGCAGTGGAATCAATATCAACAGTGGAATCAACAAGAATATGAAAAACAGGAGCAAACAAATCAATGTAAATGAAACCACCTACAAGAATAGAATTAAGAACATGAACAAGAATAGGAACAGGAAGATTATGACTATTGCTATCAACTACAAAGGCACTTTCAGCACTATTAGCACTATGACAACGTCTCCTAAACTTGAAAGTTCTTTCAATCCCAGGATCTAATGCAAAAAGGTCAGGCACAGAGGAAGACCTAGTCATACACTAACAGCTAGTACTACAACACAGACAAACAATAAAGCCATAGAAAAATATACACAAGAAATAACACTAAAAACACTAAACTATCAACTAAAAAAACACAAAATAAGTAAAAGTAACTTACCAAATGATTTTTAAAAATTTTGGGACCACCACAGCTTCGATCCTAATAACCCTGGAAGCTGAAAAATGGAATAAAGATCTTCAAAAAATGGAAAAATGGTCAAGGAAGTGGAATTTGGCTAAAATAACTAAAACTGATGCCCTGTAAACAAGGGAGTCAAAATTGACTATGAAGCCAAAAACTACAACCTGACCAAGTTTCGGGGTAATCGGACACTGCACGTTTTTTGGTGGGTCCCGTAGAAAAATACCAAAATTACAAAAACAGAATACCCAGACAAATAGAAGTAAGAAACAATATATTCACAGACTCAATATATACAAAAATGCACCTAAAATAACCAAAAACACTAGTAGTTCCCTGGCAATTATGCCAAAATTTGACGCACGCCCTGTAGGTCACTACTACAGGTTGCGGTTAAATTAAAAATACCAAATTCGAGTTTCAAACCAAGGTCGTATTCTCAGAGAACCACTAGTACAAGTTTCAGATAATTAGGCAAAATGGAGGGTTTCAGCAATTCAACAGTGAATAAAGTTGAAAAATAATAAAATAGAAGTGAATAGATGATGGAAATGTAATCAACCTGGGGAACTATCAGACAATGGTGATTCTATCCTCGACCTAAAGATAAATTTAATTCTAGTTATACTAATTAACTAGATTAACCCTAAAATCTCAAGATTAACCTACCTAATTAATTAATTTGGTTGAACCCTTACTAAGCCGGTATCCCTGCACCTAGTTCGGTAATTCCTACTACACAATCTTATAAATTATGGTCATTGGAACCAAATCTAACCTCAACTAACATCGCAGCAAAGGATTAGAACATCCAAGACTTAAATTCCAAATTTCTGTCCAACCAAATCAAGTTCTACTCTATGGAAATCACTCCTAGGGTGATCAGGCCTAGAAATCCCACAAACCCATCCAGTAATCATGCATAATAATCACCATACACAATCACAGAGAAGGAAATGAAGAGTAGAGAAATATAACTATCATTAAATTCAAAATAAACACAATACAGGTCTCAAGAATCAAACCGATAGTCTTCCAGCTATCCCAGATTGACCACAGACGCGCCTAGCCTTCCATTTTCATGGAGGAAGCCATGGGAGAGGGAGAAAAGTGAAGGAAAATTGAAGGAGAAAGTGAATTGCGGCTGAAATGGGGGCTGGCCGAATTTGCTTATGTCTAAGATGGCAATAATTACAAGTTTGCCATTAATGAAGCCCTAATTACAATAATTACAAAAATGCCACTCCTTATATTGTCAAAGGCCTATTTCACCCTCTTTGAATTGAGAAATTATCCTTGTGCCCTTGCTTCATGAATTAATGAAAATCATTGCTCCAATCCTAAGCTTGGACAAAAATCTCGAGGCCTCCCGAGGTCCATTCCTGAAATTAAAAATCCATAACAAGTAAAATTGGACCTTAAAGTGAAAAAATTAATATAAAATATAATAAATTTCAATTAGACCTCAATGATAAAATAAATGCTAATTGAACAATTAAATGCAAGTTGGAAATGCTAGAAGTAAGTATAAGAGTATACAGATAAACACTAAAAAGTGTTTATCAAAGAGCCTAGATTAAAGTGTGGCAAAAATTACAAAAATGACATTAATGAGGCCCAAATTACATAATTTTCATTAATAAAGCCTAGATTACATAATTGCCATGAATGAAGTTGCCAAAAGCCTATTTTGCCCTTTTTGAGTTGAGAAAATATTCTTTATGCCCTCACTTCATGAATTAATAAAGATTATTGCTTCAATTCTAAGCTTGGACATAAATCCCAACAGGTTCTGAGGCCTCTTAGGTCCAGTCTTGAAATTAAAAATCCCTAACAAGTAAAGCTGGACCTTAAAGTGAGAAAATTAATATGAAATACAATGAATTCTAATTAGACCTCAATGATAAAAATAGATGCTAATTAACCAATTAAATGTAATTTTGAAATGCTATAATTAAGTATAAAAGTACACAAATAAACACTAAAAGTGTTTATTAGCGACTAAGTGTGTGTTTGGCAAAAGGAGATACTAGCTTATTTGGGAGATTATGTTTTATTAATTTGGTTAATAAGCTAATAAAACTATTTGGTAAACAAAAAATAGGAGATTGTAGCTTTTGAAAGCTAGCTTTTAAAATGCTATTTGAAGTAGCGTTTCATTCTAAAGGTTAACTACCAATAATTCACTTCTCATTTTTACCCTTGAGTTTTTAACAGATTACAAATTTTACTCTTGCATAATTAGTCCTAACAACTCAACTTTACACTGTCATTTTCATGTAACCCCTCATTTATTTTTCTTCTTCCTTTTTTCCCTCGCCTCCCTTTCCTCTTCTCCCTTCGTTCTATTTCTCTCTCACAAACTTGGTTTTATTATTTAATTAATAGGTTTATAATAATGAAATAAATATTTCATTATTCAATTAATTGATTGATAATAACTTAATTATTTAATAAATAAGTAAAATGAATATTTAATCATAATATTATATTAGTATAATATTTTATACCCTTTTTAGTCATTTAACACCGATGAACACTTTTTAGTGTTTATCTGTGTACTCTTATACTTAATTCTAGCATTTCTAAATTTTCATTTAATTATTTAATTAGCATCTATTTTGATCATTGAGGTCTAATTGAAATTTATTGTATTTCATATTAATTTTCCCACTTTAAGGTCCAAGTTTACTTGTTAGGGATTTTTAATTTCAGGACTAGACTTGAGAGACCTCAGAACTTGTTGGGATTTTTGTCCAAGCTTAGGATTGGAACAATAATCTTCATTAATTCATAAAGCAAGGGCACAAAGGATATTTTCTCAACTCAAAAATGGTGAAATAGGCTTTTGGCAACTTAAGGAGGGGCAATTTTGTAATTTAGGCTTCATTAATGGGAATTATGTCATTTAGGCCTCATTAATGGCAATCATGTAATTTTTTTACATTTAACATATGTCAAATTTGGCTAGGCTCATGGGAGAGCCATTCTAGCCGCCACTCTCATCTCCTCTCTCTACTTTTCTTCTTTCCTTCTTCTCCCATGGTTGCCTCCATGAAAATGGAAAGCTAAACGCGTCTGTAATTGACTTGGGATGACTTAAAGACTGTTGGTTTGATTCTTGAGACCATTGTTGCATTTATTTTGAATTTAATGAAAGTTATTCTTCTTTACTCTTTATTTTTCTCTCTAGGATTGTGTATGATGATTTTTGTGCTTGATTTCTAGAGGGGTTTATGGGATTTCTAGGACCGATCACCCTAGGAGTAATTTCACGGGGTAGAACTTGATTTGGTTGGATAGAGATTCAAAATTTAGGTCTTGGATGCTCTAATCCCTTACTATGATGATGGTTAGGGTTGGGTTTGGTTCCAGCAGCCATAATCTATGCGATTGCGTAGTAGGAATTGTCGAGCTAGGTGCAGGGATACCGGCTTAGTTAGGGTTCAACTAGATTAATTGATTAAGTAGGTTAATCTTGAGATTTCGGGGTTAATCTAGTTAATTGGCATAACTGAAATTAAATTTTTATCTTTAGATCGAGGATAAAATCACTAATGTTTGATAGTTCCCTAAGTTATTGCATTTCCATCATCTTTTCATTTCTGTTTTACCTGTTATCGCTTTTATTTGTTGTTATTGCTATTGAATTGCTTAAAATCCCCATTTCCCATGCCTAATTGACCGAGACCTATATGAGTGGTTCTTTGAGAACACGACCCCAGTTGAAAACGCAAACTTGAATTTTTTTTAATTTAACCGCCACCTATTGTAGCGTCGCTATAGGGCGCGTGTCAAACTCATTTCAACTAATTATATAATTAGTTTTACCAAACAACTCTAATTCAATCAGTTAGTTATGTAGTTATAAGCTTTCAACTACGGCCCCATTTGGATGGGCTTAATATAAGGGAGAAGCAACTTCTATATATATAAGAAGTACTTTGACTTAAAATTGGGGTGTTTTGATGGGTTTTTAGAAAAAAACCAAAGTAGGCAAAAAAGCTCCTAATGGTGTTTTTTTTCAAAAAACATCTTATAGGTTGCTTTAAAGAAGAAAAAAAAAAAAAAAAAGCAGGTGCAATAGAAGAGAGTGTGCACGAAGTTTAAAGGTGTTGTTTTTAGTTTTTGCATGCAAACATCTTTTAAATTTAAAAGTGTTTTTTAATAATGCATCTAAATGTTAAAAAAACTTTTCTTTTTAATAAAGTCCTTTTAATAAAAGTACATTAAAAAAAAAAGTGTTATTTTAAACCCCCATCCAAATGAGCCCTACATCTCAAGTTTTAGCTAGCTTCACAACTATATACTATAATCTCATAGTTTTTAACTAGTTTTACCAAATAGACGTTAAAATTATAATAATTTTTCTTTAATTTTCCCAATTTTCCTTTGCAAACCAACATGGACCGCACCCTCACACAAATTTCTATTTTTTTTTTTTTCCTTTTCTCATACATAAGGGTAAAATTAAGAATAAAATATTAGTAGCTAGCTTTTAGAAATGAAACGCTAGTTCAGGTAGTTTTTCAAAAGTTTCAATCTCCTTTCATTGTTGGTTTACCAAATAGCTCTATTAGCTTATTTGACCAGATCAATAAAACATAGTCTCTCAAATAATCTAGTAGCTTCCATTGCCAAACACACATTTAGTGGTAAAATAACTTATGTTATGTGGCCATATAATCAAATCAAAATGAACCATGCTCGAGAGTTTGTTGGCTAGAATCGGATTTCTTTAGTTCTTAATGCTATTTGCAATCTAAAGAAATTGTTTAGGGTTGGTTGATGAGTAATGTGTAATTATAGAGCACTTCCTGGTTAAATTACACTTAAAGAGAGATTGATTATTTGAGCTTGTTAATAACTATAATCAACTTATTAAAGGAATAAGAAAATTTATCTTTGGATCAACGATTGATTCCATGAACCAATACTAAGATTATTCCTTGAGCTAGAGTTCTTTGTTATTGAATTTTATTAATTTACATTTTTCTTATTTATTTCAATTTCATTTCATTTCTACCTAAACTCCCCTTTATTTCAATATATTTTGGCTATTAAAAAAGAGATAAGTTTTCCCGATTCATATGAATTTGACTTTGCCACCATTATACACAAATTTATTTTTGTTGTTGATAAGATTAAATTTGTTAGATTCAACGCCAATCACCAATCTAGAGGTTTTTTCTTTTAAAAAATATTCAAACAAAACAAAAAAGGGAAAAGAAAAGAGAAAATTTGATGAAAAAAAAAAATTGTGTGAAAATTCGTGCAGAAGGAGAAGGGTGAAAAGGCACTAGAATTCATTTTCATCAAAAAAAAATAGGCATAACTTTCTTCTTTTAACTCAGATTGACGTGATTTTTAGGGCATGAAAAGCTGAGACACAAAATTACACCTTTCCAGTTTGCACCAAATTCTAGCTCTGCCTTTTTAAGTGTCAGATTTTCATTCAATTTTGGAATTGTGCTAAAATAGCACATAATTGAGGTATATAGTTCTTTTTCCCATTGAATTTCCTTTCTTTACTATTCATACATTCTTTATTGATCAACTAACCTTCTTATTTCATTTAGGGTGTAAATACCCAAAGTCGTCATCCACCTTTGTTAGTTTTTGAGTTGTTTTAATCGAGTGATAAGAAAGACAATTAATCGAGTGAAACACGAATACAAATCGAACAATTTTAAGTGGGAATAGTGAGGATATCTCTTTTCTGCACTAACTTTGTTTTATACGACTACAAAGGGTTTGAATTCGGTCAACAATAATAATCCCCACCTAAGCCATCTCTCAAGAGACTTTGCAGAGTTTCAATGCTCAACTTGAAGAGATTAGACAATGTATAGAGATTGGAAACAAGAAATAAATAATGAGGACTAGCCTAGAGGTGGAAGACCGCAAAGGCCACACATGAGGCCTAGAAAACACATGCTGCCAATGGTTTAAACTGCCACTAAACCTATAAATAACTTTTAATATTGATAAGTTTGAAGAATAAAATTAATAAATTTTAAAAATAAGTAATTAAATTGATAAAAATTTAAAATGTGAAAAACTAAATTGAGTAAGGTTTAAAATATAAATGACTAAAATTGTATCTAACTTTAATATCTCGTGAGCACTTTAATGACTGTAAGGTTAATAGATATATCTTTTTTGGTCTCAAAAGAAAAATGAAGAACCATTAGTCCTATATTACCACACACTAGTGTATCTTGCTAGTTATATATGACCTGGTATATCATTCGCTATTAATTTATTAACAAAATGTAGTTATTCACCTACTTGAAGGCATTAGAGTTATATTAAATGATATTTGTTTACATATGGTGATACATCAATTTTATGGTGATATGTGAAATAACCACATCACATAATAATGTAAAAGTTTTAGCATTAAATTAGTCAAATTGAGAATGTGTTTGTCAGAGATCTATGATCTATCCCGTATGGGAGACTTGTGGTTTATCTCTAGAAAAAAATCATATAAACTTATTTTTTTTCTTTTTTTTATAAATATAATTTTGATTTCTTTAACTCGTAGTATGGATCATGGTTGGGTCATTTCTTCTGGCACACCCCTTTATTTCTCAACACACCTTTTGGCAAACCTTTTTCTTCACACATATGGTGTGTGTCTATGGAAAAGGGGTGTGGCAAAAGAATTGACTCATGGTTGTTTGTTAGAGATTGAGATACATGGGTTTAACCCAACCATATACCGTGGTCCAAAATAAAGTCCAATCAACTATTGAATTTTGGTATGTGATGTCCAATCACCTAAGGTGATTCACACTCACACATGCGCCTTTACAGAAATAGAGATTGAGCTGCTTATGTTCAAAGTTTATGGAAGAGTAAGAGTACCATATGAAATAGTCTCCAAGAAAGTATTTTAATGGCTGAATTAGTACTCGATATTTTATAATGGGATAGGCCATCTCAAAATTTTCAAGGAAGAAATAACTAAGTTTCCATCATGTCCCGGTTCAATAAATTAATGTAAAAACAACCATGTCTCCATCTTGTCCTGGTTCAATACTTATCAATTGTTATTTGCTAGTTGATTCAATAGTTATGGAAGTAATTCATGGATTTGGCTTCTCTATTGGATTATCTTTATTAGATAAAAGATGAATGGCTCGGATTAAATAAAGAGGTTTAATCACTGTATAAAACATCTATTGAACAAGTAGTGAATAGCTTAGATGTGTCTAATACCAGCTTAGCCTAGTAAAAAACCTATTCCATAATGCATTCCCTATGAGAAGACCCTTTTTTTTTGTATTCACTCCGTAGTTAAAAGCACTGCTGAATGATTTTCCATTTTCTAATGGAGTAAAAGTATTTGGCCAATAAATTGAGGTTAAATACATTTCCACAGAAGTCCATTATAGTTATGAAATATAGGAGAAAATTCACCAAGACATGCTCATCAAGGTATGAAAGAAGTCACTTATCAATAAGTATATGTTCTTAGCTTTCTTCTCCTAGCTTTCTTGTATTTTTCTGTAAAAGGATTTAGTGTGTGAAATCTGAAATTGAACTTTAAAGTTTGCATTATTGATATGGGAAGATGAATTTGAATAACTTGTTAATGTTGCATCCATGACTATTCATTTTTTTTTTTTTGGCCAAAAGTACAACAAAAAACACTTTGCTGATTGTATGAGATTGCATTATTTAGGAAAGTTGCATGTGGACAATTGAAGGAAGCATCTGATTAAATGATAACAACATTTAACAGAACCATCTATGAGAAATTATATTGAAAAAAGTATTTTCTTTTAAATGTGAAAATACTCTTTTTTTCTTTTTCTATAATCCTTGAATCATAATTTTTTTTAAAAAAATATGAATTATTTAAAGATTAAAGTAACACAAAATAAATAAAAGGACTAAAGGGACATAGAGAAATAATAAGTCATAAATGATAAGGATATTTAACTCAAAATATTGAGAAGTTGAGTTTTCTGGTTGACCTGCCCATTTACTGTGAAATTGGATTTGTACAGCCGTCCAATTGATAAATATTTTCGTTAATTATACATTTGTATATTGATCAGATAATTGACAATCGATTGTATGCTACAATCGACTGCAACTTAATGCATTTATAACCAAGGGGAATGCATTTTGAAAGATACATTTACACAGTAACTACAAAAGAATTGAAATGGCAGTGAGAGTATCAAATATTAATGGAAAAGATAAACTTGAAAAGGACTAGAAGAGATGTAATTCATTGTCAAGTGGAAGGAAGGAAAAAACAAAGCCCACTCCCATGTTGACGATGAGGGAGGGAAAAGCAATCCAGTTTGTGGCATACATCTCTTTGTGTAGGATTTTAAGTCTTCTCTTCCTCTCTTGTGCACCACTATTCTCTTCCATGTTGTCTATTCATGGCCTGTCCTTTCAGTTTCATTCATAAAGTTTCATTTCTCTCTCCTCTTTTTGGCTAAGTAATGTTAATGATAAAGCTAAGATTGAAAATGATATCCCTCTTTGTCTTTCTTCGCATGTTTTCTCTATATATTGCATTCTATAACTCAACTTTTTCATCATTCACCTCCTTCGTATCTTTGATCTTCTTCTTCATCTTAGATCAAGTTATTTCCTTTGAAGTTCTTGTTCTCTGCATTACTATCTTTCAATAGCATTTCGACTTTCGATTAAGGCATCCAAGCTTCTTCAGAAGGTTTAGTTTCCTCATATGCTGTTCTCTTCTTAGATTCCTCTCATTGCTTAAATTGTAATTAGAACAACTATTTTCTCTGTTTGTCATGCCACTATTTTCCCCACTATCTTCTTTTATGTTTGAGCCTAAAGGTTTTTTTTTTTTTTAGAAAAAGTTCTTTTTGTGTCTCATTTTATTATTAATTCTAAAAAAAAATTATATTTTATATTAAACAAATTAAACTATTACACTTTAAGCTAAGAATAAAAGTAAATTTTTTATACAAATAAAAACAAATATTTTAATAAAATATACTTTTATTCTTAATTTGAGATATGAGAGTTTATTTTATTCAAATTGATATGTGAGTTTTTTTTTTGAAATTGATAATAATTTGAAAAAATATATTTTTCTTTTTTTTCTGAGGGGAGGGATTTATTGAGCCAAAAATTTCCATAAAACTTCATGTGAATCACTTTCGTTTTTATCTTTTCCTTTATTGGCTGAAATTTTAGTCTAAAACATATATTTAACATAACGCAGATGATGGAACCTGATATGGCCACTCCTTACTTTGTGAACCCCACTAATGTTGCTGTAATCAAGGTTAGTATATTTTCAGTAAGAAGAAATTAATTGTTAATTTCTCGTGAAAAAAATTACTTTATTTTTTTTTCCGTATCTTTTTTTCCCCTTTTTTGGCTGAATCCGCCAAAATACTATTAAACTCGTGCATCAAGTGGTTGGGGGCTTAATAATTTGACTGTTTCTAATGGTGATGGGGACAGATGGGGTTCTTGGTACTAGAACCACTATTATTGTCTAGAAAGCGAAAAGCAATATTACAAACCATCTATAGCCATTAGTTTTCTGTCTTTTATATTTTAAAAGACAAGATTACACAAAACTATATCATACATCAAATCGTTGGTTGAGAAAACTTGTGAATAAGTTATAATATCTCATTCCTCTTATCTAATATACTCACAAATACAAAATTGAATAATGTAGGAGTAATTATATATGCACATCTCTTCATTTATATTTATTTTTTAATTTTTTATATATTTCTTATTTTTCATCTCTTTTATTTTTTTATTTATAATTTTATCTTTGGATTACAGTTGTCTTATTATTTATATATTGCTTTAAAAAACCAAGACACAGGCAAAACAAGAAAACGGTAGCTACAGGGAAGAACAAGCAGTGGAGAAAAATATTGAAGCAGGAGAAAAGAAGAATCCAGGAGGAGGGTTGAAAATTGCAAGTCTTTTGCTAGGTACAAATGATATCATGGGTCAATAAATGTTCTAAATTTCAAAATTCACAAGTATTGATACTAAATTTTGCCCTTTTATTTCTTTAATTGTTATGATTCTTGTTGCAGTTAATCAAGCACTGGCAACACTAGCTTTCTTTGGAGTTGGAGTGAACATGGTTTTGTTCCTTACTAGAGTTCTTGATCAAGACACTGCCCATGCAGCTAATAGTATTAGCAAGTGGACAGGAACCGTTTACTTGTTCTCACTGATTGGAGCATTTCTAAGTGATTCTTATTGGGGTCGCTACATAACATGCACAGTTTTTCAGTTAATCTTTGTTCTGGTAATGTACCACTATTTTAATTTGTAATGTCCAATTTAGTACCCATGAGATGGGGTGTCATTATGTTGGTACTTATTAAATTTTTAACATCACATTGATTTTTTTCACATCACTTAAATTCTATAAAATTAATTTACATTAAATTAAGATTTCTTGATGGAGATGTCATCAAATTTGTATCTAGATGGAGACTTCCTTGGTATAAATTATATCTTATAGGTACTTAAGTAATGTCAATAGTACTAATGTGATGTCAAAAATTTAATAAGTACTAATTTAATGACACCTACATCTCACAAATACTAAATTGGGGTTTACTCTAGTTTAGCTAACTAAATTATATAATTATGAAATTTCTAACTAGTTACATTCTCTTTGTTTACAGGGATTGGGCTTGTTATCGTTGTCATCTTGGCTTTTCTTGATTAAACCAGCTGGTTGTGGCATCGAAATAGCTCCGTGTATGCCGACATCTTCGTTGGGGATTAGCATTTTCTACTTGTCAATATACCTAGTTGCCTTTGGTTATGGAGGACACCAACCAACTTTAGCAACCTTTGGTGCAGATCAATATGATGAGAAAAATCAAAAGGAGAGAACCTCGAAGGAAGCTTTCTTTTGTTACTTTTATTTTGCCCTCAATTTAGGATCCTTGTTCTCTAACACCATATTAGTGTATTATGAGGACAAAGGAATGTGGACCATGGGATTTTTGGTGTCACTTGCGTCCGCCATTGTAGCCTTAGTGTCATATTTGGCAGGAACTCCATGGTATAGGCATGTGAAACCTAGTGGCAACCCTGTGGTAAGAGTTACTCAGGTATTTGTGGCTGCTAGCCGAAAGTGGAAAGTTGTTAGGTCAAGTGATGATCAACTTTATGAAGTAGAAGGTGCAGAATCTGCTATAAAAGGAAGCAGGAAGATTCGACATAGTAATGAACTTGGGTAAGTCTAAAGTTTGGTAACAAATCACACTATGATTGTTTAATTAACTATTTTGATGAAACAAAGTGATATTGATGCTTAGCTTTTTTTATTTTTTATTTTTTTAAAAAAAAAAACCTAAACACTATGTTGACTCAACTTGAAAACTGAAATTGTTTGGTAAAGGGGACAAAATTTACTGTGTCAAACTCATAATTTGTTCTAAGATTTTTCATTAGCCATGAAACTATTAAAATATCGTTGTAAATATTTTATTATTTTTATCACCAATAGAAAACTTTAAAACAAACTATGAGATAGAGTTTAAAACATTAAATTATATCCCTTGGCAAAAGGCCATGGACTTTTATGTTTAATCGAAGACTATAACTAAATTAATGTATGTAGAACGGTAGAACGATACATGTTAGTGTCAATGAGTATATTTTCTGAAATAATTTTTATTTACTGGTGCTGGCAGGTGTTTGGACAAGGCAGCAACAATTACAGAGAATGATGTGCTTGGCTCAAAGAATCCATGGAGGCTTTGCACTATCACTCAAGTTGAGGAAGCCAAGTGTGTGTTAAGAATGCTTCCCGTTTGGCTATGCACGATAATTTACTCAGTTGTGTTCACTCAAATGGCTTCTCTTTTCGTCGAGCAAGGGGATGTGATGAATTCTCACATTGGATCTTTTCACTTGCCAGCAGCTAGCATGTCTGCATTTGATATCTGCAGTGTCCTTCTCTGCACCGGACTCTATCGCCGATTTCTTGTCCCATTGGCTGGAAGGTTAAGTGGTAACCCTAAGGGACTAACTGAGCTTCAAAGAATGGGAATTGGGCTAATCATTGGAATGTTCGCGATGATTGCAGCCGGTGCCACAGAGGTGGAAAGGCTCCAACAAGTAATTCCAGGGAAGAAAACCAGTAGTATGAGCATACTTTGGCAAATCCCACAGTATCTTCTTGTTGGTGCTTCTGAAGTTTTCATGTATGTGGGTCAATTGGAGTTCTTCAATGGCCAAGCTCCAGATGGGATTAAAAGTTTTGGAAGCTCACTTTGCATGGCTTCAATTTCTCTTGGAAACTATGTAAGTAGCATGCTGGTGAACATGGTTATGGAGATTACAGCGAGAGGAGGCAGCCCAGGTTGGATTCCAAATAACTTGAACAGTGGTCACATGGATAGGTTTTTCTTCCTTATTGCAGTGCTCACTGCTGTTGACTTCTGCTTTTACCTGTTATGTGCTAAGTGGTACAAAAGCATCAATAATGTTGAAGATATGGAGATGGAAAGCACAGAAGATGATCAAATAATCAACAGAGTTTGAGAGTTTCAAATTGCCTAATACAAGTTTATTTTGAGCATTTCTTTGTTTTCTTAGTTTCAATAAGACCTACAAGGTTAATGTCAAAATCCTTCCTAGTAATAGTTTTGATATCTATATATGTATATATGTATGTATGTATATTTTATGTACATGTAATATACACACAAAATTCACTAATAAACAAAACTCTGATTAGTTAAAGTTCTATCAATTTTATTGCTTATCTACAGTTTGTATATTTGCATGTAAAGAAATTTCTTAGAAGAATTATTTGTCAGTTTTACCATTTTCAACAAAACACTAAGATGTTTTAAATGCAACTTAATTATTTTGAAGGAGGTTCTTGACACATAATCTGAAAAGACCAAAATTTGTTTGACTATATGTATTTATTTTTTATAAACATGATAACAACATACAAATTAAAATAATCAAATAATTTATACAATAATATAAGGGCGTACTAAGCAAAATAATCAGATAATTTTTTCACAACCACTTACAGGAAAAGAATAACCACATAATGCTAGAGGAGTTTTAGGACTTGTTTGGTACACCTAATAAGAGAGATATAATATGATAAGTTATCTTTTTTTGTTCTTATTTTTAGTTTAGTGAGCCAATAAGATAGAATATAATTACCCTATTGTCTATCCTATTTTACCCTTACTGCTCAAATTCTATCCTAAAGGAAGAGTTGAATTAGAGGAGGATGGAATAAGATAAGAAATATTCATCTCACCTCACCTTCACCCACCCAACTTTCTTTGTCTCCAACACTCCACTGTCATTGCCACTGCCACCGCCACATCACCACCACTGCCACAGCCACACCACCACCACCATCCTCATCCACTGTTGCCATTGCCGTTACCACTGCCATACCACCACCACCCTCACCCACTGTTGTCATTGCCACTGCCACACGACAACCACCATCATTACCCACTGTTGCTACTGCTACCTCCACACTACCTTCATCCACTGTCGCCGCCACTACTGCCACACCACCACCCTCAACCACCGCTATCACTACCATCGCCGTACCACCACCCTCACCCACCTCCACTGTTGCCAATACCACCACCCTCACTCATATAATATATCTTATCATTATTAAGTGTACTTCAAATGTATGATAATATAACAGAGTGTTATCTGAAAGATTCTTGGTGCTCATCAAACATTAGATAGAATAAGTGCTTATCAGGATCTTATCATATATTACTCTTATCTAAACTTCTTATCCTTTCCATCCTTATCCTATCCTAGGTGCCAAACAAGCCCTTAAAACGTTTCACAATAGTAGTTTTAAAACCTTAGAAAAAGATGTTTTTAGCAAGTCTTTTCCATCACATATATTAGAACTACAAGTCCTTTTTGTGTTTGACTTTTTTTATTGGATGGGCTTCTACTAGGCACATCTCAGTCATTCGTCTTCATCTACTATCCAACACATCACCCAGTAAACATCTCTTAAGTGAATTTGGACCTATTGTCCAACAAAGAAGCTGGATCCATCCCTTTCCCTTTTTTTCTTGAATTTATTACGACATTACTTTGCATCAATTATTATACTGTTCTTTTTTCCTAATAATTTATAATGTCTTTTCTTTTTCTTATTTTTAAAGATGAGTACCTCTTTTTTCCTTTTCCATTGAAATCCTGTTGTATCCTCAAATCAAGTGGAACATCACGAATTAATGCGGAGCACATACGCACGTGGATTGTCAACAAGTAGAATAGAAGCTACGCCAAAGTGCATATCATTCTTAAAGGGAAGGTAGACTGTCACGCTCTGAATATGAATCATCAATATCAGCAAAGAGATAATCAATTTTATCTGTGTTAGAGCATGCTGTGAAAAATTGATGTCCTAAATAATAGATTGTATGGGAGAAAATATTATTTTGGTCTCTCTTATATTAGAGTTGTTGTAAATTAGTCTCTCTTAGATTGATCATCACAAAATAGTCCCTGTGTTATAACACCATTAAATCTATGCTAATGTGGTTTTTCATTTTCACACGTGAATATTTTCAAATGATAAAAATATTGACTAGACTAGCTGAATCAACATATAAGGAATTTAAATAGTTTTCAATTTTTTCCTCCATTCCAAAATTTACACAAAGCCGTGCTTAGTTTCTTGACTTTTTTTTTTTTTTTGCTGTTGTGTTCATGACAATATAGAAAATATCTATACTAATAGCAGAAAAACAGAAACTACCACAAACTTATTACAAATATTGAATAGAAACCAGAATTAAACTTCTCGCAAAAATAACCCAATAAACCTGAAATAAGCATAAACAAAAAATCAACAAGAAATAATAACAAAAACCATAAAGGCATAAATAAACTACAAAGCCAATTATTGACCAATAAAAATATAAAAACCAAATATTAGAATTCACAAAGTTCTATTATCAAAGTTCTAGAATCCATAGAATTCACAAATTCCATGATCGTATTGCCACTGTCAAATGCATACATTAACCAAATAACATCCATTCATTAACCCAATAAAGCATTAACCAAATACATTCAATGTCAAATTTTACTACTAACTGGCCCTCTCTCCATTGATAGTTTTTGCAGTCTTCCTATGGACTGTCCTTTGTAGCTTGGTTGGCTATGACCAACGACTCCACACTTCTTATATGTGGGAGCAGATTGTCTCTTCAATTTTGTAGTCTCTATAAGTTGTTGAGTTTTGGCCTCTTTGTTCTCCTTCCTTTGGGTTTTCTTTTTGCCTCTCTTCTTGACTTGTGGTGGTTGTAGCTCTTCAGCAGGTATGTGACACCATAGATTTGGACCATTGACTAGTTGCATATGATATTCATACAATCTCATATATGTGTCAATAGTCAAGCTAGAATGCACTAAGTCCTCAAGGTTCATGTGTCTCCAACCAACAACTACAATTACATGTGGACATCTTACATGCCCTCCATGCTATTGTACCGATTTTTGGTTTCTATTTTTATTGGTTGATAATTGGTTTTCTGGTTTATTTATGCCTTTATGGTTTTTGCTGTTATTTCTTGTTGATTTTTGGTTTATTCTTATTTCAGGTTTATTGGATTATTTTTGCCAGATTTTTAATTCTGGTTTCTATTGGATATTTATAATAAGTTTGTGCAGTTTCTGTTTTTCTGCCGCTGGTATAGATATTTTTGTATTGTTCGTGAACACAACATCAAAGAAAAAAGTCAAAGGTTGAAAAACTAAGCATTACTTTGTGTAAGTTTTGGAATGGAGGAAAATATTGGGTACTATTTAAATTCCTTATGTTGACTCAATTGGTCTAGTCAATATTTTTATTATTAAAAAATATCCATAAGTGAAAATAAAAAAGTCATGTCAGCATAAATTTAATAATATTATAACAAAAAAATTATTTTATGATAATTTTATATTTAAAATGAATTATTTTATAACGACCAGTATAAAAGAATTAATTTATAATAACTCTAATTTAAGAAGGGCTAAAATAATATTTTAATTGATTATATGGAAATAATGAATTTTAGAGCAGACCAAAAGACACAGCACATAATTAAGTAGATTAGAAACAAGAGATTAAAAGATATTATACTCTTGCCACACAGTTAGGCTCTTACATAATCAAGTAGTGTTTGGCTTCTCCCTTGGGCTAGGCACATCTCAGCCCTTCATTTAAGGCACTTACAAATAGCATCATCTAACATAGCTCTCTTTAATTAATTTGGGTCACTTATTTGTTGCCCATTAGAGACACAGTAGAGGGAGCCTAGCAAACAAACCGTATCGAAAGAGAGCATGATTTCTCCCTTGCCCAGTACAAAACCAGAAACTCATACAAGCATAAAACATAACTACCACTTGTCCTATTTATAAAGCTTCTTCTAGAAACTTTTGATGGTCCTTAATATAAAATTCTTTATGAAGTTTTATAAGTATTTATTATTTTTTCTCATATTTGTTCTTCACTGTTATTAGTCCTTTCTAATTCTAAGGTTTTGATTAATGTAAAGTTTAACTTTAAATACAAATAAAATTGAAAAGTTTTGATAATTGTTTCAAATACTAATGCATTAACTAATTTTAACAACTTTTCTTAAACTATGAAGTCTTATACCCTAAACTAATTCTATGTGATTCAGTTAAAAGAACCTTACGAAAAGAATCTGAGTGAGTACAACACAAAGTAGCTGTTTTACATAATAAAAATAACTGCCACCTGCGACTTATATTTCTCCTAGTGTAGTCTAATTTTAGTGTTGATATGTTATTCATGTTACCATCAGTGCCGCCTCCCGAGCTTTAGCCTTGTCCTCAAGGCTGCTACCTGAAAAATGTGGGAATTGAGAGAGAAAAGGTATATGTATATCTTAGTATACACCTCACATTTTTTAGTTATGCTGTAAGGATAAAATTATAAACAGAAAATTAAAAGAGATAAAAAAAGAAAAAAGAAAAAAAAAATTGAAAAAACTAGGTGTAGATTAAGAGGTGTATATATAACATCATTTGAACTGAGCCTGCATATCCATAGCATCACCCCAGGTAGCCTCACCCACCGTTTGACCTTGCCACTAAACTACTCATTTAAGAATTTTTTGTCCATGGTTGATGATAGTGTGAAGGGAATATCTTGAACACTCTTTCAGGGCTCAAGCTTAGTCCATGTTAGCATCTCAATGAGCCACAAAAATAGGGTCAAGTGTTGCAATGCTTAGATGAATTTCAGTATCTTAGTGAAGCTCCCAAAGTGTCACAACGCCTCAATCCTCAAAGCTGCAGCACTCAGCCGTCACATCTTGGGTGTTTTAGGTCAAATACAATTTGCTTGTGTAACTAGGATTCCAAGCGGCCTTTGATTATTCTAATTTAATATTTTATGCATGTTAGAGAATATCTCTTAAACCATGTTGGGTAGATTTACTTGTTATGGGTCTTCCTAATCCTTCTCTGTTAAGGAGTTTGCAATTTACTTAGATTATAATTCTTGGGCTATAAATAAAACTCTAGCCTAAGTAAGTCAACAAGAAACCTTGTGAAACATCTAAGAGTTTTATCTGGGAGATTTTACTTCTGTTTAGTGAAAGAGTCATCTGCATTAGCTTGGTTGTAATTTGTAACTCTTCTTCATATAGTAGATTCTACAAGTGCCTGCAGGCATAGTCCTGAGTTTAGGGTAACCAGGTTAAATTTCTTGTGTTTTCATTTTCATTGGTTGATTGCTAAACAAAGGATGTACACAAACAACTGGCATCAAAGTTGGTTCGTTCATTGTTTTCTTTTGTTGCGCAAGATGGCATGATCATTCAATGTCCTTATTGACAAATTCGTTAAGATTAGTTTTAGTCTCCGACGCATTAAGATATCTGTTTATTAATACGTCAAGGACTCTAGTAAGCTTTGTCTGGTCAATTTGATCCTAAATTTGTAGGTCTTAATCAGAAGGAATACTCCTTGATATTTCTTAGCTTGTGTAATGAGGTAATACCTGGAATGGCTGAGGAAGAAATAGTTGTGGCATTGTGGTTGATCCTTCATTTGACTTAGAGACAACGCTAATAATTGTTTGAGTCACAACAACTATTCTTTAATTGCATTATGGACTCTTGGTGTTCTTCCCATAAGTGCCATAAAAGATATTTGGTTTGTGACATATGAGGAATTTGGAAGTTGAATTTTGTTGGGAGATGACTCTTGCAAAGTTTTTGGAATGGATCAAGATCTTGAAGAGAGTATGCGGACTTCAATATCTAGTGGTTGAAATTTTTACCTTTTTTTTTTTTGCCTTTTTCTTAGAGGTGCCAGCATGGTCATGGATGGTTATCTATACACATCAGGGCAAAATGGCACATAACTTTCCCACTTTGAATGCGAAACTAATCAGTATCCAAGGTAAGGAGTAATAGATAATAAATTTCTCTCAACGAGTACAATTTTAAAATTTTAAACTCGACTTTGAATCTAAAATACCATATAGCTTAACTTGTTTTTACTAAACTAATAACCTGTTGGTAACTTTTATATTGTTTAACAAAGTTAATGAAAATTTAGTTCTCTTCTGTGCAAAGAATGCAAATTCCTGGCATGCATAATATAGCTTGTCTAAATGATAATATTGATGCTCTAGGATTTTATTTCCTATTCCCTCGACATTATTTCAGCTAAACAGAATATGATTCCTTGATTTTCTTTGTTTATTTATACTTAAGTGTATATTCATATTTTTGAGAACGTGATTAATGTTTGTTTAAAACAAAAATAATAATTAATAAATTTCTCTTAACAATGCTTATTTTAAATTCCAATCAAATTACTCAAATTAAGACAAATATCAGTCCATGTATTTTTGGATCCACATCAAAATCATGTTTGCATTTTATGACCAAAATTAAACTATTTTTAACATAAAAATGCCGCGTTTAAACACATACTAAATTCAAATATACATTTCATTTTATTTGTCTAAACATACTACTTTTTCTGTTTTCCTTTTTTTTTTTTTTTTTGTTTAATTTGTTTGACCATGTCTAAACACATTATTAGTGAATTGGTCCCCGCATATGGTGCTAATAGTGATGGGATGACTCAACCAATTTAAAATGGCTAAGTAAGAGGATAAGTCTCATCATAATATATGCATTTATAAATAAGTGATGTGTTACGTGTAGATTAATTGATACAAATTATTTTAATTTAATTTAAAGTTTTGAGTTTAAATTCTAAAAATATAACTATATTAAAATTTAATAACAAAAATATTATTATTATAATTTTATCTAATTAAAAATGAATTAATTGTGAGTTAAGAAACTTAACAATAAATATACATCCTATAAATACCAATCATTAAAAAAAAAAAAATAAGCGAAGCATTTTGGCCAAGAAAAATCTACGTGAATTCATGTGGTGGAGGACTTTTGCGGCCTCTGCCTAATTTCAATCTTAAAGCGACGCTAGAGGGACATGCATTGCAACCGCTTTCCACCTTCCCCTAATTAATAGATGAGACGTTTTAAATGGGAAAGGACGTTGTGGTGTGTCGTATTCGATCAAATGATTTGTTTTCTTTTTTCTTTTTGGTAAAATATTCCATGAAATGATTAATTTGTGTGGGTACTAATATCCCACTGAAAAAAAAAAAAAAAGCAAGTGCAACTTAAGAGATAAAGTTTTTGTATTTTTATATTTTTTAATACAATAAAAATTTTGCATTCATATTTCGTCTTTGACAGAATAAAATATCTCATAAAAAAATGATTTGACATGATGGACTCTGACACTTTCATTTTCTCTTATTAAACCCAACCCTTCATAAATGTTTAAATTACTATAGAGTAGTAAGCTCACGTAATTCTTATCTTATTAGACATAAAATTATTTATCTTATTTTTTCAAACAAACTTGTATGTATATCATTTTCACACTAACTATTCTTATGTAATATGATTGCAACATAAATATAAGAATATATATAAGAAACCTTTGTTGATACAAAAGTAAAAAATAAGGAGTAGCAAGTTTTGTCCTAGTAGCATAACTCTCTAAAGTTAAGACTTTTCATGCCCTGGTTGATATCAATCCCTCTCCCTTATTAAAAAAAAAAAAGAAGGAAATATGAGACAAGTCTGACTTCAAAGTTTAAGTAGGTACAGTTAAGTTCATATACTATGAAAGAGCAAATTCAATACTTCTCGTTTAAGGCAAATGCATATAAATTAGAAATATAATTACTATATTAAATTTTTAAAATATTTCCTTATTTATTATAGTATTATTTAATTTTTTAATAAGTATATAAAATAATTAAAGTTCAAGAGAATATGGTATAGTTAGAAAATAATAATTAATATTGGAGACAAATTCTTTTTTAGTCTTTAATACTTACCCACTTTGACAAATTAGTTTCTTACACTTAAAATTTGTTAATTTAGTTTTTAATATTTTAAAATTGTGACAAATTTGTCCTTTGCCTATTATAAGTGTCAATTTAGTTACTCGTACTTTAAAAAAGTGACAATTTGGTCCTTAACAATTTACAAAAATATCTATTTAGTTCCTGACAATTTAAAAAGATGCCAATTTAGTCTTTAACATTTCAATTTCAAATTAGCCTTTCCCATTTCATGCCAATAAGTACTACAAATTTTCAAATATTTTAGTGTGTATCATCTATACAATATAAAAAAAGTTTAAGATAAGAGGATGATACTCATTTTAAGGTCTTTTATATTCTTATTTTACAAATCTTTCTTATAATATATGGAAGTGTTAAAGAATAAACTGACAAAAGAATCAATTTGACAAGATTTTAAAGTTTTAAGAATTAAATTAACAAAATTAAAATACGAGAGATCAATTTATCAATGATAAGGGCCAAAATGAAAATTTTTTGTTAGTATTATCTTGAATTTTTTAAATAATAGATAAATTGAAATAAAAAAATTTTCTCTAGAATATCAGATAAAATAGATGGAAGAGGTATTACTCAGCTATATATTTTCAATAATTTTTTTTGGTTAAGCACTGTCATAACTTCAATAGATGTTGGAGTAGATTCTTTGCATTAGATTCTTGGCTGTCATGCAAGCTAGTCCTTTTCCAATAATGGCTGCTCATAAAAGCTATCAATATGGTTTGAATCATCATTTATATATCATGCAAATTACTTGTATACGTGGATTATTTTGATGCAAGTGTTGGCCATGACTAAGGCCAGATGGATCACAGCTTTAAAGAATGATTGAACAAGACAGCGATGGTTTGTTTAGAAGACCAATACAATCCCGATGAAAAGGGAAAAAGGACAGACAAAAAGAAAAGTCAATATCAGCAACAAAGGGGTGCATAACCCTAAGATTTATAATGTATTGTTACAGATTTTTCCTTCCATCCCACATTTTTCTTTTTGATTGTAAATATTTTTTTATCTCAATACTATCATATTTTTAAAATTTTAAGGTTTTATTGAAGTTACTTTATTCGTTGCATATCTTTTGCTATTTTGAAATTTTTTTGTAATAAAATAATTATATTTTTAGAATTTCAAAATTTATTAAAATTATTTTTTTATATTTACTCTTGTTTAATTTAAAATAACTCATTTATTTTCTCTTTTAATTGTACTTAAAATAAAGAAGTTAAATTAATCAATATACTACATTAATCAATGATCTATTAGCGTAATAACTTTAAAAAGTAAAAAATATGAGCAAAGGGAGTATTTTTTCTATGTGCACCTTTATTTAATTAAATATAACACACTTACTTTCTCTATTATTTATACCTAAATTAAAGAAAACTAAATAAGAAAAATTATAATTAATGTATTACATTCATTAATGATTTCTTAAATTGTATCAAAACCTTAAGCAATAAAGATATCAGACGGAAGGAACTATAAGGCTATATTTGTAAAGTCTCATATTTAAAAATATAAAGTTATTTTTTTAATTTTAAAGAGTAGTTAATAATATATTTCAAAAAAAAGTTCTTATTTAAAATCTTATTCTAATGATTTATTATGCATTTAACTTAAGAGGCAAAATATTAAATAGGGATACTATAGAAAAAATAATTTTTTTAATTATATAACTATATTTTTTGAGAGTGTAAAATAAATAATATAAGCTTATAATTTTAAATAAATAGAGTAATAGAAAAGAGCTTCTAAGTGTAATGAATTTTGTTAAATGACTTTTTGAACCTCTTACGACTGAGAGAGGACAGTAAATTTATTAGTTGAAATGGTTTGTTATCATCTAAAGAAATAGAAAACGAGGTTAGAGGGGTTATTTAGATTATTTTTTTTATGATATTGAAATAGAAAATTAGGTTTAAAGTCACTAGAAAAAATCTAGGATACTAAAAAAATCAAGAGGTGTGGATCTAAAATGCTAGACAAAAACCTAGCACCTGAAAATGGTAGAAAAAATAAGAAGAAAATAAAATATATGAAAATTTTAGTTTCCAATTTTATTTTTTTTAAAAAAAAGTACTTGAATATGGGAATGAGTTTTGAGGACGAATCGATGATCTCCTATCACTTATCTTTTCCCCACTTTTCTTGCCATCCATTCGTATTCAAATCTCGTTGCCAGGTCAATCATCACCTTTTGTTACACTCTTCATTTAAGTGTTAAAATATCTCAACAAAAAGTGCCTGGTACACGGAAGGTCACTACAAGAAAAATAATTTTTAAAAAAATATATTTTTAAGCAGAAATTTTTTACTGGATTTTTTTTTTACATCTAAAAATGAAGCAAAACAAAGAGAAATTACTAGAGAACCCTATTGAGCCAAGTCTATTTATAGTATGGACAATGATATTGAGCATATTTGCTTTATGGAATTATGCAATGTAAAAACGAAAAAAAAGAATGAAAAATTTTGTTACTATATTTGATATGCAATGGAAATAAATGAATATTTTGTTTGATATGCAAAGAATAAAACTGAGTTCTTAATAAAATAACCAAAATAATCTTTATAATTTTTAATAAACAAATTTTAATCAAGTAAAAACACTCACCCATCCAATGAGGGTATTTTTAATAATAATGTATTTTTTACATGTGGAATGGCTCAATACTACTAATTATGTGGTATTGGTGCATTCCTCAAACAAGGAATGAGCCATTCCAATAATTGGGTATTTCAATGAAAAAGTAACCAAACATACATTGTGTAAGAATAGACCATTCCTAGATTGCACCATTTTTACATCATGGACAAGTCTATTTATAGCCGAAACCATTTTTACATCATGCATAGTTTCATAGGCAATGCAATTGTTGGATATATTATAAAACTAGTTATAGGCCTTTTCTTAATAGTTTCACCTTTTGGATTGAATTGGTTATTGATAGTATTCTATATTTATACTTCTTCAAATCCACCAAGCAGAAGCTAGGAAAATTGTACAACTACTTTCTATATGATCCTTTATCCATCTACTTGCCTCTATAGGCTAACAGAAGCTAGTTGGCATGACATCCCATATACATCTAATCTAGATTTGTTATAGTTTACTGGAACATGCAATCAACTATCAATTGTCCAATTTGTATATAACTACACAATCAATGCAAATATACATCAATTAAATAATTCAACAGCAGCAAATCCAATTTCTAATCGTACAGCCAGTGAAGTACCCCTCCTTGGAATGAAAAATGTTGGCAGGTTGGGACTAATATAGAAGTATTTCAACAACAAATTCAATGTTCAGTCCAATAAGTATTGACAGCCCAAGCTTTGGTCACTACAATCCAGAATACAGCCCAACTTTGATAGAGAAATTGGACCTTCTAACGAAATTGGTACATGCGAAGTCAATAGAATGCTATGGGTGTCTAATTTGAAATGCACCAAGAATCAGTCAATTTTGAGTTCTCAGCTATAAGTTATGATATTTTCTTCAACGAATGCCAATCAAAGTTAACCTTTAATAAATGAGTAAAATCTTACTTTTATTTTTATACGTTTGGTCTATATAATTTAATTTTTTAAATAAATCCTTAACGATTATAAAAAATAAACGTTAGGGTCAATTGACGGAACATAGTAGCATGGCTTTTAAGTATCAAATAATTAAAAATAATTAAAGTCAATTAAAAAATAAAAATAAAGAAAAAACACAAAGACAGAAGGTCGTTTTTGGTATCTCTCTCTTAAAACTTTTTTTTTTTATCCTTTCATTGCAAAGGATCTAATCCAAATCAATCTGGATATGTACTTTGGAGGTACCTGCTCTGGTCTTTCACGGCATAGAAAAAGGTATGGACATCACAAAGGCTTCAAACATCTCTACCCACCAATCACTCTGCTTTCACATACATCAATCGATCAAGACAATTACTATTGTAAAAGAAATTATTTTTCCATTTCATTTGTTTTTTCAAACTTGAACGGTTTTGGGATCTCTTTATTGGCCCCAATTTCACACAAGGCAAATGCATTGTGATATGTCAAGGTGAAAAACAACTAAACTGGATAAAAGGGAAAAACACAGTCACACACTGATGGATCCCCTTCATTCAATTCAACCACACACCCCATGCAAGGGCATTACGTGGGACAAAAAATTCTTGCGTTGCATATGCGCAATTCCCATCCATTTCTGTCACTATTTTCTTGATTCATGGCCATTATCCAAGCTATATTGCTTTGGGGTGAGATTTATCAAGAATCAATATAACACAATTTTATTTTTTGTTGTTAGAAGAAGATTTGTGAATGGTTTATTATGTCCAACTTGAAGAAACAAGATAAATTCTTCAACGTCCTTCTCCTTCATGCCACTCTCAATTATGGCCACTACAACTTACTCAATACAATCTACGAATTCTCTTCAAAAGCTTAGGGAGAGAGATTTTTGTTGATTTGAATTAAAACACTAGACAAATATAAAATTTCATTCTCTATTTCGCCTTCCTCTCATGGTGTCTTTTTTTCTTAAATATAAAGTCCCAGCGCTGAGCAAGAGTTGTATCTTGTAAGCTCCCGGGCATCAATTGCTTCACTACTCTTGTGTTTTTATGGAGCTTTGGGCAAGAGTTGGCGGATACTAAAATGAAAGCTAACCACTTTCTTCATTTCTCTCTATCTAAGACCTTTCCTTTTTTACTTTGTCCTTTGAAACAAAATGATGACTGGTAGGAGCTAGAGAAAGAAACAAAGTATAGAAAGCTAAGAGAGAAACCTAAAATTGAGAGATAGCATGAATGAAAAGCAAAACAAAGAGCATGAGTCAATTTTTTCTTTTAGTAGTTTGGTTGGAGGAGTTAATCATTTTGGAGCCTTTGAATAGTAGGAAAAGAAGACAGGAAGCCACGATTGAGTGGCTAATAGTAATGTGCTTTTTTCTTTTTTTTTTTGAAAAAAAATTAGTACAGCCCACCAAAACCAGAGAGTAGGGCTGCGTTTCAGAGGATTTTTTTTTTTTTTTTTATAAAAAAATTACATATCGTTTATGTTGGAGTCTATTATGACAATTGATAGTATGTGCTAGCACTTAACAGTCACATTAGTATGTTCTATTAAGTAGCTATAATAGAAACTATCGGAAGGACTGATTTGGTACTTTTTTTTTATAAACTTAAGGGTTTTATTTGAGATGGTAGAAAAGTGAGACCAAATTGTCTAGACCTCAAAAGGACAAAAATAAAATTTTACTCTTTTAATAAATAGTTAAATAATGTTTTGTAAATAGGTAATCTTGCTTAGAAACATGAATAAGCTTTTATCTCTAATATTTCCAAGTTGATTATGGCTAACGTCAATCTACCTTCTCATTAGTTGGCTGTCGTGCATATATACAAGAAGATATACACTCCCAGATAAACACAAACTACTCCAAAGATACAAACTCCTAATGGATATATACAACAGATAATACAAGATAAATACAAAGTAATTCTAAGATAAATACAATGTTCAAAATTAACTTCAATCCTTTTTCCTTCTGTTCCGCATTAACCCCCCCACCCCCCCAACTGAGTGCATGAAGATTCTGAATGCCCAACTTGTCAAGAAGGAAGTGAAGCTACTTGGTTCCTAAGGCCTTGCTGAATATGTCGGCAAGTTGACTTCGAGAGGGAACATAGGTGGGCTGAATAGTACCGTTGATAGTCTCATCACAAACTAAATGACAATTGACCTCAATGTGTTTTGTAGGTTCATGAAAGATGGGATTTCTAACTATAGAAAAGAATGAGATTGGAAAAATGTGGCATTTACTTTTATTGAATGATGAATGATATATATAGTTTACAGATACTTATCATAATCCTAAACAATTTAAATTTAACAAACTAAATCCTAAGAAGATAAATATGATATTTCAATTTAAATAACAAAATCCTAAGTAAAGGATATATACTGATATTTGAAATATTTAAATTAAACAGAATCTCTATCATGCCCCTGCAAGATGGAGCTCCGAGAGGAGAGTCCAATCTTGTCCTTGAGTTTTAGAAAGCGTGCACGCGGAAGAGGCTTGGTAAGAGCATCAGCCAGTTGGTCTTCAGAGGAGATATGGGTAACACGAAGAGTACCACTCTGAACTTGTTGACGAATGAAGTGATAATCTAAAGCAACATGCTTCATGCGAGAGTGAAATACTGGATTAGCAAAATCCTAAGTAAAGGATATATACTGATATTTGAAATATTTAAATTAAACAGAATCTCTATCACTAACAATACGCAGTGGGGCTTGGCTATCACAAAACAGGCGCGTGGGTTGAGGATGAGGAATACCAAGGTTTGTAAGAAAACTTTTAAGCTATTTAAGTTCACAGGTGGTAGCTACCATAGAGCAATATTCAGCTTCTACAGAGGAGCGGAACGCCATTTGTTGTTTCTTAGTTTTCTAGGAAATAGGGGAGTTACCCAAGAGAACAAACCAACTAGTAAGCGAAAGTTAAGTAAGGGGACAACTAGCCCAAAGAGCATCCCACATCATCCATACAGTTGAAGATTGCTCGTACTACTCACGAGAATGCCTTGACCTGGATTACCTTTCAAGTATTTCACAACTCGTAATGCAGCATCCAAATGTTCCTTCTTCGGGGATTGTATGAATTGAGACAAGGAAGTAACACAATAAGACAACTCAAGTCTGGTAAAACATAAGTAAATAATATGTCCAACAAGAGGTCGATAACGCTCGGAATCATTGAGCGAATGTCATTGAGCCAAACCGAGAAGATGATTCTGCTCAAGAGGAGTGGAGATCGGCTTTGCTCCTAGCGGCCCTGCTTCATTAATAATGTCCAAGGTATATTTCCTTTGCCAGAGGAAGATGTCAGAAGGAGACTGGGAACCTCCACTCCTAAGAAATATTTTAGCTTGCCAAATCCTTCATATGAAAAGATTTATTCAAATAATGTTTAAACCGTTGGACAGAAGTGCTATCATTTTCACAAATGATCAAATCATCGACGTACACTAGAACAATCAATTGTACACCTTTATCAAACATGGTAAATAAGGAGTATTCAAAATAGGAATGCTTAAAACCATAACCTGGAAGTCCAGCAGATAACTTTGCCAACTAGCATCTGGGTGCCTGTTTGAGGCCATAGAGTGACTTGCAAAGTCGACACACCATGCCAGATCGAGATGCATGAAAGATTGGAGGCAATTTCATGAAGACTTATTCTTCTAAATCCCCACGAAAAAAAGCATTATGAACATCCATTTGGTGAAGTTCCCATCCTTTGGCAGTTGTAAGAGCAAGTACCAGTTGCACCATCACCATTTTAGCAATCGGAGCAAAAGTCTTAGTGTAATCAACTCCTTCGACTTGATTATTCCCTAAAATGACCAGTCTCGCCTTTTATCTCTCAAGACTTCCATTTGAGTGGTACTTGATTTTATACACCCACTTGCATCCTAATGCTTTCTTATTAGGTGGCAAGGGTTCCATTTTCCATGTCTGATTATTTTAAAGAGTTTGGATTGCATCCTGCATTACTTTTCACCATTTGTCATGTTTCACTACCTCAAAGAAATGGACCGGTTCATGATCAGCTGTTATTGCTCCAAGAAATCTGCAATGACTAACAAAAAACTTGTCACAATTCACAAAATATGCTATGGAGTAAGGTGTACCTAAAGAATGCGGTCGTGTGGAGGAACAAGAGGATGGGTTCAGTTTCTATACCCTGTTGGTCACATCGGCTCTTAGTCGGACGAAGGAGACTTCGATTCGATGCCCTCTTCCAAGTGGCACCACTTCGTGGTTGGTGTCGTCTATCTGTTTGGGAGCCTCAACTTCAAGAGAACCTGGTGCCTCAATACCATGATCTCAGGTTATCTCATGTCTCCCCCTAATGTTATTACGTAGTGTAGGATCATGCCCCATGTCAGGGCCCTGTGTGGCACTCAAGTCTTCATCGAAAGCGTTAGTAGTAATTTCATTTTTGAGAAACATAGGGCTAATTGTTGTGGCCAGTGCAGTAGCTTGGGACTAGAGAGGAAATTCATTTTCAAAGAAATCCACATCTCTTGAGAGAATTTTTTTTAGTTTCTAGATCAAACAACCGCCACCCATTTTGTCCTTGAGGATATCCAACAAATATACATTTCTTAGTTCGACTATCAAATTTATCTCCTTTTCGAGTCTGATTATGTGCATAACAAAGTAACCCAAATACTCTAATATGATCATCAGAAGGAGATTTTCCATGCAAAACCTCGTATGGAGTCTTACCATGTAAAATTGGGGTGGGAGTGCGATTAATTAAATACCCAACTGACAGTATGCATTCCCCCAAAAAAGAAATAAGCAAGTTCCCTTGAAATCTTAGGGCCCGAGCCACATTCAAAATGTTTCTATATTTCCATTCAACCTGCCCATTTTGTTGTGGAGTCCCAACAATGTTTGAAATAAAATACCATGTTTGCAAAAATATGTGTTTAGACTAGCAAATTCAGTGCCATTGACACTTTTAACAATTTTAACTAATTTCCCATTCAACTAAGGCAATAAAATTCATCAAGGCATGTAAAACTTCTCTTTTATCTACTAATAAATAAATCCACATAGCTTGAGAAAAATCATCCACCACAGTTAAAAATAATAAGCACAACAAGAAGATGGAGTTTGATATAGACCCCACAAATCACAATGAATCAATCTAAATACATCATTAACCGTGTGAGAACTCAAAGGAAAATTACCTCTAGTTTGTTTAGCTCATTGACATACATCACAAGCTTTATTTTTTGACTCACTATTTCTACTATCACATGGAGAGATCAACTGAGTAATCTTTTCAGAAGTTTGTCTCATGCATCGATGCCATAGATCAAATGGAGATATTCCATGAATGTGGTGTGCCTTCACATGATGAATCCCTCTGAACATGTAGAGCCCATCCATCCATTCACCTACACCAATTGACATCTTCTAAGTGCGGTCCTGCATAACACACAAATGATTAGTGAATTGCACTGTGCAGTTTTCGGTCTCTATTAGTTGAGATATCGACAACAAGTTACAATGTAAACTGACAAAGATTTTTTTTAAGTAGGAGCCCTCCATCTTGAGCAGTTGTCCCTTCTTGAGGAGCCATCACTTGTTGGCCATTGGGCAGCCCTATTGGGTACCCTTGCACCTTTTGAATATTATGCAATGTACACAATAGGGCTAAGCATCGATCAATTATAGTCAGTTTTGATCATATTTTTAACAAACCAATACTAATTGAGAGTACTATTTTGTCTAACCAATAACCAACCGACTAAATATTAAAACCGAATTGGTTAATGACAATTGATTTAGGGGAAAAAAACAATGTCTTACTTGCAGCTTTGCATAATGTCAAAATTGCACATCATTTTTTGCACTTAATCAATAGTTTTGAGGTACAACCTCATCAAATCTACACTTACTAAGAATATCAAATTGCGTAGATAATAATAAAACAATTAGTTCTTAAGAAAACAGAAATAACACAGAAAATATTAGAGTGCTTGTATTTGACCATAAAAATTAAGAAAACAGAAAATACCACAAATTAGTTATTGTCTAAATAACACATGGACTTGTCTTGTTGACCACCTGGATGTCTCTTGTTGAACACCCTTAATCCCTTCCATCAAGAGGGATTCACACCTTAATTTTGGTGTCATAGAATTTCTTGTAAAAAGCATAATTGATTTTCCTTTTTCCAAACCTCTAAAATGACAACAGAATCAAGATTGAGTTCCCTTTGAGCATTACCTCCCATTAAATGCAGTTTTATCATAAGATCAAGCCCCGGCTAGCCGAGCCATTGAAATGAGCAAGCATGCCAGGTTTATGCTCATGCTACCATGCAAGCCTTCTTATGTTTTGCTTGATTTGCTTTCACTCATTTGAGATAATTGCTTTAACACTACAACATCCTTCTATTAAAAGTTCTTCTAACAATATTAGAATTTAATTTTCAAACAATTTAGTTTGATATAGAGAGTTTACAAACCTTTAAGAGGTGTGCAATAGGAGACTTGCCATATAAAAGAGGCAGATCCTCTGCTGAAGGTGCTTTGGTAAAACTATGTATGGCAAAGGTTCCAAAGGCATTCACATAACACCATTTAGGGATATCAATTGTGCCAACCATCATATTACAAACAGGATTTAGTGCAGCTGCTACAACAAACTTCTCTAGTGCCTGCAACAATTAGAAAGACATAAAATCATGTTTTGCATTTAACAAAACGCTTAAAATTCTAAAAAGCAAACTCTTCTACTAGACGAAAAAGAAAATGGGTTAAAAGATGCCTGAATCAAATCTAAGGTTCATCTGTGAATGCAAATGGTTATACCAAGAAGACGATAGATGGTATAAAAGAAAAAAGAAAAAAGAAAAAAGAAAAAAAAAAAAAAAAAAAACATTTACTGAAAATATATGTATCAATTATTAAAAGTCATAGTACATGAAATTATTGCACCTAGCCAATCAACTGAGTTGTCAAAAACCCACCATGCGAAATTCTCGTCATTGTAATCTTGGATGGACTAGCATTCATAAGGACCATCAGTAGACATTTCCTCCTCTATAATTTGATATCCAATAATCCAAAAAGTGCTTAAGATGACTCACCTATAATTTACAAACAGCAAACTAGATCCAAGTGAAGATAGAAAAGCCAAATATTTTGAAAAACTTGTAGGCACAGTGTGGTCCACCATGAAGGCTCACAATCAACAGATCACTTTTCTTGGTTTGAGGAGACACCAAGACTGCTTTAAAAAGTTTTAATAACCAAATAAATTTCAAAATGCATAATCTAATCTCCAGCTATTACCATTTAATAAGAATGTCACCATATAATTTTTAAGCTTCAAATACAGCTATTTGCTAAGACTATTTATCCCTTCTTTACAAAATCTAAAAGTCTACTTCTTAACTTCCTTTACAAAAAGAAACTATTTTTCTCCATTGCCAATTGTCAACTAGATACAAAAAGAATTCATAGGCCCTTTCACAAAAAAGAAGAAGCTGCCATGTAGTCACTTGATCATTGTACTCATCATAGTCTTGCAGCAAAAAGTCAATAAAGCAAAAGAAAATTTTTCTGCACCTGTCATAAAACATTACATAAAAATTAGTTTATGCAGATATGGAGCTATAGAATAAGATGATTTAATAACCTCAAGAACCCTTACCCATTAGTCAATAGCCATTGTCTGTGCCTGTCTCAATCTCACTCCTTGTACCCTTCGATTGTGGCTGCCCCTGTCTTGAATTATATCCAGCTAGCTTTATAACAATATGAATAATAAGTAAAAATTAGCACCTTTACATCACAAAGTAATTTTAAAAGTGAAAATATGAAAATTACCTAATTTAATCTTCTCACAATTTTCCAGCTCATCAAATAAGTCACAATCCTTGAAACTTATTGTGCCTTTCAACCAATTTTGTGTGCAAATCAAAGCCTCAGTCATCTTAGGAGATAAGGAGCTCCAAAAAGAATCTAACACTCTCCCCTAGTGCTAAACATACTCTTAGGGGCCACTGTTGAGATAGGAGTAGCCAAAACATCACGTACAACACAAGAGAGAATCGGAAACCTTGCAGCATTAGCTTTCTACTAAGCTAAGGCATCAAAACTCTCATCTCCATCTTCACATCCTTTTGCAAGGTACCTTTCTAACTCATTTCTTTGCTTAATTGAATCTCTCTTTTAAGTGGCTTCTAAATGCATTGGTCAATGTAAAAAGACCAAATTTTACATTTCCACCATGCTCACTTTGAGAAACTTGTGAGGAGAATTCTTGAGCAAACCTTTTGCCTTGCTCATAAGCCATAAAATACCAAGAGTATAGCTTGGATAACATGTTTTTGACTCTAATAAACATGTCATGCCTAGTCAACACATCATCACTATACATTTTCTCAAATGTCCACTCAATAAATTTAATCTTATAATGTGGATCAAATGTAACACCAAAGTATATGATTGGATTAATATTTTGGACATTCCCTCAATATTTATCATATTTTTTCTTCATTTCCATAGCCATTCCCCTTAGCAAACTATCATCAGTAACATATCATGTATTCAACTCAATCAAGATCAAAGTCAACTAGTAAAATGCACTATTTGCAGTAATGTGCAACGTCCCAGATAAAACCATAGTGGCATCATAAAAAATCTTTAAAAATTTGAAGAAAAAATTTGCATTCAACTAATCCCAAGCACTAGGAGGACCCAATTCACCAAAATGCTCCACATAAGACTTATCATCATCCTCAAGTTTTTCAAATGTTGCTTGGAACCTCAAGGCAACCTCCAACATCAAGTATGTTTAGTTCCACCTTGTAGGAACATCAAGACACACAAGGCACTTGGAGGGCAAGCTAGCAAAATTTGCACACTCCTTGAATTTAGCAAGCCTAGATGGTGATGACCTAACAAATCTCAAAGCATTTCTTATACTAAAAATAGAGGCATGCATATCCTTCAATCCATCATTCACTATTAAATTTAAAATATGAGCACAACAACGGACATGTAAAAACTCACCATCTAAAACTAACCCATTAAAGTACTTAATCCTTTTCTTCAAATATGAAATTGCCATATCATTAGAAGATGGATTATCAACAGTAACTGTAAAAACAACCTTCATACCCTAATCTTTCAAGCATTCATCAATATATTTTCCTATAGTTTCTCCTCTATGATTGGGCACTAAGGAAAAATATAAGATTTTTTCATTCAACCACTAATCATTGCCAATAAAGTGAGTTGTGACTGTGAGATAATTTAAATTTTGAATAGAAGTCCAACAATGTGTGGTGAGGGCTCCTCTAACACAATCATTCTTTAAAGGAGCTTTCAACCTCAACTTCTCATCTAGATATAATTGATAAGAATCTCTAACAACAGTGAATCTAGATGACAAGATGAATTGAGGTTGTATTTTACCACAAAGGTGTCTAAACCCATTCCCCTCAACAACCCTAAAAGGTTGCTCATCTACAATCACAAAAATAGCTAAAGCCTTCCTACATTCCTCACTGTTGAACTTTTGTGACGCCACTAGATTCACTTTGGACATTTAGTGATATGTAATAGAAGTACCATTTTGCTTGGGATCACATAAATACCTCCTCCCACAATGCTTACATGCTGCAATGGGCTCTTTTACGTCAGGCAGCTTGTCAAAATGTTCCCAAGCAATTCAAGTCTTCTTAACACCACTTGCATTTGGCTTTCTCTTCTTAGGCAAACTACTTTTTTGATTGGCTACTTTCTCCTTGCCTTTACTTTTTATTCTTTCTTTCACTTTGGCTACTCTCCTATTGTAGTTGTGTAGATGCAAAGGCTGCCCTTTGGTTGTGGCTTTTTTTCTTAATTTTCTTGCATTGACAATTGACTTGATCATTGCATCTTTTACTAAAATGACAAAAAAAAAAAAAAAAAGATTTTCAGTTTACACCATAGCATACATAACCATAAAAAATTGCAAGCAACATGGTCTTAATAGATTCATAAATTTTTAGAATACCATTAGCAAATTAAGGCATAAAAGACAAGGTTTATAATCTATTGTGCAATAAAAGAATAAATTCAGTAGTCTTAGAATATGCATAGAATAAGAAATAATCTATGTATATAGAGAAATGACCTATTAACCAACCAAGCAAAGCAAATTAGGCAGAAATAAGATGTAATTCAATTAAAAGTGTACTGAGATCTATCTTTTCACCAAAACAAAGAGTGCTAAGAGAAATTAAAAGTCCATAGTATACTTCTCAAAAATTGAAAATAATACATACTAGGAATAGTTCTATAACTTCCAAAATCAAGAGAAGGAAAAAAAATTATTGCAAAATCAACTATTTTTTGATATCAAAGATAGATAAGCAAGATATGTAGGGGACCAAAGATGGCAAAAAGCAAAGCCGTAAGCAATTGTTCCTAGCCATGATGAAAAAACATTAATGAAATGTGCACTATGCAAAATACTACCACATTCACTAAAGTTGAGCAAATAAAACACTTCAAAATTAGTGATATCAACACAACAACGTTCAATTAAGCATTATTTTCAAAAATCAAATAGCAAAATGCTAGACAAAAATAGAGTGATAAAGACGAGACGATATTGAGCAAATATTGAGAATAAGAAAAAGTCAGCAAATATGTACCTCAATAACTTAGTTTAGCCTTTCAAGATTCATGACTTGAAGCTTACCATGAATATGTGGAAGAGGTTTCTATATTAGAACCCCAATTTGCAACAAAAGCTCAAGCTCGGGGGCCTCAGAAGTCAGAAATACTTTCTAGTGACTTGGCCACTTGCTGTCGAGTCTCCTGAGGAAGAAGAGTGGTTTTCCAGTGAAGTGAAAATGGATGGGGAGTCTTCCAAAAGCCAAAAAAAAAACAAAAAAGGAAAAGAAAAGTACCTCAAGGCCACTCAAGTTTGCAAATCACAAGTTTGCAACTCCGATGACAAGTTTTCTTGCTTCACAAATCTGAATATCATAACACCCCTTAACTTGGAGTCTTGATTATTCAGCATTAACCCCTGAATTTTGTTTAGGATCCAATTCCAACATGAAAATTTATCATCTTAATACATGCGAAGTTGTAGGCAACTGATTTAAATACGTACATATAGCCTAAAACAAGACGAGTTAAGTGTTTTCCATTTTTATGATTTATCCCATATTAGACTAAGATGAATATACCCCTAAATCCTAATCCAAGAATATGTAGCGGATAGTTTTGGAGAACGAAAAGGGATTTACAACTCTTCAAGTGATGATTGAGGTAGCTAATTAAGTCGAGACACACAGTAATCACATGACCTATTGTCACAAATAATGAGTAGAATTCATTGCTTTCTTTAATTTTACCCCACATTAATCTTAAAGGTCATTAGTTGGGACTGTAGTTCAAAGGAGTAATATTTTCCCAAAGAATAGAATGGTTTATAAACGAACCTCAAACCCCAGTTTTATGAAGATAAAAGAGAATAGTTACGCATGGGAATTTGATGGTCCATTGAAAGGTAAGAGACTGCACATTGAGCTTGTTACATAGGGTGTAAAGAACTCAAGAAACAAGGGATTGCTTCTGTTGTAGTCTTCTTTCACATATATAAAATACAACTACTTCTATCAAGAAGTGATTGAAGAAGTACTATCACAAGCAACGAGCAGTCTGAAGCGTTCATCACTGAACCAATTATTTTTTGCCATTTGTAAGGCTTCAGAAAGGCTAATGGATCATTAACTTTTTATTGAACAATTATTAGGCCAAGACATACGACTTATGCAACTAATTTTGTTATTTAAAATCAGAAATTCATACTTTGTATGGGAGAAAGCAAAATGAAAATAGGAGCTGAAACAATACCTCTTCATCACTAAACATGTATCTGGAAGCAAATTCCTAGGATAGCCTCCTCACAAAGGAGTATTTCTCATCAAGAGTAGTAATAGATTCTTTGAGAGACTACAATACTTTCAATGGTGCTATGATGTAGTCAACCCTGGAAGAAAAGCAATACAAAACTAAAGAAATCAAACTTATATCAAAATTTTCAATTGATATGACCCCAAGGATGTCTTTGAATAACCCAGAACCTCATTTTGCAACAGAAGCTCAAGCTTAAGGGCTCAAAAGTCAAAAATACTTTTCAGTGACTTGGCCACTTGCTGTCGAGTCTCCCAAGGAAGAAGACTGGTTTTCCAATGAAGTGAAAATGGATGGGGGAGTCTTCCAAAAGTCAAAAAACAATAGAAAACGTAAACGAAAAAGAAAAGTACCTCAGGGTCGCTCAAGTTTGCAAATCACAAATTCGCAACTCCGACAACAAGTTTTCTTGCTTCACAGCTTCATCGAATCACCGTCCAAATCCAAACAAACAACAACAACATATATGTGTAGTGTGTGTAAGTGTGAGCAAGAGAGATTGAAAGGGAAACCAAGTAAAGGAGGGATGGAAGACTTTGGGAATTTAGGGTTAGGGAAAAAGAGAAGATTTTCATATTTGAGACTTGAGAGATTCAAGGATGAGAACTGAGAAGAACTGAAGAGTGAAGAAGTCTCTAGACTCTCTAGATTTGAGGATTCGAGTACAAGTGGTTGTGGGGACACTGGCGAGTAAACGAGTCAAGTACCTACGCGGACATACGGCAAGAGAAAGAGAAATAAATAAAAGACCAAAATGACGTAATATACTATACTGTATATAAAAAAAATTAAAAAATATAATTTTGGTCTGTCAGTTTAGTTAGGTTCAGTTTAAATTATTTTAAATCGTAACCAAATGCCTTTAACCGAATTTTCTTTATTTTCAAAACCATAACTGACCTATTCAACCAACACTAACTGATCGAGTATTTCAGTTTTATTTTGGTTCGCCCAATTTCGGTTGGTTTATACGTTTTTGCTCAACCCTAATGCACAAGTCACTGGTCATATGGTGTGACACACTACTATCCACAATCCACATTGATTGCTCACCACATGCTTTAACTCTGAATGTTTGCTACCTAAGTAATTTTGACTTCGAATGTTTGCTAGCCAAGTAATTTTGTAGTAATAGTAAGATAAACGGAAATAATCACCTATGGATGCTATCCATTTCCTTTTTTAATTTCAAAATCCAATTCAATTGATTTTTACACTTCTCTAAGATACGTCCAAAAGTTGGCATCTATCGTTCAAAACTTAAATGAGCAAATGACCCTTGTTTGCCAATTAACATTTTCTATCTCATATATATGTGTGTATAGATATATAAGTCCAATCTTTCTCCTTATAAATCAAGATATTATTCCACATATTAGTAATAAAAAGAAGTAATTTTGCAGCTACAATGTCTCCAACCAGCAAATGCATTTAATTTTTACACTTTCCCAAGGATAATCACTTGAAAAATCATTTATGGTTACAAATAAAAATTAAATATGATTGTGAACACAAAAAACAATAAATGCGTTTGGCCAAACGTATCACCAATAATCTTTCTGCTAATATGCAGAATAACGGGTTTGTTGTCATTATAAGATAAGGCATTTTTTTGTTAGTCAAATATGTTATGTTACCCTCTAAAATCATTCATTTTTGAAACAACATTCTCAGTATCATGCGGTGTCTCAAAGATCCTATATTTTTTTGATTGATTAAAATTATTAAATAATATTGTAAGTTATATTAATTTAGTGGAATTAATTTTTTGTATCAATTACAATAACATGAAACAATGTTTGTTACAGAGAATCTTGTGCCTTTATTTTCATCAATATAAGGAACCTATTCACCAAAGTTTCCTCACATCTCATTGAGTAGCATCTTGAGCCACCCAACAATGTCCTACCCTTTCAATTCTCACTCCCACAATCACCATTACCATGGCTCTAATGGTCAAGTCAGTCACTCTTGCAATGATCTCAAGAAATTGTGGATTGTCCATTAATGGCCTCCTTCGTCTTAGCCACACGGTGACTGAGTTTAGGGTTTAGAGGCTCTCAACATTTTCTAATTCCACTGCTGAGCTAAGAGTCATGACTAAGGTTGTAAGTTCTATGGTGACAATGAGAATAATTATCTCTCTCTTGCGCCGTCACCAAAAATTGTGAAAATCTTGTCCAAAGCCCTAACATCCTTGCTCTCTAAAATAGGAGATTTCCCCTAGCTCAATGTTTGGCTTCAAACCTAAGAATTAATCACCTTGGGATTGCTGCTTCCATTGCCCAAGGTAATAAAATGTCTTCTCCCAGTATGCTTGTTGCTACTTCCAAACCAAACCCCAATACCATATCTGAAAACCCAAGCAAGACCAAAACGCAAACATTGGGCTCCCAATATCGTAGAGAGAAACAAGCAATGCCATTCGTTTTGACGAAAATCTTGTTTAAAGTCCTGACCTCCTCGCTCTCCAGAATAGGATATTCTTCAAAACTTAAGTGCTTGGGTTCAAACTTAAGAATCAATCACCATGGGTATGTTGCTTCCATTGCCCAAGGTAATGAAAAGTCTTCTCCCAATCTGCTTGTTGCTACACCCAAACCAAATCCCAATACTAGCTCCCAAATCAGAATCAAGACCAAGACATAAACACTGTGCTTCTAAGTCTCTAGAGAGGCACAAGTAGTTGTCATTCGTCATGATAAAAATCTTATCCAGAGCCCTAACCTCCTTGCTTTCCAAAACAAGAGATTCTCTTAAACCCACAGTTTGGGTTCAAACCTAACAATCAATCATTATAGGAATGTTGCTTCCATTGCCCAAGGTAAAAAAAAAGTCTTCACCCAATTTGCTTGTTGAAACTCCCAAACCAAAGCCTAATACCAACTCCTAAAACCCAAAAAAGAGAAAGACACACAAGCATTGGGCTCCCAAGACCCTAGCCGAACAATAGCAGTGGCTATTTATCATGATGCATATGATGGTGTCACCCATAGATTACCCAACAGAAAAATGGGCCTTATACATGCCCTTGGTGCCAAGAATTGATTCCAACCTCGCAATCCTTAGCAAATCATGTGGTTTATTTCCATTACAACTATGAAACCGGTGATGAGAAACTTTAAAAAAAAAAAAAAAAACGATTGATGGCCAAATATAAAAGGAGAAGCCTTTACCAATTCAGGGGAAAGACTCATTCTTTCTCCTAACAACTTTTCACTGCAGTGATACAAGTTGAGATGGTATTGGAGGATAAATGGCAAATTCGTAGTCTCTGTGGCAGTAACAACTTAAGAATTACTCAATTTAGTGAAGGAATGTATGATATACGAATCCAAACAGAAAGGGGTCTTGAACTTAGGGTTGGATACAAATTAAGCGCCACCATTCTAAGGAACCCAAAAGCCTTAGAGATAGAAGCTAAGTGCACTCATCATTATTTGAAATCCACCAAAGAGATATAGAAATGCAAGGGTAAGCTCACCATTAAATGGAACCCACTTAAGAGATACAGAACTTTGGATAAAGAGAGCACACTTCTCAATTCATTTAATAATTCACTTTGTATGTTTTCTTTTGGTTACAATGCATGAAAATTTATAATAAACCTTCTAACGAATCCTCCAAGTATAAGAAATATCACAAAATGAAGCTTATTGACGTCCCTAAGTAAGTTGCACAAGTTTCAAGACATTGTGTTCAACTATTTATTAAATATTGACTTATTGACTGAAAATATCATAACTTTATTCTCATAATTCAAGATTGGCTGATTCTTGATTTATCTGAAACTGGACATCAAGAGCTTTACAATGACTGCTCATATACCAATTTTTGACTTTGCTTGAGGATCCAATTTGGTTACCAAATTTGGCCCAAATTATGAATTGTCAAACAGCTTAGTCAACAATTTTGGGCTTCTAGCATTATGTGGACTAAGCCTTGGATTTCCTCTTGGGCTTCCATGGGGCTAATGCAGGAGATGACATCAAGAAGAGTGGTAAGGTTGCTACTCCAAGAAAGGCTCCAAATTTTATTTTTACGTGCATCATGGAGGAGCCTGCGCAATGATAATAAGCTTTAGATACACCTACATAGGTTGCTCCTCCATGAATTATTACAAATCGTACGCTTATGCATGTTATATTTAATTGGCTGTAAGTTTCTTTTTCTTTTTCTTTTTTCATTGAAATTCTTTATCAAATCCTATGACATGTCTTAGTTTTAAAATGTAATCGTCTTTTTTATCTTAAAGTTACAGTGAATATAAAAGTTGTTTATCATTTTAACTGTGTTAGTAATGACTCCAATGCTTTTTCAATCCTTCCATAGGTCAATTGTCATTCATATAAGTACTACTAGATAAACAAACCACTAATGTCAATCATATTGGCTATCTAAGTCCACCCACGTTGAGCAAAAACATAAAATAAAATTAGAGGTAGAAGAAAATGGAGTGCATGTAAAATCCCAAAATTTGATAACTCTAACCATTATACCACTCGAGAATAGGTGCCTTCATCAAATAACAGTAGTTGACCAAAGAAAGCAAATTCCACATATTAGCAATAAAAGGTAGTAAATTTGCAAGTACAATGTCACTGACCATCAAATGCATTTAATTTTTACACTTTCCAGAGGATAATTTCTTGAAAATCATTATCATTACAATTAAACATTGACTGCGATTATGGACCCAGAAAAGATCATATGTGATTGACCAAACCTTTCACTAATTATCTTTCTTCTAATATGACGAATAACGGGTTTGCTGTCATAATAAGGTCAAGCATTTTCCCGTGTGTCAATTATGTTACTTTACACTCTAACAAATCATTCATTTTTGAGACATCATTCTTTATATCATACTGTCTCAAATTTTATTTTATATTATTGTGATCGGTTAAAATTATAAAATAATATTATAAGTTAAATTAATTTATTAGAATTAACTTTTTTGACAAATTACAACAATATGAAAATGTTTGGTACAGAAAATCTTATCCCTTCGTTTCAATCTATAAGAAAACCATTCATCAAAGTTTCCTGTCACATCTCATTGAGGAGGCATCTTGAGCCAGCCGACCAAGTCCTATCCTTCGAATTATTGTTCCCACAATTACCAATCCCACAGCTCTAATGGTCAAGTCTCTCCCTCTTATAGTGCTCTCAAGAGAAACAGTGACCTGTCCATTAATGGCCTACTTGGTCTGCCATAGGTGGGTTCAAAGGCTCTCAACTTTCCCTTATTCCACTGATGGGCCAAGAGTCATGACTGAGGTTGTAAGCTCTAAGGAGACAATGAGAACTATAGCTAATAATGGTCCAGTCCGATTTTTAGAACAATGGATATTACATACCAGCTAGTTTAATTTTTTAAAAAAAGAAAAAAGTAAATTCTGTAGGATTCCAAAACTGGTGGTTTCTTCTCTGGGAGGAAACAGCTGGACTAATTCTGCTTAGATTATGCTGCAATTTAAGTTGAACACGTCCATGATGATCTTTTACTTGCAGTTTGCTCCACCACATCATCAGGCCATTCAAAGAGTGATTATTATTATTTATAAAATAAAGTTCATATAGAAACATGCCCTTTTTTTTTTTTGCCATGTGCTTGTGTCATAATCAATCTTGTGAAATAAAAATGAAAAACCACAAAGTGGTTTAAAATGTAATGTTGCCAAGGTAGGTATTCTCCTAATTTAAATATGTGGGTGTGTCGATAAGTTACTGATCCCAGGTTTAATAAGTCTTGCTCTACCCAAGGAGTGATTCAAGTTGCTTGTTATAAAAGAAAAATGATGGTTTTCTGTGTGAATTTGTCTATCAAGAACAACTCATGACTCAATACATTCAATAAGCCCTTATAATAGTCACCCAGATTATAGTCAACTAAATTTTAACTTAAATATGATGCATTGTATTTTCAAATTTCTAAATTTTGTCTAAATCCCTTGTTTACCCACAATTCCAGTTTTCACATATATTTATTTAAGTGAGACCCAAGGGCATTGATGTTGGTAAAGAATGCAATCTATCTAGGAAAATTTGTTGAAATCTTATATCCTTGCATTAAAAGAAACTTGTTTCGAGACAACGGGAAAAGTCACGTAAATAAAAGAATTTGTTGAACTGCCTAAGCCTTTCTTTCAAAAGAGAAGTTAACATTACATCACACCTCCTCGTTGAGGAATTTTGGTCTTTTGCAGTTATTGATCGTGACATGCTAATCACTAAATGAATTAATTAATGTATTATATATTTTAATCTAATAGATTTTATATCACTACATCAATAACTATAAATGCAACGTTTTTTACAACAGAGAATCCATTTTCCCTTATTGAGGGTTTTAGTAGTACCTTGTGGTACAATCAATGTCATTGCAATGATGAGTAAAAAAATGAGTGACCTATATTTTGTTTCCTATGAACTGTATAAATAGAGCAATGCAAGAAAAATGTCGAAGAAACGACCAATAATAGTAATTTAAAAGAAAACACGATTAAACTCAAATTCTATCAACTGTTTCACACTACATGACTTAATTTTTCCAATTTTATTACGTAGGTCCTACCAAAATCAAGTGGAGTAGCACTACCCCAAAGTAGCTTGAAATAAATGAGCACTTTTTACAAAAAGGCAGAGATCTAACTCAAAATCTAAGAGAAAATGAACTTTGAAACCACATGCAATGAGAGTAAACAAGGGATCTTTAGTTTCAAGAAATAACAAGTGGAATGGAAGATACAAAGAAACAAAGATACTGTTTGGGATAAGATTATTTGATCAATGACTGTAGGTATCCCATGTAGCAAACATTTCTAAAAGTTCAATTTCTTATAGAGCTTAGTGGTATCGTGTAATTCATGTAGCCAATTTTCACTTGATAGGATAAGGCTTATTGGTATTATTATTGACTGTAGTTCCCATATGTATCACAACAAATTTCCAAAATTTAACATCTCATTTCCAAATTTTCCTGTTCAGGGTGTATATTTCTAAAAGGCTCTCGAATTCTGAACATGCATTGTGTCACACTCTATAATTCATGTGAGTGCATGAGCACCTGTGTAATAATAGCACGGCCTGTGGGTATAATATTCAGCTTTTCAATCCTTATTTTCAATTGTTTTTTCGTTATTTTAAGAGTATTGTAATTTACAGTGCATAATTCTTGTCTATGTCTAGATTTCCCTTTCATATCAAGGAAGAATTTCAAACTATACACTGGAAAATAATCTAAACAAACCAAAGGCCTGCGACTGATGGGTAATATTGAGGTTTTCCTTAGGGCTTGTGAAAGAGTTCTATGTTGGAACCCAGTGTCCTGGTCAAACTACCCAACAATAAATAGAAATATAACCTAAACACTAAATGCCTGAATTATGCAGTCAAGACATTGTTGCTTGTCGTCACACAGGCTATGAGTTTGTGACTAAAGCATATATATATATATATATATATATATATATATACACACACACACACACACACAAAGGAAAATACTTCACCTTCAAACAGTTCTTCTCTTAACTCCAGAGTCATTTTACAGTGAGAAAATTGTCTTGACCTTATGGAAATTTCTCATATAGAAACTAACACAATTTGTTGGGTACGACTCTTTTCTCCAATGCTTTATTCATCGATATGGAACAGAAAGGAGCTAAGATAAACGTACATTTTCCTATAGACAGGTATTGAATTATTGCTTGTACTTAGGTATTGACTACATCCAAGCCCTTCTGAAGCAGCATGTGGTTGCTAAAAGAAAATTAGCAGAAAATCAAAACTGTAACTCTGAATATACAGAGACTAAAATATGTTTCCTAAAATATTACAGGTCCGCCCCAGATACAATAGCATGAAGCTGCTTTGCAGCCCATGTTACATCAGCGAGTCGATGAAGAGGTTCGGCAATATCTTCTGCCATAGTCATCAAAAGAGTTTTGCATTCTGCCAAAAAATAAAAAATAGAGATTATATGGCATAAACGACAGCATAGAAGTTCTGTAAAACTACTTTTCTTGAAATTTTTAAAATACTACTGAGATTACAAATCGCCTTCTCAAGTTTTATCTGAACATGCTAGCTTTTTGGAATGTTAATAGCTTTAAATGCATTGGAAGCACATGTTTAACTAGGCAATTTGATCTAAATGGCATGGTAGTGCAGAAACTAAACCAGGCATGGCTTACAAGACTACGCTGTGTGCAACTTTAGTGTGATGTTGATAATTGGCAATGCTATTTCAATGCTTCTTTTGTCCTTTTACATTTAAGATGCTCATGTCTAACTAGTTTTCAGAAGACACAGAATTTATAATAAGAATAACCATAAACGCCAGACCTGATATTTTACTGAAGTTCAGCAAGGACATCAAAGCAAGAATTTTCAGTTCAAGTTCTCCATTTTCCAGAATTCCTTTCAACTGAGAGATGACGGCTAAGAATGCAGGAAGGTGTAATCCAGCATTACATGGTTTAGTAAGTGAGGAGCTCAACCATGTAACTGTTATTAGACAAATCTCTACCAAATCTTGGTTTTTAGATTCTAAACATCTAGAAACGGTCTTCAAAAATGGCCTTTCTCCATCACCAATCAATGAGTCTAACAAGTTCGACAAGCCCTCTTCTCTCCTTCGTTCTTCATATTCCTATGGTTTCCATTAAAATATCAGCCAAGAGAACTGAAGTGATTCATGTCAATGACAAAATTTGCATGACTTGCAGAGAAGATTTTATCTGGGTCTGATTAACTTTAGCAATTCTGAGTGTCAAACTAATTTATAGACAAGTATATAAATCCATAATAGTTGAAGTTTATGAAGGTATTGACAAAAGGATTTTATGGTTTGCTTGCCATGGAAATATTTCACTATCTTCCATCTTTTTTTTTTTTGTGTGTGTGTATATTCTGATAAGTAAATGTATCATTGAGACAGTGAGCATAGTTGAAGATAGAGTTTATGAGAAAGAAACAAGAAACAGAATTTAAACTGTTTCCTTACAGTTATCATTCAATAAAGAGAATAAGTTGTATATTTCTTTCTGAAACAATTCTATATTCACATCAATCTAATCATAAGTAGATATAACCTTTCAAATGTTGATAAAAACAAAACCAACTTTATTAGTTGGTGGAAAGCATAAACAAACTTTGAAGCAAGAAAAATTCCCACTTAAGAATTTTAAAAGATTAAAATGGCAAAGTAGTTGTACAGTCTAAGTAGTTGCAGTTAATACATGCATACCACACAAAATTTCAAGGAAGCAAATGTGGTGAAGACGGCACTAAGAATTGATAAAGAATAATTATAAAGTAGAAGTACCAATGAAATGGTGCCATCCCATAGTAAAGGCTCTTCTTCATCGCCACTAGGTTTCCCTTCCGACTTATCATTATTATATCCTGCTTGCTTTAAGATGCTAGACATGGTTAATATCTTCCCAGTGGAACAAAAGAGCCCTCCCAAGATTGAAAGTGCTCTGCAACACTTCTCTTGAACCTTTTCATCATGTAAGCTAGCATCAAGAGCCATTGCAATGGCATTAACAGCCTGCTCTCTGTATATGCTATACTTTTCCAGCTCAACCTGCAGCAAAAAATCTTCTAAGCTAACAAAAAAGAGATACAAACTTAAATTTCGCTTGTTTCAAGGAGGATCATTGTGGCATTACTAGAGAAACCAAATTTAATTTTATCTGTCATTTCTCTCTTCATTTGAAACTTCTGCTATTTCTTATTGTTTCCTCTTGTAACCTTGTTCACTTATTGCTTGTCATTCCATTACTTAGACGGCAATGTTTGCAGAATAGATCACAACTAGCCACTTCACACTTCCTACTAACTGATATTAAAGACCCGTTAATTGCCTAAACTTTCCATGAGTGAAAAAAATTTTAATTTAAATTTATAATGCAATTTATTAACCTGGACCAAACATGCAACAGCCAAAACTAATTTCTCCCTTCTTCTTTTTTTGAATAAATATTTCTCCTAAAAATTTAATCATTTATTCATTTAGTAAAGAATGGATAACGATTTTTTTGTGCCAATAACCTAGAACATCCTAATTTATGATTTTGTATAGATATTCTCTTGTTCCTGATTTCATGTATTAAGTCAGTTGACTAACTTACGAATCTTTGGAAAGTTAATCTCATGCGTAGATTCCAGTGAAATTAAATGTAGTCAGAATGACAGTCAAATGTGATGTAGAGTCCAAGAAAGATTCCTTAACAGCCTTCCTTCTGTTAAAATAGACTGTCCCATGTTTAGTTGGAAAATGGGCGCGGATTGATGATTGTACTCTGGGTCTTCCTTCGGTGGGAATAGGAATTCTCATTTTTCCTAAGAAAAAGGGTATGGAATGATGATTGAATTCTACTCTAGGCCTTGATTACACAAAGACAAGCATCATTGTTTCCTCCTTTGGAGGTGAGGTGGTGATTCCTAGTTACTAGGAATAACTTAATGCTTTTTTATTTTTTATTTTTTTTTTTGGTTTCCTATTTGTCCTATCCTAACTATGATTCTATTCAATACTGATTATGGTGTAGCAAATGTAAGCATATATTGCATCCCTATGATAGCTTCATGAAAAAGTGGCAGAAGGACAAAGAAGATTATATATTGATAGGTGGAAGAGTGAAGTTGCAATCCATTAGATTAGGTAAATTGTTTATTTTGTGACCTTGAAATGCATATACTTCTGCTTACATTGATTATGTGTTCCAGCAATCACATGTAGTAATTTTCAAATGTCAAAAACACTATCTTCAACAAGAAAGTGCCTACTACTAAAAAACAAAGGAACCATTGTAGTCATTCTGTTTCAGGCAAGCAATTATTCAGTATATGAGAAATGATATATAATTGTTCCTTATCTAACTTCTAGAATTACTTCAAACATTAATACAAATTATTGATATGGGGGAAGATTTTCAAATTCTTTATCACAAGATTCCTACATTTTGAATTGTTAACTTGATCTACATTAGAAAATGGATTATCAAAAAGAGAGCACAGTGGGCATTGAGGATAGATGTTTCAAGAATAATAAAGCATACCAGTTGATCAAAGTGTAGCAAAAGGACAGCAATAAGGGGTTTCTGATGTGGTGGAGACTTCTCAAGATAGATGAGCAGGAAGTGCATTGTGTTGAACACATCTTCACCCATCATGCCACTCAAGAATGAAATGACATCATTTCTCCTACATAAAAAATATGAATAAGTAATTCATATTTCGAAAGACAAGTAGATATTAGTGGTTCTCAGAACTCAAAATTTTGCAGGCTGCCGTTGCATTACAATGACTATACATACAGAAAGTCGTTATAGTTTAAGACAACTTAATCAGGTTATGAAGCCCAGTACACACAAATTAAATCAACTGAACAAAATGTTTCACCTTTTTTGATTAAGTACTTCCTTGACATGAGATTGGAGCCTAGTTGAACAAGTGATTTAGGGTTCCATTTTTTTCACCATTAGTTGTACAAATTGTTTAAACACAAAGTATCATTTACTCTCAATACAAGGAAGTTGTGTTTTGTCTGATTCCAATCCTACAGGCTTTCATATTAGGGAAAATGTTAAGACTTACGACCTATAAAACCTCTCATAAGACCTTGCTAAACTGTTCTTTAGAGCAAGTCAAGGTTCAACATATTCACTTTTCCAGAAAGTGAGATCATATTCAGCCCAAAGAATCTACAATTTAGAATAAAAAAAGTCAGGAATGTTAATTCCCCTTCTTTCCCAATTTAAGTGTCCAGCTTTGTTCTATTTTTGGATACCCCTAGCCCGTCATTCAGTCTCAACAGTAAAAGTTCAGACTTTGTTTTGTATTAATTCAAACTGATCAGAAGAAGATTGCTTTAAAACATAATAGTTCTTTGTTATAAAACATATTAGAAGATATCCATATATACTAGTCCTTATATCCATATATACTTGGAAAAAAGTAAGACTTTTCTAAAATGAGTCCCTAGCCCACAACCTTTAGTCATGATACATATCCTCTTTTGACATATCCATTAGTTGACGTATGTCTACTTGCTAAAATGCACACACGGGCCTATAAATAGCACATCAATAAAATATCTACCCATGAATAGCACGGGTTAAAATTCTAATTCCCTTTAAGAAACTTGAAGACTAAAGATGCTCAAACAATGGAAAATAACAGCAAATCCAAAAGAGAACAACATATCTAAAGGTAATCCCTTAAAAAGTTAGCAGTACAAAAATGGCCAACAAGTTGATCCCCAAGGATATTAATAAATAAGGTAAAACATTTAGTCTCTAAAATCTATAAGTTGTAAGAATTTACTGACTGAGAGAAACAAGTCCTTGGTTACTTACTCTTAGAATATGAAAGAAAAAGACTAGAATCCATGTTCTGTTTGGTCAAAAACATATCGATAAACCAAAAAATTAAAAGTTGAGATACTTTTAGTAAGAGAAAGATAACAAAACAAATTTCTGAGTTAAGCACATCAAGAAGATCCCAAGCAAAGGAAGGAAGGAAACAGAACTGTACTGAAATGCCACTTATCACAGTAAGGAAAATGTGGATATTGATGACAGGCTCCCAAAATTGCAACTTTCCCCCAACTTTTTGCAGCATGGTTTAAATGACAAATGTTCCATCATACTATCATCAAGTGAAGTGATCCGGTCACATCAATGTATAAATGTATAATACATGCCCTAATTTATCTTTTGACCATTTTAAAGTTGCAATAATTATGTGGGCCAATGGTTTGATAGGATCTAATTGTTTCCTATTTGAGGTTATATCATTTACATACTACCTGTCCTCTTGTGATGCCAATGGTTATGCATTAAACCTATTAAAATAAGATAAAATGACAAAAAAAAAAAAGCATGAAAAAGGAATGAATGAGTGGCAAAACAAGGAAGGGATAAAGAAAATGAAATTTAACAACATTTTAGTATCCACTGATTTTCCTTTGGTATTCCAAGTGAATATGATCAAATAGCTGCACTAACACAGAATGCAACACAAGAACTCTATGGAATTGCATAGCAAAATTTGATCATACTCACCTCTTTAGAGACAAAAGTTCAGTAAGAAGTAAGACTGCATTGTTTGTTGGGTTAACCTCCTCGCTATGAAGAAGCTCAAGAAGACATTTTTTGTTAATTTCTCTTGCTATCTGATATATGCAACCACAGTCTGCTTCAATACAAGTTAGCAAGAGTGCTACCACTCGTGTCTTCTCTTCCATATTCCCTAATTCAAACCTCCTCAGAAGAAATTCTAGAACCCCTAAAGACATGAGATACTTAGCATAATTTGTCTTGTCCTCTTCACTCAAAGAAGTAACAAAGCTCTCTAATTTGAAAACATTAGCCTCATCCTCTTCTTTCAATTTATGCTTCCCTGGATTTCTGACATTTTGAGATGCAAAATCCAAGAGCCAATGCAATTGTTCCGATTTCCAATTATCAATCAAACGCTTCAAAACAAGATTGGTTTGTGGTATGGCTACAAAATCTAAAGTATTTCCAGTTATTGGACATGTTCTGTTTCCCTTTTCAAACCATGTCTCAATGGCTGCTCGTTCAAACGTTTGGCCAGTCTCTAGGGTAACTGGATCCTGAAACAGAGTCTCAGTCAGAGGACAAATGAATTCCTGTGGGATGCTTGGAAATTGTAGTCCTGCATCAAAATGTTCAGGAATTCCATTAGCTATCTGCTGGAAAACCGAAGATTTAATAGGAGGATATAGCTTTAAGAAAGAAGTTACATTCATCAGACATTTTTCTCACCTTCTAGAGACAAACATAATTTACTTGACTGCATCTGAAAGATGATGGATCAGAGAAGGTCAACAGAAATTAATAGAGATGCACTATCAAAAAGCAGCAAATTGAACTGAGTAAATTACATTTTCAACAGATTTCTCTCTCGATTGTAAAACAGTAGAAACAGTGCAATCAAAAGAGCTTTTGGTGCTTTGCAATTCCAAAACAGATCTTGTAACGGTTTTGACAGTAACTTCATTCCCTTTCCCGTGTTTCCTTGCTTCTAACATGTGGCTGTTTACATTAGTTTTTTGGGAAATGAAAGCATTACCAATGTCATCATTGAGATTTCTTTCTCTCCATTCTTCTTCAATAGACACTGACATTCCTTTCTGCTATAAATAGTTCAAATATTACTGACAATGTTAAAATATATAAAAGATAGAGAAGGAAAAGAAGAGAAACAAGTGTGTAAATGTAAGACCAAGCTTAAAGATATCGTTCCCAAAAAAAATGTCGTAAATAATATGCCATAACTCACCCCTCAACTATGGTGAGTCCAAACTTACAAATCTATTGTTTTTTCCTAGTCATGTTTAAGTACAGATCCATCAGAACAAAGGAACAAACTCCTGACAGTGACCAAGAATAAAGCTGCCAAAATAAATTTCTACAAAGAAATGGCATTACTAAATTTGTTTAAGAGAAACAAGAAAGATGGAGACTGAAATTATCAACAAACGTCATAGAAGTAATACCAATTAGTCATAACCTCCAATACCATGATGAAAGCATATCTAATACTATACTATAGTCCAGACTCAGCACCAGAGGTATATAAATTGAAGATGAACCTCATAGACCACAAATAGCATTCTGGTTACGGAAGAAGAGTTTTATAGATAACCAATCTTCAAATGGAAAAGATAATTTGTTTCAGCCTTCTTTATTTGATGTTGTCGGTTAATAATTGGTTAAAAGAGAAAATTATTTTAGTCATAAGGACTAGGGCATAAGATGAAACGCGAAATTACATAGTGAAAAATAAATAAATAAATAAATACTTACAGGGTGGAATGTAGAGACTGGTGGACTCGTACTGAAATTTTCTTCAATATCTTGATGTGTATATTTAACCTTTTCAGATGCATATGTTATTGTTTTTTTAACAACAGCGGGACCATCTGGGCTTCTCACACTGTTACCTAGGATGTCTTCTCCCTTATCATCTTCATCTCCAACAGCTCCAGGTTTACTCAAGCTACCAAAGACAGCATCATAGAGTTTTTTGCTGACCATTGGCTGTGGCGAGGAAGCGTCAACAGAGCTAGCAAGGTCCGAAGAATGACCATGTGAACTTCCCGGCTGACTTTCCAAAGCAGGTATTGAAGGAATGCTGATAAAAGGAATAGAGGGAGCTTCTACTCCTTCAGTGAGCCAATCTTTGTAGTATACAGCAAGTAGATAAGTTCCAGAATCCAAATTTTCATTGTAAACCTTTTCGAGAACCCTCAGTTTCCTGGTTCTGCTAGTGGTACCTGCTTGAATATCAGCTTCCTTTTGGTACCATACCTTCAAATGGGAAAGATGTGGAGAAAAAAGATATTCCCACAGTTCCGGCATTAATGTTGTCCGCGCCTGACGAGGTGAATCACAAAATACTTGCAAAAGGTGTTTTGCAGACACCTTATCTTTTCTCTGCATCTTATATAACACACTGAGATAAAGATGAGCACAAGCTGACAACTTATAATTAGGAATCCCACAGGTAAACCCACATGTCAAATCGTTTAAATTCAAACCTGTAATAATGCTTAGTTTCAATGAAGCTCTTTTCAAATCACTCCCAGGTACAGATTCCTCAGCAGCTTGTTCTATTGTTTCAATTGCTTGCTCGAGACTTCTTATTACTTTTGTCTCTGTACTATGCTCTTCATCCAGTTCAATAAAATCTAAGGAGGAAAAACAATCGTGACGCAGTGTACTCCGAAAGTCCTCATCTTTCAGAAAATGTTTTATATATCCATTTAAAATGGAAACTACTGCTTGGACAGCAACTTCATCAATAGCTAAACTAGAAGCTTGTACATCGTGACCATGATTTTGATGATGAACATCTTCAAAGCTTTTGCTATTAGACCTATTGAATGAATTCTCCTGACGTTTATTATTGTTTCTCGGATGCCCATTAATATGTCCAAGCTTATTTACATTGGAACTACTACCCTGCCTCTTTTCCACCTTTGCATCCTTCACATGCATTTCTTTCCATTTCTCCCTTTCCTTAAATCCATTCAAACTCTTTTCTTTCCCTCTCCTTGCATTAGACACTTCATTTGAATGTATATCCTTGACTTTTTTATCTGCTTTCTCCTTCACCTCAGTTATTTCATATCTTGGCACGCATTCTGATGAACTGATAAATTCTTTGCTTACCTCTGCATTTGTAGAAGATTTCTCCCCATTTTGATTCTTCAATCCTTCTTCCATTTTCCCTATTTTCAAAAGACTATTCCTTGCTAATCTGCTCCTGGAACTATTACCATTTAAAAACCCACTTCTTATCTGATATGTTGAAACATCAGACTTCGCTCTTTCTGTCTTAATTCTTTCACTTGACACTGAAAGTCTCCTTTGTTGATCTTGAAAAGAGTAACGGGGCATAGTTGCTGCATCAGAGTGGAAGGAAGATCTGGATCTTGTCATCCTTCTGCTTCCTTTGAACCCTTCCTCTTTTAGAAGCTCCTCCAAAGATGAAGCCATTTAGGATGAAATTTGGATCTCCTCTATGGCAATCTTCCCCAGAAAGTAATCCTCGCACGAAGAAGCAAGTACTAGCTGAAGCAAAAATTATCTCTTATCAGATGGTTTTCACTCCTGTTAGATGGAGAAAACTCATTAAAAAACAGAAACATTCAAAGTAGGGCTATCTATGTAGTCGAAAAAGAAATGAAGACAAGATAAGTCAACTGTTCAATGGAAAAGAAGAAAGATCAAATGATATGTACTTAGAAATCAACTTCAGAAACACTGTATCATAACAAGGTCGCTGAGCTTTAAGATAAATCAACAGCAAAGACAGAAGATTTCCAGACAACATAAAGATTTATAATAGCCTATCTGAAATAAACCCAAAAATTATTCTTGCTGATGAAACAGAATACTTTTTCAACACAAAACCTGTTAAAAAAGCAGCATCAACACAGAACTTACACGGACAAAAATTTCGCTCGATTGCAGGTTAGTATGATAAGGGCAGAAAACTAAAATTAAAACAATAGAAGAGAACGAAACAAAGAAATATATGCCATGCCATGTCAATTCTAAACCTTCATCTGGTTTACCTACGTTTCTATAAGTTTCCACGCCAATCATCAAGCTTTCTAAGACGGAGACGTTTTAACAAACACCTCCAATGCAATACAGCCAGCAGCACACCAGCTCATCCAATTCAAACTGGGTATTTCTCCAAAACTCTTAAATTTAACCCCGATTCGAGGTTCAATCAAAGACAAGGAAAAGGGCTGGAGAAGATTCCAATGACATAGAGGAATCTTGGGAAAGAGAAACAAGGAGAATGATATAGATGCTGACTGGTGAAATGCCATGAGGTGGTAGTATTTTAAGAACTGCAAACAAATTGATAAAAACAAAGACAAGAGGATAGTGTGAAGAATGAGGCTGACACCAATTGGAGACAAGGCAAAGCACAAGACTTGAGATGCCAAATGGAAGCTGACAAATGAGAAGAATGGGAGAGTTTTGTATAAAGGGAAGTTCACTAAGAATTGAAATTGTCAAGGTCGGAACTTGGATGTCTTTGTCAGTGTCAAATAGCTTGTACTTGCAGGCTATTGCAATTTTATTCCAAACCGTTTTCAACTGCCAATCTCTCTCTCTCTTTTGTCCAACTCAATCAAGTTGGATATCGTTGGATATATTCTCTCGGATAGGACGTTTTTGACTATTTCAAGAATTTTTCAAAAAACTTAAAAAATGTTTAATTTTCTTGAAAGAAATATTATATATTTTTAATTTTATCTTTTATTTATTACTTTTTGTATTTTATATTATATGTTTCTTAATATAAGAATATTTACAAAAATTTTAGAATTATATATTATTTTTTTACATTTATTTTTTATTAATATTATCTCTTTTTTAATTTTCATATTTTAATTAACGTAGAGGATTAATATACTGCTAGAATAGTCAATTAGAATAGGGATAAATTTGGAATGTTGTATTTGATTTTTAAAAAATCAATAGATTAACTAATTTTAACTACTTTTTATAAATGTGTTTCGGTTAAAATAGTCTTATAACATTAAAAAAATAGAGTACAATAATTAAACAACTTATTTCAATTTCTCTCTACTAAACAAAAATAATGGAGATATCATACTACATATTTCTCATACTGTATTGCATATTCTCTGTACTCTACTATGACTATTTCTTATATACAGCAATTAAAACAAAATGACATACATGAAAAAAATTTCATTCTTCCAACAAAGTTTTCTTCTAGAAGCCGCTTTATATTTAGAATAGGAGAAAATAATATAAAAGTTGTTATTTTTTCTAATAACTTAAGCTTTAAGCTTTAATAAATTTTTGACATAATATTAAAAAAAATTTAACTTTGTATTTAGAAAATTAAATTTTTTTTTACTATTACTTTCTTAATTAAATTAATTTTTTTTAAAAGAAAGCTATGCATATATTTTGTTTAGATTTATATATATATATATATATACACAATAACTTAAGTTTTTTAAGTTGCATTCATAGATATTTTTGTAAGTCTGTGCATGTATTAACTCATATATTTTCTTAAGGTTTTTTTTTTTTTTGTATGGACAAATTCTCTCGACCATTATTGCATGTGTTATTTTTTTTTTTTTTATGGAATGACATTTGCTAAATTTAAATTTTTAGTGCAAATTATAAGTATTTAACACCACATTAAATGAATTAGTCAAATTCAATAAAATTACAAGAATGTCAAGTCTAATTAGGCTAGAACAATTTTTATCAAATAACCTATACATTTGGTGGTGTTAAATTTAAAATTTTAGAATTTGTATAATTTGTATTTAGAACATGGGTATTTGTTTTATGGGGTTTCTTCGTTTATATAAGATATATTAACATTTGTATTCATAATTTTATCAATCTAAAGTAAAAAAGTGTCATCAATTGGTTAATTTTACGATCTAATTTTCCTGTCAAAATTTACTACAAAATTTTAGATTCTTTCATTTATTTTAAAACTCTATTTACTACTCCCTATATCTCTCAATCTCTTCATTCGATAATAATTGTTCATTTACAATAATTGCTCCTCATCAAAATTTAAATTTTACTGAGAACAAAAAATATAGTTTACTTTCTAATTGGACTTTTCTATTGACACATACTTCTTTTTTAAAAAAAGAATTGCTCTGTAATTTTTCTTATCTTTTTCTAGCAAGTAAACACAACAAATTTTTTTATAAATTTAAACTAAATATAAAAAAAAAAAAATGCTTTCTCTTTTCCACTAGGAAACACATCATCTCTTTTTTCTCCAGATTAATCTGTTAATTCGTAACACCTAATTGTGATTTGCAAGATCTAGTTATACTTTTTTAAAACTTTTCAACATATAAAAATATTTTTAGAATGTTTATTTTAATTACTCACAATTTTATGAAAGATCCATGTGGCTGCAATTTTTGAAAATTATACTTATCCATGTTTTTATCATCCAAAGACTGACTGTAATTAATTACAATAGATATCAAAATTGATAAAGCGTTAAGAGATATAACATTTATTTTTATATGAGAGATATAACATTTTTTGATAAACAAAAAAGATAAAATATTTTTTTTTGTTGAAAAGATTTAACATTTGTTAAAGTTAGAAGTTGGCCAAAATTGATTGAAAAATCATATTTGGATACTAATTGGGCTATCCTTTTTTTTCCCCAAAGATTGACAACAAATAATTACAATAAATATCAAAATTGACTAAATTTTTAAGAGTACAACATTTATCAAAGTTTAGAAATTAGTCAAAATTGATTAAAATAAAATTTACATAACTATGTTGGGTCTATAATACAAATAAATAACAAATAATAATAACCATATCTTAATTTTATATTAATGAGAAATACATTTATTATTTATAAATGAAAATTCAACAACCCACAAATAGCACAAGAAAAATATATAGTATTTTATAAAATAAGGAATTTTAGGATATCTATAATTATTTAAAATGAAAAAAAAAATAGATCAATTGTTTGGAGTATAATAAACTTTAATTTTAAAACTACCATGAATATTTCAAAAAAATTAAGTCATCTTTATGTGTCAAAATAATTACTTCTTTGTAAAACACATGCACACAAAAACAAAACAAATACAAGAAACCTGTTGAAAAAAATTACATTATCTGATAAAAAAACATTAAATTATTTTTATTTTTTCTTAATAAACTTAAATTTTATAAACAACTTCGAGATATGACCAATACTAAATATATGGGTGGACATGAGATAGCACCACTTAGTGTCCTACCCTAGATAGAAAGGTTTGAAATGAGACAAACGAGACATGAGATAGGACCATTTGGTGTCCCATCATGGATAGAAGGATTTGAAATGGGATAAACTCACATATAAGATAAGACTTAGATGAATTTTTGTGTCATGAATATAAATTAGGATAGAATTAGAATAAGGGTTGTCCTATTCTGGATATTGTCCTAGCATCATTCCGTTTTAATTCCTAACCTAAAAATATTATTTTTGTCCTATCCTAACGTATAAACAAAATTAATACATGTATCAAAGTAGCATTATTTTATATGTTTAATACAATAATACATGAGATATGAATCAAGCTAGATTAAGACAAAATCAAGACAACATTTTATAAAATCATAATGGGACGAGACACAAAGAGATTTTGGGATGAAACTGAGACAAATTTTTTTGTTTTGAATAAAGTTTAGGATGTAATTGAGACAAGATAAAATTGTGTCTCGTTTATATCCCTAACTAGATGTTTAAATTTCTTTTTATATATACAAAAATATTTTAATTTTCAAAATCTTCAAAATAATGTCAGAACTAAAAGTTTATTTTTCCTTTAGCTTTCAAAAAAAAAAAAAAGAAAGATTATTTTACACCTCTAGAATATTAAAATGTGTCACTATCAAAACATACTTAACGAATTATCATTTGCATGTGTTTTACGTGTTATTCAATATCTGTGTTATCGTTTCAACTGAAGTACTAGTGAAGTTTCTCCTAGTTTCTAAGTGCCAGTTGCGCTTGTAGCAAGTGAATTCTTTTCATACAAAAGGAAAATATAAACAATGAATTTGCTAAAACCAAAAGTAAAAACAATGTATTCGGTGTATTGGCCGATAGAAGGGTTTATTTCCTCGGCTTCACAAGAAATAGAGTTTACAAGGTGGTGGTGACCTTTGAGACTTGGGAAGGGCCGAAGAGAAAAAGGCCATGAGAACAAATATTTTCCCTGCATACTCAAATGAAGAGAAAGTAAAAAAGTACGGTGGATAAAATTCCAACTAATTTGCTTAAATCACTTGAACTAAACTAAACTACAAAAAAATATGAACCAATCTAATTGCTTACTGGTTTGGATTTTCAAATCCACATCTTTGCAGTTTGACTTATTCAAAATCTACAAAATTTGAACCATCAGTGTGTGTGTGTGTATATATATATATATATATATACACACACACACTTAATTATATTTATACATACCTGATTATCATTGTATATTAAAAAAAAAAAAACGTAGAAAAAAAAAAGGAAAAACACATAACTATACAATTATAAAAGTAAGCAAAGCATAATTCTAATTCTATAGAAAATATTGATCAAAGAGGAAAAACACATAACCATAGAATCCTAAATCCTTAACCCTAACACCACAAAATCCCTAGCACTAGCCACCATGAATGTAAAAAAGCAAGGAGAGAAGAAGCTTGCACCATTGTTTTAGGTTATCTGCCTCGCATTTCTTATATATTTGGTTCTTTTTTAGTAGTAATTTTCTTGATATTTAGTAGTAATTGTCTAATTTTTTCTTTATTAGCCCATTTAGTTTTTATTTTTGAAATTTCGAGAATTTAATCCAAACCAATTTGAGTTTTTCTCAAAAACCGTATTGAAGAAAAATATTATTTCATTCGTCTAATTAAAATTAACCAAAATATCATTCAAGTTATGTATATATTATTTGTATTTAATATAATAATATATGATTATTGGAGTTATCATGTTTAATATAAATAAAATAATTAAAAGGATTTTGCATGATACATGAATTAAATGATCTTATCCTTTTCATATAAAAGGAAAGGAATTAAATAAGGGTAGGAAAGGAATGTGACTCATTTTTTGGTTTGAAAAAGGAAACAAGTACAGGAAATTAGTTACAAAGTCTAGGGGTATAGTTCCTAACCAAATAAGGTTTAGAATAGTAGGAACAGTAGTAAAGATAACAAGATTTTCATCTCCCAACAGGCTACTCTTGGCTAAACAATTTGCCACTTGGTTTCCTTCTCTATGAGTGTGTTGGAGCTGCACTTTCTTCAACTTCTTCAGGTGCTGCCTGCAAACGAGATGCATAATATTCCAAGGGTGAGTATCTTACAAAATTTAATAAGGAAAATTATAGCAATTTTTGAATCCGATTCTATGATAAGATTTTTAATATTATGTTAAACTGCCAATTCCATTCCTTTAAGAATGCTCCAAATCTCTCCCTTATTAACAGTTCCTAGACCCATGTTACCACGGTATCCCATAACCCAATTACCTGAAGAATCCCTCAAGATTCCTCCAAAACTTATCAAACCTGGGTTAGTATCAGCTGAAGCATCACAGTTTAATGTATAGCAATCCAAAGGGGGTGTGTCCATGCAATAAGTCTCAAAACCTTTTTTACTATTCGTCTCCCTGCCAAACCCCCAGTGTGTAACTTCAGCTGCTACCCCTAGAATACGGTGGTATGGTTTTATAGGGTTCAAAGATCCTTTGAACAGAATATATTTCGATCCTTCCAAAGAATCCAGCAAGCAGTCGCAAATAAAGTATCTCAAGAGATATTAAGAACAGACTCATTCTCATTTGACAGGGAAACAGGAAGCCAATCTGTTAGGGGGTAGTCAAAGAATTCATCTTTACATCCTAACTCAATCCAGACTTTGTTACTATAGTCACAATCCCTAATACAATGAATGATGGATCCAACTTGCCCACATCTACAGCACCTATCTGTGTTAACAATTTTTCTATGGGCTAAGATTTGAGCAACTGGGAGTGAGTTATGGGCACATTTCCAAAGGAAATGCTGAATTTTTTTGTGGCATCTAATCTTCCATATCCTTTTGAATAATGGATTAGTAATGCTTTGAGTTTCATCAATATTATAAGCTGCACTAACCGTGAACTCCCCATTCTGAGTATTCCCCCAGTATACTTGGTCACCCTTTGTACTATATGGAGGAACTACGGTGCTCTTACTTCATGGGCCAAACTATCATGTAATTCAAAAGAGATACAACTCAGATTCCATCTTCTGTTGCCATCCAGAATATCACTAACTTCGCAAGAAAATTCTTCTTTGTTTAATGGTCTAATAACCATATTTCTTAGAGGACCAGAGGGGAGCCAGTTGTCAAACCAAAGAAAAGTGTTCTGATCATCTTGAATTAGAACCTTCTTCCATTTATTGAAAATTTCTTCCCTTCCTTGAAAAGCTTTATTAAGCTGAGAATTTTTATGAATCCCAATTCTAACAGAGGCATTCATTGTATCATGGCATGAGGTTGATACTAGCCCCCAAATCACATAAGGCCTTGTTGAAGTATTCTTGGCTAATTGTGCATGGTATAGTGAAACTATCAAGGTCTTCCAGTTTAGGTGGAAGCATAGCATTGCACTCCTCACTAAGTGCAACTATTTCATAGTCTTGCAGCTTCTTTTTGTTAGACAAAATGTCCTTCATAAACTTCACATAGCTAGGCATTTGCTCCAGTGCTTCTGCAAAAAGGATATTGATATGCAGCTTCTTGAACACTTATAGAAATTCAGCAAACTGCCTATGTAATTTCTGCTTCTGAAACCTTTGAGGGAATGGAAGTGGTGGCTTGTATGGTGGAGGGATGTTAGAGAAAAGCTTAGATCTTGGCTTCTCCATCTGCTTTGGTTTAGGCCTCTTTTCAGGGATGAGCTCAGGTGTGTTTTCAACTTCAAGTGAGCTTTTATTTCTTCCTCATGCGTGGAAGTCTTTGCTGCTGACTCAATGACCTTTCCATTCCTCAAAGTGATGGCCTTCAAGTCTTTAGGGTTCACCTCAGTGGTACTAGGTAGTGAACCAGGTTGTCTAGAGGTCAACAGTTGAGATATTTGTCCCACTTGATTCTCCAATTGTTTGATAGACAGTGGTATTGCTCATGAACTGGTTAGTTCTCTCAGTGAGATTTGCTTGTGAAGCTGCCAGCTTTGCCATTACTTCTTCTAGATTCATCTTAGGTGGATGCTATTGTTACTGCTAAAATTATGGATTCCCTTGACCTGGGTTCTTCCAAGAGAAGTTGGGGTGATTGCACCACCCAAGATTGTAAGTCTTAGAGTATGGATTGTTGTTACCCACATAATACACCTCTTCCATTCCTTCCTCTATTATGTCCCCAAGATCACCTTTGAGTATTGTAGCTTGGAAGGAGAGCACTTGGTCAAGTTTAGCTGACAACTTGGCCAGTGCGTCTACATCATGGACACCAACTACCTTCTTCTCATTCTCTTTGTGCTCCAGTCAAAAGTGTTTGTGGTGACTTCTTCTAGTAGGTCATAGGCTTCTACATAACCTTTACTTAGAAAGGCAGCACCCGCTGCTGCATCAACCACTATCTTGGTGTGAGACCCCAAGCCTCCATAGAATACCTGCATCACTAACCAATCTTGCATGCCATGGTATAGGCATTTTCTCAATAATTCATTGAATCTCTCCTAAGCATCATAAAGAGACTCCTTATCAAATTGGGTAAAATTCACTATCCCTGTTCTGAGCTTGGCTATCTTGGAAGGATGAAAGTACTTGGTCATAAACTTTTGAGCTAATGACTCCCAATTATCAACTGAACCCGGTGGAAGGGAATTCAACCTTCGTCTAACCCCATCTCTCAATGAAAAAGATAACAACCTAAGCTTGATTGCTTCATCAGACACCCCATTGTACTTGAAAGTATTACAAATCTCCAAGAAGTTGGAGATATGCAATTGAGGTCTTCATTGGGTACTCTTGAGAATTGGTTATTCTGAACCATCTGGGTGACTGCAAGCTTGATTTCAAAGTTGTTAGCTCCACAACTGGTCTTTGAATGCTAGACAATGCATTTTGGACCCTAGGTATAGCAAACTTTCTCAAAGCCATGTGCTCTTCATTGTGATGATTCTCATCTGCCATTTTCTCTAGATCTTGTTAAGGGTTTATGGCTAATCTTCTTTCTCTTCTATTTCATCTATAGGTCTTCTCTATTTCTAGATCAAAGGGAATTAGAAGATGGCTACTAGCACTTCTCATGCACCAAAAAGATCCTTGTAGACAAGGTTAAAGCTAATAGCACCTGAGAATAGTGAAGGTCGAATCAATAACACAAAAGGAAAAATAAAACAAAAAATAACAATAAAAATATTGCTTGAGTTAACACTTAGTTAATTCCTCTAATATCAATAGGCACAGTCCTCGGCAACGGAAAAAAACTTGATGTGTGAAAATTGTGTGTGTAATGGAATAAAGTGCAAGCGTACACTATCAATGTAACCGGCAAAGTATTCTAGGGTTGTCGTACCCAAGGGACTATGTAATTGATTACCAGAGTATTATAATCACAATATTACTCAAGCGATCGAATTGTGATGAAAGCAGTTTAAAATAAGAGCAACGCAACAAAGAAAATAAGAATGAAAGCAACAGTTTAGAAAATTCAATAATTAAAAGCCTAGGGGTTCTGATTTCACCTCAATCAGTTATATTAATTTCTTAATTTCATTAATGCATTTCTAGTTCTATCAATTGCTAGCCAAGATCTCCCTAATCTATTAAAAAGCCCCTCCCGAGGTTAAAGAGAATAAGGTAGAGAAGAAAAACTCTATGAAGCCCCAAGTCTCCTTTGTCTCCACACCCTCCTTTCACCTCCTCCAATTCCCCAAGTGCCAAAAGATCCTAATTGTTAACCCTAGTTGCCTATTTATAGCTAAGAAATAATTTCTTAATCAAACTAGGATTCCTACTAGTCTATTTAGCCCAAAAGCCCACAATTTCGCGTGCTTAGACTCTTAGAGTGCCACGACACAAACCCTCTAGCGCCACAATGCCACTTGCATATTCTCTGCTCGTTTTGCTCCTTCTCTACTGCCATGACGCTAGCCCCTCGGCACCACGGTTCCAAATCCTTTGTTGTTGGTTTTTGCAGAACCACAGCACCAGTTTTCTTCTTGCTACCAATTGGTGGCGCCATGGCCCCGAATGGTTGAGGCCGCGGTGCCAACTTGCTACCCAAGGCTTCTTAGACCCATTTTCTCTTGCAACTTGTGTTTCTTGTCATTCTTTGGGCCTCTAAACTCTTCAATTCAATTTGGGATTGATTCTTTTGGTCTGAAATCTTCCCAAATCATCGCTTTATGCTCTCATTTCCTTGCCTTGCTTCCTTAAGTGCTTGGATCCGACAAAATAAGCAATTAAAGTCAAAAACACTCAATTCTTTCTCAATTGAGGACTTACATATAAGGAAATGAGATATAAAATATCTATATGAAATGCATTCATCAAGATACATAGTGGGAGCTAATGAAGAAGCCATCGGTTGGTTCCAGTTATATCCAGAAAGTAAGAAGAGATGAGCTAAACATATTTGCTTTTCCTTGAGAGAAGAGATATTTGGTGGGGAACTGACGAGGAAAATATTAAAGAATAGAAGTGGGTGAAAAGGGAATTGAGGTCATGAGGGTGTCTTTGAATAGTAGTGTCTAGCTTTTTAAGGCAAAACCAGCTGAGAAGGGAAAAGATATTTTAAGAATAAAGTTAAAAAAATTTAATGAACCATTAGTTTTAACTGTGAATTAGATGAAATTTCTCTTTAAATGTTATTTTGAAATTATTTGATAGCAAAATTATTATGAGTATTTAACTGATGTCAACCCCATATTATAAATGTTAATTTAGGGTTTTACTATAAAAAAAAAAAAAAAAAAGTATCTTGAACACGTGGCAAGATTTGAAATGTTGAATGAATCCAACAAACCAAATGCAGCAAAGTAAGGTGACATTTCGCCCCTAAACGTGATTGAATCCCGGTCCATAGAAATGTAAGGTAGTGGCCTTAATCTTCCTAGAGTTAAGAACATGAATTCTGTAATTTCTATAATTGTGCATTAATAGTGGTGCAATCTATATCCTCTCTCTTTCTCTTTTCATTCTTACTATATCACTAAAAATGTCTATATAAAAAATTCATTTCATAAAGTTAGTGTTTCTCTCGAGATGAGCCAACACTAGGGGCTAAATCAAACATTTAGGGGTTCTTTTCACACACCTCACCTTTTCTTATTCTTGAAAACACCCTCCCCATTTCTCTCTCTTTCCTATCCCCTATTGCACCATTTCTCACACCCTCCCCACCAACCACCATTGCAAGAAACACTCCATTCATTTTGTGTTGATTTTGGGACTCAAAATCAAAAGCGGGTGTGCAAAAATAAAGTATGTTCATGGGGTTCAATTTCGGATTTTGGGAAAAAAATTTCTAAATTTTGAAAATCTAATATTCAAAACAAGTTAAATTTTAGATTTTCAAAATCAAAATTATATAAAAAGAACACATCCCAAATTCACACCCCTCGTCCAATTTATAATTCCATATTTTGAAAAGAGAAAATGTATTTCAAATTCTCAAAATCTGAAATTAAATACACAAAAAAAAAAAAGCACCTCAAATTCTCACACGTATATACAATTTATAATTCTAAATTTTGAAAAAAAAAATTGAACATATGATATTAAAAAATTAAAAATCTAAAATTATATATAGAAAGAACACACCCATATTCAATTTTCACACAAAATGAACTCAAAACAATTAAACCCACAACAAATGAGTGGTGGGGCGATAAATAGTGGTGGTGTGGTGTGTTTTCAGCGACAATCGATAATAGTGGAACAATATTAGAGATGGGGCTAGTGCGGTGTTACTTTTTTTATCAATGATAGGGGTGAAAATTTTGATGGAGATAGGAGTATTTTGAGAATTTCTTAAGGATTGGGTGTCACAAAGGGATTTCTTTTTGCACACCCCACTCAATTTTTATTATTATTATTATTACTTAACACTTTTAAAAACAATTAGGCATTCCTTCCCTCCACCATTTTTGTAGCAAAACACACCTCCATCCCCACCCCAAATCTATCCCAAAACAAAGATGAGAGATCTATGGACTAGCATCACCAAGAAGTAGAAAAGATAAAAGGAAACATTTCATTTTTGTTCAAATATATAAGACAAAAACAAGCACACTTGTTTCTATTTTTCCCTTCTATACCACTTTGAGACTTCAAGTCCTATTGAAACATTTGTGTCACTATGTAGAACTTTTTAAGAACAAGTGTATTCCCTCTAATTATAAAAGAACGTAGCGGTAGAAAGATTTTGCCTTGAGAGAGATTATTTGTTGGTGGTGCAAACTTCCTTGAGATAAAGAGGGAGATGTAAAAATCAAACCAGAACAATGTGGGGGAGGGTTGATCGGCTTTGAAGACCAGTCAATTAGCTCTCAACATTTTTTGGCTGGGTCATCAAAACTTTGGTCAAAACCTTTGAAATTGGGCAAGGCCTTTCCTTGGTGTCACAACCTCCTTCCTGCACCCCAACATCTTCCATAGCGACATAGGTTTGGACTATTTGTGTTCATGTCCTTAGAGGCCATAGTTGAAAAAGGAGAAAAATGCAGGAGAATCAAAATAGCCATATGTTTATGTGTAGAGTATTTTAAAAATGTTGAAGGTGTGTGAATAAAACATTAGGGTTTGTTAAAAGAAATGCCCAAAAAAATCCCCCAAGACACTTAGCATTAGAGCAGCTCATAAAAGGCCCACAACCAAAGAAGGCATGCAATTGCTAGGCACAATGGCTATTTCTTTTCTTACAATTAATTTTTTTTTTATTCTTATCCACTCTCAAACTAAATTTACTAAAGTATCCTTTTTGAAAAAAAACACAACCCAACCCCACTACCATAAATGAATCACACGCCACCTCTGTTATTTTTCTCTTTCTATTTGTTTTTGGTAGGTTTCTGATATATATTTCTCATTTAACTTTATTCTACTATTTCTTTACTAAAAAGTCTAGTTTGTCAAGCATATATTGTAATGAGGTTATATTATACGGTCACGTAAACAATGATAAGCACATATGAACAAATTCTTGGGGAACTATCCCAAAGTTAATTGCGGTTTAAGGGTAAGCCAAATTTTATATTTTTTATGAATTCTAATAATTTATTTGTATGAAATAATTTAAATTGTTTAAATATATTTTTTTTTAAAAGACATGTGAATTTTTTTAAGATATGTGAAATTTGAAAACATGCAAGTTTCATAAAGAAATAAGCAATGCTGATTATGAGTGTCTATGTATTAACAAAAATTTATGAAATTTGAAAGTTAGTGTATACCTTTATTTAATGGACACCAAAATGGAAAAATAAAAGGTTAATTGGTCACTTAAATAATTTGGTAATATCTAAAGAAAAAATACCTCATTAAAAATTATACCTCAGCAGAAAAAAGAGGGGGGAGAGAGTGGGAAGTTTGCGTTTCAGCATTGTTTATATATATATATTGGCTTTTTCACTTGAAAGTACGGATGGAAATTCCGCGAGTATGAGCGAGGTTCCACTCTCTATCCTCATTCTACGGTGGAGTCTCATCCTCAGCTCTATCATCAAGCGTGTCTTTATTAAAATTCTCATTCTTATCCCATAAAATAGCTATCACCCAATATCCATCATCAGACAAATTAATTTTTTAATTTTCTAATATTGATAAATTAAAAAATTAAAATAAAAAGACCGAAACATTTATTCAGTTAAAATAAAAGCAAAAACTACAATTAGTGAAATTTCAGATACTTTTTTTTTAATTAATATCGTAGTGCTTCATAATATAAGAATAGCTATTAAGTGAATGACATGTCTAATTAAAATCTAGGCCAAAGGTTGTCAAATTTATTTTGGATAGAAAAATATAAATCATATTTTTCATGGATTAGTATTTATATTTTATCATGTCAATATAATATACAGTTTTTTTATCTTGTGCCCTAGGGGCGCAGGTTAATGGTTATTAAATACTTATATGAATTAAGTAAAAATTATTGATAATGGTGATAATAAAAGGAAAAAAAATTAATGTTGTGGTCTAATTCTCTCTTTTATATTTATTGCTTCCCTTACACCTCATTAATCTTCTTTCTCCAATTAATTGCATGAATTATTATATACATTATTTCATCTATTCATTTAGGATTTATATTTTAAACTTTAGGATTTAGGAATTATATTTTAGAATTTAGGATTTATATTGTAGTATTTAAGGTTTATATTCAGAATTTAAATTTTATATTTTAGATTTTAAGATTTATATTTTAAAGTTTATGGCTTATATTGTAGTATTCAAGGTTTATATTCAGAATTTAGAATTTAAATTTTAAGGTTTAGAGTTCAAAATTTTAAGTTTATATTATAGTGTTTAAGGTTTATATTCAGAATTTAGAATTTGTATTTTAAAACTTAGGGTTTTGTATTTTAAAGTGTAAAGTTTAGGGTCTAAATTTTAGGATTTTAGGTTTACTATTTATGATTTGGTATTTTGTGATTTTAGAGTTTAGAAATTAAGATTTATATTTTAAAATGTAGGGTTTAAAAATTTTTCATTTTAGAATTTACAATAAGATTTTAATGATGAGAGAAAAATAAAAAGAATGAGATGAGAAAGTTAATGCAATTAAAAAATATATATAATAATTATAGAATTAACTGAAAGCTATTAATTACAATAACTACTGCATTATCATGTGCCTTTGGGGCACATGTTAGACGCACCCATATATACTCATAGTACCATACAATTGTCCTAATCATAAATTTATAGATACTAGGTTTTTCAATTGAGTAAATTCTTTTTTAGTATTTGTGGAGTTAACACTAATTGAGTATTTATTAAATTTTTATTATCAAATGAGTCTTTTTTATATCAGATTGCAAAATTATTTGATATCAAAATCGAACTTCTATCTATTCTTTTATTAATTTTAACTAGAGATACTAAACTACTTCCAATCTCTCTCTTTCCCTTTATGTCTCTCTACCACCTTTGATTTTATTAGACATATTTAAATTTTAAGTTCATTTAAATTGGGGAATACTATTCCCTAAATCTTAAATTGTAAACCATAAATCCTCAACCTTAAATTTTAAACCCATATAAAGCTCAATCCCTAAACCCTAAAGCAAATTCCCTTTGAAAGTTCAACCCCTATTTTAAAGCAACCTTTTCTAATTTCAACTTCTTAGACCCTAAACCTTAAATATTTAAATTTTAACCTCTAAACCCTAAATATTTTTAAATTTCAACCTCTAAACCCAAACCTAATTCCCTTTTTTAAAAATATTTTTTTGAGACACTTTTTTTAATTTCATCTACTAAACCTTAAATTTCAAGCACTAAACTCTTTTTTTCTCTCTTCCACTCTTTTGATTTTATTAGACATATTTAAATTAGTAACCCTAAACCCTAAACATCTTTAAATTTCAAATTTATATAAGTTTCAATCCTTAAACCCTAAACCTAATGCCTTTTTTAAAAAAAATTGAGTCATTTTTTCAATTTCAACTCCCAAACCCTAAATATCAAACCTTAAACCCTAAATCTTTTTTCACTCCTCTCTTCCACCCTTTTGATCTTACTAGACACATTTAAATTTCAAACTCATTTAAGTATCCTAAACCCTAAATATTTTAAAATTTCAAACCCCATTTAAATTTTAATTAAACCCTTAACTTATTTCTCATTTTTTAAATATATTTTGAGCCACTTTTTTCAATTTTAACTCATAAACCCTGAACCCTAAATTTTCAAACCTCAACCCTAAAACCTTTTTCTCTCATCTATTATACACTTTTGATCTTATTAGACATATTTAAATTTCAACCCATTTAAATTGTGGTCCATGAACCCTAAAGACTTTTAAATTTTAAACTATTTAAATTCAAGCCCTAAACCTTAATTCCCTTTTTTAAAAATATTTTTCAAGCCACTTTTAAATTTTAACTACTAAACCCTAAACCTTTTTTCTCTCCTCTCTTTCACCCTTTTGATCTTACTAGACGTATTTAACTTTCAAACTCACTTAAATTGGGGATCCCTAATCCATAATGCAGGGTGTTTGGAATATTATGTTAAATTGCACTATCAATCATGTTTACTTCTATCTTTTTGGTGCTTCAAATCACTTGCTGTTAAACATAGGGTACAACCATGGAATTTATAAGTTTTTATTTGAATATATAGTATGTACCCCATGAAATTTATCATTTATACAGGGTACTTAATAACATAGTTTATATTCCATAAATCTTTACAACATTACTATTATCACTAAATTTCTAAATGAGTTACCTATTAAAAATATATATGTCATGGAATTTATTGTTTACACTGGATACATAATAAGCAAATACCCAAAATCAGTAAGTTGAATAAGCAAATTTCTATTGATATACAGAGGACCATAAAATAAAATCCATAATTAGCATAAGCATATTTCTATTGCATAGCATAAGCAAATTTCTAAGTCATGAAATATTAAAAATATGTAGATAACATAGGGTTGAGCATTTCATGAATTTTATAGGCTTTTATTTAAATACACAGAATGTATGCCATGGAATTTATTATTTACACGAGATCCCTAATAATATAGGTTATGTTCCAAGGATATATTCATAGCATTGCTATTATCACGAAGTTTTTAGTGAGATACCTAATAAAAATATGCAAGCCATGAAATTTATTGTTTACACGGAATACTTAATAAGCAAATACCCAAAATTTGTAAGTTGAATAAGAAAATTTCTATAGATATATAGAGGAGCCATAAAATAATACCCATAATTAGCAAAAGCAAAATTCTAGGCATGAAATATTAAAAAGATGTACATAACATTAGGGTGAGCACTTTGTGAATTTTATAGGTTTTTATCTGAATACACAAATGTAAGCCATGAAATTTATTGTTTACTCAGGATACCTAATAACATAGTTTAAGTTCCATGGATCTTCATAGCACTGCTATTATTATTAAGTTTCTATTGGAGTACCTATTAAAAATATGTAGGCCATAAAATTTATTATCTATACAAGATATTGATGTAAAACAAAGCAATAAAAAACTCTAAGGTACTCCCTTAGGCATGGTACTCTCTTGAAAAAAAACTTAAAGTACTCCTCTAGGGCAAGGTACTCCCTTGACTTGTTTAGAATGAAAAATCTACGTAATATTGAAATGCATAAAATCTAAATGAACTGAATACAATGGTGCCTATTTATAGGCCATGGAGTTTCCTAAAAATGAAAGTCCTAATAGAAAACTAATTCTAATCTAGATAACAATGGAATATTTAAAATAAAATGGAAAATAAATAAGAGTCCAAATAGAATATAAAACTCCATAAATAAGCCTAATTTGACCAAAGCCCTAGAATGTTATTTTACATCATTCCCCTCGAGTTGGAAGAACTCTCCCTTGGAGAGTTGAAAAATAGTGATGTAGCAGCAGCAACTAGAAGGTGGTGATCCAAAACGGCAATCTTTGACATGTAGGAAGCTTTGACAAAGGTTCACAAAGCAGCAAAATTAAACACTACTTCTACTTCACAAGATATCTTGGAGAAGTAGTGGAAGAAACGTCATAAGCATCCTCAATGATAACTTTCTCGTGTCTAGTAGCCACGGAATAGGAGGTATGGTGGCAACCTTGGGAGACTGCAATCTACATACACAACTAGAGACAACACTGGAGGCTAAATAGGCCTCGGTAAGGTGTTAAATGCTCCACATTGAAAACAAGGCTAATAATCAAATCACTAGATAAGTCAAGTAAACATGCATTAGATCCACAAGGTGGTAAAATAAGTAAAGGCCTAAAAAGATAATCAATGATGGAGAAATGCCCAATATCATAGTTAAGTGAGAAAAGCCTAATAGTATGAAAAATAAGCAAAGGCCCAAAAGCTCTAGCATGTAACTTATTAGACGGAGGTAGGGGTGGGCATAGGTCAAGAGGGCCCGGTGTCCCGGCCCTGTCCAAAGGGTTCGGGACACAATTAGGTCGAGACAAATCGAGACTCAGGGCGGAACCGGGACGCAATTTTGTGTCTGGATGAATTTTTGGAATGGGAACGGGACAAGCAAAATCCTATCTCGAATTTTATATAAATATGTCCCGTCTCATCCCGTCCCGAAATTGTCTCGATAGGTATATACATTTGTCCCGTTTATTACTTTTTACACCCCCATTATTACTATTTACACCCAATCTTATTCTTTTTCTACATACTTTTGACACCCCTCTTATTACTTTATACACTCATTTTATTTTTATTTTTTTAAATTTAACCGGGACGTGATGGGACAAATGGATCAAGACGGGAATCAGAATGGGACCGAAACAAAACCGAGACAAGGTTATATAAAATCGGAATGAGACGGGATGAGACAAAAAAAAAAAATTTTTTTTTTGGGACGGCCCGTGCCCACCCCTAGACGGAGGTGTTGGGTAATAGTCAAGACAAATGTGCATAAGAACATAGCTACTCATATTAAAACATTAAGTTCAATGATGCACACTATAAGTAAGTTTATAATTATCACCACTCAATGCATATGTAGATCTAATGTCAACATATAAATCAAGGGCATGAGTAGTAAATGGCTCAATGAAATCTATAAGCTCACAAGAAACAAGCAAGGGTCCAAGATTAAATGGATTATGGGTTAGAATACCGTGGACTAACAAAGGTACTAAACCCAAAAACTAATATGGGGAACAACCATGGGCATACAGTGGGATAGGTTCATGATTAAGCTAGAAGATAAGTTCAAAAGGTTGACTCAATGAGAATTCATGAAAACGGAAAGATGCAGGGTCAAACGGTTTGCCAAGTGAGTATCCATGGACAATATTCAATGGGTTCTTATCGGTTGGCGAGTTAGAGAACTCAACAACAAGCAATACTAAACCCCAATTTCTTGGATTATCCCCTAAAAGACACCCAAGTAAATTACTCAACCTAACTAATCCATTTGTATGCACTTCCCAAAGAGGAAAGTCACTCCTAAAAATGGAAAGAATACATGACCGGAGACTTCTAAAAAAGTAACCCTTATACCTAACAAAATCAACAGAAGTCCTATGGTTACTGTTACATATGATGGTGGAAGTAGCACTAACTATTGAGTATGTAAGATAAGCATCTAGACCTAAAAAGGGATGAAGAATGACAACAAGAAGGCCTAAAGACCTAGACTCACTCTGTACTATGATGAACTAACCCAAAAATAGATTGAAGTGACTTGACCTATAAGAAACAACCTCAGGATAAACTTATATGAACGGGCCTAAGAAGGCACAAGAATTAGGAGTCATAACTCTTATAAAAATACTAGGAAGACTAGATAAGCCGAAGGGTATCACATAATACTCACATAAATTATCATGGGCTATAAAACTAGGTTTCCAACTAACATTTGGTCTAAGCCCAATTTGAAGAGCATCACTATGGGAGTTAAACTCAAAACCAACTACATCCAATGATTAGGTCCAACATACTACTAAGCTTGGGGATAAGGATCTTGAGCAACTGATCATGGGCTTCATTGTTTGCACACGTGTAGGGACCTACCTTGCCAAGAGGTGATGGGAGCAGGTAAGCCTAGTGTAACCCTAGGAACAATAGCAAGATTCACATTCAGCTTACTGTCTAATGATTCAACATCTTGCTTATCATTCTCCTCCTTCTCTTTCAACTGTATCCCATGATAGGGAGAGAAATCGGCACTAATTCTAAGACAAGTGGAACACTATGTTTAGGTGACAACTCTTTAGGAATCCTAACAAGTATAATATCATTAGGTTCTATTGAATTGTCCATAGGAGGTGAAATTTCTTGTGTTGATGACAATTTCTTTGACAACTCACTAGATTTAATATCATTAAAGTTCTCAACTAAATTATGTAACCCTAGAGAAGAATCTTTATCTAAAGGGCAAGGAGGCACTAATGTGGCCTTAGGAGCATCATTTGGGTTCCCACCCAATTTTCAAGAGATTCCGTCTCTTTCTTATGCTTACTCAGTCGCCTTTTGGGTGGAGTAGGATGTAAAATAATATTTTTTTTCCCGATGATGAAAAGAATATGAGTTGTCAATCTCATAGTAAATCACATTGTGGTCATGCAACTAAGCACAGCCTAAAAGAATATGAGCAACATTCATAGATAAAATGTCAAGGTAAAATATCTTCAGAATAGCTACCCAATTTGAGAGGAACTAGGAAACGCTCTTTAATTTGGAAGAACTCTACTTCAAAGAGTTGAAAAATAATGATGTAGCAACAGAAATTGGAGGGTGATGATCCAAAATGGCAATCTTTGACATAGGAAGCTTTGACAAAGATTCACAAAGCAGCAAAATTGAACACTACTTCCACTTCACAAGTTATTTAGAAGGAGCAGTGGAAGAAACGTCATAAGCATTCTCAATGATAACATGTCTCTGATACCAAATTGATGTAAAACAAAGAATAGAAAATCCTAAGGGGGTGTTTGGTAAACGGATTCATTTTGAATCCCAAGATTCATGAATCAGAAGAAATATAAATCCTAAGATTTATGAATTCTGTGATTCTTAAAATAATTTTGGTTGGCTTTAAATATTCATAGAAAACTTTTTTAAAATGTTCTTAAAAGGTCAATAAATTAGAATCCCACCCCTCCCATGGGATTCTTTTTAATGAAATTTGTATTAAAAAGAATCCTGAAAAACATATTTCCTGTGATTCTATTTTTAAAAAAATCCACACCAAACATAGGAAACAAAAAATTCTAAGTTAAAATTTTCACGATTCAAAAAAAAAAAAAATCCTTTTACTAAACACTTTCTAAGGTACTCTTAAAAAGAAACTTAGAATACTCCTCTAGGGCAAAGTACTCCCTTAACTTGCTTAGATACTCTCTGAATGAAAAATATACGTAATATTCAAATACATAAGATTTGAATAAACTAAATACAATGGTGCCTATTTATAGGCCATGGAATTTCCTAAAAATAAGAGTCCTAATAGAAAACTAATTCCAATCTAGATAACAATGGAATATTTAAAATAAAATAGAAAATAATTAAGAGTCCAAACAAAATAATAAAACTCCATAAATAAGCCGAAACCCTAACCCTAATTTGACTAAAGCCTACAATGCTATTTTACATCATGTACCTAATAAACAAATACCAAAAATTAGTAAGTTGAATAAGCAGATTTCTATTTATATATAGAGAAGCCATAAGATAATACCCATAATTAGCATAAGCAAATTTCTATTGCATAGCATTGGCAAATTCCTAGGCCATGAAATATTAAAAAGATGTAGATAACCCAGGAGTGAACACTCTGTGAATTTTATAGGTTTTTATCTGAATACACAAGATTTAGGCTGCGAAATTTACAATAGGAGTACTTAATAACATTTTATGTTCTATGGATCTTTATAGTATTACTATTATCACTAAATTTTTAACAGGGTACCTATTAAAAGTATATATGCTATGAAATTTATTATTTACTTAAGATACATCATTTATTTTATGTTAACTGTTCAAAGTAGGAAATCTGTTGGAAGTATCTTTTTGAATAGAAAACTTCAATGGCATAGGTCAAAATATCCACTTTGAAATAGCCCATAACTCACAAGAACATAATGCCCATTATGAATTTATTGTAAAAACTCATGGTGGCTAGTGTGTAAATTCAAATTTGTATATACGTATATAGTATGTCCCCACCAAGAATGTTGTAAGCAAATTTGGGTTTGTAACTGCTAGATCGATATTCAAGTGTAAAGATTAATAAATACTTACCTTCTTCGCTTACGATGGGTATTTATACTATAAGGTAAATGACAGTATTGTTATTGCGTAGGTCTCTTTATCTTACTTGGGCCAGGCCGTAAGGGGAATCTGGCCCATTTCCTAGTACTAGTCCACACGTTCACCAAGCACCGGAGGTCAATCGGGCATGCAGGTTCAGGTAAGCTGGTGGAGACAACGAATTGTATGACGGGATGGCAGTGGGGGATACCGTGTTTCTCCTCCCGTGCCGATGACTTTCTTCAAGGGTTAAATAGTAACTTTATAACTTTTTAATTGAAAATATATTCAATTTATTGACTTAAAAGGAAAATTAAAATTATTCTATGAGTTTATTTTGTTTAATTTAAAATGTGAATTTTTTAAAAAAAAATTAATAATTGTAAGATAATAAAAAAGAGTTTTTTTATAAAAAAATTTATCAACCATTGTAAAAGAAAAGTAAAGAGATAATTTTAGGGGTTTCTAGAAAAAGAATGAAATGGTCTCTTTTCCATTTGATTACTTCCCTTTACCAGAACAATTCCTAAACACTGAAACTTTATTTAATCTCTTCTTTTCCGTTTCTTTATGCTCAGTTCTATCCAATCTAAACATAAGGGATGCTAATAAGAGCAATGCATGTTAAATATGTATGGTTGGTAGTGTACTGAACATAACAATATCATGGACTAAATCCTCGCATATAACATAATAACCAGTGACGCTATTTATATATGTGCACTTACTTTTTTTATTTTTATATTTATTTTATTTTTTTAATCTATATTACTCATTCGTCTTAAAATATTTGCAGTTAAAGTTTCTGCACATTAAAAAATTATTAATTGATATAATACATTTATTATAAAACTCTTATAACTTATTTAATCCCCTCAATTTCATTTAATATAAGAGAAGGAATGAATTATTTATCTTTAATTAAATAAACATATCATATAAAAAATGATTTTGACAGAAACTTTGAAATTTAAAAATTATTATAGCTTTAGGGTATATTTGAGAGTTTTAAAGAACAAGGATCCGAATGGTATAATAAAATGGAAAAGGAAAGAAAGGAAGAAGGAGTTACTTTTTCATTGAATATATAAGTAAGTAAATGATGAAAACTATCTTTTATTATTTAAGAGTTAACTTCCACTAGGTTTTTAACTATCAAAGACCAAATGAAGAAAAGGAATGAAAATGAGGTGAGTGATGAGAAAGAAAAATTGGAATCAAAATGAGAAGAATTAACTTGTAATTTTAGTTATTTTAATTAAAATATATTTCTATGCTATATATTATACCCCAATCGGAAGTAAATAAATATTTTTAAGATTTTGGATAGAAAAGAGTGAAATAGGTTCCATCACTTTCTATTAGTTCTGTTTACTTAAAACAAAAAATTAAATAGTAAAAACTTATTTTATTCCTTTCAACTATGTTCCATCTATTCAAATATATAGCCTTAAGATTAAAAAAAAAAAAACTCAAAAATTATAAAATCCTCATACATAAGGAGTATATTTTTTTGTTTATAATTTTATTATGACAAATAACTACAAAATATAATATATACATAGAGGTGTACACAAAATATATATATATATATAGTATAACATTTTTTCATAGAAAATGATATGCGCATATTTATATTTACACATTTTTTTAGTATATTTTTATTTTTAAATGAGTTATAATAGTAAAATTATAAATAAAAAATAAAAGAAACACAGAATATAAAAAAAAGTGTAAACAAAAAATGTAAATAAAGAGACGTAAGGGTGGCCTAGGGTAAACAATTAAGGCCTTTGCTTTAGCCCCATTTTTTTTCCTTAAAAAATAGCTCTTATTATTATAACTCTCTGAATAAGATTATTTTGATTTTAATTAAAATAATTAATAAGTATTTTGTATTCTAAAAGATTAAAAAATAAATTTCAAATAAAATTATAATAATTTTAATAAATTACTTTATTTAATTTTAAAAATTCTCATAATAAAGTTGGTCTTAAACCTAATATAGCTTGGACCGCCTCAAAATATACCACCATTCTTTTCCCATAATTTATCGTCTACAGAAATTTTAACACATGATTCAAGGTTTCAACTCAAGCGTTTGTCTTCCTCTCCAAAGACGCACAACAGTGAACCGTCTCTTCAAATGCTGACTGTGCGCTTCGTGTGCCGTTTTAACACCGACTTAGATTTTTAGATTTATTTAATATTTAATTTAAAGTGAAAACAAAAGTATGCGGGTGCCATATGGCTCAAGAGACCGACAATTATCTCTTATCCCACAAAAGTTGCCCTTTGTAAAGTGATATGTCTATACTACCCCTATCTCTTTCTAAATGCCTTAACTAACCCCCCATAAGGTAAAGTCAGATTCACACCAGCGCATCGCCGAATGAGTTCAGCAAATGGACTGATATACCCTCCCACACCCGGTAATGTATTGGAGAAGTACAGATTCTCTAGATCTTTTGGGGGGTAAAAACGTCTTTTACGTTTGTGAATGGGCTGCTTTTCCGATCCATGTTCCAGCGTGCATCCTCACAAATACGCTTTTTTGAAATTTAGGATGGTACCCACAATATGGCCATGCTTTAGTTGAATATTACGAGATTGACATCTCTATGCTACTAATTAGCGAAGGATTAATTGAAATAAGAGAAAACTCTCTTTTAAGTTTTTTTTATAGTTAATTTTTAAAAAATTAATATTTAAAATTAAATAAAATAAATTTTTATATTTTAAGTTAAAAATAAAAATATTTTTTATTTATATAAAAATTATTTTTATTTTAAATTTGAAATATAAAATATTATTTTATTTTGTTTAAAATATAATTTTTTTTAAAATTAATGATAATACGAGTAGTTAAAAAAAGAGTTTTTTTCATTAAAATAATATGTGAAAGTAAATAAGAGCTTCAATGCAAGGGTGCAAAATTTACAATTATTTTAGATGATGAATAAATTCATAAAATCAAGTTAATAATTAAATTATGTATTTATAATTTATTATAATAATAATAATATTTACTTTTTATGCTGATAAAATATTTTCTTAAAGTTAATAAATGTTAGTTTAGTTGGTAAAATTAAAATTATATAAGTGAGAATTCAAATTTAAATGTTAGTCACCAAAGGCACTGAAATTTCCAGAGAATATTTCATGGAGAAAATTTGATTTGGTGTTTGTTGCTTTGTCATTTTTCTTTCTTTCTTGGCCCTTTCTTTGTTGGTGGGAAAATTTGTGTTTGGCTTGCAGAAGTGGATGACCCATAGATGTTAAATAGTGTGGAGCAGAGAAGTTTCATATTAGATTTTTTTGAAAAAAAAGAAAAAGAAGAAGAATATGAATGAGGCAATATACGATATTCAGATTCATACACAAGATTTATAAGTTAATTTAAGCTCTATGGTAAATTTAATTTCAACCCAAATGTGCTATACACTACACATGCATGCTTTTTTGTTTCTTACGAGGAATTTTGCCAAACAATTTTATGATTGGTTGTACTTTCTCTTCCTTTAATGAAAGTTTCTTTTTTTTTTTTAATAAAAAACCTTTTGAGAGAAATCACATATTTATCTTTTTAATTTATGTATAAATATGTCTTCTAAACAAATTAAAACTTGAAATAAAAGTAAAATTTAAAAAAGAAAAAAATATTTTTTATTTAAATTAATTAATAAAAATTAAATAATCAAATACATAAATGTAGAAGTGCTTTTAACATATTAAAATTATAATAAAAAATATATAAAAATATTTTTTATTTAAGAGTATTAAAAGAAAAATACTTTATTATGATTTTTACATTATTTATCTTTAAATTTAAATTAAAAATATAAATAATTTATTTATTTATAAATTAAAATAATATTTATTTGTTGATTAGATTCATCAATTTAAATTATTTATATATAAAATTAATTGAATATATATATATATATATATATATATATATATATATATATATATATATATATATATATATATATATATATATATATATATATATATATATATATATATAAGAATTAATGAATTTGTAAATAAAAAATTACTATACAGAGTCGCATAGTTTAATATTCAAATCAAAATTAATTTTTAATTAGAGGTATTTTTATAATTTGAAATTGGTGAAATTGGTTTCTACTTTTTTTTTTTTTTAATAAATATCCCCTACATGTTTCTTAAAAATTGAGATTTTTCTTTTCTATATATGTTTTTTCTTTTGCACATAAGTCAATTTAGAGAGAGACAAAAAAATAAAAATACTTTTTTTTTCAAATTAAAAAAATATATATTAACAAAAGTTAATCCAAATAAACTCTTATATTTTTAAATATAAAACTAATTTTTACTTGACACATAAATAATTAATCATTCAATTATCTAAAAAAATAATTTAATACAATAATATACTTATTATAAATGAGGCTTTTACACTCTCATTTTTAAAATCAAACTTGGCACTCTCCCAACCGAAAAAGAAAAGGACTTGATAAGTCTTTCCATTTTGAAACGTTAACTGACATTATTCATTTGCACCAAGGATAGCCTACGATTAAAAAGTTGAAATAAAGTGAAATCAATATCAATAAAGTTATTATAACACTTGTTGACTAGTCCCAACTTCAACACACTACTAAATGGCATTGTGACACATTTTTTCTTCTTTGTGGGACACTTATACTTTTTTTTTTTAAAAAAAATTATTAACCCCAGCCATGGTAAACCTAAAGATTGATTCAAATTCAATTCTTGTCAATGTCAAATAGTAAATTCTATTGTTAAACGTTTAAATTAATTAGTACGTAATTATTTTAGTTTAGTCAAATATCTCAAATTTAAACTTTAAAAATATAGCTGTATTAAAAATTTAATAATTTTTTTTTATTATCTTTATAGTCCTATTAAGTTAGAATTAAATTAGTTATATGAGTTAAAAAATTTGATAATAAATTTATGCCTATAAATATTATGATCAAAACAAAAAAGAGTTAATTTTTTCAATAAAATAGAGATTATTTATAAATCAAATTACTAAATCACATTTGTATATTACACATATTTTTATTTTATATGTCATGTAATTCTAGTAATTAAATATTTTATGGATCCTGTGGATGGAAAGTATAATTCTTATCCCCATCTCTATCATCTTTCTACTCAAATGGGAGAAATTATTATTATCCTTAGCTAAAGGTGATAAAAGCTTATAAGGATACTTACAAAAATCTCTAAAAAAAACATTACTTTTAACGAGATTTAAATTTTGCTAGATTTTACAAGTAAAATAATTTATTTTCACTTTAATACTCACTTAATCATTATGCTTACTATTTATTTCCTTTTAAATCAAGACAGAGTTTAAGATTTGGGAAAGGAAGGAACGAAAATTTGAGAGGTGAAATGTAAATTGTACATAAATTTTAAGGGTTAATATATAATAATTATATAATAATAAAAAAATTAAATTTTGAGAGATTATGGCACCCACGAATCTCCCTCTTTATACCCTTGCTTAAATTATTTATGATATAACAAAGGACAAATTGCAGAAATGTAATTATTTGAATATTAAAATGATATCTAAAATAAATTAATAGCTTATATCTCTTGTCTTGGGAGTAGAGGGATTGTGAGTACATCTATTATTGAGTGCACGTGCTTTCCACGTTTTTTGTAGGACTTGAAATATTGACGATTGCAAAAATCCTTCAACGGCGGAGTTTAGTTTTGCTTACTAATTAAATTATATATTTTTAATAATCACATGGCTTAAATATTATAATTATAGAGATATTTGGTAATTTTTCCAGCGTGTTTACACGCTTAGTTAAATGATTTTTTTATTACCCAAGTTTGTTATACTAATTTAATAATAATAAGTAAATAACATTCTTTTTAAGGAGTAAAATTTAGTTTAATAATTATTACTTTCTTAATAATTTTTTTATTAATTTCTTTATCAATTTAAATTCTTTAAAGCCGCAAATTAAAATCTCATATATATTTCCTTCTTAATTATAAAAAAGAAAGACAATTTTTTTTTTCTATAATTATAATCAAATGTACATATAACCCTCGAATCACTGCCATTATTATTACTTTTTTTATTTTTATGGAAAATCACTATTTAAGAAAATCATTTTTCTTAATTACTCCCAATTACTTTCTCGTTGTAACACACACTCCTTATTATTGATGCACAAACAGTGACAAAAAGCATTGATACGATCACCTAACTGTGGCACTAACATAATTCACCGCGGGATTTACAATTCACAAAAACGTAAAGCTAGATTGGCTATAGGAACACTCACTCTCGCACACTTCTCACCAATGTGTTCACTCTCACTAAATCTAATATAATCTTGTCAGCTTTCCTTGTTTGACTTAGCTCTTCTCCTTCCCAAGGATTTATCGATTTATCTACTTCCAGTTAAATATAATAAATTTTATTATAAATATATATTTACATTTTATATTTAAATTTTTTATTAAATTAAAATAATTTTATACTAATTAATATACATATTTGATGATTCTTGGGACTTTATTTATAATATAATAATTTTAGGTAAAAAAACTATGTAAAATATATTACAATTAAGAAATCCTAATTATAATTTTAGATAACTCAAAGATATCTATAAACTATATTACAATTAAGAAATCCTAATTATAATTTTAGGTAACTCAGAAATCTCAATAAAATATTATAATTTAAGAAATCCTAATTATAATTTTAGATAACTCAAAAATTTCTATAAACTATATTACAATTAAGAAATCCTAAATATATCATCTACAACTAGGGAACCAATAACAATGGTAGGGATTTTTTTTTTTGTTATAAAAGAATAATTAAATCCTAAGCCTCTTACATATTACTCATACCTAGTTATATTTCGGAAGCTTTCTAATTAAAACTTAGAATATTCTCAAATACATATATTTGAATAATCTCAAATCTAAGGAATTCCAATCCCATAAGAAAATCTTATGTTCCTAAAAAACAGTAAAATGATTTAACAGATATTCTCATTTTTATTTTTAATGAAAATGGATCGTTAAATGTTGACATAAACTATTAGATATATTTAATTATTCTTAGAAGAGATAATTCTATATTGGAGAATTGGACTTTTTTTTTCTTTTTTGTAAAGATTTGGCATAAATATCATTAGAAGGTGAATTGAGATTATAGGAAGGAATTAAAAAGCAACTCTTACTATATAGTCTCCTATGAACTAAAAGAATATATGTTTGATTATTTCAATAAGATTTTATTGTTTACACCAAAGTGCTTGAAACTGGAAATTTTACAAAATTCAAATAAGAAAATAAATATTTATTATTTTGTCTTAGGTGAATGGTGTTTAAGCCAATTTTTAAGTACTTTCTTTCTTGGTTATGTGATAACAAAGAAGTTTAAATACTTAAATTAAATTAATTAGTGATTAAAAATTTAATAAGAAATTCGTATTATAAATATTGAGTTATGAGAAAAAAAAAGTTGCCCCATCACGTAACAAAGTGATTAAATAGATTTTTTTTTTAAAAATAGTTTAGAATGAATAAATACAATTTTATCTTGAGGTCATTTATACGCCAAAGCATGCTTTAAGGTTTTTTTTTTTTTTTGGGAATGAATAAATACAATTTTATCTTTAGGTCATTTTTAGGTCAAAGCATGCTTTAAGTTTTTGTGAGAGATTACAGTAACCCATATAATTGCTTACCAAAACAAATTGCTTATAGTAAGATTTTTTTTTTTAATGTGATATAGTAACATTTAAATTTAAGTCTTATAAAGGAAAAAAATACAATCAACTCAAAGTTCTAAAAATATGGATAGCTTGATATATAGTTTTGAAACATAAGTATAAGTAAATATCACATAAAAAAGTGAATGGATATTTTATTGTAAAAGCTTAATCATTGAGGTGAAGAAATCAAGAAAAAAGTAAACTTTTTTTTTTTTTTGTTTGGAGATAGGACGTTGTTTGAAAATTCAAAAAGGTAATGGAATTTAATTATTCAAAAACTACAACGGTTAGTTTTGTCGTGAAGCACCAAGTCGAGAGCTCAGTGGCACTACCGTTATTTCGGCGGAAATCCCGTGCACTTATGAAGAATAAAATTCCAAAAGAATCTGACCCCACCTATTACCTACAGTAGAACGAGCTAAAAACTCTCCCGCAACCAACAACAGTAACTTCACTTTACGAAAAGGCTCTCACGTACTCTCTCTGCTTAGCTTTTCTTTGCTGCTAAGTAGCTTACACTTGCAGATACTCTTTGTCTCTCTCTCCCATTCTTCCTCTGCCATCTCTCTCCTTCGCTCCTCTAGGGTTTCTGCTCTGCTGGGGTTTTCTCCTCTGGTTCTATTTGTAAGCTTTTCTTCCTCAATGCGCTTGATTTTCTTGGTATTCTGTGTTGCATTTTTGCTCTAAGAATGTATCAATTTTTGGATTGCAGATGTTGGAATCAGAGGCTTAGCATTGTCTTTTAGCTGGTACTTTTTCTGTTTTTTTTTTTTTTTTTTTTTTTCTTCATGGAGTTTTTGCTTCAGATTGTTGATTGATTTATGATTCTGGATTATTACTACTCTGACTGCGTGTGTTTGTTTGTTTTCCTCGACAGGAAGACTGAGTCTTTCGGATTCTTGGAGTTTGATTTTAGTCTGAGAAAATGTCGTCCAGGGCTTCCACTTCAGACCAGCAGCCGCAGCAGCCGCAGAGGCGGATCATGCGGACGCAGACTGCTGGGAACCTTGGAGAATCGATATTTGATAGTGAGGTTGTTCCTTCGTCCCTTGTTGAGATTGCACCGATTCTTCGTGTTGCTAATGAAGTTGAAAAGACCCATCCAAGGGTTGCTTATCTCTGTAAGTTGATTGCACCTTCTGTACTTTCTTAATTTTTGGTTTCATGCATACAAAAAGTTATGGTTGTCTATTGTTCTCACTTGTCTGACTAAGTGAAATGTATTTTGTGGGTTTGATGTTTAACGTTGATTAGGCTCATGTCTTTTGTTGCATTTTATCTAGATCAGCATGCGGTATTCTTCGTGATCTAAAAGGCTAATCTTTGTGTTTGTGCTTATCTGATTAATTTTGTTCGCTTGCTTGCCTTTTATCTACCTGCTTAGGGGAGTAACTTTGTGCACGAGCATGCATACGAGAAAATTTGGTATTCAAATTGATGTTGTCATTTCTCCCTGTTCTGCATGATGGTTGCTGAGACTTGTCTTCAGTGTTTTTTAGATTTTAGTTTTACTCGGAGGCGTGGATTATGTCTTTTAGTTTAATGTTAAATTTCTAACAGTATCATTGCGAGGCATACTGTTGAGCTTGGCACAACGTATCATCTTTTAATTTCTTCTATTGTTTGTAATGTTAGATGTGTACTTATTCCATTCTTGCGAATAGTTACAGATTTATTAATTTCTGAAAGCAGTCTCAGTGGACGAATGTAATGTTCCTGCTTATCAAACATTTGACAGGATTTGGAAATAACACCTTGTAAACATTTGACTAGATGTCTATGATACTTTTCTTTCTTTGTTCAAGTTGATTTATTATACACAAAGTTAACTGACTATTTCTTCCTGCTATTTATTTTCTTACTCTCCTAGTGAAAAGTGTTCTATTATAAAACAAAATTATCTTACACATTGAATAAGAATATCAACCATTTGGTAATGCATTTTCATTAGTATAATTGATCATCAAATTTAACTTCTATATTACTGTTTAAGTGTTTATATGGTGTGAACCAGAATGGTTTTTTATTTTTATAATCTGTATGTGAAAAATGTGTGTTAAGGGCCGATAATTTATGATCATTTAAAAAATTATCCTACACTTGCATTCTGGGGTATTTACGACTTTTGTTCCTTCCCTTTGCATGTTTCTGGTAATTTAATTAAAACAATTGGTTTTTTGTGTTGTTGAACAGTGTAGTCACAGATTCCTGAACTTGTTAATCTTAGGGAAAAGGACCCCAAGATTTGAATTTGGTAACAAAATGACAAATGATGTGACCATTTGATCTTTATTCCTAGCTTCTCAAACCTGGGAATAATCTCCCACATTCTAACCAGTGTATTTTGGCAAATTACTGAAACCTTTATTGGCATGATTCCTGTTTGTGAAAATGTTTCTTCATTATTTTTTGGTTGCATGACTGTCATTCTTTACCAGTGATGTATGCAATTTTTTCTTGTAGGCCGGTTCTATGCCTTTGAGAAAGCTCATAGGTTGGACCCAACTTCGAGTGGTCGTGGTGTACGGCAATTCAAAACTGCACTTCTTCAACGCCTTGAAAGAGTAAGTATTGAAATGTTTTCTCTGAACAAGATATAGTTAGTATGATTGTTGCCAATATCTCCTTGTTAGTTGCTAGTATTCACGTGTGACTTGGCATTCCCAATGCATGCTAATGTATTTGCAGTTGCCACCCATATATGGATATCTGCATTTATTTATAGGTATGGGGTGCCTTATCTGAATCTGGTTGTTAAAGTTTGAACCATGAAAAGTATGTGATTTAGAATGAGAGTAATTTAATTGAGTTCGTTGATCCAAGAATTATGGATTTAATTTTTTTGTTGTTGGTTTGTTGTTAGGGTACTTGATTTGGGGATTTTGATTTGTAATTTTGGGGTCCTTATTATATATTTAGATAAGTTATCATTGTTGTAAATTCTAGTGGTTGGTTATAGTTTCATTCCCCCTCCTTTTCACTTATTCTGAATCTTCTTTCTGAATTTATCAGTTACAAACAATTTGTCAAATCTGGAGTATTTCTGTCCTTGTTCTTCATCAATATGTCACTGGAAGAGTACATTTAACAAGCTCCTTGGCACTGTTTTTAGTAATCGAAATGGAAAGCATATATTATGATTTTAAACATGGACTGAAAAGTGTCTATTGAATTCTGTCACTGAAGCATGCAAAATTTTTTATATGCATTAGAGGAAAGTGTCATGTTGATTGCTGCCCTGGTTAGATGAATTTTTGAACGTTGTAAAAGCTCTAAGCTTCTAGCTCCATCCACTTTGGAAGTCATGTAGTCAGATATTTCGTTTCCATGTTAAAGGTGAACTAGATATGAATTTAAACTATAAAATCTCCTGAAGAGCTTGTATATGAACCCTTCTGCTTATAGAATGAATAACTGCTCGTATTAAGATCTTAATAATAATGATCGAGGCCTCTATTTTATATGAAAATATTTCATGTTAATCATGTTTATTTCTTGTTATCTCGCTCCATCTTAGGAAAATGATCCAACACTCAAGGGAAGGGTTAAAAAAAGTGATGCTCGTGAGATGCAGAGTTTCTATCAGCATTACTACAAAAAATATATCCAAGCCTTACAAAATGCTGCTGATAAAGCTGATCGGTAGGTTCACTCAGTAATGTGCTATATGATTTTGTTCACTGGCTATTGCATGACTGACGTTGAATTTGTCTACTTTTCAGTGCACAGCTAACCAAGGCATACCAGACTGCTAATGTTCTGTTTGAGGTTTTGAAGGCTGTTAACATGACACAATCTATGGAAGTTGACCGAGAGGTTACTTTTTCATCCTTCTTTAGACTTTACTTTCCTATTGGTGTTCCATTTCCTTCTATCCAATTTATTTGCTATATTTCTAATTGAATCTTATTTTTAGAATTTTGAATGAATTTTGCTGGTTGTGACATGTGTGATTGATATCCTGTTGACACTGTAATAGATTTTGGAGACTCAAGATAAAGTTGCTGAAAAGACAGAGATCTTAGTCCCTTACAATATTCTTCCTCTTGATCCTGATAGTGCAAATCAGGCAATCATGAGGTTTCCTGAGGTATATCCCTCAGTTTCTTGCATGCATATTTCTGTCCGCTTTTATATCTTTACTGCAATTTGATCAAAATATTTATAATTGTTTACAGATCCAAGCTGCTGTGTTTGCCCTTCGTAATACTAGGGGGCTTCCCTGGCCTAAAGATTACAAGAAGAAAAAAGACGAAGACATTCTTGATTGGCTTGGAGCAATGTTTGGTTTTCAGGTATGGGGCAAATGCAAGATGCTTCGTTTTACTATGCATTTGAGTCTTCCAACAATTTAGCAAGAAAAAACTTAATGGTAACTATTGAATGTGATTAAGGCTGTTTACCATCTGTTGTTTTAATATATATCTATGCAAAATGCAGAAGCATAACGTGACAAATCAAAGGGAACATCTAATCTTATTGCTTGCAAATGTGCACATAAGACAATTTCCAAAACCTGATCAACAGCCAAAGGTTAGTTTCTACGTGGATAATTAATCCCTTGTTTCCTTTTGCCCAAGGAAAATCATATTTAAGTGTTACTCTCTTTCCTGTTTACCTATTGTTTTAATTTGAACATTATGGTTGATCGCTAATGCATACAAACAAGGTTTCACTGTCTTAGAAACTACTCTACTGTAGTATCCAGTTTATGGCTGCTTGGGGATGGTGCTCTTCTTTCTCTACATTTAGCGTTGCACACTTAAGGCTAGAGCTTTGAGAGGTGTTCAATATTATGTTGCCTCTAAAGCTTTCACTCTCCTTATTAATAGACGAAATTGAAGCCTAGTTTGGATGTTTTATGTTGATAATTCCCCATAGCATGTGGGGAGGCGGAAGCATCTAATAATGATAAATTGATAATGCATTCTTTGTGTTAAAATTGGTTTTTCTTGACGCATCATACTCCTACGGCTGAGTATTTCTTTTGTTTTCTTCCTTCTATTTCATATAAATGATGGTCTTCTGGCTTCATTTGCAATCTGAACTGATTTTGGAAGTTATACACCATGCTTTTGTTGCTTCTCAGCAGTTCATTCTGATGACATGTATCTTGATGATATTTTACTTAGATGTCAAAATATTATGCAACAAAACATTTCTTTTGTTTCATTCATTCTAGTTGGTGTTACTGTTAATTAAGTGTTTCCTTCTGGCTTTATTTGTGATCCCAATGCTTTAAAAGTTGTGCATTATGCTTAAGTTGTTCATTCTTAGGACAACACATCTTCTGGATCAGTATATCATGCAGCAAAATTTAAAATGTCATTTTGTTTCCATCCTGATATATTGTGTGAATGATTTCCTTTTCCTTCTGGCTTTATTTGCAATCTCGTGGGTTTAAAAGTTATGCGCTGTGTTTATGTTGTTTCTGTTCATGTCATTCTGATGACAATGTCTATGGAACCATATGCTTGTCAAATGTCAACTTATTTTTTTTCATCAGGATTTTCCATAAGAATGCATGTAGCTATTTATGTTTGATGTGGTACTGACTTGTATATGTTATTTGCTTAGTTGGATGAGCGTGCATTGACAGAAGTAATGAAGAAACTTTTCAAAAACTATAAAAAGTGGTGCAAGTATTTGGGTCGGAAAAGTAGCCTGTGGTAAGAGTTTCTGTTCTCATACTGTTGAAAGATATCTTCTGTTTTTCTGATTAGGAGCTGTTAGTTTAACTTCATATCGTGATATGGAAGGAAGACATTGAAATTGTTCCCTTCCTTTCCTTGGGAGGCCAGGGGATGTTAAATAACTAGAACGGATACTTAAATTGAGATTTGAATTTTGGATTTAGTATTTGGGCTTCTGACCAGTTACCTTAAATTCTTTGTACAGTTTTCCAAAGAAACATGTATTATTTGGTTTTGTATGTGCCATACTCATAAATGGATTACAGGTTACCAACGATACAGCAAGAAGTGCAACAGCGTAAATTACTATACATGGGTCTGTATCTTCTGATCTGGGGTGAAGCTGCCAACTTAAGATTCATGCCAGAATGCCTTTGCTATATATATCACCACGTATGTTTAACTTGAACTATTTTATGTGATGTTATTTTATATTCCGGGGCCATGCTTATATGTGTGAATCTTTCTTCTGTTCGGCAAGAGTTTCAACTGTGGTGGTGGAATTTTTTTACTTTACATAGGAAAATGAGCCTCATAGATTGATCTTGTTGCCTTGTTCAAATTTTTTATGTTGCATTTGCAATGAGAAGTAACACTGAAGTGGAAGTTGGTACATGAAACTAAATGGGTGACCTCATGTGTGTATGTCTGTGTGTCTATTGCCTTTTCATTTCTTCCAAGGAATTTTTTAGGTTAGGGAAATGACGGGCAAATGGAAAGGACAGTTAATTACAAATATTTACTGGGATAGAACTAGTTAATGTTTTGCTCTCTGTATAAATATCATTCTTAGACTATTATGCCCTATATAACTAATTGGGTGATCCTTTGCATGTGTTGCACTTCTGGCCATTTATCCATTCGTTATACAATCTTCTTTGTATTGTTTTTTCCTTTTTTAATGGTGAGAATGTTTCAGAAATATGCTATTTTTACCGAGTGGCTTCTTTGAGAAACGATCCTTGTTTAAATCTAAAAGGAGAGGTTTTGCTTTCTGATGTTGGAAACTAAGCAGGATTAGAAGAAGAGCTATCAGTGGCTTACAAAACTCCCTTGTCCTGCCTGATTCATTTGAGACGATCCAATTGAGATAGACATTATTTGAATCTTGAAACATATACAAAATTTGTTTGATTCTTATTAATATTTTGTGCCCAAGTGATACAAAATCTGCTTGAAGTTTTTGTGTTGTGTGACACACGCACACACGAAATGTGCTGTTTACGGCCATTCATATTGTGTGATGAAGTTTAATGTTATGATATGTTTGTATCTATGTATGTGTATGCATTTATTCATTTATTTGTGATATTTGTTATTTTGGTGTATGCTCACATGGGTATTGGGTCCTGCTCTTGTCATGTGATCGATTTATTTTGTGATTGGATGAGATCCTTTGTTGGGTTAATTCTCTTCCAATTTGTTAAATGTTGACGTTTTGTGGTTCTTGTAGATGGCTTTTGAATTGTATGGTATGCTTGCTGGTAACGTGAGCCCAATGACAGGAGAAAATGTCAAGCCAGCTTATGGAGGTGATGAGGAGGCTTTCTTAAGACTAGTTGTAACTCCTATCTATAACGTGATTGCAAAGGTGCATTGTGCCACTGTTTATTGTCTTTTCCTTCCTTTTTTATTTTTTTTCTTCCTGGAAGCACATACAAATATATAATTCAGTTTTATAATTTTCATGTTGGTTATCTCTTAAACAAAATTAATGGTTTTCTGTTCAACAGGAAGCTCAACGGAGCAAAAAGGGGAGGTCAAAGCATTCACAATGGAGGAACTATGATGATTTAAATGAATACTTCTGGTATTTAGAATTTTATTCCTTTCCTGTTTATTATTTATACCTGTCTACTTATTAATGTTTCATGACACAATTGCAGGTCAGTTGATTGTTTCCGGCTAGGTTGGCCAATGCGTGCAGATGCTGATTTCTTCTGTTTGCAAGTGGAGGAAACTAGTTTTGATAAATCTAATGTAAGCAGCAATTACAATCCTTGTTCTTTCCAACTTGATCATTAGATCCTGTGAATATGGCTGCAATTTAGTGTGTATTTATATGTATATGCACATATATGTTATATATATGTGCGCACGCCCTTATTCTGCAGGGTGGATGTAGTGGGAAATTAGTCAGGCTTCTGTTAGCATCATAATCTAGTATCTCTTGTAGGATACTGGTAGTGTAATATTGTGACTTCTCTTGGTTTCAAGCTTTTGGGTGATTTGGACTTAAAAAGAACTTTCTGGACTGGTAGTTGTTGAGTTTCAGATATAATTTTGTTTCTTTGCTGAGGCTTTTTTTTTTTGTAATTGTAGTGGTTTCCCTGTATTCTCTTTGTCATGTTGGTATGTTTGGAAAGTAAATGTTGGTATTTACTGGTGGATTACTAGTGATGAAAAAGGGAAGAAAAGTTTTTTATGCTTAATTTTGATATTAACTAAAAAAAAATGAAAAAAAAATGTGTAATCTGTATTTGTAATACTTCTATTGCCTTGTATAAGTGATTTTTGAGATCATAAGCGCTGAAACTCCATGGTATTTGTATGTTAAGCGTTGCTATAATTTAATTTTCAGGATAACAAGCCTGCTGCAAACAAGGACAGATGGGTTGGAAAAGTCAATTTTGTTGAGATAAGGACATTTTGGCATATTTTCAGAAGCTTTGATCGCTTGTGGAGTTTTTTCATCCTGTGCTTGCAGGTAATTCCTTTCTGCATTTCCCCCTCCCTTCCTTTCAATGATTTGCCAAATAAAGATTCACTTCTGAAAATGGTTAATTCAAATTTAGGCTATGATCATTGTTGCTTGGAATGGGTCTGGGGATCCAAGTGCAATCTTCAATGCTGATGTATTCAAGAAGGTATTGAGCGTGTTTATAACAGCAGCCATATTGAAGCTTGGGCAAGGTAAGTAAAGGCTAATTTAACAATATATATATCCTTTGTGTAATTATAGGTAATGTTAAACTCGTAAACTTGTGCATTATCCTTATTTGTGGTCAGTTGTTGCTGAGTGCAACTGGTACTTGCTGTGCTTAGATGAAACACTATAATATATACAGAAAAATGCAAAAAAACTCTGCAAAATATCATAAATATAAAAAACAAAATTAGAAACATATTTAATCGAATAAAATCCATCAAAGTCTCATAAAACATAAGCAATAAGTTCGTAGAAAATAAAGTAACAATACTAACAATCAAGAAAAAGTTACACAACTTAAAAAGTCAAGACAATAGACATAGAAATAAGAATAAATTAAAATTATAGATTATTATCCTCTTCCTACTCTTACAAAGAATTAAACAGCAAACAAGTGAAATTGAAAGTTGCAATAGGGAAAGAAAATTATAAATAACTGATCTTACACTTCAAGAAACAAATTAAAATGAACCATACAAAAGTTTCAATGACGAACCACAGATTAGGTGCCTCTGGTTGGATCCTCCCAAAAAAAAGAAAAAAAAATACTCAAGAACCCCATATCCATTATAATCCACCATACCCCCACCACCATAAAACTGCAAAAATCGGATAGTGAAAGGCAGTTTGGCCAGAATCTACCACACCATACCGCCATGGTTTTTTGATGACACTGTTTAGGTGCCTCTGGTTGCCTTATTATTTTTACCATACTACTTATGTTAAAAAGTTCCCAACATTTTAAGGTGAGCTGGGGCATGGAGCAACGCACTTACATACTTGCCTCTCACAGTGTCACAGGTGTTTTCTGTTGATGTGTGTAACATAAAAGCCAATAACCACCTACAAGCCTTTTTTTTATTAAAAATAGAATAGCAATAAAAATAGTGTTCACACTTATTACCTTGGTTATGTTAAAAAAAAGGACGGGAGATCCTCAATGGAAATTATGTTACACACATTAAATCCTGAAACACCATTTAATCCTGTAACAGCAAATGTGGCAGCAATAAAAATATAATATCAATACAAAATAGAAAAGCAATAAAAGGAGGATGAGTATCCGTTTTATGCAAGAGAATACATAAAAAAGACTACCATGTGCCCAGTAAATCTAGCGATGAGTTTGCACTGTTACCTATGCTCAAGATTTATGTTATCTGAAAAAATAATATAATTGATTAATGAAGTTAATATTTATTTGCTTTATCGTTTATCCCCTTTTGTTTGTATTTTTTCTGCTGAAAATGGTTAATATTTTAGGAACAGTTTTCACTGTGGAAATAGCTTGTGGTAATCCTTTTTTGTTTTCTTGGCAGCATTTCTTGATGTGATCCTCAGTTGGAAAGCACAGCGGAGTATGTCTGTTCATGTTAAGTTAAGATACATTCTTAAAGTTGTCTCAGCAGCAGCATGGGTGATTATTCTATCAGTTACTTATGCGTATACTTGGGAAAATCCTCCTGGATTTGCTCAAACCATCAAAAGTTGGTTTGGGAACAGTTCAAGTCGTCCTTCATTGTTTATTTTGGCTGTTGTGGTATACCTGTCACCAAATATGCTAGCTGGAATATTGTTTCTATTCCCATTCATCCGCCGTTTTCTTGAGAGATCAAACTATAGGATAATAATGCTAATGATGTGGTGGTCACAGGTAGGCAAAAGAGCAACCTTTTCTTTGTGCATTTTTTGATCTGGTACTCTTAAGTGGTAGTCATTTTCAGCTGTTGTAACTGAGGCAAACAGTTTGCAACTTCATTTTTGTTATGCCTTGTGATTGGCAGCCTCGTCTCTATGTTGGCAGGGGAATGCATGAGAGCACGTTTTCCCTGTTCAAGTAAGAATATAGAATTAAAATGCATGAGAGCACAATGTTAAGCCTTGGATGCTGTTAATGTGTTGATGTTTACATTTTCAGGTATACAATGTTCTGGGTCCTCCTTATTGTGACAAAGCTGGCTTTCAGTTACTATATAGAGGTGCTGCCTTATCATTAATCCTAAAAGTTAAAATACTATTATATTTTATTATTATCAGACATCTGGAGGAATGGTTTATCTTCTGTGAAATAGTTGCTTAATATTTACTACCCATAGAGACTTAGTATACCGATACAAACTTGTGAAGTGAATATATTTAATTTTCACATAATCGTTTCATTTTGGGCCTTCAGCCTTGTTAAGATTTATCTGCAGTTTTAATCAGGTTTCTGGAGCAGTGCTTTATACTTTAATGAATTAGTATACCGATACAAACTTGTGAAGTGAATATATTCACGTTTTGCTTCTTCCTTCTTTTTTTTTTTTTTTTTTGGCCATATTATATTTGACTGCAGTTCAGTCTTTTTTCTTTAGAATAAACAATGAAGTTTCTTATTCTAAGTGTCTGTTTCTTTTGTAGATAAAACCTCTAGTGGGCCCAACAAAAGCTGTGATGAGTGTTAGAATCACGAATTTCAAATGGCATGAATTCTTTCCCCGGGGTAATACGTGTGAACACTATTTTTATTGCTATTTCATTTTTTTTAAAAGGTTTTTTCACATCGTTGTTGGCTTTGCAGCTAGGAACAATATTGGTGTTGTAATTGCACTTTGGTCTCCAATTATGCTGGTATGTTTTATAATACCATTATTCGTGCGTCCCTTCTAATATCTTGTGTCATAATGGTCCAACTCCATTTTCTCAGGTATACTTTATGGATATCCAAATTTGGTATGCCATATTCTCTACTTTATTTGGTGGTATATATGGTGCATTCCGTCGCCTTGGAGAGGTTAGTATGTCATCTATGCATATGATGATTTCAATAATGGCATGTTGGATCCTTTATATTTCATACTTTTTTTTTGAACATAATATGGGCGGGATTCCATATTTCACTTGAATTTCTTCCAAATTGTACTGGAAAGTAGTTATGTAGGGTTATTCCATGTCAAAATTCTGTGAATATAATATGCTTTTGATTGGCTTTATCTGATCTCAAAATTTTGCTTGGAGATATCTAGCATAATAGTATTGGAATTCATTTTGTAGATATTCTGATAATGCACTCTATTCCTTGCATGTTTTGTTGCTTGCATAAAGTGAATTATTCATGTTTTCCATGGGCATGGTATTGTACTTTTAATCAGATGAGACAAATTCATGTTACAAAATGGTGCTTTGGTCTTTGTAGACAATTCATGTAGATTTTGCTGTTTCTTTTAATTTTTTTATGTTGGGGAGTGGCTAGGCCTTCTTTTTATGCTTCTCATCTTTCTGTCGTTGTGTCACTTGTATTTCTGGAAGAATATCCCGATCACTTGTCTCATTTATATTATGCAACATCCTTAGTGATTGCATATTTGTTGTTGGCTGTCCTTTGTATCTGAGCTGTATGGTTTTGACTACTTTTACTCGTTTCAGATACGAACACTAGGAATGCTCAGATCTCGTTTTCAATCATTGCCTGGTGCCTTCAATGCCTGTTTGATTCCAGAGGAAAATAGTGAGCCAAAGAAAAAAGGATTGAAAGCCACTTTATCTCGCAGATTTGCTCAGGTCAATGATTTTAACTAACTTTCTTGAGCTTATGATTACGAATTGCAACTCTTTCTTTGTTTTGTTTTTTTAATTTACATGGATAATTGATTCAGATCCCATCTAACAAAGAGAAAGAAGCTGCAAGATTTGCACAGTTGTGGAACCAAATAATCACTAGTTTTAGAGAAGAAGATCTTATTAGTGATAGGTAATCAATCACATCTACAAGTTTATGATTCTGGATGTGTCTTTCACCCTGTATATATTAATAAAGCACCATATTATTTCTGGAGTAGTATTTTGAGGAAATTGTATTATTCAGGGAAATGAACCTCTTGCTTGTACCATATTGGGCTGATCGTGAGTTGGATCTTATCCAGTGGCCCCCATTTCTACTTGCTAGCAAGGTTTGTTTATCTTCTCAATTCATGAAATCTATTAACTACTTGTCTGTTTTGTAACCGTGTATCTTCTCCATAGATCCCAATTGCATTAGATATGGCTAAGGATAGCAATGGAAAGGATCGAGAGCTGAAAAAACGAATTGAGTCTGACAACTACATGTCTTGTGCTGTTCGTGAATGCTATGCTTCATTTAAGAGTATCATTAAGTTTTTGGTTCAAGGGGACCGTGAAAAACAGTAAGTCTCTTAAAGTGCTTTGATGTGGTTGGTTGTTTAAGTAGTTATACTTTTGGAGTGACATTATTATTTAGTATTCCTGAATGTGGTTTTTGATGTAAGTAGTTATATGTTGTGAGTGAAATTATGATGTAATTGCTGTCTTGATATTGAAATTAAAAAAAAAAAAAAGAAAAATCTTAATAAAATGTCATGGGAAACAACTATAATCCTTGCTTTTGATGCTATATCTTTTAACTAATGAGCTGACTTTTGAAATTTCCTCTCCCCCTTCAATCTGATTTTCATTTTGTTTTGCATCTATTCTTTCAGGGTTATTGATTACATATTCACTGAAGTTGACAAGCATATAGAAGCTGGTGACCTAATAAGTGAATTCAGGATGAGTGCTCTTCCTAACCTCTACGCGCTATTCGTTGAACTCATCAAATATTTGGTAATGTGCAAAGGCTCTTTTCTGCAATTGATTTCATTTAGTTTCTCTTACAGCATCGTGGTCAAAGCCTTACTATCAATTTAAATGGTTGCAGTTAGACAATAAACAGGATGAAAGGGATCAAGTTGTGATTCTATTCCAGGACATGCTGGAGGTGGTGACAAGAGATATAATGATGGAAGATCATATATTTAGGTGATACATACCTTAGTTAAATAGTTCAACATGTCCAATTGTTTTTTATTCCCTCATTAATTGTGATTGTATTATCATTGTTTTTTTGGATAGTTTGGTGGATTCAACCCATGGTGGATCTGTACATGATGGTATGCTCCACGGGGAGCCACAATACCAGTTATTTGCATCTGAAGGAGCTATAAGATTCCCGATTAACCCAGTGACTGGTGCTTGGACAGAGAAGGTTTGTCAGACATAGTATGTTTGGGGAAATATAATGTAAAGTTCATTCCTCATGGATTCTCCACATATTTTTTATTTGCAGATCAAACGACTTTACTTACTGCTTACCACAAAAGAATCTGCCATGGATGTACCGTCTAACTTAGAAGCTAGAAGGCGCATTTCTTTCTTTTCAAATTCATTGTTTATGGACATGCCAACAGCACCAAAAGTTCGCAATATGCTTTCATTCTCGTATGTTTTCTCTTATACCCAAATTCTTGGCATGTTGTCTTGTTAAACCTTATAATTTACAAAACAGTGAAGTTAAGCAAAACCATGTATGAATAATATTAATAGTACATAATATGCACCTGTCTCTTGCAGTTTACTTATGGCCGTTTTAAGGATTTCTAGCTCTTTAAAATATTTGTGTACTATCGTGAGCAAATTTTTTGCTATTATATTGTTATGAAACCATGCCAAGATCGATCTTCAATTTTAGTTTGCATTCTTTAGGGAACTTTTAAGGAATACAAATTTCTTGGAAGAATCCCAAAGTAAAAAAAGAGACTGCATTACTTGTTAAAATGTGCTGAAGACTGTACTATTTTCTATATATTTATGCCAGAATTGATGGTTATTTATGCAAAAAAGTTATTTGAAAGTAAGAAATCCTAATCAAGTTAGGTACCTGTTCATTTGTTTTTTCTTGTTATGTATGCTTTTGTTTGTAGGGTTTTAACACCATACTACACAGAGGAGGTCCTGTTCTCCTTGCGTGAGTTGGAATCACCCAATGAAGATGGTGTTTCAATACTCTTCTACTTGCAAAAAATCTTTCCAGGTTCACCCTTCCCTACAAATCACAATCCTTGATAAGTGTAGAAGTCTTATGGATGGGTACCTATGTTTACCTCTTTAACTTATATAATTACTGATGCACAGATGAGTGGAACAACTTTCTTCAGCGTGTGAATTGCACTAGTGAAGAGGAGCTTAAAGGAAATGACGAATCAGAGGAAGAACTTCGTCTCTGGGCTTCATATAGAGGCCAAACATTGACTAGAACTGGTTTGCTCAGCTCTGTCTCTTTCTGCACACACTGATGCACATTCAAGTGTGTTAATACTCAATAATTAACATAGAATTCTGTTCTAGCCTCGGCATGTTAGCTGTTTCTTACTTAACCATTTAATTGATTGAAGTATTCTTACTGATGCAGTAAGAGGTATGATGTACTATAGAAAAGCTTTGGAACTTCAGGCTTTTCTTGATATGGCTAAAGATGAAGGTAACTGGTCCTTCTCTTGGGGTTATTCAGTGAAATATCATCAGATGTACTTTGATCATCATTTTTATTAGTGATTGATTGAAACTGTTAGCTTTGAAACTATTTGTCGTATGAATTGGTTTTTTGTTTTTCTGGCTGAAATGTTGTGATGTGCAGATTTGATGGAGGGTTATAAAGCCATGGAGAATTCAGATGATAACTCAAGGGGGGAAAGGTCATTGTGGACACAGTGTCAGGCAGTTGCTGATATGAAATTCACATATGTAGTATCATGTCAACAATATGGGATAGACAAACGATCCGGTGCTGCTCGTGCACAAGACATACTAAGACTGATGACAACGTAAGTGTTCAAGCTTGATAATTATACTAACTTTGATGTGGCATTTATTTTATCTCATCTTGGGGAGTTCAAGCTTGGTGCATCTATTTTGCTTTGGCAGATACCCTTCACTTCGCGTGGCTTATATTGATGAGGTCGAAGAACCTAGCAAAGACCGACCCAAAAAAATCAACAAGGTTTATTACTCTTGCTTGGTGAAGGCTATGCCAAAATCCAGTAGCTCTTCTGAGCCTGTGCAGTATTTGGACCAGGTGACCCTTTGAGATTTTGACAAATGATGCCTGTAAAATCATCTCATTTTTCCTACTACTAGTATTATTTGGGAGTCTGCTATATTGTTGTCCTTATAAATAGTATAACTTAATGTCATATTTGTAAGCAGCACAGGTTTGTTTAATTTGAACAGTAGTAATTGGGCTTTCTGAATGTTCATTTGACATTTTGAGATTTACTCGATAAACCCCAACTTAGACTGTTGTAGTATGGTTCAGCTACTGACATGACAGCCATACCCTTAATTTATGTGATTTTATGAACATGTTTCTTTAGGGGGGCTCCCTGATATATATGCAGAAGGACTGGAGAGTTTGTTCTATTGAAGACTGGTTTTACTTTGTGCATCTGTCACCATGCAGGACAATTTGTCTTTATCATCCTTTACTTTGTTGCTTTCTTCTCTCAAATAAAGTATTCTTTTATAAAAATTTCATGAATGGTGAATTTTGTTTTTGTGATCCTTGTGGTCACCCATGCAGAGATGAATAAACTCTGCAACATTTTAATGTATTTCTCAAGTCCTTCGATCTTATATAAAAAACATAGGTTTCTCTCATTGAGTGTTTTTAATTACTCATATACTTTACTTTCAAGTTGGTTAGGAAAGTGATCTGTAGTTATTGTATCATTAAATCCAATTCTTGTGTAGAACTTACCGATTTTCATTCGATTGTCTTTGTTAGGTCATTTATAAAATAAAACTCCCTGGACCAGCTATTTTGGGTGAGGGTAAGCCTGAAAATCAGAATCATGCCATAATGTTCACACGCGGAGAAGGCTTACAAGCAATAGATATGAATCAGGTAAGTTGGTCATACCAAAGAACTTGCTATTATAAGGTTTTATATCATGCCAAGTAATTGAGGTGTTCCTTTTATAGGATAACTATATGGAAGAAGCTTTGAAGATGAGAAATTTGCTGCAAGAGTTTCTTAAGAAGCATGATGGTGTGAGGTACCCTAGTATTCTTGGACTCAGGGAGCATATATTTACTGGAAGGTACATCCATTTGGCTCCTTATGTGTTAATGTTTTCGTATTTGACTAACTTTTCTTGTTTCAGTTTTCTGATTGTTCTTGTTCTGGGGTTTCAGTGTTTCTTCTCTTGCATGGTTCATGTCAAATCAGGAGACAAGTTTTGTGACAATTGGTCAAAGATTGTTAGCCAATCCTCTGAAGTAAGTTCTCAAGTTTTTTTTCCTTTCCAAGTGTGGGATATTTTGTCTCCGTTAGATGATGTCCAATTCTTGTAGCTTCTATTCTTACAAGAATTTTTATGACTGCTATAATACTATCCTGTCTTCTAGCACTTTCTCTCTCTCTTAAAAAAAAAAAAAAAAAAGTTGTCCACCTTTTTCTTTTTGTTGTTAAATAAAAAAGGACTTTTCACTGCATTTTGGATTAGTTGTTGATGTGTAAAATCCTAGACTGACTACTAAGTTTTTTGAGTGACCATAGTACTAGAAATGAAGACAGAATAAGTATAAAAGTTGTGAAATAACAAGCATGCCAACCAAATTGGAAGACATATTACTTTGTATTGTATACATCAGTTTCTTTTTTTTTTTTTTTTTTAAAGAATATTCATCACATTTAGGGATATATAATCTATTTTCTTTATCCATGCTTATGTAGGGTTCGCTTCCACTATGGTCATCCTGATATCTTTGATAGGCTCTTTCACCTTACAAGAGGGGGTGTCAGTAAAGCTTCTAAGGTTATCAATTTGAGTGAAGACATTTTTGCTGGTATGGTGACATCAAATCACACTCATTTGTTTTTTTTTTTTTTGGTTGTACCTTCATTTGGGTTTTACTATGTATGTTGCAGGCTTCAACTCTACACTTCGTGAAGGAAATGTTACACATCATGAGTACATACAAGTTGGGAAGGGTAGAGATGTGGGTCTTAACCAGATTTCTATGTTTGAAGCAAAGATAGCAAATGGCAATGGAGAGCAAACACTAAGTCGAGATGTATACCGACTTGGACACCGTTTTGACTTCTTCAGGATGTTGTCTTGTTATTTCACCACAGTTGGTTTCTACTCCAGTACTCTTGTATGTCACTGAATCTAACTCGTATACTTGTGCTATTTTTTTCCATTATACCACAAGCTTCTAATCCTCCTTTCTATTTGCTACAACTTTTAACAGATAACAGTTCTCACTGTATACGTATTCCTCTATGGTCGCCTTTATCTTGTTTTAAGTGGACTGGAAGAAGGGTTGAGTACACAGAAAGCAATTCGAGACAATAAGCCTCTTCAAGTGGCTCTTGCCTCTCAGTCATTTGTTCAAATTGGGTTTTTGATGGCCCTGCCTATGTTAATGGAGATTGGCCTGGAAAGGGGCTTCCGGACTGCACTTAGTGAGTTCATATTAATGCAGTTGCAACTGGCCCCAGTGTTCTTTACATTTTCCTTGGGAACAAAGACTCACTATTATGGAAGGACATTGCTTCACGGAGGTGCAAAATATAGACCCACAGGTCGAGGTTTTGTGGTGTTCCATGCCAAATTTGCTGACAACTATAGACTTTACTCTCGTAGCCACTTTGTCAAGGGAATTGAGCTCATGATTTTGCTTCTAGTTTACCAAATTTTTGGTAATTCTTATAGAAGTTCTGTTGCGTATATCTTGATTACTGTGTCAATGTGGTTTATGGTGGGAACCTGGCTTTTTGCTCCCTTCTTGTTCAATCCTTCTGGATTTGAGTGGCAAAAAATTGTTGATGATTGGACTGATTGGAATAAATGGATTAGCAATAGAGGTGGTATTGGTGTACCACCTGAAAAGAGTTGGGAATCTTGGTGGGAGGAGGAACAAGAGCATCTCCAATATTCAGGAAAGCGGGGAATCATAGCTGAGATATTGTTATCTTTACGATTTTTCATCTATCAGTATGGTCTTGTATATCATTTAAATATTACGAAGAACACTAAAAGTTTTCTGGTAAGTCCTGTGTAGCCATTTCCTTGAAATCTCATTTTTCATGATTAGCAAATTAAATAATTTCCCTTTGTTGGTTACAGGTCTATGGCGTATCATGGTTGGTGATCTTTCTAATTTTGTTTGTAATGAAGGTTAGTGGCAACATGTTATGTATCTTATAGGACATGTTAAATTTGCACGTATATAATGTATGTTTTCTTGATAAAAGCATTGTGCCTTTGGCCTTTGCTCAATACTGCGTGGGATCAATTTTATGTTTAATTTAGCAATAAATTATAAAATTCTTTGATATGTTAATACAAGCTTTCTTGTGGGCTAACCAAACTTATTTTTTCCCTTGTTTTCGCATCAGACTGTGTCTGTTGGGAGGCGAAAATTCAGTGCAAATTTTCAACTTGTCTTCCGATTAATCAAGGGGTTGATATTCCTTACTTTTGTGTCGATTCTGGTCACTTTGATTGCTCTTCCTCATATGACGATGCAGGACATTATTGTTTGCATTCTTGCCTTCATGCCTACTGGTTGGGGAATGCTACAGGTCTGTGTTTCCATTCTCTTACCGATTAAATTTTTTTGCTGCTCAGATTGACGTGGTATTATAATGTCTTCAATTAAGCCAGGTAGAGGCATAGCTTTGGAAACACGCAAATTCTGAAAATGAAGCACTTAAAATTAGGGAAATATGCATTTAATCAAATGTTTTCGGCAAACATGAAGCTTATATACTGTGCCCATGAAGTTTCAACCTGGTATATTCATGCTATGACTGCTTGATGCTGAAACACACTGCAAAATTATGACACTAGATATTTATTTTTCAAAACTGTGAATGATCTAATAATTTAGGACCATCTGATGTGATATGTTTTGGTACTGAGATTATTTCTAATCTATGATGAGGAAAATGCTTGAAGAAATGGATAAAGTTAAAGCTAATATTGTTGGCTTGAACTTATTCTGATAATGCAATATAGTCATGCTTTTCCCTTTTGTTTTAAATTTATCTTACAGATTGCACAGGCATTGAAACCAATTGTTCGCCGAGCCGGATTCTGGGGATCTGTGAAGACTCTTGCTCGTGGTTATGAAATTGTGATGGGGTTGCTCTTGTTCACTCCTGTTGCGTTCCTGGCATGGTTTCCCTTTGTTTCAGAATTTCAGACTCGTATGCTGTTCAACCAAGCATTCAGCAGAGGTCTGCAAATTTCACGTATTCTTGGAGGCCAAAGGAAGGAACGCTCTTCTCGCAACAAGGAATAGTTTGTCTATGAAAGGCCACAGATTATGTACTTACTACAATCTCTTGATTGCAGTAATGAATTCAGCTTGGTCTTCTGTCAAAATTGTAAGTATTTGTAACTATGGATGAGAGATAGAGGCTGTGTTTTGTTGAAGCCTGTTGATTATTGTCTAATATCATTATTGCAAGTTATTTATATTCTTCATGCCCATCTTTTTGGTGATTTTTTTTGGCACACCCCATGATTTTTAATGGGTGCGTGAGAGGGAGGGGAGTGTGGTTAGAAAATATGGGTTGTGATAAAAGAATTTAGCTCTCTTTAACCTCTATGGATAACCTGTTTCTTCACTTATGTCCCTTGTCTCATATTTTCAATTTGCTGTAGGATCATGATGGGGTTGCATCATTCTTCATCTGTTATCCATTCATGATCATTCCAGAGTTGCATTTTGTTTAAAGTAGCTTTAGTGTTCAGGATAGTTTTAAATATCGGCGGATATTGATTTGGAGTGGTCACCGAGTCCATGATTCACTAGTTTAACTGTTGAGATATTGTGATTCATTCATTTAACTGGTTGAATTGGTAAAATGAAAAAATAATATAAAAATAAAAAATATGTTTTAATAAAAATCTCAACTCATAAAGCACAATTTTTTTATTTTTTAAAATACAATATCAAGTTTTAAAATAAATTACATGATGAAATCAAAATATGTGCGTATATAAATTCAAAGTGAAAAAACTATGGGGGCTTTACTTTCGTACTCTGTTGGTTTCATGTGGTGCATTTATTGCATGCAATAAGAAACACTTGTTAGTATATTGCATGTTAGTGTTAGTGTATGTCTCAGAGTAATTGAGACAAATTGGTTAAACAAAGAAAATGAATGGTGTATTCAAGTAAGCAAATAAAAGGCCAAAGGTGGGAATTTTTTTTTATAAATAAATTAATAATCAAATATGAAGGTCTATTTAAAAACTTTTTAGCTCTCTCTTCTTTAAATTCTTCAAGTTTTGGGCTACTTCTCATTACCAGTTTTCCACATCACAACAAAACAATCCTATTGGGGAAAAAGAACTTGGTTCAGTGACTCAATATTTGATAGCAATTTAGCTATAGTACCATAGTCCAGCATCATACCATTTCACGTTAGTGAAATTAACTCACTGTTGCCTGCATTCCCATACTTGATTAGTAGAAGTTGATATTAAGACGAGTCCTCTTTTGATCTTTATCATAAATTTGTTATATAATGCAATATTTCTTAATTAGTGTTATTAAATGGTGTGGTTGGGTAGGTAGTGTACATGAATAACTATATCTATAATACTGTTTAGAACTTTGTTTGTCAAATCATACCTTGCTAGAAAAGAAAATCAAGAATTCGCAAGTGTCACTAGCTAGTCAATGCCAATGTTAAACCCTTTGATTTAAATGACAAGTCGGCACTTAGGCTGGTTTAAATAATCGTAAAAAGATGGAGCTGTAGCTTTCCAAGTATGTGCATGCATGCCCTTCCAAGTAAAATCCTAAATTCCTCTAATTTGGAGTCAGAATTAACATAAGTCAAGTATTTATAAGAATTTTGTCGACATTTAAAAAGACTTCTATAAAACTATTTTTTTTTTTAACCTTTTAACTTTATTCTTAAAATATCCCAAACCATGACCCACACCATCTTCTTTCTCTTATCATTCCCAATCTATAACCATGGAAATGGATTACCTGCAGTCGTGCAGTTGACTTGCTGGCCATTCGATTTATGCTGACTGTAGTTTCAACAGACCGGACAGCCTGTGAGCCGACGACTGCAGACAATCCGGATCCCTATAACCATACCACTTCTTATCACAAATTTTCATCAAAGTTTTTTTAGATTTCCTTCCCCTTTACACCTTACTCACACTAAAATCTCACAGCCTTAGAATGATTATATTATGCAACTCCCAAAAACGCAAGCCGATAACCAAACAAATTGATAGGTGTCACTGTGTCCTTAATCACAGCTAGACCAGGAAAAATTGATCGTCAACCAATCTTTTACCACTCCGGCAACATTCATTGTCAAAGGTGATGTCTTTCCAACGAGCAAAAGCACAAAGTGAATTGGTGCCAAATGATGAAGAAAACAAGTACTTAGACTATAGCGATATAAACAAGGAACTTACAAGCAATAAATCAAGGACAAGAAGCTTACGAACTGAGAGTGAAATGAAACCAACAAGAGAAAAGCATAGGCGCAACTAACTGGCCTCGAATTGGAGTACCCAAGAATCTCACTGGAGCGAGACTCAAAGCAGAATTATGTTAGCCCAACAGAAAAGCATAGGCGCAATTTGGATCCCCAGGAATTGAATTTGGCTTCACCATGAGCCGTGATGGCAACCCCGACAGAAATTGAGATCATGTTAGCCATGGTTTCCCTCTTGAAACCCTCCTTCTTGGACAACACTCGATGGAATAAACAGCCACAGGCATAAGAGCTTTAAGCATTTGAATAAATGACACAGAGAAGGTAAATATAAGCGAACCATAAGGAAAGGGAGTAAGGGGCACCAATTGGCACAACAGACTTGAGGTAGAGCTTGTGCCACATGGAAATAGGCTTGACGAGCTTAGCTTAAAGACGCAAACCAACAGATGTAATGAAAAATTAAAGAGAATAGTGAAACGCGGAGTTTGATGCTAGGGATTTTGTTAGAACGCTGTTGTTTAGGTTAGTCTGTGTGTTTAGCTATGGTAGAGCCACGTGTTCAGTGGCAATGTTCTTTTAGGAAGTTTGTTGGGATTTTGATCTTTGTAATAGGTAGGCTTTAGCACCTCCTCATTCATAATTTTGCATACTGAATGTCATTTTCTTTAGAGGACACAGGGGTGTACATTGGTGAAGTTTGGTGCTAAACTGGGGGATGGTCTCTTGTGGGCGGTTTGCTGCCTCCCTGTGAGGCTACATGAAGGGCAATGAAGGTGTTGGGCTGTGGGATTTCTAGGGTTTCGAATGGGGCAATTGATATTTGGATTTGAGTGTGTGGCTGCAAGTGGGTGATAGTGTGAGAATTACATTTTTTTACTATTTATTTTTGGGCTTAGGTTGCTTCTTCTTTTCGTTGGGGCTTTTGTGATCCAAGTTTTCCAAGCTTTTCTCATTTGGGTTGCATTTTTTTTTTCTCATATATTTATAATGCTATTAATACATAAAATTCATGTGTTAGTGTAGTTTGGTTCAAGTCAGTTTGACAATTTTTTAAATCGATAAACCGAATCGAATTGATGGTTTGTAAAATTTTAGTGCCGTTTCGTCAGTTCAGTATGGTTTGAGTCGATTTGTGAACACCTCGAAGAGGACACATACGTCCTGAATGAACTTTGGCCCCCTTTTTCCATGATTTCTCTTGTTTTCTAGATTTGTTCATCACATTTGGTACCAGAGCCAAGTGATTCAGTGGCAATGGCAAGCGGGCCAATTGCAAAGGAAGTACATCCAAAAATGGTGGAGTTAGAAGGAAGATTGGATGGAGTAGAGGAGAAGTTGGAAGGGTTGTAGCGTTTGAGTAAGTTGGAGGAAGATGTTACCAGCTTGAAAGACGACCTTTGAGGCGCCTTAGCTTGGATTAAAACCCAAGAGAAAAGAAAGGGACAAGATCCAAGGGATTCATCATCACCAGATGAGGAACTACCTCGTGATGACTTTGAGGCATTAGGATTGAAGAAGAATGAAAAGCTATTAGAGGTTTAGAGGAACACGTTTGAAGGTCCTCTAATTCTTTTTCTGATGTTTGACAAAGCTAACTTCAAAGTATGGAAAGGAAAATGTCAACAATATTTTGAATTAGAGGATGTTCTTGAAAATCAGAGAGTAAAGATGATACTCTTGAGCATGGAGGCCGTGCATTGTCATGGCAACAGAACTACCTCTAGGAAAATGAAGGGAATTGGTTGCACTGGAAGCAGTTATTGGTGGATATGGCGGCTTGCTTTGAGTTAGCAACTTTTGAGGACCCCCGTTCAAAGTTAGTTAATTTGAAACAAATAGGAACATTGGAATAATATTTAGGGTCTTTCGATGAAGTGGTGACTAGAGCTGGAGCTAAAGGACCTGCAACTTTAAGATACTTTCTAGGAGGATTAAAAGGCCCCCCTTGGGCTTCACGCAAGGCTAGAGATGCATGCCTTTTGCTACCATTCACTTGAGGCCATAAGCTTCCTATCTCATATGCAAACTATTGCTGCCATCTGACATACTAGGTTGACTTCTTCATCACCCTAATGCTGCCAAACTTTAGGAACAATGCATATCAAGTATTGCGCCAACGGTAAGGAGAGGAAACAAAAAATTGTTTTTATTTGAGGGAGGCAAGAAAATAACTTTGCCTCATTAAAATAAATTTCAAAGAGTTTCCAGTAAAAATAATTTGTGGAAAGAGTAATAAAACCTAAAATCAGTTTTACAAGAAAATAAGGTGAAAAATGGTCTTAGAAAACAGAAAAGTAATTTTCTAATAAAATGAATTTTTCAAAATGTATATATATATAATTTCTAAGAGTAAAACCAACATAAAAAATTATTTTCATTATTAAAATCAATACAAAGTTAATTAAAAAATAGCCCTTGAGCTAACAAAGTGTTGACTTGGCCACTATGCCAACTGTAAGGTGATAAATAGTGAATGCCATTTTACTGGAGGCAGTAGAGGGAATGAAAGTAGAAGAAGGAGAGACTGAGGAGTTTCATGAAGTAGGAACACTCAGTTTGAAGAAGAGAGAATGTCCCTTAAGGCAATCAAGGGGGTACAAGGGGGAAGAACTATGTATCTCCCTGGCCAGATTAAGAAACAATTAGTACCCATGTTGGTGGATTCTGGGAGCTCTAATTAATGTTTTAGTGACAAGTGGATAAAAAGGCTGGGATTGAAACCACAATATGTTGGTAGGCATTATGCCACACTAGCAAATGATGAAGTGGTAGTCTCCTATAAATTTGAAGGCTTTAATAGGAAGGTGCAGGGCCAAGAGTACTTCATTGATTTTTATGTTATGCCTGGGATATACTTTGGCACCATATTGGGAATGGAATGGCTTAGGAAGTTGGGAAAGACACTGTGGGACTGCGAAGAGCTAACTATGGAATGGGTCTGTTTAAAGGGTATGAACCCTTTCATTAAGTTGTAAGGGGATTTGTATTTCAAGGGAAAGTTCACAGATATAGTAGTAGCAGTGTGTGTGCAAGTAGCAGAGAATGACAGGGAGCAATTAATCATAGGGAATTTTTTCTTTCAAGCCATCAATTTGGTAAACTCTACAACTACCTCACTTTCCATTACTCAACAACAACAATTGCAATCCCTGTTAAAGAGGTTTACTTGTCTATTTAAAGAGCCTACTACCTTGCCACCACATAGAAACCATGACCATAAAATTCTTCTGAAAGATGGTAGTAACCCAGTGAAATTAAACCCTTACAAATATGCTCCCACTAGAAAGAAATTATTAAAAAAATGGTAGGTGAAATGTTAGATTCTAGAATCATCTAAACCCGGTCACAATTCATTTGCTTCACCTATTGTTTTAGTAAAAAAGAAGGATGGGGCTTGGAGATTTTGTGTTGACCTTAGGAAACCTAACTCCATTACCGTAAATGACAGGTACCCTATGCCCTTAGTGGAAGAGTTATTGGATGAGCTTCAAGGGATTTCTTACTTTAATAAGTTAGACTTGAGAGTAGGGTATCAACCAATTCGCATGAACCCCACTGATGTTGAGAAGACAACCTTTAGGATACACAATGGCCATTACAAATAGGATGTAATGCCCTTAGGCCTAACAAACACTCCTGCCACATTCCAGTCCCTTATGAATGACATTTTCCGCCCCTATCTAAGCAAGTTCATTCTCGTATTCTTTGATGATATACTCATCTACAACAGAAGTTGGGAGGAACATTTGGAACTTTTAAAGTGTGTCTTTACTATTTTGTTAGACAATAACCTCTTTTTGAAGATGAGTAAATGTGCTTTTGGTGTTACGGAAATTGAATACTTAGGGCATATCATCGTTTCAAATGGGTAGATCAGTCTAAAATTGAAGCTATACTACAGTGGCCAATACCTAGCACTACTAATGCTATTCAAGGTTTCTTGGGGCTTAGTGGGTATTACAGGAAGTTCATGCAACATTATGGAATGATTGCTCAACCTCTCACTAATTTACTTAAGGAAGACAAGTTTGTCTGGACAGAAGAAGCAACAAGCGCTTTTGAGTAGCTTAAGAAAAGAATTACTACAACACTGGTCCTCAGTCTACTAAACTTTCAAAGCCCTTTGTTATATAAACTAATGCTAGTGGTGTAGGAATGGGTATTGTTTTAATGCAAGAGGGGAGGCCATTGGCATTCTTAAGCAAGGCTATGGGACCTCGTTTTGCTACTCTATCCACCTATGAGCGAGAATTACAAGCTTTGGTGTTTGCTGTTAAGAAATGGTCATCATATCTAATTGGCAATAAGTTTGTAATCTAGATTGACCATAAAACACTAAAGCATTTATAAGACCAACCCATGAATACTGAATTGCAGTAGTGGTGGTTAGAAAAAATGAGGGGATTAGACTATGATATACAGTACAAGAAGGGGAGTGAAAACTCTATGGCCAATCCACTCTCGAGAATACCTGAGTCATAACTTATTGCAATCACAATGGTTACTTCCAATCTACTTCAAAGAATTTGAAATTCTTGGGTTGTTGATCCTAGGCTTCAAAACATTATTAATGCCATGCAAACCACACCCAGTGCTTTTCCCCACTACTCATAGGAAGCTAACTCTCTCAAATGAAAAGGGAAGGTAGTTATTGGTGATGATAAGGAACTAAAATATGAAATATTGAATAGTTACCATGCCAACCCTTGGGGAGGACACTCAAGTCAACAACACACTTACAACATAATTTGTGTTATTCTTTACTAGAAGCATCTTCAAAGGGATGCTAAAGAATATGTGCAAAGATGTGTTACTTGTCAATGCTCTAAAAGCGAGTCAACGTCACCAGTAGGCCTTTTACAACCCATACCTATTCCAAAGCAAGCTTGGCAAGCCATTGCTATGGACTTCATTGTGGGTTTACCTAATTATCAAGGTTATACTATTATTTTAGGGGTTGTTGATAGGCTCACTTCATGACTAATCCTTATATTGTGGGTGATTCTCTTGTTGATGCAGTTGATCACATCTTGAAAACAAGAGAGCAAATTAGTCAACTCTTGTAGACAAATTTAGCAAAGGCCCAACACAGAATGAAATATTATGCAAACAGAAGAAGAGTTGAAAAAGAGTACTTTGTGGGAGAATTCGTCTATCTCAAGCTACAACCCTATTGCCAACTCAATGTCTCCAACACACCGTTCCATAAATTAGTTGCAAAAGATTATGGGCCCTATGAAATAGTTGAAAGAGTTGGGCAGGTTGCATATAGATTGGCGTTATCTGAAGACAGCAAAATCCACAATGTTTTTCACATTTCACTACTAAAGAAACATAAAGGTGACACACTAACCTCAATTACCTTACCTCCCCTTTGCTGAGGATGGGTCCCTTCCTTAATTGCCAATTGCGATTCTTGATAGAAGGATGCATAAGAGAAACAATCAAGCTGTAACACATATACTAGTTTAGTGGGCTCACACAAAACTTGAAGATGCGTCTGGGTGGATTTGTTCAAATTCAAAAATGTCTTCCCTGATTTTGATGTGGACAAATCACTTTATTCCTCTAACGGTCATTTGCAATCTAAGCCTTGAGGACAAGACTCATTTTGGGGGAGGGAAGAATTTGTAATGAATAACTAAAGAGAATTGTGAAATGTTGTGTTCGATGCTAGGGATTTTTTTAGAATGCATTCATTTAGGTTAGTTTGAGTTAGTTGTGTTTTGATGTGGTAGAGCCATGTCTTTGGTGGCGATGTTCTTTTAGGAAGTTTGTTGGAATTTTGATTATTATAAGAGGTAGGCCTCAACACCTCCTCATTCATAATTTGGATATTGAATGTCATTTTCTTCAGAGGACACATATGTCCCTAAATGAACTTTGGCCATTTTTTTTTCGCGATTTCTCTTGTTTTCTAGATTTGTTCATCACAAAACTAGATTTCATATTTCTTCATAATCCCTTTGGAAACATCCATTGTTGCTCAATTGGAAACCTAACCTTAGCTTTGATTTCAAATTTGGGTTTTCAAGTGAGGAAGGGGTAGAGGGATTCAATTCACACCCAGAATAACAACATTCAATTTCAATTTAACATGGTTCCCCATCTTCCGACACATCAGAGCTTGGGGAAGAGGATGTATGGTGGGCCATTTTCTAGGTTTTGGTTGCTGCTCTCAAATTTGAAAGAGGGGTTACATAGAAACTCTATCTTGCAAAAAATTTTAAGAAAGTGAGGTTTGGGGATTTTAATGATGGGGTAGGAGAAGGTAAAGGTGAATCAGAATTTGTGTTAGGTTTTTTAGGCAAAGGTGGTGAGAAGAAGGGCCTTTTAGGAATAAAGTTAAAAAAGTTAGTGAACCATCAATTTTCACTGGACGAAAGTCTCTTTAGATGCCATTTTGAAATTACAAGTACTCGATGACAAAATTTTTATTGGTACTCATCTTATGTTAACCCCACATTATAGGTACCAATTTGGGGTTTTACTCTGTTATTTATATGATTAGCTTTTGATGACCAATAATCAATTTCAAATGAATAGGGATAATATTCATGTTTGTCTAGGGATGAACCTAGATATGAAACCCTAATACTAAGAGACTCCTGTTGATCTTAAAGTTGACTAACTTCTTATTGTACTCTACATTGACAACGTTTTGCAATGGAAAGTTTAATAATTGACAATGTTTCAAGAAAGGGTGAAAAAACATGACTTGAGTTAAATTAGTAATTTCAAATGGATAGGGAAAAAGTCTTTTAGAGAACTCTATTTCCATTTGGGTCCTCCAATTAGCTCATCTTAAGGTTGGCTGTCCTTACTTTTGGTTATTCTACCTTGTTTTGCTATCAAAGGTTCAACATATAGAATAGGTCCATATAGAACAATGTCAATGCAAAATTTTAATTTACTTCATATATAAAAGGAAATTAAGCAACTAAAAAATTATTTGAATGAGAAAACATAAGTGCACACTCCTTCCTAAGTACATGCATGGCCCCTACATATATTTTTTATATGATTAGCTTTTGATGACCAATACCCAATTTCAAATGGATAGGATAATATTCATGTTTGTCTAGGGATGACTCTAGATAAGAAACCCTAATACTAAAGGTATGTTTGGTTGGGTGGAATGTATTTTGGTAGGAATGGAAAGAGGAAAGGAAGTAAGTGATACGAACAATGGCCGGATCGCCTTGAGATTTCAAACAAAGGGAAGGATATTGGCACCACATTCAATATATAGATGAGACTGTGAGTGTGATAAGCCATGGATTTGATCACCACAAGTTGTCTTGATAAGGTCCAATTTTAGTTCTTTAACCCAAGAACAAAAGGAAGGTCTCACAATTAAAGAAACTCAAAATTTTGTTCATTCATCAAAACTGAATTTCAGATTACAAGAGTTCCTTATTTAAAGACTAAACATGGCTTCTTGGAGAAGCAACTAGTAACTCTTCGATTTCCTAAGGGGATTCTAGGAAATTACAAGACAACTATCATGCAATTACCTAAGCATGTGACTCTTCGATTTCCTAAGGAGACTCTAAGAAATTACAAGACACAACTATTATGCAATTACCTAAGCATAGATAAATGCACATTATATTTATCACATAGAAAAATATCAAAAGAGACTTAGAAAATACCTAGAAACCATTATTGTAACTTTGGAAGTCTAGAAAGCCTAAAATCTAACTTGGAGAAGACTAAAAGGCATCTGAATTTATTCCCTTAAAATTACCTATGAAAATTCAACAAAAAATAGTAAAATATGTTTAGCTTTATTTATTTGTTGCTTTTTAAGTTGGGCCTTGATTTTCTTAGACTTGCATAAGTGGAACTATAGCCCAATTTGCCTCCTCTACTTGGGTTCCACTTTCTTGGGCCAGCAATGCTTTCCATGGAGTTCCAATTATATTTTTGAATCCATGTTGAGACTCTTTTCACCATAGAAGCTTCTCTTGAAGTCAAGCTTTTCTTGATTTTGTTAAAGCATAGTGTCGGTTTGGTTCATATTAGTATGAATATAAAGAATAGATAATTCCGTTACTGTGTTTGGTGTGTTAAGTAAAGAATTGAAAGAATGTAATGGGAATATAATTAAAAGACTTACCCCTTAAATAGAAAGTTAAAAATTCATATACATAATCTGAAAATCAAAGAAATTGCCCAAGAAAATACAAGAATTTCATAACATCAACAGAAATTCACAAAAAAAAGAAAAGAAAAGAAATCAACAATCTTGATTTTACATGCTTGAGTGAATTCCTTTCTAGTAGAAGCCATGGATAAATTTGTAGAAACTTTATATTTTACATCACCAAGGGCACATTCTGAAAGTGTAGGTAAATGTATCATAGTGGGAGGTGAATAAGACATTTAAAAATTTTCGCAAAGTAAAATGTTAATTTGCAGAACCAAGCATAGTATATTAAGCTTGGTTTAAACAAGTTAGGCTTAATTATGAAAACTTCACAGTTTTAAAACTGTGGTATATCCGAGTAAAATTTAAGCACAAATAATATCTTGAAAATAAGTAGATGCTAAAAATAAAGAGTTTAAGGAAGAGAATTGACTTAGTAATTTATAGTGGTTCGATTATAACAAGACCTACATCCACTCCCCTTAACAGCCTTTGAGAGAGTTATCTTTACTATCTCCACTGGTTTATAGGCTTCCAACAACCTTTTATAGCTTCTCAACAACTTCGTGTAAGCTTAGTTTTCCAATATATATTAAGAACCTTTACAATTGCGACTATCTTTTAAAGACTATATCTACCATAAATAGGGTTATAACAAAGAGTATTAAGGCAAACAGCCTTTACAAAAAATATTTTGGAGATGACGTAATCAAGCACAGAATGTGTTGCTGTTTCATCAAATATCCCAGTATGCCCAATACACCAAAATGATATTCCAAATGAAATAATTGGCGTAAGAAGATGAAGAAGAGAAAATAAAAACCTTGAGAGCTCTAGAGAGTATTTGTGAATGAGGCTTTCTTGTATTCTCTAACCTTTCTCTATGAGGCTCCCCCTTCTTTATATAGTCTTAAAAAATATGACCGTTAGAGACATCATTCTGCCAAATTTTGTTGTTGGGGAATTTTCTCTTCTCTATGTACTTGATATTGTAACAATTGTCATTTGTGTTTTTACATTAACCATGTGACACTTCTTCTGGTAAGCTTCCTTGGGTTTATACACGTTGGGCATTCTTGGTAGGAGCAAGACGAGAACTTTCATCCCGTTCAAAATTCAACTTATAATCAACTGGTGCCCTTTTTTCTTTTCCCTACAGAGTTGTCTCTGCCTTGCGTTTCTATGAGCCAACCGTCTTCACAGTGAGAAACTTTTTGACTACATTATTCTTCGGCATGGGGGTATAGGTATAGTTGCTCATATCAGTAGATGTTTCTTGATGAAAAATTCGTGTCAGTAGCATCCCATACAACAAGATTGACTGATGCTTGGTCTCTTTTGCTGATTTGATCATATGGTTCAATATGATGAAGGGAAGATTGAGTGAGATTCCTTTCTTGAGATTATAGAGAATGGTCATCTTAGCATAATTAGGTCCAGAGAAATTACCCAGTTTGGGCATGATTGGAACCTTGATAATTTTGGTCATAGTCTTGGTTATTTTGTTGCAAAATAGCAAGCTCAGAGTAGGTGTCCACGGTGGATCAATGGCATGATCGGCTATCTCAGATATAGCTTCAGCAAATGAAATCCCAGTGGTTTTTTCATCCTATTTCTTTGAACAATAGACTTTGTTTCCCTTAGAAGGAATGTTCAGCATTTCTCCAAGTGTATTTTCAATTAAAATAATAGAATGACTAGCTACTTAAGTTCTTATCTCAAAAATTTCCTATTCACCCAAATAATCATGAGTTAAATTACAGTAGAATTCATGTACCATGCTTTCGAAGACATCTTTAGAGATTTGGAAAAAGTTCTTCCAGGCAATTGCAGCATATTTCTTTCCAATTTTCTTTATCTTGTCTCCTTCTACCTTGAAGTCTACTAACATCCCAAAGGCTATTTTTTGTCTTTGCATTTGTTCCATTTTCAGTGAAGTCTTTTGCTATGCTGAGAGAAGTTTGCTTGTGCTTCTAGTTTGGCGTCTTGGTATGTGGTACAGTGGGGATCCTTTTCCTTCTCCAATTAATTCTACATCAGACAATGATTGAGGGGTTTCCATAATCTTTTTCTTCCCTTTTTTTGACTTGGCTGTCTTGTTCAGTAGCGTCAATTTTTAGTAGGAATCGCTATCATTTTTTGGCTCCTTTTTAGCTAGCTTGGACTCATTTTCAATGTTGAGTGCGGGAGAAATTTTCATGCTTTTAGTGCCTAATGAGGCCATGTGGCCGTGCACAGTATTAGCATTGGAGACAATCCGTGGATTTTCAATCAAATTTTCTAGAGAAATCTTAGCAACAGTCTTTGTCACAAGTTCAACACCATAAGAAGATCCTTGCTTGTTGAATATATTGAGGCGTAGGAGTTCCAAAAGTTCAACAACAGACATTTTTGCCATTGACGAAGGTAGCTCAAGTGACGCACCACCAACAAAAGTTATAGCAGGTGTACTCAAATTTGGTTTTGAGGTTGTGTCTAAGGAATTTGGAGTGGAAATCTATTTTAATTTCATCTTCAGTGATCCTGAGAGATTTTGGAGTAATGAAAGCGAATGATCTTAAGCCGAGAGAGTTGATTTGGGCAAGAGAGCCAAATCCAAATTTCTAAAGACTAAAGAGAATTGAATAGAGAGTACCACCAGTAATGTATGACCTTTCAAGTGATGATTCTCGCTCAGAGTTCAGAGGTTGAGTGATGTTTTGCATTGCTTGAGGGAGAAGTCTGAAGAAGGTAAGGCATGCATTTTCTTTTGTCAGAGTGAAGCATATGTTTTGTCTCATCTGATCTGCAGTATAGTTCTTAATTGGTCTTTTCAAATTGTGGGCTTCCATGTCTGGCCCAAATGGGTTTATTTCCCCTTTTGATTTTACAAGTGTTGCCTGTGGGCTTAATTGTCTGGCCCAAGTGAGTTTGTTTTCCTTTTAATTCTTCATGAGATATCAATGGGCTTAAGTTCTTGGCCCATGTGAGTTCAATAATTTCTATTCTAACTTTGACATTCCTCTTGCTTATAGAATTCTTGGTACATCATTGTCATACTTTCCTCTTGAAGCTTGATACTCTATCTTGGAAGAGGAGAGAATTTGGATAGGGCCAATATGCAAGCACACATATATTTATACTAATTGATCAACCATTATATTTATTTTAGATAGTTATCCAATTTTGCAATAAAGCAGAAAATTTTCAGATATTTAAAGGTGAAAAAATCATACCTAATTCACATCTTAAAATGCAAAATCTTTCTCCAACCAGTGGTTTGGTGAAGATGTCTGCAATTTATTCCTCGGTGCATATGAAGTGAAGTTTCACATCCTTTTTCAGCAGATGATCTCGCAGGAAGTGGTGCTTGATATCAATGTGTTTGGTTCTAGCATGTTGTCAAGATTTTTTGCAATATTTATGGCACTTGTGTTGTCGCACAATATTGGACTGCATCATTGGATAGTTCCATAGTCTCTAAGTTGTTGCTTCATCCATAGAACTTGTTCACAACACTGACCAACTGCAATATACTTAGATTTAGTAGTAGAAATTGATATGCTTGTTTGCTTTTTACAATGCCAGCTTACTAAGGCATTTCCTAGAAACTGGCATCCTCCACTTGTGCTCTTTTTGTCAATAAAGCATCCAGCATGGTCTAAATCTATATGGGCAATCAGATCAAAATGTTGTTTCTTTGGATACTATAATCCAACATCCTCAGTTTCAGCCAAGTATCTGATTATTCTTTTAACAACTTTTAGATGAGTTTCTTTAGGCTTGACATGCTATTTGGCACAACAACATACGTTGTATAGAATATTAGGTCTACTTGCAGTGAGATAAAACAGTGACCCTATCATGCCTCTGTACAGCTTTTAATCGATAGCTTTAGCTGTATCTTTTAATGTAAGCTTGGTTGTAGTGGCCATAGGTGTTGGCATTATTTTTGCATTTTTCATTCCATACTTTTTGATTAGCTCCTTGGTGTACTTTAATTGATAAATAAAGATGTCATCTGAGAGTTATTTGATTTGAAGTCTAAGGAAAAATGTAAATTCTCCCATTATGCTCATTTCAAATTCACCTCTCATTAGCTTCTCAAAATCCTTGCACAAAAGCTCATTAGTAGCACTAAGTATAATATCATCAACATAAATTTGTACAACAAGGATATCATCATTAAATGTTTAAGACCATAAAGTGCTTTAGTCAACTTGTAAACATGGTTTGGAAAATCTTCATTTTCAAAGCCCGAAGTTGTCTAATGTAGACTTCCTCATTTATAAAACCATTTAAGAAAGCACTTTTCACATCCATTTAAAAAACCTTGAAATTTTTGTAACAAGCAAAAGCAAGCAACATGTGAATAGCTTCAAGCCTACCAACTGAAGCAAAGGTTTCATCAAAATCAATTCCTTCTTGTTGACTATACTCTTGAGCTACTAGTCTAGCCTTGTTTCTTACCACTTTTCCTTGTTCATCCAGCTTGTTTCTAAACACCCATTTTCTTCCAATGACATCTTGATGCTTGGGTGGTGGAACAAGCTTCCAAACTTCATTTCTTTCAAATTGATTAAGCTCCTTTTGCATAGCCATGATCCATGATTCATCTTCAAGGGCTTCATCAATCTTAGGTTTAACTAGCGAAATGAAGAATTTGTGATGTGATTTCTTGTTGAAGCTCTAATCTTCATTCCTTCATTTATATCTCCAATCACATCATCAAGCTTATGATCTCGTTGTACTTGTTGCTTGTATGGAACATTGTCTCTGTTTGATTGTTCTTCAAGTTATATTGAGACTTGTTCAGCTTTAGTGTTTTGATTTGAATTTGGTATGTTGTTTGAAGCTTGGTCTTGCTCAGGTAAGCTTGGTTCTTGAAAATCTTGATTTTCCTCAAAAGCAACTTTACTTATGGGAACACGGTTAGATTCATCAAATACTACATGCATGCTTTCCTCCACTGATCTAGTTTGCTTATTGTAAATTCTATAAGCTTTACTAGTCAAGGAGTAGCCTAAGAATATGCCTTCATCGGATGTGGCATCAAATTTTCTCAAAACATTTTTACCATTGTTATGAATGTAGCAAATGCAACCAAAAGCATGAAAATAACTTAAACTAAGCTTTCTTCCCTTCCATAGCTCATATGGTGTTGTCTTTAAAATTGGTCTAATCAAGCAATAGTTTAAAGTGTAGCAAGCTGTATTTATAGCTTTAGCCTAAAAATGTTTTGCAACATTATTTTCACAAAGCATGGTTCTAGCTATTTCAACCAATGTTTTATTTTTCCTTTCAACAACCCCATTTTGTTGAGGTGTTCTAGGAGAGAGAAATTGTGATGGATTCCATGGTTTTACAAAAATCTCTAAAAGCTTGATTTCAAATTCACCACCATGATCACTCTCAATAGAATGGATTTTCAAATCAGTTTCATTTTCAACTCTTTTTGCAAACTTTTTGAAAACATCAAAAGTTTCTTCCTTATGAGCCAAGAAGTATACCCATGTGAATCTAAAATTATCATCAACAATAACAAAGCGATATATTTTTCCTTCTATGGTAAAAGTTGTCATAGGTCCAAACAAATCCATATGAAGGAGTTCAAGTGTTCTCTTGGTAGAAAGCTCCTTCATATTTTTGAAAGAAGACTTAGTCTATTTTCCCATTTGACATGTAGCACAAATAGTATCTTTTTCAAAATGAAGCTCATGAAGTCCAAAAATAAGCTTCATTTTCAATAGTTTTGAGATTAGCTGCATATGGGCATGACCAAGTCATCTATGCCATAAAGAAAGATTTTCAACTTGGGAAACTAGACAAGTTTCATTTTTGAAAGAAAAATCATTGTTGGACACTTTGCAATGTCCTTCAAAGAGGGTATCCCTTCTATTTAGGTCATAGACAATGCATTTAGAGGATTGAAAACATACCTTGTAACCTAGATCACAAAGTTGGCTTATGCTCATTAAGTTATGTTTCAAACCTTTCATATAGTAGACATCCTTCACAACAAGATTGGGAGTGAGCTGGATCTTTTCTATGCCAAGTATTCTTCCTTTGCTATTATCTCCAAAACGCACATTTCCCATGGCTTGTTCATGTAGTTCTACAAACTTTGCTCTGTCCCAAGTCATGTGGCGTGAGCAGCCACTGTTAAGGTATTAGCTTCCTTTATTTGACTTAGGCTGCTTTTGTCAAGTAAAAAATCAAGCTTAGGTACTTATGCTTATTTGGGTCCTTGATGGTTAGTGACAGAAATATTCTTTGGAACCCAAATTTGTTTATATCTTTTCACATTTTTCTTGTAATTAATTAAATTGATAAACATGATGACCAGCCTTATTGTAATAATTACAAGTGGTTTGTGAAACTTTGGTTTTCAAATTTAAATTTTTATATCATAAGCCATCTTTCTAGAAAGATCTTTGCAGGTCAAGCTTTTGCATACCTACTAGCTTATCAAGATTCTGCTTGCCTTTGACGAAACTGGCTAAATCGTTTGAAAGTTCAACAAGCTTGGTTTTTAAAGCTTCATTTTCTAAAAGTAGTTTTTTAGAGGTATTTTCCTTTTATTGTAAATCCTCAATAAACATTTTGTCTTTCTCAAAAATAAGGTGAATTTCATCAAGTTTTTCGGAGTCACCATCATCGGACATGGCCATGAGGCAAATTTCCACTTTATCATCAGTTGATGAGGTGTCTTCATCACTCCAAGCTGCATATGCCTTTTTGTTGTGCTTCTTTAAGTACTTTTTCTTCTTTTTTGGACATTCCAATGCTTTATGTCCAGGTTTGCTACATTTGTAGCAGGTTATTTCATCTTTTATGCTTCCTTCTTGGACTTATGCTTGCTGCTATCATCTCTGCTATGTTTCAGTTTGTAGCCAGCTTTGTTGTATGAAGCTTCTTTCTCTAAAACAGCTTGATGACTTTCTTGAAGAGGAGTGCTACATCATCATCACTATCATCATCTGAGGATGAAGATGTGGCAGCAAGGGCTAGGTCTTTCTCCTTCTTTCTTTCGGTGGCTCTCTTCTCCTTCTTTTTCATTGTTATTTCTTCAGCTTCAAGCTCACCACGAAGCTCATCAATTGTCATGTTTGATGATCTAGTAGAATGCTTGAGTATATAGCCTTTTGTATCCCATTTACTGGAGAAACACTTAAGAAGCTTCTTTACTTGCTCCTTTTGTGTGAGATTTCAGCCCAATATCTTAAGTTGGTTTACAATATGGAGAAATCCGGTAAAATATTTTTCTATGGATTCTCCATCTTCCATGTGGAATAGTTCATATTCCCCAGCACATATATCTACCCTTGATTTTTTTTACTATGTTCATTCCTTCATGTATGCTTTGCAGTAGATCCCACATTTCTTTTGCTGTGCTACATGCTGAAATAACTTCATTCTCCTTCGAACATACAACATTAGAAAGCATATATTTAGCCTTCATGTATAATGAAGCACGTTTCTTTTCTTCTTTGGCGTATTCAGTTCATCTTTGGGAACTCTCATTCCATTAACTTCTTTTGTTGGATCTTCATATCCATTATGTACAATGCTTAAGAGTTCAAAGTGATTTGAACCCAAAAGCATCTCCATGTAGTTTCTCCAATGGCTATAGAAGGTTCCACCAAAATATGGAGGCTTGTTTCATGAGTTGCCTATCTTGAAGTCTTCCATTTTTCTACACAACTTAGGATCTTAACTCAAAGGATGTTGGTCCAACTTTACAGAGCTCAATGCTCTAATACCAAATGAAAGTGCAGGTAAATGTGTTCTAGGGGGGTGAATAGGACACTTAAAATTTTTCGCAAATTAAAATGTTAATTTCTAGAATCAAGCATAGTATATTAAGCTTAGTTTAAAACAATTTTGGCTTAATTATGAAAACTTCACAATTTTAAAATCGTGGTATATCTGAGTGAAACTTAAGCACAAATAATCTTGAAAATAAGTAGATGCTGAAAATAAAGAGGTTAAGGAAGAGAATTGACTTAGTGATTTATAGTGGTTTGGTCATAATAAGACCTACATCCACTCCCCTCAATTGCCTTTGAGAGAGTTATTTTCACTAGTTTACAGGCTTCCAACAACCTTTTACAGCTTCTCAATAACTCTGTTTGAGTTAGTTTTCCAGGATATACCAAGAACCTTTACAACTACGACTATATCTTTTAAAGACTGTGTCTACCCTCAACAGGGTTACAACAAAGAGTATTAAGGCAAATAGCCTTTACAAAGAAATATTTTGAAGATGAAGTAATTAAGCATGGAATGTGCTATTGTTAAAATAGATATCCCAGTATGCCAATACACCAAAATGATATTCTAGGTGAAAGATTTGGTGTAAGAAGATGAAGAGAAAATAAAAACCTTGAGAGCTCTAGAGAGTATTTGCAAATGAAGCTTTCTTGTATTCTCTAACCTTTCTTTATGAGGCTCCCCCTTCTTTATATAGTCTTCAAAAATATGACTGTTGGAGACATCATTCTGCCAAATTTTGTTGTTGGGGATTTTCTCTTCTCTATGTACTTGATATTGTAACAATTATCATTTGTGTTTTTGCATTAATCAAGTGACACTTCTTCTAGTAGGCTTCCTTGGGTTTATACACGTTGGGCTTTCTTAGTTGTCCACCAATTATTTCTGTCATGTAAGCACAAGTGTGGGCCAGCTAGATCTTCTAATTGTTAGGTTCTTTAACAGTGTGCCATTGTTGGGAGAAGTGGCTGTTAGAAGCTTTTTGGAGCTCATGCCTTGCTGTTTTTGTGGCCCAATAAAGTGGGCTGATATTGTATTATCCAATGGATTAATTATATAACCCACAATTAATATATAATTAACTAGTTATCTCATTTAATGGAGCAATACGTGAAGCAGCCAAAGTGAAGTCTGTAGCTTTTGCATATTTGCTTTTCCAATTAAATGTATATGGTTGACTTGTGAAATTATAAGGTTCTGCTACGCTACCGTTGCTTAAAACTTGGACAGTAAGTTTGCAAAGGATGCATTAGCAGTAAAAAGGAGATTTATTTATTATTAAACAAAAACTTAACTCAAAAATCATCTTTTTCAATGTAAAATAAAATGATGGAAAAATTGCAAGGAAACAAAAACCAGATCTGCAGTAATTGCAGATTTCTTTTCCACGGCAAAGAGGAAAAGATGTTAAAAAAATTATTTATTAAAATAGTGGTTGACTTTAAAATAAGTAAAACTTTTTCTCAAAAAAAAAAAAAAACACTTTCTTTTTTGAAAATGTTTAACAAAAATAATTTTAAGAAAACAACTCAAAAATACTCATTGATTTGGTTAGAGTAACCAAGAAAATTTAGAAACCAAAAAGTGAAATAAAATACTCATTTTATTTAGGGAGATATTTCTATTTGATATAAAAATCATAAAACATGTATTTTGCAAGATAGAAATTTTTCAACAAATCTAAAAAATATTTTTGTCATCAAAATCAATTAAGGGATTGATAAAAATTCCCTTGAGCTAACACATTCCCTCTCCAAAAGGTCAAGATCCATCTCCATTGCAATAAAACATGATGGTGAAATGGAAACCAGTGAGACATGATCACACAAAAATATCTGGAGGAGCTCTTATCAGTAGATTGTTGTTTGAAAACCCATCACCATAGTTCAAAATCCCAGTTTGAGGTTGAGCGACGACAAAAATAGGGTCGTCGACGCAGTGGAACTTGGCTAAAATGGTTTGGCTCAATGATAAGGGCAAAAATGAGAGAAAAATGTCTTTCTAGTTGGAGAGGAACTTTCCTCCCAATGGCTCTTTCTTAAAAAACGTGGAATGAGGACCTTGCACAGAACAATCTATTCTTAAGTGCACAATAACCAAACACTCCTATTTACTCATTCCATTGGAACAATCCTTTATGTTTTAGTGAACCAAATATGCTCTAAGAGACTCTTGTTGATCTTAAAGTTAATTAATTTCTTATTATGCTATACTTTGACAATGTTTTGCCATGAAAAGTTTAATAATTGACAATGTTTTAAAAAAGGGTTAAAAACATAACTCGAGCCAGATTAGTAATTTCGAATGGATAGAGAAAACATTTTTTTTTAAAAATTTTATTTTTGTTTGAGTCCTCTAGTTAACTCACCTTAAGGTTAGCTGACCTTACTTTTTATTATTCTACCTGCTTGTTTTGCTATCAAAGATCTAACATATAGAATAGGTCCACATAAAACAATGTCAATGCACAATTTAATTTACTTCATATATAAAAGGAAGTTAAGCAACTAAAAAAATTATTTGAATGAGAAATATAAGTGCACGCCCCTTCCTAAGTGTACGTCCAATAAAAAATTCGGACCTTGCAGTCTAGGGTAAAGTGAGAATATTTATATGCCTAATAGAAAGCCCTTAAGGGTGTTATTCTCTTCAATCTCATCTCCATGAAATATTTAGTTCATTATATTGCAAAATATCAGGGTAGTAATTGAAAGAATCTCCTGATTTTCAAGGATGATATAAAGGCCACAACAAGGATGCTATTCTCTTGATCTTACCAAAACTTTATTTCTTAATTCTCATGATAATATATTAATTGATTTTCATATTAATTAATTTTTTAAAAAAATTTTATTGAAAATTTATTACTAATCACATGTCATTTAAGTGGAATATCAAGTATTATCTGAGTGCCATAAACTTTTATAACATAAAAAAAAAAAAAAAAAAAATAGATGTTTAATTGTAACTGATTTTTCTAGTAATGAAATGAATGGACCAAAAATCATTTGGGTCCTCTTAAATTCGTGTTGCTAAACCATTAAAAAGTTGTGGAGATGACTTTTTTCTTTACACGTGGACAACTGCACAATTAATTTTTGATGATGTGGGCAAGTCGAGTCAGCATCTATCCTCCCCTTTTGTGTTCTTCTGCTTTCTTCGTAAAACTCAGATGCTCTTCCCCTGCATTCAAAGAGGAAGCAATTCTAACGAAAAAGAATTTATTTCAGTTGGGTATGCTAAGCTTTGCACTAGGATCTACAATCTACTGGATCGTTTATCTTTCTCTTTTGTAAGCCAATATTGTTATATATTGTCTTGAGTTCCACAAATTACCGTTCTGTGCTGAAGAAAAAATGATGCACTAAAATCAATGAAAAAGAAATTTATATCAAAGACGAAGTTTATTTTCTACTGGAAATCTTTTCTCGGTTAACTTCTGAGAATAAATGAAGTTGGAAAGTTGCATTGTCAGAGCCAACAAATCCTATTGGAGCTTCATGCATAGAACTTGAAGTTCAAAACACTCAACTTGGAGTTGGCTAGAAGGGTTGGCCTGGACGGGGAGGTTTCAGACCTGGACTGTCAGTGGAAGAGCTAAAGTGAAAAATAGTTGGGTTTTGGAAAGAACTGTTTCAGGCGGAATGATAAAATCATATAAATATTATTTTATTATCTTTTATCCAATAAATTACACTAAAAAAAATTATAAGACACATTTTGAAATAACAAATTTTATCTTTTTAAAAAAATCAAGAGGGACCGAGTCAAATTGTTAAGAAATTTTACGTATTAAATTTAATTATAAATTTTTTTATATATAAATATAAACAAAGTATTGGAGGAGAGAGAGAGAGAGGGGGGGGGGGGGGAAGGCAAGGCACAATAAAACACACAGTCATCTCACAAAATCCTACGAAGGTTCAAACTTTGTAGATGTTCTTATATTCTTATGTAGAAGTGGCTGATTCCTGACTCGAAGTTATTGATGAATGATCAAAATGTTGCTACTTCAGTTCTATTGAAGAATATGCCAGAAGGAGCAACATTTGGTAGAAGGGTCATCCGTACAGCATATGCAGCACCTTCTTTAGAACTGTAATGGTCAGTATTGGAGTTGAAATTGGTTTTTACATAACTAGGACAAACACCATTAATGAAGAGAGATGGGTGCTTCTTTGCAAGAATCCTTGTGTAGCCATTCAATACAGCTTAAGAGACTGTGTAGGCAGACATCATAGTAGGCCAGCTTTTGGTTTCTAATGAATAATCTTTAAAGTCTTTCAGAAACTGATTCAAAATCACTTAGGATTTCTTTAGTCCATCCACTTGGTATTCTCTACATTAGTATCAAGTAGCAACATCAAGCTTATCTATACCACTTGTCAAAATTTTTAATTTAATTAATAAAGTTATGATAGATAAATTTGATTTTTTGACTATTAAGTCAAAGAAACTTGATACCCTATTGAATTTGGTAAAAAAAAATATATATTTATTTTATAATTTTACTCGATTTAAATTAAATTAGTAAACGTCAATATAATACTAAAAAAAAACTTTTAAGTGAAGTCCCTCGAACCAGCTTCTAAACGAGGTAATATATAAAAATATGTAGTATTATTACATGTTGATAGGTCCCTAAAGAGGATGAAACATTGATAATTCTTGGTGCGACTCATACAACACTAGATGTGTAGCTGACTATGGTCAAATATGTTAGGTGGTGGTGCGGTAAGATATTACAAATACAATTATGTGCATTGTTTTGATTCTTATAGTATGTTTGGAAGTAAAGGTTTTGTCTTTGACGGTTTTAAAATGACATTTAGGTGGGATGAATGGAATATAAGATGTTCCTCCTTGTAGATATTCAAGAATAGCTTCTATCGAAGGGTTCACAGTTCCAAGAATAATAATTTTTTTATGAAGTCAAGATGATTTTGAGATAAATATTTTGGGTTGGGGCCACCTCCAATGATAAGTTAAATGCATCTTTCAAAGAACCACCAGTTGGAGAAGTAAAAATAAAAGAGTTGGTACCAAGTATAAAACTGCTAGAAGTTGTTTGATTAAATAATGTTAGGTTTGAGGAAAAAGTTAAAGAGATACCAGAGTACTATAATAGCTTCCCAGGATAATATTAAATTTAATTTCCTCCTTTATCTTAACTTGAGAGGCGTATATAAAATCATGTAATAATTAGCCTTTTTAATTAATAATTTCATAATTCAGCCAAAGGTTTCTTCCAAGATATTTGAAGCCTATACTAGATAACATAGATTGAATTTAGTAAAAAAAATGTGTGGCATACACCATAAAAATGTGTTACATAACAACTCAAATACTCACATTATCCTTTTCGTCTTTGTTGATTCACTCCATTCTTATGCGAAAATATTTTGTCTTTAATTTGTTTTGAATGAGAGTTATATTTGGATGTGGTGAAATGTGTGATCCATGAAAGAAGCTCAAAACACGTGTGGCGCCACAGAAAATGACATGCAGTGCCTAGCTTTTGTGGACGATTAATCAAAGACTTTCACCTTCCATTTATCTTTCCAGGCTTTACGACCAAATTACTTATTCAGTGACCTTTTTTTACTCCAAAATTTTCTTACCCAAAAACGTGTTCTCAAAATTATAAAAAGAAGAAGAAGTAAGGTTTGCTTACTTTTATGTAAACCTAATAAAACCAAATCTTCATGCATTAAGACTGTCAACAACCCTAGTTTTCTTTTTCTTTATATATTTCCATTCACAAATTCAAAGTCGAATATATGATGTGGTTCAATACATAGTGTATCTAAACAATTGATCCAGGAATTCATTTACTTAAAATAAAAGTTTAAGGGGAGAAAAAAAGTCAAATGAACATGATTTTAAACAGATGTTAAAAAGTCAAATTGAGGAGATTGAGGGTTAGATGTGACAAAGAAGTGTTTCACTTATCTACTGGTTACATCTTAGCAATTCATTTTCATCTGTTGCCCAGCTTATCACCTAACATACATCTCTTAAGTAGATTTGAGTTATTCATCTACTATCTAACAAAGGGACATGAGCCTAATAGAGAAACTGGATCTGAAAAAGAACATAACTAAAGTGATCACTCAAAGAGAATTCACAATTTCCAATAATTAAGTTAATATAGAATCAATGAATCACATATTATGGTAAATTCATTTAATATAATGATCATATTTGGCTGATAAAAGCATATTAAACTTTACAAAAAAAGAAGAAGAAAAGTTGCGATTAAATTTTGTTATAACATAGCTTCAAATTATTTGTTCATTCTTCTATGTGTATATAATGGTTCGTTTTTATTGGAAAATCGACTTTTAATTTTAATTCCTTTTCTATTTGATAATACCATTGGAAAATATTCACACTCGGATCTCATGATTTTCCTAAACATCATTCCTCAAAGTGAATAACTGAAGAGAAATTATCAATGAGCTAATTAGATCGTTAATGTTAGGATCAGCATTTAATCAAGTTCATGAGTTGCTGCTTTGTAGATCAAAGCACTAGCATCAATTTGCCAAAATATTTTGAGATCAAATTAAACATCAAGTTGTTGATTCCCCCCCCCCCCCCTTCTCTCTCTCTCTCTCAAAATATGGATGGATTAACCGTTAACATATTTTTTTCTGTCTCGTTCTTTCCTTTTCTTTTGTCTGAGTATTTTTGTTCACTTTTTTTCCCTTCAATGCTATACAAAGGCATTATCTCTAATGTAAAGGACATATTTAGTTAAAAAAATATTGCAAAAGCCTCAAGATATTTCATAGTTGTGATGATTTTCTTTGTATTTACTATAACTATTCTTACTTTAGAGTTAAATTATATTTTTGTACTAGAAACTTTTAGAATAAATGTGAAAACTTGGAATGATATCTTACAAAACCAAATGTTAATAAAAATTATAAGGCTTTTGATAATTGGATTTTATATTTATATTTTTAATCCCTTTTTTTTTTTATATAAAATGTTTGGCTCTAATTTAAGTTAATTTCTTATTTTTGCAATGGAAAAATAAGTTGGAGCATTAAAGCAGAAAAGAACATATTTCTATATTTTTGAGAACTGCATTATAATTAATGAAGATATTTTGGGCCTTGAGTTTTTCTGATGTAATTAGATTTCTTAGTCCACTAAACATTCATTTTTTTTTTTTTATGTAATTAGGGTTTCTAGATTTAAGAGGTTCCCTAGTTTCATTAGACTTTTCCTTAGTTACAAATACCTCTTCTAGAATTAGGTTTTAAGACTTTTAACACTTTGAAGAGGCAAGGAAGATCTTAGAGAAGGAGGCAATATTGGAGCTTCTATTAATTTTTTCTTCTTCACTCTATTATCTTCCATGTTTTCTTCTAGATCTATGATGTTTACTAGTTTAATCATGAGTTTAACTTTCTTATTTAAGGGCTATGATGTAGTCAAAACCTATGTGTTAGTTTGACTTATTGATTTAATGCAATTCTAATTTCTATTCAATTAGGTTTTAATTTTGTTCTTTATTCTCTTTTTGATTTGGCTAAGTAATTAGAGAAATTGTGAATTTCTATAACCTGGGAAGGAAGTTGTCAATTTAGACCACCTAAATTAATTCTACAGTGGAGCTTAGGATAGGAATGTGCCTAGGACCCTGTGTAGCCATTAAAAGAAGTCCATAAATCTTAATACAATTTAGTTATTACGTTCACATAGGGATATGAATGGATTGGTAATTGAAATTAAATAAATTTGACCTCGAGAGGGGCTTTTTAATAGATTAGAGAGTGCTTGGCTAACAATTAATATAGCTAAAATGTATTAAGAGTAAACTCCCTTTTTTCCCCCCTGACGCTTTAAGTTTCCCAAATTAAACCTTGACACTTCAAACGTTTCTCATATCGAACGCTCTGTCCATCTCCGTCACCATCCACTAACGATTTTTGCCTATGTGGCATGTTAAGTGGTGACGTGGCTAATGGCACTCATCTGATGTGGCCATAGTTGCTCCAAAACACAGCCACTGTTGTCGTTTGACACTCTTGGGCTTCTTCACGTTCTTTACCAGCACCTTGACAACCTTCTTCCCCAGAGAAAGCTATCTTACCCACCTTAGCTGGCCTTGCCATTGCCTTCGCTTATGGAATACACATAACAGAAGCACAATGCCCACTCTTTAAGGAAATTTCAGAAAATAAACAAACATGTTGAAAGCAGAAGCACACAAACCATAAGCCTGAGCCTTTATTGATTTGGGCTTAGTTGAGGAACCAAAAATGCCACCAATGCCCACTCTTGAACTGGTTAGCACTCGTAGTTCTAGACTCGGCGAAACCCCGCAAGGAACCCCTTTGATTTTGTACCCCAGAGCAAAGGATGCTCCCCTTAATGCCAAAACTAAATTCCAATACCTAGAAAGTCAAAGACTTAATTTTTACCCAAATTTTTTTTAAAAAAAATTAAAAAGGTAAAAAAAATTCAAAGAATGCAGTAACAGAGACAAGAGAGACCCAAAAGAAACTAGAAAGCTATGAGGAGGTGAACGGAGTGGCAATTCGAAAGGACCATTACTGAATGAGACCAACAACAAACTGTTCGTTGCCGTTGTAGATGTGGAGGTCCCTAAACGACACCATAGCTGCGTTTGGAGCAGCTATGCCACATCACCCGCTTCCTGTTGACCACATCACCCATTAACGGCCACGTCAGCACTTAACGTGCCACGTAGGCGAAAACCGTTAGTGGGCGGTGACGAGGGTGGACGGAGGGTTTGATATGGGAAACGTTTGAAGTGTCAGGGTTTAATTTAGGAAACTTAAAGTGTTAGTGGGTAATTGTCTGTGAGGTCAGTGTCAGGGGGAAAAAGGGGGTTTACTCATGTATTAATGAAACTAGAAGAACTAATACATATAGTTGAGGTGAAATCAGAACCCCTAAGGTAAAATCATTAAATTTTCCTCAGTCTTGCTATTACTCTTGTTTTCTTTTATTGCTCTTGATTTTAGTTATATTTGCTTTGAATGCTTAAGTAATTTTATAGTCATAATACTCTAGTAATCTACTACATAATCTCTTGGATACGATAACTCTAGGATACTTTGTCAACTACATTAATAATGTATACTTATACTATAATCTCAGTAGTTATAATTTTACATATAAGCTTTTTATCAAAAAAAAAAAAAGAAAGAAAAGAAAACCTTATTTTATCCCCACACACTATCACCAATTCTAAAAAGACCCTTATATTTTAAACTAGACAAAATAAACTCTCACATTTCAATCCAAGAACAAAAATGGACTTATTGAGGTGTTTTTTGTATCTATAGAATGTGCACTTTTATTCTGTGCTTAAAATGTGGGGTTTCATGTTATTTAGTTTGAAACATAAAGGTCTTGTTTAAAATTGATAATAGTATAAAGGAACAAAAATGAGTTTTTTTTTCAAAAAAATAAATAAATAAATGGCTTTTGATGTTACAAATAAGACATTTACGACCATAAGACATCTACCTACATTTATTTATATATTTTAGTTTATTTTATCTTTCTTATACGATTACTTTCCTCTTTATTTTGCTTTCTTAAAATTGAAAGTGCAGAAAATATTCCAAAGACTACACTCACAAGTAGAGAGACTATATGAACTTCCATCTGATATTGAAATTGGTAACTGTTAGATGTTGGGAATAACTTAAGTTTGGTACCCTAATTTGTTTATTAATTTTAATATTTCTCATGATGTCAAGGTAAACTAAACATAAATTGTGGTGGTGTTCAAAAAGAACTTGACTGAAAATTAATTTAGGATAGTTGAAATCATTAACCTCATAAAGTTGAAAGTGCAAATAAATGTGTCTTAGAAGGTGGTGAATAGGACATTTAAAAAAAATTTGCAAATAAAATTTGTATAATGTAGAATCAAGCACAATTGTTCAGCTTGGTTTAAAATAGTTTAAGCTTGAGTTCAAAAAACTTGAAGTTGTAAAACGTGATATAACAAAATGAAACTTAAACGCAAATGATAAGCTAGAAATAAGTAAATGTTGAAAATAAAATAGTTAAGGAAGAGAAATAATATAATAATTTATAGTAGTTTGGTCACAATAATGATGACCTACATCTACTCCTCTCAAACACCTTTGATAGTGTTTCTTCACTATCACCACTAGTTTGCTGGCTTCTAGTAACCTTTTATAACTTCTTAGCAACTTTATCTAAGATTAGTTTTCTAGGTTATATCAAGAACCCTTACAGCAACAACTAAATCTTTAATAAACTTAGTTTACCCTCTCTAGAGTTACAACCAAGTGTATGAAGGCTAACAACCTTTACAGAGAAACGATTTAGAGATGTAACAATCAAGCACAAATACATATTGTTATTACAATAGATTTTCTAGAACGTCCAAAACACCAAAGATAATATCTCTAATAGAAGTGTTAGTGTATGAAGATGAAGAAGAGAAAATGGAAGCTTTGAGAGCTCTAGAGAGTATATGCAAGATTGCTTACTTCTTCCTTTTTTTTTTTTAAAAAAAAAATGAGACTCCCCCTCCTTTATATAGACTTTGAGAAAAAAATTAACGTTGGAAAAGGAGATTTGAGAAGGTATGATCATATTTTGTCACTTGAGTTTTTGGTCTTTGACTTTCATGCTTGATCCTTTGTCTTTTGCCTAATAGTCCTCCAAGTTAGCAAATTTGCTTGGCCAATTAGTTAAAGAATGTTGGGCTTTGATTTCTAGTGGATTTCTATGATTGAAGCCCATGATTGTGGCCTATTTGCTAGCCAACTAGGCTTCTACAGCTTGGTTTTAGCCAGTGAACAAATTGCTAATTTGCAGCATTTTGGTGACCCAATAAAGTCTATTATGACTGTACAAATGTGTGCCTCTTTTTAGACTACATGAGGGATGGGCCTCAACTTTTTTTCTTCAACCATTGGATCAATAAATTATCTGGTAGCAAATCAGCGAATTTAATAGCATAAAAGCTGCTTGATGCTGTTTTGGCAGTGCATGTGAGGGGGACAAAGCAAATTTATAGTAGCAGATTTTCTTTCCCATGACAACCAAGATTTTGGACATAAAAAAATATTAAAATAACAAGTTGACTTTATAAAAAGGTAGTAAAACTTTTCAGAAACCTTTTCTTACTAAAAGGCATTAAAAAAAATCTTAAAGAGTAAGTCAAAGGTACATATTAGTTTGGTTAGAGTGACCAAATATTTAGAATCCAAAGAGAGAAATAAAATAATAATTTTATTTAGGGAGGTATTTCTATTAGTTATTAAAATCATAAAACATATATTTTAGAAGAAAGAAAATTTTCCAACAAATTTAACAAATCTAAAATATCTTTCTCATTAAAATCAATTAAGGGGATTGATAAAAATTTCCTTGAGTTAACATTCTTTTCCTTTTTGATGATAACAAATATTTTGAGATTTGCTTGAAATAATCTTCCCCTAAAATCATGTTTATCCAAATAATTTTCAAGAAAAGCTTAGTATATATATAGGTGTAAAAACATGGTAAAATTTTTTCAAGAGCTTTGCCTTAAACTGACACAGTCTGATTTTCACAAAGAACTTGAAAACAAGCATGAGTAGTAACCAATCAAGCATAATGTCCAAATGCCATATATCCATAAGCATCACAATCCAGTATGCCAAATATCAAGTCTTCTCTTTTGTCACAACAAAAAGAGGGGAAATAGCAAACCAATCCATAATTACATAAACAATAATCAAGCATAAAAATACTTAATTATTAGAAGGTGAAGAAATCATACCCAATTCACTTCTCAAAATGTAAAATCTTTCTTCAGCTAGTGGTTTGGTGAAGATATCTGCAATTTGTTCTTCAATGCATATGAAGTGCATTCTTACTAAGGCATTTACCAATGCACATGATCTCGTAGAAAGTGGTGCTTGATATCAATATGTTTGGTTCTTGCATGTTGTACTAGATTTTTAGCAATATTTATGGCACTTGTTTTGTCACATAAGATTGGAGTGCATTCTTGGATGATTTCATAGTCTCTAAATTGTTTCTTCATCCATAGAACTTCAGCACAACATTTACCAACTACAATGTACTTAACTTCAACAGTTGAAATTGAGCCACTTGTTTGCTTTTTGCATTGCTAGCTTACTAAGGCATTTCCTAGAACTTGGCATCCTTCACTCGTTTTTTTTTTGTGAATCAAGTATTTAGGATGGTATGAATCTGTATAACTAACCAAATCAAAGTATTTATTCTTTGTATACCATAATCCAACATTTTCAGTCTTCGCCAGGTATCTAATTATTCTTTGAACAGCTTGCAGGTGAGTTTCCTTAGGCTTGACTTGGTATCTGGCACAACATACGCTATATAAAATATCTGGCCTGCTTGCAATGAGATAAAACAATGATCCTATCATGTCTCTATACAGTTTTTGATTAACAGCTTTAGCTACATCTTCTGATGTAAGCTTGGTTGTAGTAGCCATAGGGGTTGACATTCCTTTTGCATTTTCCATTCCATACTTCTTGATAAGCTCCTTGGTGTATTTTGAATGATAGATAAAGATGCCATATGAGAGTTGCTTTATTTGAAGTCCAAGGAAGAATGTAATTTCTCCCATCATGCTCATTTCAAATTCACCTCTCATTAGCTTCTCAAAATCCTTGCACAAGCTCATTAGTAGTACCAAATATAATATCATCAACATAAACTTGTACAACATGAATATCGTCATCAAAATTTCTAGCAAAAAGAGTAGTATAAATTTTTCCTTTTGAAAAGTCATTTTTCAACAAAAATATGCTCAGCCTTTCATACCAAGATCTTGGAGCTTGTTTAAGACTATAAGTGCTTTAGACAATTTGTAAACATGGTTTGGAAAATCTTCATTTTCAAAGCCTAAAGATTGTTTAACATAGACTTCCTCATTTATAAAACCATTTAAGAAAGCACTTTTCACATGCATCTGAAAAACTTTAAATTTTTTGTAACAAGCTAAAGCAAGTAGCATGCGAATAGCTTTAAGTCTAGCAATTTGAGCAAAGGGTTCATCAAAATCAATTCCTTCTTGTTCTCTATACCCTTGAGCTACCAGTCTAGCCTTGTTTCTTACCAATTTTCCTTGTTCATCCAGCTTGTTCTGAATACTCATTTTGTTCCAATCACATCTTGATGTTTGGGCAGTGAAACAAGCTTCCAAACTTCATTTCTTTCAAATTGATTAAGCTCCTCTTGCATAGCGATGATCCAAGATTCATCTTCAAGGGCTTCATCAATCTTTTTAGGTTCAACTAAAGAAAGAATCTGTGACTATATTTCTTGTTGAAGCTCTAGTCTTTACTCCTTCATGTATATCTCCAATCACATCATCAAGCTTATGATCTTGTTGTAATTGTTGTTTGTAAGGAACATTGTCTCTGTTTGATAGTTCTTTAGGTTATAAAGAGACTCGATTAGCCTCACTATTATGATTTGAATCAGGTATGTCATTTGAAGCTTGATTCTGATAAGGTAAGCTTAGTTCTTGCAAATCTTGATTTTCCTCAAAAGTAACTTTGCTTAAGGGAGGATGGTTAGATTCATCAAATACTACATGCATGCTTTCCTCCATTGATCCGGTTCGTTTATTGTAAACTCTATAAGCTTTACTAGTCAAAGAGTAGCTTAAGAATATGCCTTCATCGGATTTAGCATCAAATTTGCCCAAAACATTTTTACCATTGTTGTGAATGTAGCAAATACAATCAAAGGCATGAAAATAAGTTACACTAGGCTTTCTTCCCTTCCATAGCTCATATGGTGTTTTCTTCAAAATTAATCTAATTAACCAACAATTCAAAATGTAGCAAGCTGTATAGCTTCAGCCCAAAAATGTTTTGCAATATTATTTTCACAAAGCATGGTTCTTGTCATTTCAACCAATGTTCTATTTTCCGTTTCAACAACCCCATTTTGTTGAGATGTTTTAGGAGAGGAGAAATTGTGCTAGATTCCATGGTTTTCACATTAATCTCTAAAAGCTTGATTTTCAAATTCACCACCATGGTCACTCCTAATAGAACAAATTTTCAAATCAGTTTCATTTTCAACTCTTTCTGAAAATTTTTTGAAAGCATCAAAAGTTTCTTCACTATGAGCCAAGAAGTATACCTATGTAAATCTAGAATAATCATCAACAATTACAAAGCCATATCTCTTTCCTCCAAAGTTGACATAGGTCAAAACAAGTCCATATGAAGAAATTCAAGTGATCTCTTAGTAGAGAGCTCTTTCTTCATTTTGAAAGAAGATTTTGTCTATTTTTTTTTTTTGACATGCAACACAAATAATATCGTTTTCAAAATGAACTTAGGAAGTCCATAAACAAGCTTCCTTTTTTGATAGTTTTGAAATCAAATGCATATGGGCATGACCAAGTCGTCTATGCTATAAAGAAACATTTTCAACTTGAGAAACCAAACAAGTTAAATTTTTGAAAGAAAAATTCTAGTTTGACACTTTGTAAATATTTGAATGTCTATGCCCTTCAAAAAGGGTATTCCTTCCATTTAGGTCATAAACAATGCATTTAGAGGATTGAAAACATACCTTGTGACCTAGATCACAAAGTTGGCTTATATTCATCAAGTTGTGTTTCAAATTTTTCACATAGTAGACATTCTTCACAACAAAATCAGGAGTGAATTGGATATTTTATACACGAAGAATTCTTTTTTGCTATCATTTCCAAACTGCACATTTCACATGTCTTGCTTATAGAGCTCTACAAACTTTGTTTTGTCCCAAGTCATATAGTGAGAGTAGCTATTGTTAAGATACTAGCTTCCTTTCTTTAACTTAGGTTGCTTTTGTCAAGTAAACGATGAAGCTTAGGTACCCATGCTTGTTTGGGTCATTGGTGGTTAGTGACAAAAATATTCTTTGGAACCCAAATCAATCTATATCTTTTCACATTCTTCTTATAATTGCATTGATGGGCATGATGACCAACCTTATTGCAATAGTTACAAGAAGTTTGTGAAATCTTAGTTTTCATATTAGGATTTCTATATCCTAAGTTATCTTTCCAAAAAGATCTTTTCAGGTTATGCTTTTGCATCTCTACATGCTTATCAAGATTTTGCTTGTCTTTGACGAAATTGGCTAAAGCGTTTGAAAGTTTAGCAAGCTTGTTTTTCAAAACTTCATTTTCTAAAAGCAATTTTTCAGAAATATTTTCTTTTTGTTGTAAATCCTCAATAAGCATTTTGTCTTTCTCAAAAAATAATGCAAATCTCATCAAGTTCCTTTCTCAAAAACCTTGATTTTTTTTATTTTTAGAGGAAAATTTAGAAAGAAGCTTTTTTCACACTATCAGTAAGCTATATATAAATCCTCATAAGATAAGAGTTGATCATCTACCTCATTTTCTAGGTCCCTATCATCGAACATGGTCATGAGGCAGATTTCAACTTCATCATCACTTGATGAGGTGTTTTTATCACTCCAAGTTGCATATGTCTTTTTATTGTACTTCTTTAAGAAATTCTTCTTCTTCTTTGGACATTTAGGTGCTTTATGTCCAGGTTTCCTGCATTCATAGCAAATTATTTCATCTTTGTCTCCTTCCTTCTTAAGCTTGTGCTTACTACTGTCATCTTTGCTATATTTTGGTTTATAACCATCTTTGTTGTATGAAGCTTGCTTCTTGAATTTCTTCCTCTGTAGCAACCTTTTTGGAGAGGAGTGCTATATCATTATTACTATCATCATCTGAGGATGAGGATGTAGCAACAAGCACAAGGTCTTTCTCCTTCTTCTTCCTTTTGGTGGCTCTTTTCTCCTTCTTTCTCATTATTATTTCTTTAGCTTCTAGTTCACCACGAAGCTCATCAACTGTCATGTTTGATGATTTAGCATAATGCTTTAGTATGTAGCCTTTTGTATCCCATTCATTGGAGAGACACTTAAAAAGCTTCTTTACTTGCTTCTTTTGTGTCAAATTTCTACCCAGTATTTTAAGCTAGTTTACTATATGAAGAAATTTGATAAAGTATTTTTCTATGGATTCTCCTTCTTCCATGTGGAATAACTCATATTATTTAGCATAGATATCTATCCTTGATTCTTTGACCTCGTTCATTCCTTTATGTATGCTTTGCAATCGATCCCACATTTCTTTTGTGGTGCTACTTGCTGAAATAATTTCATATTCTTTTGAGCGTGAAACATTAGCCAACATGCATTTGCCCTTCATGTGTAATGAAGCCCGTTTCTTTTCCTCTTCAGTATATTTAGCTTCATCTTTGGGAACTCTCCTTCCATCAACTTCTTTGGTTGGATCTTCATATCCATTTCGTATAATGCATAAGAGTTCAAAGTTATTTGAACCCAAAAACATCTCCATATAGTTTCTCCAATGACTATAGAAGGTTCCATCAAAGAATAGAGGCTTGTTGCATGAGTTGCCCACCTTGAAGTCTTCCATATTTTTTCTGTACAACCTAGGATTTTAACTCAAAGGATGTTAGTACAATTTTATAAAGCCCAAGGCTTTGATAACAAGTGAAAGTGCAGATAAAAGTGTCATAGAGGGAGATAAATATGACACTTAGAAAATTTTCTCAAATAAAATTTGTATGATACAGAATCAAGCACATCATGTTAAGCTTAGTTTAAAATAGTTTAAGCTTGATTTAAAAAACCTTGAAGTTGTAAAACGTGATATAACAAAATGAAGCTTAAACACAAATGATAAGTTGGAAGTAAGTAAATGTTGAAAATAAAATAGTTAGGGAAGAGAAATGGCACAATGTTTAATAGTGGTTTGGTTACAATAATGATAACCTACATCCACTCCTCTCAAAACCTTTGAGTGAGTTTCTTCACTATCACCATTGGTTTGCAGGCTTCTAGCAACCTCTTACAACTTCTCAGCAAATATGTCTGAGCTTGGTTTTCTAAGTTATACCAAGAACTTGTACCGCAGCAACTAAGTTTTTCACAAACTAAGTTTACCCTCTCTAGGGTTACAACCAAGTGTATGAAGGCTAATGGCCTTTACAGAGAAATGATTTAGAGATGTAATAATCAAGTACAAAAACGTGTTGCTATTATAATAGATTTTTTAGAATGTCCAATACACCAAAAATAATATCTCAAATAGAAGTGTTGGTGTATGAAGATGAAGAAGAGAACATGGAAGCTTTGAGAGCTCTAGAGAGTATATGCAAGATTGCTTACTTCTTCTTTTTTTAAATATGATACTCCCCCTTCTTTATATAGACTTTGAGAAAAAATGATTGTTGGAAAAGGAGATTTGAGAAGTTCTGATAAGATTTTGTCACTTGAGTTTTTGGTCTTTGACTTTCATGCTTGATCCTTTGTCTTTTGTCTAATAGTCCTTCAAGTTAGCAAATTTGCTTGGCCATCAGTTAAGGAATGTTGGGCTTTGTTTTTAGTGGATTTCTGCAATTGAAGCCCATGATTGTGGCCTATTTACTGGCCTGGTGCACTTTTGCAGCTTGGTTTTAGCCAATGGACAAGTTGCTAATTTGACAACATTTTGGTGACCCAATAAAGTCTGTTCTAATTGTACAACCGTGGGCCTCTTTTCAGACTGCATGAGGGATGGGCCTCAGTCTTTTTTCTTCACCAATTGGATTAACAAATTATTTGGTAACAAATCAACAAATTTAACAGTATAACAGTTGCTTGATATTGTTTTGGCAGTGCATGTGAGGGAACAAAGCAAATTTGCAGTGGTAGATTTTCTTTCCCACAACAATCAAAATTTTGGACATAAAAAATATATTAAAATAACAAGTTGACTTTAGAGAAAGATATAATTTTATTGAAACAACAAAAACTTTTTAGAAACATTTTCTTACTAAAAGGTATTAAAAAATAATCTTAAAGAGTAAGTCAAAGGTACATATTAGTTTGGTTAGAGTAACCAAATATTTAGAATCCAAAGAAAGAAATAAAATACTAATTTTATTTAGGAGATATTTCTATTAGTTATTAAAATCGTAAAACATATATTTGTAAGATAGAATTTTTTCAACAAATTTAAAAATATTTTCTTATCAAAATCAATTAAGAAAATTAATAAAAATTCTCGAGCTAACAAAAGTACATTCTTGAACTGATTTATTTTGTGAAATTAAATTGTTTTAAGACCTCCTTTGTCATTTTTTTTTTTTTTTTGATTATCAGTTTTAAATAGAAGGCATTAGAAATGATTAAGCATTGTAGTAAACTTCATTATTTTCTGTTTCCTATTCTTTTACTTTTTTATGAATTCAAAATTATGTTTCTTGAGTCTATTTATTAGTTTTATTAATTATTTTTTAAATGGTCAAAACTAAAAAACAATTAAAAAAAAAAACTAATTAAACAATCAGAAAAGTAAGGACATCAATCAGAAAAGGGAATATATCAGTTGTATAATTAGAAAACTTTTTTCTTTTAGTGAGAAGTTAACAAACAAACTAATTATAGACAATCAATTTATGGGTGAGTATGGGACAGGATGTTCTAGTGGTACACATTTAATATGGGACAAATCAAGAGTTAAGACGGAATTGAGACAAATTCAATTTAGAGACAATACTGGAACAAGGTTCTTCCCATCCTAAATTGTCCCAAAATGCTTCAATTTGTACCGTCCTGAGTGCTTGTCTCGGTGAGCTGTGCTTATGTCCCGAGTGATTGTTGTTGTATTCTCTGTGGTCATACTTTGAGTTTCTCTTTCAGTCAACACCATAAGCTTAGGCTTCAAGACATTCTTGTAATATTAACAAGCAATTGTGATATGAAACAGTGAAGATTATCTTGAGATTTTGGGCAAAAAACAAATAATCTCCTCTCAGTTTATTTAAGACAAAGAATACTATACATATTGTTTTTAAATGCCAACATTCAATACCCATAATAAGTTCACTTTTGATACCCCAAATAAAAATACTGGTACAACTTAAAAGCACCAAAATTTTAGCCATGGAAGATGCTTATTCTTCATATTGGTTTCAAATGCCAACATTCAATACCATAATAAGTTCACCTTTGATACCCCAATAAAAACACTAGAACAACTTAAAAGCACCAAAAATTTAGCCATGGAAGAAGCTTCAAGCTTGATTGGTTTGTGATGCAAAAAATAACCTAAAAATCCAAAACAATCATTTTTTAATCCCCAATCTAAACGCTGTCATATTTAAATTAAATAAACTAGGTAGCTATTGTTTTATCTAACAAGAAAAGTATGTATCATCTTTGAAATTACAGTACAAATTTGAATGATGGTTGTTTGAGTTTTAAATATAATGTTTGATCTCTTTTTACAAAAAAAAAAAAAAAAATTAACTAAGATGAGACATAAATAACGAGACGTGATCAAGATAAAGCTATTTGAAATTAAGATGGGATGGGACAAAATAGAAGTTCAAGACAAAAACTTTTATCTTGATCAATTTACAGGACTGGCCAAAGCAAGTAAAATCCCCGCTCCTAATTAAGACTTAGAAAACTCATTCCCCTAAATCATAAGGCGTAAAGCGCACGCATAGAAGTCCTCTGTTGAAAGGGACAAGGGATGATGCAAAATTAACGGCGACACATAAGCAATTCCCCATTGACAACAATTACTTTGTGAAGCCATCTCTATCCAGAGTGCTTATGAACTTTTACAATTAAGAACCACTTTCAAATTGGGTATAACGGGTCATGGTTTAAAAAACCAGATTGGAAATTGACTCAGAAAGTCTTTAGTTTAATGGTTAACCAATTCAAACATTGACTCAGTCTTTAGTTTAATGGTTTACCAATTCAAGCATTGACTCAGAAAGTCTTTAGTTTAATGGTTCACCAATTCAATTGTTGATTTACTAGTTCAACCGGATAAATTAAAAAATATTTTAAAATTTTAAAATATTTATTATAATAAAAATAAATCATATATAGATTTAGTAAATATAAAATAAACTTAATGCAAGTTTATATGATTTTTTTTGTAAGAATATAAGTTTATACGATTAATAATAAAAATATTAATACTTAATTCAAATTTTTATAAAATAAATGCATGGTAAAAAGTAATAAAGGAGATTGTATACCTCACTTTTTTTAAAAGAAATAATAATTTAAATAGTTAGAATGCAAAGGAGATAAAAACAAGAAAAAAAGGTTAGAATGTAAAGAGAGAAGTTTGGGACACATCTATTTCACGGGTAAATAAAGGAGCATAGAAGTAGAACTTGAAGTCCCACATTGCTTTTGTGAGTGGTTGAAGAGCTAGCATGAGCTTATAAAAGGGAGATATGTTCTTGGAGTTCTCTTGGTCTTTACATTAAATTTGAGAACTTGCTAATTTAAAATTTATTTTTAGTATTAGTTATTTAATTTAATTCTCGGTTAATTTTTTTTTTTAATTAGTCAATTCATTCGACATTTTAAAAAACCATCCGAGTTCCCAATTAATTGGGGTTTGGCCGCTTTTTAACTGGATTGACTGTAAAAAACATCTGATGGTCTTACTTGGACCGGCTTACGGTCTGATTCTCAATTTAATCGGTTGGATTGATCGGATCGATCTAATTTTATTAACCTTGTCATAGGTAGAGTTCTGCAGTAAAAAGTGGGGTGACCATTAATAATTTTTTAGAATAAATATTTATTTTGATTTCTCAAATTTTAAATTTATTAATTTAGTTCCTTAAATTTAAAGGTCTAATTAATTTTATCTTTCACATTTTAAATTTATCAATTTAGTCATTTATACTTCAAAAGTCTTATAAATCTCGTCTCTTAAACTTATTAATATTTTTTAAGTATAAATAATTAAATTGATAAGTTTAAATGATTAAATTGATTAGAGTTTTAAGTGTGAAAGATTAAAATAATAAACTTGAAATGTAAAGAACTAAATTAGTAGAAGTTTCAAATGTGAAAAACTAAAATAAGTAACTTTTAATTTTTACTTGCTTTTGAATATTAATAGGAAAGTTGTGGGTATATCTAATGAAAAATAAACATATTAGATAAGTTATGGATACATTTAAGTAGTTTTTAGAGTTGTATGGATAACCAAAAAAAAAAATTTATATTATATAAAAAAAATAAAAAATTGTGTAATAATAGGTCTTACCAAAAAATTATAAAGGGTACGTTTGTAAGAGTTTATATACAACTTATTCAAGCTTATTTTATCAGTAAACACTTCAGCTAAAATGTACAAGTGTTTAGAAGAACTTATAAAAATTGCTTATAATCCTTTTATAAGCTAATCTGGGCTTTTTTCCATAAGCTAATAAGCTTATGCAGAGCTCTCATGATTAATCTCTCATAAGAAAAAATTAAACTTAAAACTCATAATAAACTTTTAACCCTAAATTATAAAATATCAAATCCTAAAACTCGAAACTCAAAATAAAATCTTAAAAGTCTAAACCTTAAATCATATAAATCTGAACCCTTAATGCTAATACCCTAAAAGTATAAAGTTTCAATCTTAAATCCTAAAACCTATAAACCTTCAACCTTAAATGAGCCCTAAATACATATGATGCCATTTTTAGCAATTTCAACTATTATAAATGTTTTTTATAGTGATGCATCGGCCTAAAATATTGTCTAAGTGATTTTCAAAGGATACATCCAAACATAAATAAACTTTATAAAATCAAATCTTTTCAAAGTTTATGACATAAGCTCTTATGATATAAATACTTAAATATTATTTAAGTGATTTTCAAAATGTGCATCAAAATACTAATAAGCTTATTGAAATAAGCTCTAATGATATAAGCACTTAAATATTATTTAAGTGATTTTTAAAATATATATTTAAACACAAATAATCTTATTAAATTAAAAATTAAGTTCTTTCTATAATTTTTAAAAGAAACTCTTATAACATAAACACTTAATTAAATTATTTACCTAAACGGGTTCAAATACTGGGTTGAGCAACTCTTAGTTGTTGCATGCATAAAGATTCTCCTAATGGAAGTCAAACGATTAAAGGTGTTCTTTCAAAGACGATTTTGTTAAAGGGCACCGCTCGGTACCCATGAAAATGAAGGAGTTGGAATACCCTCCCTTACGTGGCCCAACAAATTAATGCCCATTGTTTTAGTGATGCCATGTCTTTATTTAAAGACACATGTTTTGAAAATTGAACCCACTTATCAAATTTTTATTAATTATAAGTTAGCCATATTTCATAAAACATTCTTACATTTTAATCCCTCTAGTAGTCTTTTGACATTCTGTTTTCTCTCACACACCTTTCCCACAGTAAAATACAATAATATAAAAAATCATAACTTATTAAATAATTTTACATATATTATTTAATATATTATAATTAATATAATTTAATAGTATTAGGAGGATGAAGATAATATTGCTATAAGAAAAGAAGACAATACTTTTCTTAAAAAATAAATACGTTATTTTTCTATATTACTCGTGCTCGAGGTTTAGGACTCAAACATGTCACTTGTTAGTGACTCTATGGAAGCTGAGAACTTAGTTCAAAGGATCCCCACCTCCTTTTCATGTTTATGCTTGTGTTGTATAGTATATCAAAGATCTTTAAGAAACAAAAATTTAAGTATTGTTTCATGCAGCTCATTGTTAGATGGGATAAATAAGTATACAATTTTTTACCATTGATAATTAAGTATGTAGATAATAGTTAATGAAAGCTCTATAAAACACATGATCAAGTGTCACATAGAAACATGTTCCATTAAACTATACATGTAATAGACTATGCTTAAACAATTAAACATGCTGATAAAAAAAAATAGTTAAACTTGCTAATCTCTAATTTTGAGAAAATAAACTTTATAATAATGCATTATATCAAACTAAAGCGCTTATACTATTAAATTAAATTAATTATCATATATAAAATAACATGTATTTCGACGTTCTCAAAGTTTGAAAATAATATATGATATAATATTATATATAGAAGCTAAGATAATGATATTTTGATCCATTAGCCAATGGTCTAATAGCTCATTTGGTATAAAGAATCCAAAGATAAAGAAAATTAGAAGGATTGGGAAAAGGAAAAGGATTAAAGAGGAGTTTTAATTAGTAAACTTTGTTTGGTATGATATGAAAAGGAATATGAATTTTTTAAAATAATTTTTTTTTGGTACAAATAAAATTTGAAGGAATGAGAGAGTAAATAAATATAATTACTAAAATATCTTTGATAATTAAAAAAATATTTATTAAATAAAATATATTTAAATAAATTCTTTTTATTTTATAAGTAAAATGTAAAATTGTTTTTTAACAAAAACACATCCATTCTGTGTTACTGGTGTTCATCCCAGAAATTAAAGCAAGTTGGACTCTACATATGGCTACATCAATGAAAGTAGGTGAAAAGAAGAGAGTGAGAGGGAAAATAAAATGCTAAAAAGTAAAAAACAATTAGAGGAGGGATTAAAATGTAAGAATGTTTTAAGAAATAGGACTGATTCATAATTAATAAAAACTTAGTAAGTGAGTTGAATTTCCATGACACTTAAGAGTGGGCATTAATTTATTGGTCAATTTTGGGAGAGAACTCAAACCCTTCAATTTTCCAAGGTACCTGAGAAATTCCCTTTGTTAAATTCTAAAATCTTTTGGAAATGCAAATATATGTTCATTCTGTATTTGTATTCATGGAATTATTTTCTTCATTTCCTATTAATATATTTTTTATCTTGCTATTTTTCTAGTAATATGGTGATCAACTAAATTGACCTTTCATGTGTGATTGGCTATATTGTCCCTATTCTAATAATTCAGATAGGGTTATTTGGGTCATGGCATATTTTGAAAAAGGCTAAACCCACCCAAAAAAATTTGTGGCTTGACTTGGCCATACTCTAGGTGGTTAAGCCGTTGACTGGGTTAGCCAGGCTCTATTATTTATTTTTTTTCTTCTTCTTTGGTTAATTTTTATTATTATTTTCAATAAAAGTAATGAAAATCCAATAAAAATGAATAAACATTAATTTTAAATTTAAAAATGCAAAAGAAAAAAAAAAAGAATTACGGCTTGGCCCTGACATTGGACTATAGGGGATTTCTTTTATCACTTGGAAAAGTTTTATTCTAACTTCTAGACTTTTCTGAATGACCGTTTAAACCTTTTTCTCCTTTTTCCCACCCTAAACTTTTGTAGGCTTTTGAATTGTTAAATATTTGATAATCATATTTTGTAATGTTATAAATTATAAATAATTTATAATTTAATAAGTTTGTGTTTTAAACTTTTAATTATATATAATTTGTAAAAATCATTGATACATAAATTTCAACTTATATAATCTATAATGGTGTATTGATGTGTTGTGAATTCTTTAAATTTATCAAATTTATATTTTAAGCTTATGTATTATTTATAATTTGTATCACCAGTTATTTTGAATATAATTTATAATTACTATTTATAATCCATAATACAGAGTGAGAGAAAAAAAAAAAAGATATAAATACTCACATGAGTAATTTTATTATTTTAACTAAAAAGAAATTTGGGATGATAAAAGAAATCTTCTGAACTACATGAATTGGCCCATCAAACTGGGCCCACATTGACATAATTAGGGCTAACAAAATTTTCTTATGAGAAATATTTGAAAAGTATCTTACTTTTTTTTTTTTTTTCTGGAAGCGAGTATCGTACTTTTATAGCTTAGCCTTCTGATTAAATTACTTCTTGATTTATCAGAGTTTTATTTTTTACTTAGAGTTGCTAGTAGCATATATCATAGCTTATATTAAGATATATATTTAATATTTTTATATTTTAAGATCAAATTATCACTTAAAAAGTTTACATCTCTAGCCTATATATATATAAAATACTCAAGTATTTTTGTTGCTGCCATATAAGAGGTTTGAATTTGGTACACTCATGTCTGGCATAAAAATGTAATGCTACAAAAATATCATCATTGCTCTCCTTATATTTATATAAACCTTAAAACTTCATTTTAATGCTTAACACTAATTATTATTATTAAATATATCTCCGATACTTTAATTTTATTGAATATATTTTTAATATTTTAAAATTATTACCAAATACATTTTTTATTACTTTGGGCCTTTTGTAAATTCATCACATGAATCTATTAAGAGCAATTCAGCAAATGCAAGACCATCACACGGTGGAAAGGCCCAACAAGGCCATGTTGTATCATTTGTGTTCCTTTTGTAATGGAAGTGTGTGCAGACTACTTATGAATTGTAAATGGGGCAAGTGTTTATATATATATATATATATATAAAATTAGTGTGTTTTATTATTATCAATATACACCACTTCTACAAATATTCACTATTATATATAATTTCTTAACAAAATTGCATTTTCCCATTACAATATTCAATAAAATATTTTGCTCCCATCAAAAATTGATGTTGGGTGATACAATTTTTATTGAAATCGTATTGCCTTGATGCAACTTTATATATTTTAATTAAAGTTTTCACACATTTATTTAATTTAATTATATATTTTAATTATATTAATAAATTAATTCACTAAAAATAAATTAATTATAATAAAAATAAAAATAAAATATATAATTATTTGATTAATAAATAAAAAATTTAAAATAAAAAATTTAAAAATGACTGAATAAATCAAAAAATATAATTAAATTAAATAAATGTATAAAAAAATTTAATCGAAAAATTCAAAAAAGTAAAGTTGCACGAGAGCAGTACGATTTTAATAAAAATTATATTACCCAGTTGCAACTTTTGATGGGTGCGGAATATTTTATTGAATATTGTAGTGAGATAATACAATTTTTTTAAAAAATAATATATATTTAAAAATATTTATAAAAATAATATATATTGATAATAATTTTTTTGATAGGGTGTATATTTGTACAAAATTAATTGTCTTGAGTTCTTAAGCACATGCAATGCTCGCCACATGAGCATGACAGATTCCATATTTGTTTCTTCTTTTTACTTAGATTTAACTAGCCTCCTCATTTGTCTAACCTAATTTCGAACTCCGAGTTTTGCCCTACTTCATATTCTCATAAAATATTTGTGAGATGCATAAATAAATAAATAAATAAATAATATTTAATTTAAAAAATTAAAATCCATAAAAAATTCAAAATCATAATTTAATGGAGCATCACAGATTCCATATTTATTTATAATTTTAAGTTAGATTTAACAAACCTCTTGATTTTAGAATATGAACCATATAAAATCTTTCTATACATATATACTATATTTCAAAAATTACTACCAATTTATATTATTTTTACAAATAATTTTTAATATATATAATTTCTTAACAAATTCGCATTACCTCTCTATCATATTCAATAAAATATTCCGCTCCCATCAAAAGTTGCCGTTGGGTGATAGGATTTTCATTGAAATCGCATTGCCTTCCTTCAACTTTACTTTTTTTTTTTTCTAATTTTTAATTAAAATTTTCACACATTCATTTAATTTAATTCTATATTTTAATTTTATTAATAAATTAATTCATTAAAAAATAAATTATTTAGAATAAAATTAAAAAATACATAAATTAAAATATAAATTTATTTGATTAATAAAAAAAACATTGAAAATAAAAAAACTTAGAAATAAAGGAATAATTTTTTTTTTGTCTTTTTCCTGTAGCTCTTATGTCTGTTTGTATTATAATAAAGCTCTTTAATAGTATAATGCAACGCAACCTCCCAATTTTTTTTCTTTAAAAATTTTATAAAAAAGAAATTGAGAGATTGATTAAGTTACATTATACTATTAAAGAGCCTCCATATATACAAAAAGTTACGACAAAAAATAAAATCAAAATTTATTCATTTATTTTTAAATTTTTTTATTATCAATGTTTTATTTATTAATCATTTTTTTAATTTATGTATTTTTATTTTTATTTTATCTTAATTAATTTAATTTTTAATGAATTAATTTATTAATAAAATTAAAATATATAATTAAATTAAATAAACATATGAAAACTTTAATTAAAAATTAATAAAAGTAAAATTGCAGGAGGGCAATATGATTTCAATGAAAATCGTATCACCTAACCGCAATTTTTTATGGGAGTATAATATTTTATTAAATATTACAGTAGAATAATACGATTTTATTAAGAAATTATATATATTAATAAATATTTATAAAAATGATATATATTAATAATAATTTTTGAGATGTGGTATATATGTGTACAAAACTCATGAAAGCTTGATTTTTGACTAGTCCTCATTAAAATGCATGTGTGTTTTCTCTTATTTTCAGGCTACAGCTTCTTATTACTATATACAATACTTGTATAATTACTATACATAATATGCTTTTAATTGTAGTAGGTACTCTAATGTTAGTCTTACTCTAATAATAGTATCTGAAATTAAAATAATATTTTTAGTTGCTACATATGAAATTGACTGTACATGTTGATAACTCTTGTTAATTGCTATTGATGAAGAGTAATATAGAGATATATTTAGAAGTAGTTTTAAAGTGTTAAAAGATATTCTAGAAATGTCTCCATCTGTTGTGGAAATTTGAAAAATTCAATGAGCGTATTCTATACTATGAGTTTAATATAGTAGTATAATTTTTTAAAAATAAAACTTTTACATGCTCAATTTTTATTATATCAAAATACAATAAATTGTAATATAGACATTAAAAGATGAGTAGATGAGGGTTAGATTCGAGCTTTGAAAATACACTTAATAGAGAGTTTTACTGTATTTATGATTTTATTTGATTTAAATTGAATTAATTAATACTTAATAAAATAAATACTATAATTTTTTTTTTAATAAAAGGAGGTAGTTTAATCAATTTACAATCAATTGAGATTTTTTTTCTTAAATAAAATTTATATATTGTAACAATAACAAGATAAACATTACATTTTTTTCTCATAAATTTAATTATAGACAATTTTATTTTAATCTCTCGTAATAAAAATTTAAATTTAAAGTTCATGGCGCTGTAGAACCTAACCTGGAGGTAGATAGACATTACACATCGATAAAACGTACGGGTAGCGGAAAGTCTTTAAAATATAAAGAAAATTCTAAGGAATTGCGAGTGCGTAGCTCCATTTCTTTAATTGCATTTATTTGGCAGACAACCTAAATGATAATGACCTACCATTGCAGACACGTCATCTTAATTGCGAGGAAGAAGACAGAAAGAAAAGTGTTCAAATGCAATAAAGAGCATCTCATGATAACATAAACAATTCATCTTAAAAAACATAAAAATACAAATGATTTGTTGGTTGGTAGACTACCAATGCAAATTATTTACTTGCACAAGTTTTTTCGTTTATATTCTTTTTTTAATATTTGCTTCAACAAGGTAAAACTAAATGCAGGTTACTTTAACACTAGTACGTCTAAAGTTGGTGGCATAGCTAGCATATGATAAGGGATAATAAGGAGCTTCAATTTGGTATTTAAGAGCGATGTGGAACAAAAATAAAATGTCTAACTCAGTGACTATATAAAGAGAAGTTGTGCAAATTTTTGTCGTTAAAATACTATAAATAGAGAGTATTATTAATGAAATAAATATTTAAAATACCAAAAAATTTATATTATTTAGTTATTATTCCTATCGTTCCTTTATTGACCTATCAATGAAGAGCAAATTTATTGGAATTGCATATAAATAGAGTTATAAAATCATACCTTGCAAAATCGGAATGAGCATTATGTGGACAAAAATTACTTAAACAAGTAAGGATTGCATAAGTTTTCTTGGATCCTATAGTTAAACAAATGATACGAGTTTATTTAATAGATTTGAGTTGCATAAAGTTTTAATAAACCTAGTAGTTCAGGAATATCCGAAGGACATCCTCCATAGTAATAATCACCTAATGCTTGTTCATGAAGCCTAACATAGAACTGTTTGCCTGATCACTTTTCTGTCTTATTTTTTTTTTAGGTTATAAATAAACTAGGGATATATTTTGTGTGTATTGAGGAAGAGTTGGATTTAAACTCTAAGACCATAAAAATACTAGTGCCTTAATAGTGTTAGAGATAGACTTTTAACTATTTAAACTATCTTCATTTCTCTCGTCTTATTTTTTGTTTCACTTCTCTTAAAATATGGTAATACTACAATTATCATTAAATTATTAAAAATATATTATTATATATCATATAAGACTTAGGTTGAGCATAAGTCTAAGTCGGTTAAGATTTGTACTATAACCAATTAAACTAATACTAACCGTTAAAAGCCAAATCTAATGGGTTTTTATGGTTTGTTGGTTAAAGAAATTTGCTCATGTACTTCGGGTTGAGGGGATCTGAGCAAATTGAAGAGTTAAAGGACAGAATAAGAAGGAAATTAACCCAATATTATTACTAAATGTTTACTAAAAAGTTGAGTACTCCATGGATTAAAAAGATTTTACTCATTATCCATCATTATTAACCGAATTTTTAACTTTCTTAAACTGTTCTTAGTTTAACTGAGCTTTTCGAACCTACATGAATCATTTGGGATGGTCAATTTTGAGAGCTCTTAAAAATTTTTGTTTATAGGCTTATATGTTATAGCATATTGTCTTAGATAAATTATATACATACAAATTAAAATTTAGCCTGTTTATTATGGCGGACTTTCATGGGTAGAAAATGGAAGTTTGTTTGATATTTGAAGAAGACTTGGGTTTTGACGAAAACTGAAGTTTGTTTCATATGTGTTCACGCGGAATTACTGGGTCGGCGGCCATGCTGCGGAATTTTGTGTTTGTGATGTCTCTTTTGGAGAGCCCCATGTGTCGGAAATGAGTGAAGATAAAAATTCAAAACACGCAGCCATATGTTTTTTTCGATATCGACAAATGAGCCTTTGAAAAATTATAAAAATACCTTAATCTTATAAAAAATGATGCAAAATAATTTTTTATGCAAAATGAATGACTCTTTTTAAATAATATTGACTAATTATTTTAAAATAAATAAGATTAAAAAATATTTTTCCTTTTAAACTTAAATAAATAGATAAACGAGAAGTCACTAGAAATGGTTTAAGGATGAGAGGATTGAGTAGCTGGATCGAGAGTACATCTCCTTATTGTCATGTGTAACCGAAAAAAAACAAAAAATTGCAGTGGCAGGGAATTAGATACTATGCAAGAGCTCATCCATTAAGCCAAATAAAAGATTATATATAATTATTATTTGGATTAACATTTATTCGCTATGTCTTATTTTAATTTTCGTTTAAGGTTTTAAATTAAGGATTAAGAAAATAATAAATAATTTAATAAATAGTATAATTTTATTAAAATTTTCTTATTAATAAATGCTTTCACTATTTCTTTCTAAGTATTTAAAAGTTATATATTAATAATTTATTAAGAGTAAAAATGAAAAAAGAATATATTTAGTAATACATTAGTATGGTAAAATCACACTTAAAGTGGGATAATTATTTTTTTTTTTACTAAAATGATAATTAAAATAAGACGGAAAAAAAACTATCTTGCATAGTATATCTCTTGATTATAATTAATGGAAATAAAGTGACGAATTAGAGTTCAGTGACACATGGAGTTACGCAAATAATGGGAGAAGTGACGTTATTCAGATTTCGTATTATTTGTACTCAAGTCAGTCAAGAGACTTGCTGTCCTTTCCTTTCTTTTTTTGTTCATCTCAAAACAAAAATAACAATTGGTCAGTACTTCTAGATTTCAGAGCCTGAATTCCAGAAACCAAGGTTAATTCTTAGTCGTTTCGGATTGCGGCCTCAAACCACTCCCAACTTGACCCATACGAAAAGCAATTCCACCTGCATTACCAGGAAACACGATACATTGACTACCAAATTAATATTAAATTTCGTGTCAACTTTTTAAACGATTAAATCAATTGATATTAACTTGTTAAACTTGCTAATCGCTTAGTCTAAGATTCTCAAGTAAAATATTTCCCATGATTAATCTATTGATATTATTAGTATTTTTATTTTATTTGTGTATTCTTGTCTGAATTGGAGCAATGAGTAATGGGGTTGTGTGGTTGACTTGACCATGTTGGTTGGTTTCCTTGCAGCTGCAATATTAACCTTTGATCGTTTACTCTCGTTTTTCAAGTTAATCCACGTGATTTAACTGGTAACATTTAGCGTGTTCTTCTCTCATTTCACATTTCTTGGTGATTTCTGCTTAAGCAATGTTCTTTGAGGTATGAATTAGTCATAAGAACTCAAATGAATTCTTCGTTTTTTTCTGGCTCTTGTTATTTCTTGCCTCGAAATTTCGTTCTATTCATTTGTCAATTCTGGGTTTCTCATAAACGCTTTACAAATTTTTAGAGTTTTAATTGTTATCATGATAAGGTGAATTGGGATTGAAGGTTGAGCTGCTGTTTTCATTGACTATTCTAATTTTGACAATTGAGTACACTCTGCTTTTATTCTACATACCCTTCTTCAAATCTGCATCTACTCAAGAGTTTTAGTTACTGTCAAATTGAAGTGGAATTGTAGCCTGGAGCCGCTTTTTCTTATTCATTGACTGTTCTTGCTTGATAAGTTATATATATTCTGCTTCTATTCTCCAATTCATTTGCCAAATCTGGGTTCATCTCGAATACCCTTTACAAATCTGCATCTTCTAAGGGTTTTAATTGTTATCAAATTGAAGATTAATTGAAGGGTGAGCTGCTTTGATTCATTATTCATTGACTATTCTAGTATGGTAATTGATATAATCTCCTTTAATTTTCCAATTCATACACCCTTTACAAATCTGCATCTGCTTATAGTTTTAATTATCATCAAATTGAAGTGGAATCGAGGGTTGACCTGCTTTCTATTGACTATATTGTTTCGATAATTGCAGTTGGATTTTTGGGTAGCTTTGCTTGCTTTGCTGGGCGTTGTGTACTTTGTTCTAAAGGAGAGTATTATGGGAGGTAAGAGTTCGAAAGAGTCATTTAGGAGGCATCCATCATATGGGTCTGGTTCTGTGGGTTCTTCTGCAACATGGGATAACTATGAATACCCGCCGCAATCATCATCATCATCACCATTTCCTCAAACTCAACAAAATCCATATTACACGCCTCAGTATCCCCGTGTTCCTCCGCCCTTTTATGACTATGGTTCACACTCGCAGACTCCAAAAACAGGAAGGAGGCTTGAGAGGAAATACTCTAGGATAGCTGATAATTACCGTTCACTGGATGAGGTTAGATCATAATGCATACCTTGTGTTTGTGATTTTCTCAGATAGATGAGTATTTCTTTTTAAATTTGAATTTTTCTTGCTTTTCTGATATTTTTATAATTATTAAGAAATTAAACAAGTCTGCTGCTTCTGCCAGCCATGGTATGGTAATTTAGAAAATTTCCAACGTCTAAAGAAAAAATAAAAATAATGGGAATCAGCTCGGTTCGTGTACATCTGATTGGATGAAATTGTGGAGATTATCATATTATTTTCCAGTCTCAAAATAAAAGAATTAGAATGATGGGAATTAGTTGGGTCCACGTTCATCTAATTGGGTGAAATCATGGAAATTTTCGTATGCTGTGTCCATGATTTCTGAGATAGATGGGCATTTCTTTCTTCATCTTAATTTGACTTTTTCTTGCTTTTCTAAGAGTATTATTATTGATGTTAAATTGGAGAAATTTTCTGTCAAACAAAAGAGTAGGAATAATGAGGATCAGTTTGGTCTATGTTCATCTAACTGGGTAATCATAAAGCTAATCTATCAGCAGTTCTCCCAACATTACCATTCTGGCAACTCCAGTATGATATAAACACAACTATTATGTGATTTTTGTTGAGTAATGAAGTAATTGTGCACACAGGTTACTGATGCTCTTGCTCATGCTGGCCTGGAATCTTCTAATCTCATCGTTGGTATTGATTTCACAAAGAGCAATGAGTGGACAGGTTTGTTCTCTTACTCTCACGACATACTTGGAGATTTTTTACTGAGTTGTGGTACTAACGAGTACAGATTTGCTTCACTTTGAAAACCAGGAAAGATGTCATTCAACAGGAAAAGTTTACATCACATTGGAAATGGTCTTAATCCTTATGAACAAGCAATCAAAATTATTGGGAAAACTTTATCTGCTTTTGATGAAGATAACTGGATTCCTTGCTTTGGATTTGGAGATGGTAATGCTATATGATTAATCTACGTGCTTTCTGAGTGAAGATGCTTGTAATCGTACATTACTAACCCTGATTGTGTTTGTTTTCTTTTTTGCTGTTCTCCCTCTTTCAGCGTCAACGCATGATCAAGATGTCTTCAGTTTCTATTCAGAAGAAAGACTCTGCAATGGTTTTGAGGAGGTTTTGAGTCGATACAGAGAAATCGTTCCTCGCCTCCGACTTGCAGGTGTTTCTTCCATCAATTAACTTGAATAAAATGACATTTTTGAATCAGGATCGATATAACTCATTGTTGCATTAAATTGACAGGACCCACTTCTTTTGCCCCCATTATTGAAATGGCCACAACCATTGTTGAGAAAAGTGGTGGCCAATATCACGTTTTGCTGATCATTGCTGATGGGCAGGTAATTCACATTAGTTCAAACTTTAAATGTATTGTTGATGAGCACCCTTTTGAGTAGTTTATGTTTACCAAAAAATAAGAGGGATCACATTCTATAATCATGCAAGTTTGTAAATGTCATTCTGCAATGCTATAGCTGCTGCATCACAACAGATTTTCATTTTCTATGGCTGGTTAAAAAAAATCCGTAGTGTAGCTTATCATATCATGCATATCATACTACCATTTGTAGAGATGCAAGTTTAAACTTAAAACTATCAGTAGTTTTTTTCTTTTTTTTTTTTTTGTGGCAAGGGATTATGTGAGGCACCCTTTTGGTGATTTAAGCTAAGGTGAGAATCTGATAATGAACATGTTGCAATAGGTGACCAGAAGCGTTGACACACAGCATGGCCACCTAAGTCCACAAGAGCAAAAGACAATTGATGCGATTGTAAAGGCCAGGTAAAAAATCTTTGATCATGTTTCGTTTGGAGTACCATTTTGCATTCTTATATCCTCAATAAATTGCAGCGAGTATCCGCTGTCAATAGTTCTGGTGGGAGTTGGAGATGGACCATGGGATATGATGCGAGAATTTGACGACAACATCCCTGCTCGCGCCTTTGACAATTTTCAGGTTAGCTATTATTGGTGTATTACACTTGCAACATTCCTGGGAATAACATTCTCAGAAATGATGTTTCCTATTAAAGGAAATAGAATCTGTGTACCAAATGCTCCTTAATCTCATTTAACTCAACTTTGGACGTGTTTATTTTTCTCTGCCTCCTTGTAGTTTGTGAATTTCACTGAAATCATGTCAAAGAACGTGGATTCAACTAGGAAAGAGACAGAATTTGCTTTAGCAGCTTTGATGGAGATACCTTCTCAGTATAAGGCAACCATAGATCTTAGCATACTAGGGTAATGAATGAAAATTGATGCATAATCAATTATATGCTGTTATCTATATTTGTTTATGAGGTAATAACAAAAATTTTCATCATGTTTTCGCTGATTATATCAGAGGACAGAGAGGATATTCACCAGACAGGGTTCCTCTTCCCCCACCCCTTTATGATAGGACATCTTCCAGCAACAGCACAATGTCTTTTCGCTCAGATAGTTTTCAGCGGAGTGCGCGTCAATATAATGCATATGATACAGCTACGGGCCCTAGCACAGAACCATCCTCAAGTTCTATGTATGATAACAAGGTATACCATCAAAACCAATCTCTCAAGAGCAATATGCTACTCTTATGTTTTTTCTCATGGTTTTATACTTTTGAGTTTGGCTCCCATTGAGTTAATTCTGAATTCATCACTGTCATTGTCTTAATGGGTTTTGCTGTCACATAAATATCACTAAATGCATGCAGGTTTGTCCTATTTGTCTTACTAATATGAAGGATATGGCTTTTGGATGTGGGCATCAGGTAACCATTCAATTCTTACTTGGATTAGCTTTTAAAAAAGTACTTTTGAGGTGCAAAAATCAAATGTAGCCTTTTTTGCCTTTTAGAGGTGTACTTTATTTAAAATGTGACATGCTTATACTATTTTTAGAAGCATCCCATTGCATAGTAAGCACATTTTTGGCTTTAATGTGTTTCTGCAATTTTTTAAAAGCTGATCCAAACATTCTAAAATTATACATAAGTGTTTTTTTTTTTTGTTAAAAGAACCTCTAGTAGAGAAAAAAATGCTAAAGTACTAGTCCATATTCAACCTAAGGTTGTCTTAACTTTTCCTTCTCCTTTCTCCCACTTTTCTGTATTTCTTCACATGGAAGACTTGCTGTGACTGTGGAGAAGACTTGCAAAACTGCCCTATATGCCGAAGCGCTATCACTACTAAAATAAGGCTTTACTAGTTTGGTGTCAATAGCAATTGCATGCAGTGCCGGTGGAAGTGGCATTAGGTGAAGATTTGTGTCATCAAAGTTTGATAGATGACAGAAACTGAGCCTTCTGCAGTGTTGGCACAAAATAAATGTCGTGATTCATGGTGCGAAAGATGGCCATGAGATTCAGTGTTGGCCTGAATGTTGATAGACAGGTTTCTTCCCTTGGGTACCAATTTTGGAGTTAAAATAGCATGTTTGGTTAGCGTTGTTCTCAGGCAAGCATGTGTCATCCATTGTATATGTGAATGTTCTTTGTCATGATATCTACTCTTGTACAGAAGTTATTAGGTTTTATGCTCTTTTATTTGGAGTCTGTTTTGGTAAATGATATGTTTATGATAACTTCTTATGAATGTATTTGTTTCGAGAATGTTTTATATGATAGAAATTTGCATAATATTACAGTTCCTAGAGAAACTCCCGTCTTTGAATCATTATTTGGCTCATAGACAGTGTTTATTTTAAGAATTGCTGTTTATAAATAAATTTTTTACAACTCTTATTTAAGTATTGTCTAAAATATTTGTACTTATTAAAGCGCTCAAACAGACGGCACCTCCAAACTTAATTAAAAATAAAAAATAACTCTTCATAAAAATTATTTTTGACATAATATTTATTGAATATATGTAAACTTAGACATTGAAAGTTGGAAATCTATATTTGTCAAAATACTTGGATCATTTTCAATGAGAGGAAACATACGAAAAAGATGAGTCTCATATGCATTTACCCTGCTCTATGACTGCAAATGCAGAGTGGAAGTTAGGGATTATGATTTTCAAATGGGGCAATTGGATTTGGGATGTTGTGAGCAAGGGTGATCAGCCTAAGAGATGAGAGTGAATGTTATATTCAAATGAGGACTAGTTTCTTCTTCTTTTTTTTTTTTTTAAATAATAAAATCAGATCTATCTTATAAATGCGAATTTTAATATTAAAATATATAAAATTCATATTTATTAAAAATATTGATGCAGTTTACCTTAGTTGGGTTTGAAAATTTTTAAAATTTATAAATTGAATTGAACTGAATCAATAATTTATGTATTTTTAGAACACATTAAAAAGGTGTGATTCGTGTCGGTTTGACATGATTTGAGCCAATTTGTGAATGACCCTAACACTCACACCTCTCACAACTAACAACTCTTCACACACCCATTGTGATGTTGAATTCTTATTTATTTATTTTTTATTTTATTTATTTTGTTTTATACACCTGCTTTACTTATTTCATAGTTTTGGCATTTTTGAATAAACTAAACCGGATCAATTGTAGTCCACTCAATAATGGGCCAAATTTAACCTAAAACTCGTTGGGTCTAAGTTTTATATCATGATTGTAAAATAAAAAAGGAGAAAACAAGGAAAAAAAAAAAAAATAAGAAGGAAAAAGGGGAAATGGGAAACTTGAGGCAAAAGAAGGGGAAAATCCTACGAAGATCGTGTAACAGCCCCATTGCCTTTTGTGACCACCATATCCACAAGGATAGGATTGACGAAATGGTTACAATCCCTGCCCACCTGTATAAAGAGATCATCGATGGAGCGACCCGGAAAAAACACAAGAGAGCAGTGTGAAGAGAGGAGAGAATAAGAACTTTAGCATAAAACGGAAGAGAGATTTTTGTGAGACTAGAGTATTCGTTAAGGTTTTTGAAAGAGAAAGCACCCACTAACGACATCTATTTGATCTCGTCATTACAAGTAAGGTTTTTGTCTCTCTCATATGCATAATTGCTATAATCTTTGTTCTATGTTCATGTTGAAATCATGAGACAGCCTCAGTAAACTTTGTGTTAGGGCATTAGGTGTCTTGTTTGGTTGTGTCAAGAACAAAGAAAGAATAGACTTCCCATTGTGGATGGTATGATCAAGTGATCATTCACAGATTTAATGTGTTGTTTAGGACTGCCCATGGATGCTATGTATTTTCAATTGAGTGGGCCCTGTTAAATAAATAAATATGTTTTTTATTCTAGTATTTCAGTTGGAGTCCTAGTCTTTAGGAGTCTTTTAGTTATTTGATATTATGCAGATCAAGTTTTTGATGATGGCCTATTTTAGTGGAATTTGATTATGTATTAGCCTATTTAATGGGCACAAGTTTTAAGTGAAAGATACAGAGAAACATATTTCTCTTTGCTCCAAATTCTCTTCTGCTAATAGTGGTATCAGAGCCACACTAGGTCTGAGATTAAAAAAAAAAGGCACTACCTTGTGTGTTTAAGAGCAGCAAGAGAGATGTCATCTGAAGGGAATTTTGTGCAACCAGCTATTCCGCGATTTGATGGTCATTATGACCATTGGAGCATGTTGATGGAGAATTTCTTCAGGCCTAAAGAGTATTGGAAGGTAGTTGAGTCAGGTATAACAGAACTTGAAGCTACTGCATCACCTTCTGATTCACAAAAGGCAGAATTAGAAGCTTTGAAGTTGAAAGATTTAAAGGCAAAGAATTACTTATTCCAGGCCATTGATCGCTCTATCTTGGAAACAATTCTTTGCAAAGAAACTTCCAAAGATATTTGGGATTCAATGAAGAAAAAATATCAAGGTTCTACTAGAACCAAGCGTGCACAACTTCAGGCCTTGAGGAAGGAATTTGAGACTCTACAAATGAAAAATGATGAATCAGTAACCAGCTATTTTCCAAAAATCATGACAGTAGCAAACACAATGCGATTCCATGGTGAAAGAATCGAAGATGTTGTTATTGTTGAGAAGATTCTGCGTTCCTTGGCACCCAAATACAATTACGTTGTTTGTTCAATTGAAGAATCCAAGGATATAGACACCCTCTCTCTTGATGAACTACAGAGTTCTTTACTGGTCCATGAGGAGAATATGAATCGAGACTCACCTATAGAAGAGCAGGCTTTAAAGGCTTCTATCTCTGTTTCTTCCTCAAATTCAAGGGGTAGAGGTAGAGGTAGAGGTCGAGGAAGAGTAGAGGCAGAGGAAGGGGATACCAAAAGAATAACTTTGGAAGTGAACATCAAGGTAGAGGAAGAGGACGTGATCGACAATTTGACAAGTCTAAGATAGAGTGCTACCGATGTCATAAATTTGGCCATTTTCGGTTTGAATGCTTCGTTAAGCTGCCATATGATAAAGAAAAGAAAGTGATGTCAAACTTCATCAAATAGAAGGAGACAGAAACGCTGTTGATGGCTGTGCAAGATAGCAAGGAACCCGAACTTGACATCTGGTATGTAGACACAGGCTGTAGTAATCACATGAGTGGAAGTTAGTCCTCCTTTTCTTCTCTAAATCAAGAGTTTCAGTCTATTGTCAGTTTTGGTGATTGTTCTTTTGTGAAAGTTATGGGTAAAGGTGATATTAAGATAAAAACCAAGAATGGTTTTGTGGAAACAATTTTTGATGTATTGTATGTTCCTGATTTGAAAAGTAACTTATTAAGTGCTTTATTTTATCACTATTAAACAAGGTGCCTGTGAGATTTATGATCCTGTTAGAGGTGTTATTGCAGTTGTTCAAATGAGTTCAAATAGGTTGTTCCCATTGAAGATTGAGATTGCTTAGTCTAGCTTGATGGCTGAAATCAAATATCCTTCATGGTTATGGCACTTTCGTTATGGCCACTTAAGCTTTGGTGGATTAAAGACCCTCAATCAGAAAAACATGGTAACTGGACTTCCTCAAATATCAACCCCTTCCCAAGTGTGTGAAGATTGTGTTGTTGGCAAACAACATTGCTCTCAATTTCCTAAAAACAAGTCATGGAGAGCAAAAGAAGTGTTGGAGCTGGTGCACTCAGACATATGTGGCCCATTGAATCCATCTTCTAATGGAGGTAAAAATTATTTAATTACCTTCATTGATGATTTTTCGAGGAAAACTTGGGTTAAATTTTTATAAGAAAAATCTGAAGCTTTCTTGCATTTAAGAACTTCAAAGCCCGTGTTGAAAATGAGGCTGGGAAAAACATTAAGACTCTTCGCACAGATCACTAAGGTGAATATTGCTCAAAGGAATTCGAAAATTTCTATGTGGAGCATGGCATTCGAAGAGAGCTTACAGCAGCCTATACACCACAACAAAATGGTGTATTGGAAAGGAAAAACAAAACCATTATGAATATGGTGAGAAGCTAATTACAATGGCTGTTTGTGGTCCCAAAATCCATGATCATTAAAATCCATGATCATGATGAATGAAGATGGAGAATATTAAGAGACAAATCTAGGAACCACAACGATGATTGAATCAATATGAACATTATGACGATTGTTCTACTAGGGAAGATGAGAATCCTTTATGAAGGCTCTCAAGGATCTAGTAATGTAGTTATTCTGTCCACAATACCATAGGAGAAGAAATCATACTTTCCAAAGGAGGGTTGATGTGAAGATTGAAATTCCAGAATTTGAAGAGATGATGTAGCTTGATGATTTCCTTGATTGGGTTGCACATCATTGAATAGATATTTGAATTCAAGCAATATTCTAAAAAAGATAAAGTGAAGTAGGTTGCTCTTAAACTTTAAAAAATATGCTTCTTTGTGGTGGAAAAATATAAAGAAGCAAAGAAATCATGAAGGGAGGATCAAAATTAAAACATGGGAGAAGATGAGGAAAGAACTTAAGAAGGGATTCTTGGCTAAACATTATTGTGTGGATACATATGTTTCAAAAAATCCAAACTTAATGGTAGCAAACTGAGCGTAGAAGAGTATACCACTAAATTTGAGCTCTTTAATTATGCTAAAATGAGCAAGTTGTTGCACATTATTTGGGAGGTTTAAGGTGAGAGATTGGAGATGTTCGATTACAACCATACTGATCATTCAATGATGAGAGAAAGCTTGCCATAGCAGTGGAGAAACAACAAAAATAGGCTTGAAGGAATTATGCTTCTAAATCAGCCATTAGAGTATTCCCTTCAAACCAAGAAAGTGCCTCTAATATAGCCTCATCTTCAAGCAAGCTAATTGGTAATAAATCTAAGGGTGACAAGCAAGATAGTTCATCTTATGCTAGCTCAAAAAGGTGTTTCAAATGTCAAGGCTATGGACATATTGCCTCTAAATGTCTTAATCGATACCTTGATGGAGGAAGAAGTTGATGAATCTAATGAAGACTTTGGTGAGCCAATATATGATGATGTTGTATGTCTTGATGAAGGAAGATTGCTCATAATTCAAAGAATTTGATGAGTTTAATGAAGATTAATTGTGGAGTAGTATCTTCCATACTTAATGTACTTCTCATAGCAAAGTTTGTTATCTAATCATTGACAGAGGTTGTTGCTCTAATGTTGTGGCATCCAAAATGGTGGCGAAAGTGAAGTTGAATACTAAACCACATCCAACACCTTACCAAATTCAATGTTTAGTGTGAATGAAAGATCCTTCGCTTAGTTTTTCATTGGGAAGAATTATTATGATGAAGTTTGGTGTGATGTAGTTTCCATTGATGTTGCTTATTTATTACTTGGTAGACCATGGTTGTCTAAAAGGAAAGTGATTCATGATGGCTTTAAAATTTTAATCTTCTTAGTCCATTGGATTTAATGCCTTTACTTGTTGATAAGGGACTTAGTTTAAATGGGAAGAAAAAAGCTAAGGCTGTCAAGAAGATACATGAACAAGTGAAGAATAATATTTAAAGGAGGAATGAGCATTTTGTAAGACAAGCTTAACAATGGGTGTAAGCAAGTAGTATTTGAACTCGGAGATTGAGTTTGGGTACATATGTGTAAGGAGCGGTTTCTAGTTCAACTTAGAGGAGATAGACCATTCCAATTCATTGCAGAATTGGAGACAATGTTTACAAGTTAGATTTATCTGAGGAATATAATTCGTCATTTTCTCCATAATCACAAGAAAGGGGTCAAGCTAAAGATGTTAAACAAGTGATTTTTGGGAGGTAACCCAAGCTCTGTTTTAATGCTTTTCTATCTTGATTGTGTATATATATATAGTTTGTAGTTTCATTTGATGTTGTTTCCTTGTTTTTAAAAGTTAATTTTGAGTTTTCCATCATAGGAACATGGCTGAAACATGATAAGAGGATATTTGTGAAAGGAAAAAGCGATTACTGGTGGCCAATAATCTCCATTAAGGCCATAATCCTTGCTGTGAGTCACTAGAAAGAAGGATGAGATGAGAAAAAAAGGAAAAGTGAAAAATGGCATATCCAATTATGGTTGGCCAGTAATCCTCATTATTGCTATAATACTGTTGTTGGAAATTTAATATGGGAAGAAATACACTCGAGCCAAGGAAGGCATATTTGATTACTGCCAGTTGGCAATGTGCCCTGTTGCTGTAACTAGTCCAACGTCAAAAAAAAAAAAAAAAGAAGATGAAATTTGAAGAATTGCATGATTTGATTGAATGAAATTTTTCTTAATTTTGTTATAAATATTTATGATTTTTGGATGCCCATTTTATTCTCTCAGGGCTGAGTCATCATTAATACTTATTTATTTATAATTTATTAAATAAATATTATCCTTTCTAAGGCTAAGATTTTACTTATCTTGTGTATATATACCCACTTGGTAGATGAATAAATGACGCTCTTTTGGAGGCACTAGGTTTTTTCTTCTCTCAATTCTCTCAACTCATTCTCTGCATCTACTTTTTCACAACACATTATCAGCATGAAACTCTATCAACTAACCCTCTACTGTAGCTTCTAACTTCAAGAGAAAGAGCCATTGCAAAGTTCTTTTCTTGTTAACAAGAAAAGTTTCCATCGCAAGGTGTGTACTACTGACACTATTTCAATTAGCTTTAATTGTTTGTTGAACCATTGTTGCTTTAATTGTTTAATTGGTTTCCATCACCAGTCATATTTTGTTTTGGGAAAATCACATTTTTTTAAAAAAAAAAAATTAGAAGAGATGCTGCACCTTTAGTGTGTAGACTATTTAATTTATTTGTTATTTGATATGCCTCATCTTGAAGTATGAAGATAACTAATTTTTGTCTTATGAGATAATTTAATTTCTTTTATACTTCTCATCTAGAAGCATGAGAAAATTTAATTTTCTTTAATTTGTTTTATCCAAAAATATAAGATAATTTATTTTTTTATTTGAATTTAATTCTTTTGATTTGCCTCCTCCATAAGTTAATTTGATACACCCTCATCCATAAGTATGAAGAATTTGATTATCAATAATTAATTTTATATGGAGTGGATCCTAAAGTTATCTATTCAAATATTAAGAATTTTATTATGAACAATTAATTTCTATAGAGTAGATTCTGAAGTTATCCATTCAAATAGAATAAAGTGAATTTAGATCTTAAAATTATCTACACTCATATAATATATAGAATATAATTATACATTTATTTTTAGTTTTGCTAGTTATCCATGCAAATAGAATAAAGTAGATATGGATCATGAAGTTATCTACACTTATATAATATATAGAATATAATTATACATATGTTATTAGTTTTCCTTTCACCCCTTTTCTGAATCTCGGTGTGTATTTTTTGTTTTCTTTTTTTCTCTTTTTTTTTTTTTTTTTTTTTTGGACTCTGCACATTTTTTTTGTTTTCTTTTTCGTCTTATTTTTGTCTAGACTTTGTGCACTTTTTTTTTTGGGTCTTCTATTCTCTCTTTTTATTTTTTTTGGACTCTGTACACATTTTTTTTTGTCTTTTCATGAAGTTATCTACGCTCATATAATATATGAAATATAATTATAAATATTTTTTTTTAGTTTTCCTTTTGCCTCGTTTCTAAATCTCAGTGCGCATTTTTCGTTTTCTTTTCCCTCTTTTTTGTTTAGACTTTGTGCACATTTTTTTTTTTTTTTTTTATCTTTTTTCCTTTTTTCTTGACTCTGTACGCATAACTTAAAAGAAAATTAATAGTAAATAATTGCACGGACCATAGTGGGAATTGAACTCACGACCTTTTTTTTTTTTTTTTTCTAGACTCTCTGCATTTTTTTGTCTTCTCACGAGGTTATCTACACTATAATATATGGAATATAATTAACATACGTATTTAATTTTCCTTTCATCCCGTTTCTGAATCTTAATGTGTATTTTTGTTTTCCTTTCCTTCTTTTTTTTTTCGTCTGGACTTTATGCACATTTTTTTTTTGTCTTCATTTTCCTCTTTTTAATTTTTTTTGTTCTGAACTTCATGCGTATTTTTTTTTTTATCTTATTTTCCTTTTTTAGACTCTGTACGTATAACTCAAAAAAAAAATTAATAGTAAATAATTGCATGACTATAGTGGGAATCGAATCGACAACTTTGTTTTTCTTTTTTTTTTTTTAAACTCTATGCACATTTTTTTTATCTTCTCATGAAGTTATATACACTTATATAATATATGAAATATAATTATACATATTATTTTAGTTTTTCTTTCACCCATTTTCTGAATTTCAGTGCTCATTTTTTATTTTCTTTTCCCTCTTTTTTTTGGGACTCTTTGCGCATTTTTTTTTGTCTTCTTTTCCTTTTTTTTTTTTTTTTTTTTTCTAAACTCTCTGCACATAACTCAAAATAAAATTAATAATGAACAATTGAGTAACTATAGTGGGAATTGAACCCGTGACCACCTTCTTTTCTGTCTTTTTGTTATTATTATTCTGAATTTTGTGTGTATCTTTTTTTGTCTTCTCATAAAGTTATCTACACTCATATAATATATGAAATATAATTATACATATGTTTTTAGTTTTCCTTTCACTCTTTTTTGATTCTCAATGCGCATTTTTTTTTTCCCTCCTTTTTTTGGTTTGGACTCTGTGCGCATTTTTTTTTTTTGTCCTTTTTTCCTTTTTGTTCTAAACTTTGTGTGCATAACTCAAAATAAAATTAACAGTGAATAATTGCATGACTATAGTGGGAATTGAACCCACGACCTTCTTCTTTTCCTCTTTTTTTTTTTTTTTTCCTGAATTTTGTGTTTTTTTTTTTTTTTTTTTGTTTTCTCATGAAGTTATCTACACTTATATAATATATGAAATATAATTATACATATATTTTTTTTAAGTTTTCCTTTCGCCTCTTTTCTAAATCTCAGTGCATAATTTTTGTTTTCTTTTCCTTCCTTTTTTTTTTTGTTTAGATTATGTGCACATTTTTTTTGGACTCTCTGCACATAACCCAAAATAAAACAGTGAACAATTACGTGACTATAGTAGGAATTGAACCCACAACCTTCTTATTTTCCCTCTTTTCATTTTCACTTTTTATTTGTTATTTTTTATTTTTTTTTCTGAACCGTGCGCATATTTTTTTGTCTTCTCATAAAATTATCTACACTCATATAATATATAGAATATAATCATACATATTTCTTTAGTTTTCCTTTTGCCTTATGTTTTTTTTTTTGTCTTCCTTTCCTTTTTTTCTAGACTCTGCATATAACCCAAAATAAAATTAATAGTGAACAATTACATGACCATAGTGGGAATCGAGCCCACGACCTTATTCTTTTGCCTCTTCTTTTTCTCTTCTAGATTGTGTGTATTTTTTTTTATCTTCTCATGAAGTTATCTATCCTCGTATAATATATGAAATATAATTATACATATTTTTTTTAGTTTTTCTTTTGCCTCTTTTCTAAATCTCAATGTGTATTTTTTGTTTTCTGGACTTTGTGCACATTTTTTAATCTTATTTTCCTTTGTTTTGGACTCTGTGCACATAACCCAAAAAAAATTAACAATAAACAATGGCGCGACCATAGTGGGAATTGAACCCACAACCTTCATTTTGTCCCTTTTTTTTTTTTTCTGGACTCTATGTGCATTTTTTGTTATCTTCTCATGAAGTTATCTAAACTCATATAATATATGAAATATAATTATACATATTATTTTAGTTTTTCTTTCGCCCATTTTTTGAATCTCAGTGTGCATTTTTTGTTTTCTTTTCCCTCCATTTTTTTGTCTGGACTTTGTGTGCATTTATTGTCTTCTTTTCCTTTTTCTAGACATTGTTCGCATAACCCAAACCTAAAATAAAATTAACAGTGAATAATTACTTGATTATAGTGGGAATTGAACCCACGACCTTCTTTTCCCTCTTTTTTTTTTTTTCTGAATTCTGTGCACAGTTTTTTTGTCTTCTCATGAAGTTATTTACACTCATATAATATATGAAATATAATTATACATATTTTTTTAGTTTTTCTTTCACCCCTTTTTTGAATCTCATGAAGTTATCTACACTCATATAATATATAAAATATAATTATACATATTTTTTAGTTTTTCTTTCGCCCATTTTTTGAATCTCAATGCACATTTTTTTTCTTTTCCCTCATTTTTGTTTTTGTTTGGACTCTATGCTTGCATGACCAGAGTGAGAATTGAACCCACGACCTTCTATGTGGGCATTTTTTAAATATGTTACCACTACACCACGACTCTATTGTTAATATATGAACCATTGATTAAGTACTTATTGAATCAAATCTAATAGATTAAATAAAATATTTTTTTATTCTTTTATTAGTTCTAGTGCATTTTTATTCTTTGGTACTATCGCTAATATATTGAATTATGTTTATATGTAGTAATTTTTGTGAGCATGGTTATTGATCTTGTAATTGTTACTTAATTTATTTTACATTTTATGATAGTGCAAAATGTCAAATTTAACAAAACTTGACTTCGTAGCATTGGACATCACTAGGATGAATTACCTATCTTGGTTATTAGACATTGAGATCCATTTAGATGTAAATGGTTTTGGTGATACTATTAGAAAGGATAATCAAACATTTAAACAAAATAAAGCGAAAGCAATGATCTTTCTGCATCACCACCTCCACGAAAAACTAAAAGTTGAGTATCTTGCAATAAAAGATCCACTTGTCCTTTGGACTAGTCTTAAAGAAAAGTATGACCATCAAAAAATTGTAATTCTCCCAGTAGCTTGTTATGAATGGATGCACTTGTGCTTATAGGATTTTAAAACTAGAAGTGAATACAATTATACAATGTTTAGAATTAGCTCTAAACTAAAACTGTGTGGAGGAAAAATTAGTAATGAAGATATGCTTGAAAAAATATTCTCCACCTTTCATGCATCCAATGTGCTCCTACAACAACAATATCGAGACAAAAGGTTTAAGAAATATTCTAAATTAATTTCTTGTCTCTTGGTTGCTGAGCAAAATAATGAGCTATTGATGAAGAATCACAAGTCAAGCCCAATTGGTAGTGTTCCGTTCCTTGAAGTGAATGTAGCAACATATAACCACTATACTTATGGACAATCTCGTTGTTGTGATCATGGTCATGGTTGTGGATGTGGACATAGACAGTTTCATGATGATAATTCTATGAATGCATATGCTCACCCAAAGCGAAAAAATATTGTAAAAAATGTCATAACAAAAGGTGGGCAAGATAATAAGATTATTGAGAACACATGCTATTGTTGTAGAGGAAAAGGTTATTGGTCTTATACCTGTCGTACCCCAAAGCACCTTGTTAACCTTTATCAAGAATCCCCAAAAAAAAAACAAACTTTGCATCTTATGATAGTGATTTTGATTATGGACATATCGATGTCTCTAGTTTGAATGTTGCTAATTTTTTTACCGACTCAGATGGGAGGATTGACTATATAATTAGTGATGGAATAGTTAAAAAAACAAATTTTCTTGGTGTTATTATATTTTATGTATTTCCTTTTTAGAACATTAAAGGTTTTTATACATTCATTGGACTTGTCATGTTATGAATTTTTTCTTTTATGTATTCTCATATTTATTTATTTATTTTTTTATGTTTTTGAAGAATGACTATTCCGTTGGTTTTCGCCAACATGAATTATGAGGATATGTGTCTTTGTACCATAAGACCATTGAACTAGCATCTCTAGACACCTGTTCATAAAATATGTCTAAGCAATGCTTCTTAGTTTTGGATCCATCATATTTTGATTATATTGACGCACAATGGGGTTATATGTACAACAATATGTCATTAGGATCATGACCATCCACAAGAAACTCAATGACACCCGCTAAGCCCCCACGTCCACGTAGTAAATCATCAATTGGCAAAGGTTCATATGAGCCACCTAGTAAAGACCCATCTAGTAAAGACTCTGATGCACATGTAGATACATTTGATGAAACACCATGCTTCATGCAATCTCAGGTGTTTGGCAAGATTGACACCTATAGAAATATTCCTATGCTAGACCAATTATTGCTATGCATCCATCCTTTGCGGAAGATGTGATTGATGTGCAACCTGATGACAATTGTGGCTACCGGGCAATTGTTTTAGGCCTTGGTCTTTCTGAGGATGAGTGGTTCAACATACATTAAGAATGCATTGCAGAGATGACAACATAGCAAGTACTGTATACTGAAATGTTTATCCCATGAGGGTACACACAACTATTAACATCACTTGCAGTTGATCTTACTGTGTCTGGTATTTTGCCTGATAAGTGGATATTTATACCGGATATGCCTTATGTAGTTGTTTCTCGGTTTAATATCGTGCTTGTTTTCTTGCACCCACAAGTGTCGCATACATATCTTCTGCTTTGCTCTCAGCCCCCATTTAGTCTTTTGAACCCGGAAGAAGTCGTGATAGACTATGTTCATGGGAATCATTTTGTTCAGGTACTGCCTTGTCGTTATTGTATACTTGTCATAGCTCTTAACGCAATGTTTTACTTGTGTAAAGCTTTTATTTCTTTCATTTATGATCCCACAGGTGAAGCTAAAGGACGATTCCCCATTGCCATTAGTAGCACCACAATGATCGTATACAGCATCAGCTAAATCACGCGGCTGGATAACATCGTACTTGGCATGCATTAGACAATTTGAAGTGTTAGCACAACAATGTCATCTTTAGATGTATTGCCGAAAACAATATTCATTTATTTATACAATCTAACCAAACATTTACTTTACATTTGTATTTATCAATTATGTACTTAATACATTTATGCATGTGTTTTAAAAAAGAAAATTGTCAAGTGCATGATGAGTTTAATAAATATACCAACGGTGATCAAACAGTTGTAAGCAATTACAAACACAGTGTTTAACTAATTTAAACTCCATAGTTGTTAGAAATTGCAGGAAACCTTTTGAAATGATCAATACGGCTGTGTAAGTGCAATTTTTAACCAAAACAGTTGTGCCGTTTTGGTTAAAAATTGCACTTACACAGCCATTTCCATGACAAGTTGTCTTTCTGAGAAACATTAAGGTAGTAGACCAGCATACACACTCCTAAGCACGTACTGACATTATTGTATATACAATCATATAAACATAACTACTAAATTTATATAAACAATATAGTCAGTTTTACAATAACTAGTCAATACATTAAAATATCTTAACAAATAGTGAATGTCATATAACTACTAATGTCGACCCCTAGATGGGCTAGCATCGGATCTAGAATGATGGCCGCTGCAATACTAATTAGGATCGTCCCATGCATGACCAGTCTCAGCGTGTATCAGTGGCAGGATCCATCTAATATCAGAATGCTCCTCTGCTAATCTCCGGTCGAAAATAGTGCCAACATATCTAGCTATAGTATGAATACGCTCCTTCAAGAGCAATCAATGTATATTTTTACAAATACTATCATCAAAATAACTAATAAATAACAAAAAAAAATCTACTAAGATATAACAAACATACCAGCGACTCATCATATGTTGCTGGTCTGTGTGTCCACTCTCTGCTCCTCTTAAGGTCAGACCATGTGGGAGGGTCAATCACACGTGTGGAGCTAGGCAACATATATAAATGTGATATCCTATGATACCACTCTATGTAGTCTAGCATGACTTCTCCAAGCACAGTCATGGCAGGCCCACGTACCTCAGCACTCAGCACATGTTGGTCAAAGTGCTCACACATCGCATCTACCTCTGCCAAGTAAATGGGCCATCTTTTGCATGATTAGGAGGGCAGGGATTGATTGGACATGTGAGAATTGTCGAAGCACCCGTTCTGGCCGATGAGGTTCAAGCCACAACCCAAATTGCAACCTACCAGAGAAGAATATAACTGGGTAGACTGGATGATAGGCACGAGCATCAGCATAGGGTGTCCACTCCACATCCATGTGTCTAAGACAATCTAGCTAGTGTCGTATTGAAGGTAGCTGACCACTCTCTCGTCCAATGTGCTGCTCGTGGGAGGTCCTCCCGATACGACACATTCAGGTGACAGGACTGGCAAAAGCCAAGAAAATGCTCATATATCCACGCTTGCAAATATGCAAAAATAAGTAAGTAAACACGACAAGAAAAATAAATACATAACCTAAACTTACAATGCAGAAGTCATACCAGTACAAGTGGTAGGCACCCAGCCCCCTGCCTCGCTCGATGCCTTGAAGTAAATCCTAGCTGCCTATAGACGTGGGTGAGACAAATAACTCCCCACGGAATATCATGAATATCATCCATGTCACTTAGTAGCTCTAAGTAGTCTGTTCATACAGCTATGGATGATTTATCAGCAAACACCGTGCACCCTAGGACAAAAGCATGATCGTCCTCGCAGCTTGCACCCACCTCCTATAACTGAGCTGAGTGGTGATGATCGTCAACAATGACTAAAATCGGAATGTTGGCTTCCTACATGCTTTGAACTCTTGAACTACTATTGGTGGTGGGAACCCCCAACACATCAGCAATTGGCCCAACTGCATGCTCCATTGCCATGGTCGGCACAAAAACAAAATTACCTTCCATAGGGAGGTGCAACAATGATGACACATCATCCAGAGTGATGGTCATCTCCCCTATGGGTAGGTGGAATGTGTTGGTGTTCAGGTGCTACCGCTCAATGAACGCAACAAACAGTGTCTTGTCCACCATTGAGTAGTCTAGAATGATGAGTGGCTCAAGCCCTGAATGCCTGATTATATGTCGGGCCTCCTTAAGCATTGCCTTGTATTGTAAGGCCCTCAGTTTATTGTCGTGAATCATTTTTTTCAGCAGAGGAGGGTCATGCTTTGATCACAATAGTTTGTTAGTTTTACATTATAACAAAGCAATGAAAAATTAATCTACACATAAATTTTCTAAACGGTTGTGCTAACTTATCGGCTCACCTGCCCATACATGCAATGCAGTGTGGCCACCGTATCTCCTCCACTACTTGATATCTACGGACCACCTTTGGCTGGAGACGTCAGGAGGTCAGCTCTCTGGATCACCTCCACTACCTGATCGTGTCTTGCTCCCTCGTCCTCATCTGTAGAATTCGAGTCATCCGAGGGAGCCGCCAGTCTAACATCATGAGTCGGAGGCTCTAAAGCAGGAGTTTGTGCCTGCATGCGGTTCATCCGTTGTCTCCGCTCAGATGTCGGCGGTCGACGACATTCAACCTCCTCAGGCTCTTTTGCTGGTTCGGCATCTCTGACAACTAGGTTCTTTGTCCTAACCATCTTTCTCTGCAACAATGTTAAACAAATAATTTAACATCAAATAAATTCAAACAATTAAAGTCAGGTGTTAAACAAATAATTTAACATCAAATAAAATCTAACAATTGAGTTCAGTGTTAAACAGATAGTTTAACATCAAAAAAAATCTAACAATTGAGTTTAGGTGTTAAAATATAATTTAACATCAAACAAATTCCAACAATTAAGGTCAGGTGCTAAACAAATAATTTAATATCAAATAAAATCTAACAATTGAGTTTAGGTGTTAAATAGATAATTTAACATCAAACAAATTCAAACAATTGAGTTTAATGTTAAGTAGATAATTTAACATTAAATTCAAACGATTTAGGTCAAGTTAGGTGCCCAAAAAATGTCCAAAAGGGCAAAATAGACAATTTTAGAGCCAAATGGCCTTGCAAAGCTATTGGATGGGCTAAACGGCTATGGAGAGCCGTTGGGCAGTCCAAACAACTCTACACAGCCGTTTGGCCCATCCAATAGCTTTGCAAGGCTATTTGGTTCTCCGTGGTTCACCATGCCTTTCAAAGCAAAAAAGGCTGTGGAGGGCCAACTGAAGAGGAAAACAACTGTTTATAGCCGTTTGAATAAGAAAATGGCTCTCTATGGCCATTTGCTTCTTCAAATGGTTGTAGACAGCCGTTTTCCTCTTCAATTGGCCCTCCATAGCTGTTTCCCACCCTTACGCTAAACCAATGTATTTTCAAGATAAAAACGGCTGTATATAGCTGTTTTAAGAACCAAACGGCTCTCAATGGCCGTTTTCTTCTTCAAACGGCTATACACAGCTGTTTTTGTCTTGTTTTGGCTTTGCATGGCTGTTTAGCACACTTCCAATTTTTCCACCATTTTTCACCATTTTTTTCTCTATTTTTCCATCAACAAACTTCAAATTCTTTAAGTAAAATATGAATAGAAGATAAGAGATAGACACTCATACCTTAAAATTGTCTTGAAAGTCCAAGAAAACTAAGCGACTTGTGGCTAGCGGTGGCCGAAGGGGGGGCTAGGGTTTGAGGGAAATGAGAGAAGAGGGGGGTGGAGGAGGGCGTGTTAAGGGCTGAGGAGAGAATGTAAAAGTTGGGGGGGGGGGGTTTAAAATGAATACCCATTTAATTTTTATACTCTTGTCTTTATGATTGATTAAGTAAAAACGACTAGCCTATATGATCAAATTAACACTAATATTAAAATCACATATAACAATTAATAAAAAACACATTACCAAATACTTTTTTTTTTTTTATCTATGTTTTCAAAAACAAAACAATTATTTTTTAAAAAAAAAAAAAAAAAGAATCGTGCCATTAAAATCTACACACTAATATCAAAATCACATACGACCAAAGCCAACTAAACTCATCCCATTTCCAAAGAATCAGTGAACACTCGTTCCCGCCACCCTTACTAGAATGCCACGTCTTCTATTCCATCGTGGGGCCAATAACTGTCAGCCACATAACAGAACCGAAGGATGCCTCCTTTTCCCTCCTCTGATAATCTAGCTTCCTTCTTCTGCTTCTTCTAACCATGGCACTCAAAGTTCAGGCAGCAAATATTGGGCTTCTTCAATCTCTTCCATACACTCCATTTTCATCAATTTCAGGTGCTTTGCATTTCACAGTACCCAAGCCATGTAACTCCTCTCGTAATCGTAAATACCGCTTCGCCTTTCGGTCTTCTCAATTGGGTCAGCAAGAAGAGGAACGAATCTCATTCACAGAACCTGAAATCTCACTAATTGAAGCCCTCATTGGCATCCAAGGGCGGGGCCGTTCTGCGTCTCGTCAACAGCTCGATGTATCATACAAATTTCTTGATTTTTTTCCGAATTAAGTATTATACTTTGATTTATTCTGGATTCTATTTACTTTGCAGGCAGTTGAGCGTGCAGTACAAACCCTAGAAGGTTCAAAGGGTGTGCCTGATCCGGTTTGTGCCCAATTTAGAAATCATGTTCTCTTCTCTGTTTATTAATATTGTTTTCCCTGTGTGAGTTTGTGAATTTATCTGTATTCAATTATGAGAACCAGATTTAATTGTGGTGAACATTTTGCAATGTTGCATATCTCTTGCTTTTGTCGTTTGGTTGATTCAGAACCATGCTTATAATTTGCTTAGTTTAACTGTATAATTGACGAAGCAATTTGATTATGACTGATTCTTAATAGTTGTGAATTTATTTTGCTAGCATTGTATAATTATATATGATCTCTAAAGATCATTAAAACCCTTGAATTCTGCAGACAAACTCCAGTTTAATTGAAGGTCGTTGGCAACTAATTTTCACAACTAGACCGGGAACAGCATCTCCAATTCAGGTTGTGCATTGGCTTTGTTTCTCAAATAACTGATTAGATGCATTTGTAGTCTTTGTATTTTTATTTATATTTAGAATGTACTTTCACTTAAAAAACGGATCATGAAAACAACCATATCTTTACTTTGTATGCATGGATCTATCTTTTAATAGGTGTTGATATAAACACCTTAAAATTTTTGGGCTTATGAAACTGAAATTTACTTAAAGACATCAACTGATATCCAAACAACTAAAATATCACAGTTTGTCCTGGGTCTATCCCAGATATGGCTCACCACTTGATGATGTTGTCCTCACCTTTCCAGAGAACGTTTGTTGGGGTTGACTCTTTCAATGTATTTCAAGAGGTTTATCTTCAAACCAATGATCCACGGGTTTCCAATATTGTGAAATTTTCTGATGCAATAGGTGAGCTCAAAGTTGAGGTAATACTATATAACTCCAATTAATGTTACTTCTGTAGTTTGATTTATTGTGTATAAGATATGAATACTAGGATAGAAGTAGTTTTTGTATTACACCTGAATGTTTCTTTACATTGAACATGCATGAAAATATACTTATAATAATTTGTCCTGCATACCTGTTTTATTTATATAGGGAGCAGATACTTCAGTGAGATTAAAGGTGACCTTTCCCTCCACAGTGGTTTCAGTTGTTGCACAAATATTAAAGCAAAATATAATTGTTGCATTGCCTCAATAATGTGCTACAATATATGTTATTACAATCATTTCCTTATTGGCTATTATGGCAAACACCAAAACTGCTGGTTCTAGTCTTTTCCCTCATATCTTGGTTGATGTCCTTGTTGTACTCCAACCCATTCATTAAACTAGAGGCCTTTATTTGTTTAGAGGAAGGCATATTGAATTTATTTGTTTTGACGAGATGGTGAAGGGTGGGAGAAGACACAGATAGTTTAAGATTGGTCTTTTCTTGTCATAATCTTCATGTACCAGTAATCTACTTGCTATATGTTTCTCAAGAGTCATGGGTCAATAAGGATTTACTTCAATCTTTTTTGTCCTAATACATTTGTTAGAGTTCAATGTTTCATCTTTGTTTGTTCATACTTAGAATATGATGTTCTCTTGAGTTCTTATTTCCGTCTTTCAATGTATACACAGGCAGTTGCATCAGTTGAAGATGGGAAAAGAATCCTTTTTAGGTTTGATAGGGCGGCCTTTTCATTTAGATTTCTTCCATTTAAGGTTCCATATCCAGTCCCCTTTAAGCTACTTGGAGACGAAGCAGAGGGTTGGTTAGACACGACATATTTGTCCCATACAGGAAACCTCCGTATCTCAAGAGGAAATAAGGTGGTTTGGCATTTTCCAAACAATATATTAATCAGTTTTTGGGTTATCTTGCCTGAGTAAAATACTTTTATGGTACAGATTATGGTATCTGTAAGCATGCTTTATGTATCTATATTCTTAGCACTATCAGCGAAACATGTGTAGTGCAGGGAACTACATTTGTGTTGCAGAAGAAAACTGAACCAAGGCAGAGATTACTCTCAGCCATCTCGTCAGGGGTGGGCATAAAAGAGGTAAGATTTCCAATTTGAGTTTCTAAGTTGAAAGAAATGTTTTTATTGTTGTTGTATGAGACCACTATAATTTTTAACATCCATTATTTTAACAGGCAATAGATGAACTTATTTGCTTAAATCAGACTACTGGTAAAGGTGAACCAGAACTACAGGAGGGAGAGTGGCAGTTGATCTGGAGTTCACAGGTAGGTTTTTGATGTCTAAATAACAAAGGTGCAGACTAGTTTGCAGTTGTGAAATCTAATTCCTACTATTCTTTTTATAACATCATATTTTTTCCTTTCTTCAAAAAATATGCTCTAGTTCCATTACTCAAGCCTTGAAAGTAATTAGAATGAAAAAAGATAATTCAGAATGTTTTGTAAGATTTTATGTAAATACTTCTGTTCATATTAAAAATCTTCAGGTTCTAAATCTCAGTATTCTAGGTTAATTCTAAGGATTAGTGATGTCAGTGACACTTTGTCTTTCTGAGTAGTCCATAAATTCACCTTCCTGTTGATCATGACTTTCTTTTTGACCTTTCGTATCATAAAGGTCTTCTTCATTTGGTCAAACATAGTAATTTGAATCCTCTGCTACCAAGATCAGGCCACAACTTAGTTTAATTCATCAATTGTAAGAGTGCATTAGTGATTTGTGCATAGATATATTGCAGTATGAAGAAAGATGTCTATCTAATTATTTTGAACAAAATGGGCTGAGAGTTAATTGAATACAAGCCCAAATATATAGCATATGATCACACCTGAGCAAATGCATGAAGTTACTGTACTGATTTTGATAGTCTACTTCCTGTAGTCTTTCATATATACGTCTACTACCATCCCTTTTGATTTGGGACTTTCAAATCAATACACTCACAAGAAAATACATGTAAAAAGACAGATGTGTGGATGCTTAAATTATGTCTCTCTTCCCAGCGTCTCTCAGCCCCTCACTTTATTTCTCTCAAAGATATACAGTCTTGATATGCCTTGGGGGATATTTGTAGGTATTCTAGTTAATGGTCCATTGTGGCTAATGAAACTGTCAACTTTATGTCCATGAGACACATTCTAGTCATATACCAGTGCCTATCAGGACTAGTGTGGAACATTTCCAATGCTGGATTAAAATCTGAGAGGATCCAAAACAGCTCTACTATATATATGTCCAACAAGATCTTTTGCGTGGTATTAGAACCTTTTTGACTAACAGTCAAGATATCAAATCCTTCTACTGCCACTTTCTTAATTAGGTAAAAAATTTTAGCACATGATATGGGTAGATTTGTGTTTTGTTCACTCTCCAAGCCCAAAGTACTTTCTTGTGTGGGATTGTGTTGGATATGTTGCATATATAAAACTATTATTGAAACTTTTCGGTTGATTCAGTTTTTGACACAAATCAAGTGTAAGTTTTTGTGAGAATGATAAGAATCCTTTGTAGGAACAGAGACGAACTTTAGTACTGACATCACCAAATTTACTAACATAAAATCCAGGTCAAAGGGTGCAAAGTAACCGTTAGATTAACTTGAGGCCCTTGCTAGAGTTGTCTTGAAGCTTAGTAGGTATTATATATTTACTCTATATAATTATTTATTACATGAATATATTATTGTATATGTATGTATGTATGTATATGGACATAAAAGTGTTTATATATCCTAATGTTGTGTTGTTATTCCTTTCTTCTTATTCAAATTCTCATATTGGGCTTGAAGATTTGACAATTCTACATTAAAATAGAGTAGGTAAATGGAAGAACATTGCATGGTGATTGACTCGAACCTAATTGCTTTAGCTTTTCTATATGCCTGTGTGTTTAGTGTGGGCTTACAAGCTTGGTGTTCCAAACACTTTTCTCTTTTCATTTTTGGAGACTAATCATTTTTCATAGTAAGGAACCCTGAAGTCCTCAGTTAGGCCTCACCTAAAATATTCAGGTTTCAATTCTGGTTTCTGAACAACAGTCCTTCTTCATCTGTTGAGAGAAGATTTGATACTTACAACAATGTTCATAATGCTATGCTTCATTTTAAGCTACTGGAAATATAAATGTTTATGCTATGAAGTTTTACATTTCTAACTGAACGACAAATGTTCTCTTCAGACAGAGACAGATTCTTGGTTAGAGAATGCTGCCAATGGTCTTATGGGCAAGCAGGTAGTCAGTCGAATCACCTTAAAGTATTTATTTTACCATGACTTCCATAGTTTCTGCCTGAATTCTTCAGTTTGCTTATTACTGTGATTATTGCAGATTATCTGGAACAATGGACGGATAAAGTATCTTGTTGACATCATTCTTGGACTCAAGTTCTCTATGACTGGAAAGATTGTGTAAGTTTCCTGTGATTAAGTAGTACAAAACCATGTAGTTTTCCTAAGGAGATCCTACACTCAATTTACAAGAACGAAACAATGAAAAAAATAAGTAACCTTACTGAAAGTTGGAGTTGGTGGGAGCGTTCTCTTCTTTCAGTTGTGCTGATTAATAAAAGAAACTTTGATAAAACTGATGTTTGCTAAGGTTTTATGGCTTCCACACTCAATGCACCAAATTGTTAAGATTTAGAATAGAACTAGAGAAAACATACCAAGACACAAAGAAATAGAGCGGTATACTGATGGAAGTCCCTCTGCATAGGCTGCACAGTACCAAAAATTACAAAGGAAATCAAAGGGGGGAAAAAAGAAAGCACAGGACTACATCCCTTATCATGAGAGCTATTTCTCCAATAATACACACCAAAACTGTCTGAATGAAGTAGAATATGGAGAAGTTCCTCAGGTATTTCCAAGACCCAATCCACCAGAAAATGAAGTTGGGTGCTCTGGGCTTGAGTAACCCGATTCCTTCTGGATTGGATTTTGAAAATGGTTCTTAAGGGTGTATTTGCGAGTTTTAAATACGAGAGAAAGGGAGTGGAGGGAAAGGTTTAGATGAATCTTCTCTTGTTTGGGAGTTTCAATTTTAGAAGGGAAAGAATTTGGAGGATTTTCATAGTTCCTCCAAATCCCTCCTCAAGTCATTTTTGAAGTTCCCCAAATCTGGGAGTTTTAGAAGAAAAATTAGGAAGTTTACTCATATATCCTCATACAAACACACGCACACATGTACAGTATTTTTTATAGTTACAAGAATTAAATCATATTTTAAGTTAGGATAGAATTATTTATAGGTATCATAGACCTCTTATTTTCCTCATCTTACAAAATTTATGCTCCTAAACAAGGGAAGAATAAACCTCCCATACTCCTTCCTTCCCCTCCAAACGGACAAACATTGCTGGGGATTTCTTTCAACACCCCTAGAATTTCTGTTCTCACTCCAAACTTTTCTATTTTCACTCGAAAATGATAAAATTGCCCCTGTGAGCATTTATAGCCCTTTCCCTTCCTCCCACCCTCAATCCATAATATTATAGATTATAAATAACAATTACGTATTACATCCAAAATATTCGGTGACATTAGTCTATAAGCTTAAAACACAAACTTGGTAAATTTAAATAATCCACAGTACTATAAAACATTATTATAGATTATACAACAATTACAAATTATATATAATTTGAAATTTATAGATTAGTGTTACTTACGAATTATATATAATCTAAACGCTTAAAACACAACTTGCTAAATTACAGATTTATTTATAATCCATAACATTACAATTATGGATTATTCAATAATTTGGAAGCTTGCAAAAGTCTGGGGTGGGAGGAAGGGGAAAAAGGGTTTAAATGGTCAAAGGGACAGTTTTGTCATTTGAAAAAGGCTGGGGTTAAAATAGAATTTTTGGGGGTGATCAAAGAAATCCCCACCACGTCAATGCGAGTTATAGGTGCTCCTCCTCCGTGCTCTATTTCTCCTAGTTCACCCACGTCCCTTCATGAAATAGCCAGAATCAGTGACATTACCAATTAGGGCTTCCCTAGAAGTTGGTTATCAAATGAGTAGTTCTCGGCCGATGGAGTTAATTGTTAACCTCTCACATGCCCAGGATCTTTCTCATCACTTGCAACTAAGACCGTTTCATCTCCAGCATGGAAGATAGCATATTTACCATGCAAGCCTCAAGAGCCATCACTCTGACCTCCAAAGCATCCAATCTCTTGCAATCCTCAATCACCAATTTCCAGCAAGCTCATCCCTTAATGAAGTCAGACCATTTGTTAGGTTACCAGAATGAAGATTCTGGTTAAGAAATTTTCTTGAATAGAAATGCATACATGAAATTCTAGTTTGAGATGACTCTCAATAAAACCCAGAGCCTATGGCTCCTCAGAAGAAATTCCTCTACCTAAAACTCTCCAAAAAACCAGACTAGAAACCTAAATTCCACTCCCCATCCCCTTATACTCTCACTAACCACACATACAATGATTGCAACACACCAATAGTACACACTTGTATACTAATAGTAACAACCACACACATAGTTGGTGTTACCTGGCTCACCTCGACCAGAGACCCTATCACAAGGATTGACAATTTGTCTGACTTTCAAAGGCTTAACTAAATGAAGGAGGGATTACATCCAATGATTGGATGAAACTTCACATATGGCATATGCTTGTAAATGATCATCAACTGTTCAGATATGGAAATATATTCTAAAAAAAGTTCTGTAACAAGGGAATTTAAGCATGAGAGACATAGGATCATATGACAAAGATCATCAGTTGAAAGGACCATGTTAATGAATTATGTGTGACATTTGTGTCTACAAAATACTGAATATAAAACTCTGCAATGGAAGTGTACAATTTATTTATTTAAAAACAAAAAACAGTAATATAACCTGGAAGTTGTTATCTAGGAGATGATGATGATGCGCACGAATCTTTCTGATAGAATTTGGAAGGTGTACCATAAAGTATAACGTGGCAGTTTCTACAGACTGAATTGTATTCATCTAAGGGATTTGATCAAAGAAATTAATCTTTAGTCACATTTAAATATAGAAAGGGAAGAACTTGATCTCTTCATTAAATGGCCTTTTAATTATGTCAGCTGGACTGGATTTTTTTTACTTAT